>OY757016.1:76244250-77444250 GCA_963580285.1 Lucinisca nassula
GGGCTACCATTTGAAGTCGGAAAGTCCATTGGTCTCATAGTGTGGCAAGGCTTTAAATGTCATTTCATCACAATGTTAGGTAATAGTCCAACGAGATTCGAAGCACGTCTATACAGTTTTGTTTATTTGTTTGATTTGAGGTTTAACCCTTTGAGATCAGCGTGCATATTCTGAGAAATCGGAAATAAATTATTGGTTTAGACTCATATTCTAGACAGGTTTTTAATTATTTGGACCCTAGTTTGATTTATATCAGTCTTTGAATCGACTGCCTATTCGAAAATCGCAAAATTGCAGTATGTTTCCTCTGGCTTTCTTTGTCTGATCATTACAGGGTCACTGATGACGCTTTATTAGCCGAAACTACGTAGTATGACCCATCTTCTTTCTTATGAATGTTTTCATTGCTCTTAAAGGAACTCACTTTTGATTTTTATTTGCCTTCACTGCAGCTGGTGTTGTGCCGTGTGGCGGCCGTAAAATGTCTCCCCGTACATTAACCATAGTGCAGTTTATATTTTACTTTTGGTCCTTTGAGATCAGCGTGAATATTCTGAGAAATCGGAAATAAATTATTGGTTTAGACTCATATTCTAGACAGGTTTTTAATTATTTGGACCCCATTTTGATTTATATCAGTCTTTGAATCGACTGCCTATTCGAAATTCGCAAAATTGCAGTATGTTTCCTCTGGCTTTCTTTACCGGATCATTACATGGTTACTGATGAGGCTTTATTAGCCGAAACTACGTAGTATGACCCATCTTCTTTCTTATGAATGTTTTCATTGCTCTTAAAGGAACTCACTTTTGATTTTTATTAACGCCCCGTCAACACTTTATAGGTCATTTTGGAGACGTCGCTTCCAATTTTGTTGGACTTTTACCCGACATTGAGATGAAATGGCAACTCAGCCTCTGCCGCACAATGCAACCAATAGAGTTGGATGGTCCAACTCGCATCAATTGTCCTGGGCAGGCTTAGAATCGGAACCAGGTTTAAGCTGTCTACCAGTACTCATGTTCGGTCGATTTCAGCTCTGGGTGGAAGTATCATGCAGTCCAATCTGTTCCTCAAGCCCCGGTGGGCGGGGCCGTTATAGTCTTGACGGGGACGTTAAACGTCAAATCAAACAAATCAAATACACCTCAGTAAAAAAAGGGAAATATTCAGATACAGGAGAAGAGGAAACAAAATCTGATATTTCTGACCTCGGCTAAAAAACAACAACAAAAAACAAAAAAAAAAACAACAACAACAAAAAAAAAAAAAAAAAAAAACAAGCACCCACTGCCCGGAATAAATATGTATTACCCCGTACTATAAACGATTAAGGAGTTTAAGTTATGAAGTCATATTTCCCTGATGGTTCACAGAAATATATCCATGCAACAGTGAATCGGCCCCCGCCCATCGGGGCTTGCATGAAGACATATATTTGGCTGCATGATGCTTCCACGCAGAGCTGAATCCGACCCGCACACGAGTACTGGTAAACCGCTTAGAGGATCTAAGCCTGCCCAAGCAAAGCGGTGCGCACGAGTCGAGAGTCGGACCGTCCATGCTTATAAACCCTATTAATTTCATTGGGCGAAAGGGCTGGAGATGTCATTTCATCTCAATGTCGGGTAAAAGTCCCACAAAATTGGAAGCAACGTCTCCAAAATGACCTTTACAGTGTTGACGGGGACGTTAAACCATAAATCAAACAAATGCAGCAGTGAAGGTAACTTCGCTCTATCCGCCCCGCCCATAGGGGCTTGTAGAAATATATGGGCTGCATGATGATTCCACGCATAGCTGAATCCGGCCCGTACACTAGTACTAGTAAACCGCTTAGAGGATCTAAGCCTGTCCAGGAACTGCGGTGCGAGGCGGACCGTCCATGCTAATAAACCCTATTGGTTTCATTGGGTGACAGTGCTTGAGATGTCATTTCATCTCAATGTCGGGTAAAAGTCCCACAAAATTGGAAGCAATATCTCCAAAATGACCTGTACAGTGTTGACGGGGACGTTAAACCTCAAATCAAACAAACAAATAGAACTTCGCTCTATTTGTAGTATAGCAAGTCGTAGTATTCCATTCATACTGTCAACTCATTCATTGAATTATTAATCCACGAAATAGATTTTGAGCGAGTTCAGTTGACGTACTAGAGTTAACAAGAGTTGACTTGCTCCAAAACGCGCCATGTAGGAATATTGCGACTGCTAGAGTTAGCTTGGTATGATAGTTGGGAGCCTTGCCTAGTAACAACGAATACGGTGGAATGTGTAAATTGTAAGTTAAATGCAATCCGAAAATCGATTATTTCCAATTATTTGAGATTTTGGCCAAAAAATGTTGGAAAAATCAAGTCCAACTTGAAAACATGTTTATACTTTCGATTTACTCGAGGGCAAACGATGACATTTTCTTGACGTCAGTAGAGTTCTGAATCTGAATCTGAATCGTTACTGGTGACGCATCAAATGACATTTGATGCTTCCTGTCGCTTCTAATTGGGGGATCGTGAAGTGGGGCGGGGGGGGGGGGTGGGGGGGGGGGGGAAAGCGGATAAAGTCATTGTACAACTTTGTACAAGAGTAAAGGAGAAGTAAAACAAAGATCAGGAATTGATACAATTAACTTACTCCACCCATAAAAGACACCAAAGGGAAAGAAATACAAACATTAAGCGACCAGACCATAATGGAAACCTAAACAAAGGAATGCCATAAGGACAGTTACTTTCCCACAAAATGGCCATGTGGCCATCCAAAATTAAAAGACACAAGTGATACACACAGTAAGTAACAAACAATAACATAAATAAACCGCCAAAGAAGAGCCGCCTTGGAACGGTCAGTGGAAGATTTCCACTGGGGGGCTTAAATCGATTTTACGTGGCCACAATCCTCGCCCTTACTTCTGTCGCGATTTAGACAAATAATTTGTTCAGTCCGCATGAAGGCCTCCTAACTCATCAGTGCAACATCTCCGTGAACACAAAAATCAAAGAACCACAGAGGTGAGACAACGGTGAGGACTCGACAGCAAGAAACCACTGAAATGCTGGAGCAAAAGAAAACCAACAGTTAGACTCCGATGAGCCCGACCATAGACAGAGCATCAGGCACCAACCAGCATTATCTCTCTAATTCTACTACTGTCTCCCCTACTTTTCTTGAGTTAACTTTAGTTGGTGATGATGATGATGATTTCGTGTTTAACGACGCCTCAACCCTCTTTGTGGGTCATAAGCGTCAAACGGTTAATGGTTAACGGCATCGAGAATTATGAGGCTATTAAAAATAAAAAAGTTAGTTTGATATGTATAAAAATCTTAAACAGTTAAATCTTATGAAAAAGTCCAATTTCTTTTAAGAATAAAATACTATTTTCAAAAGGTACATCTTGAAACAATTGTTGCAAAGTGTCAGCTTTGAAGTATAAGTTACGGGACTGTGAAAGTCTACACATTCAATTAAAATATGTTTCACAGTGAATGGCTGATCACAGCCTACACAGGAAGGCTGTTCATCATCATTTAAAATAAAAGAATGAGTAACTCTTGTATGGCCAATGCGCAGTCGTGTTAATACTACATCCTCTTTCCTGGAAAACTGTGGAGGAGAGCATTTAGTTCCAACGACAGGTTTAATGGCATGGAGTTTGTTGTTTATTGCACGGTCCCATTCGCCTTGCCATTCCGACAAGATGTATCTATTGATAAATGGTTTAAAATTATTAAAAGGGATTTTAAAAACAGACGGATCAAGATTGAGCGATTCCTTTGCTTTCTTGTCAGCAAACTCATTGCCGACAATGCCAATATGGCTCGGAAGCCAACAAAACAAGATTTGGTGCGTTTTAGAAACTTCATGATGTTTTTTCGATCAGTTTTTGTATTTGAGGATTTTTAGATGATGAATGGTCTAAAGCCTTAAGCACAGAAAGTGAATCAGAAAATATAATTGCTTTTTGAAATGATGAAAAACTGATAAAATCTAAAGCCAGGTCTATTGCTTTGGCTTCAGCTGTAAAAATAGATGAGCCATCTGGAAGGCGCAAGGTTTGGTGCGTATCTTGAGAAACATACGCACAACCAACTTTTTCTCCTTCTTTGGATCCACCAGTATATACTTGCTGGTAATCATCATAACGTGATTTCAGTACCTGAAAGTTCTGTTTGAGTAGCATTAGATTTGATTCGGATTTTTTACCATCATGTAAGTCAAACAGAATAGAAGGTTTTTTAATACACCAAGATGGAACTTCCGCCGTTTCATGTTTTTGGATATTTTAAGGTCGATACCTGAATTTTCTAGCAGTGGTAAAGTTCGTAATCCAAAAGGTTTGATTGCTGTGGGTTTAGTTTCATACTTATCTACAAATTCAGGTGGAAATGAAATTTGGAATGCTGGGTTAGATGGATTAGCAGCAAGTCTGATAGCGTACTGAAGAGAAAGTTTCTCTCTGCGCGAAGTTAAAGATGGTCCACCTGCTTCCACATAAAAGGCTTAATATGGGAGAAGTACGGAAGGCCCCCATAGCCAGACGAAGGTCTTGGTGATGGATAGTATCCAAAGATTTTAGATAAGACTTTCTGGCAGAACCATAAACAATAGACCCATAATCTAATTTAGATCTTATCAGAGACCGGTAAAGATGTAATAAAGAGTACCGATCTGCTCCCCAACTTGTATGAGCTAAAACTTTCAAAAGATTCAAAGCTTTTAAGCATTTCGCTTTAAGATATTTAATATGGGGAATAAAAGATAAATTTTGATCAAATATGACCCCAAGAAATTTGGCTTCTTCAACAACAGGAATTTGTGATCCGTATAAAAACAAGGAAGGATGTTCGTGTTTCTTCCGTAGCTTACAAAAATGAACACACAGCGTTTTCGACTTGGAGAACTTGAAACCATTTTTATCAGTCCATTCTTCTATTCTTTTTAAATTTTAATGTAGTTTTCGTTCAATTGTTTTCATATTTTTTGAACGGTAACATATACAAAAATCGTCAACATACAAGGAACAATCAGTTTTGTCGTCAAAACATTGTACGATATTGTTTATTTTGAAGTTAAATAGCGTAGTTGAAAAAATACTACCCTGTGGGACACCCTGTTCTTGATCATAGAAATCTGACACGGTAGACCCCACAAGCACCTGAAACATGCGCTCCCCTAAAAAGCTTTCAATAAAACTGGGAAGTTTTCTTCTTAAAGGGCTAACTTGGTGGTACTGGAGAACATTTCAGTGATTGACATAATCTTCTAAATTGAATGATAACACAACAATAGAAAAGCCATAAATCTGCATGTGGTCACCCTGGTTGCCACTTGCTGCAATTTTATAATGTTGTGGATAAAGTGCCTACTGTAAATGCCCAAAAATTATGAAGTACTACAATTGCCTAAATATTGTTCTTACATATTTTGGCAAAAAATTATGAGATGACAAAATGTATACTCATAAGACTGATCTGGGTCTACGGTATTTATCCAAGCCATCTGTTTAGAAATGTTGCTGTACCAGTTTTTAAACCCATCGATGTTTTTTTACCATTCATTGGTAACCAAACATTTTCTGTATGTAATAAAAGGATCACCAGCTACATGTAATAACATATGTTCAAGTCCATGAAATGAACATCCAGGAAAACTCCACTTTTTCTTATTTCTGGTCCAAATGCTCCAAACACAGATACTGGGTGTTCAATAGAAATGCCTTAATGAGTTATCATTTAAAATGTTATTATTTCTCCTCCGAAAGTAGATTGTTGGTGTTCCTCAGGACCATGGTCCATAGACTATCGGCACTCATTGTGGGTGCTCATTAGAACCTCCCAGTAGATTGCCGGTACTCGATCATTAGAATTAATTCAACATCTCTTTGGCAGTTCTAATGAGCACCCACAGTCTATGTTTTTTTGAGTTGAAAATCATTATCCATTATTACTACTAAAGAATATCAAGTGATAGTAAAATGCTCCAAATGCCAAAAACACGGGCATCCTAAATAAATGAAGAAAGCAGTTTGGTGTTTTTTTTTATTTATTTCACATGAAATGACCGCAATTTGATTACATTCGCCGAGGATTGATCTGAGCCAGGTCGGGAGGCATAATATGGACAAATTTTCAATATTCGTCAAGCGTAATGTATGCTGTATATCTTCGATGCAATTCTAGTGAGTACACACAACATAAACTGAATGTATGCTATGTGTAACAATTAGAATTGCCTCATCGAGCCAATTCTGATGAGTACATACAGCGTACATTTTAAGATAAAATAAGAAAATTTATATCTGCAGTTACGATTTACGATTTTTTTTTCAAACTCAAGTTCAACTGTGCCATAGTAATCGTGCCATCATTGGTCGAAACAACGAAGTTCTATTGTACATGCATGATAACCAATACATATCATGAAGAGTAGTGAAAATCATTAGAAACGGAAACAAATCAATTCCTCCATGTGATTACTGTCCTGGTGAGAGATAATCTGGCATTACATCCTATAACATATATAAATGAGCCCTATCACTTCAAAAGAAGACTTATGGCAGGCTGGTACATAGAATGTTTGATTTTCAAAGTTATTTGAAATTGGACGAAGAAAAAACAGATTTACAATACTCTCATCCCACTGCGGGGGTGGCACCTGCTTGTTTGGAAAATACTTGTGTCTCACCATTAATATCTCTCTCTCTCTCTCTCTCTCTCCTGTCAGTTCAGGTATTACATTTGATGCTGCCATAATGTGTATAATCCAGCCAATGGAGTGCAGCATCTATCATTTGCACACATGACCTTTGCAATTAGAGGGTCAGTCTTGATAACCTGCAGAGCACCAATCAATGTGCAGCAGAATATTTGGATACGAAATTTTAATTTTTGAGTTTGACAGCTACTGAATGTCGGATACTTCACTGTTTTGTATTCAGGGAAATTTTGAATTTACCAACGGTATAATTTCATTTTTCTGTGGTAACTTTGGTCAGCATCAAAGAGAACTATTGTGATTAAACAGCTATGTTTGTAATTGAGCAAAAATAAAATGAGTTTGAGAGACATCACAAATTCCTCAGACTTTCATGGAGTAAAAAAGAGGAAACGACTAAAAGATGGATCATATAAAGAGTACAGCTATTCGAAGTCTAGGAAGCAGTTTGAAATACAGTTTGATTCTGATGCTGACAAGTTACAGTTTGAAAATAAACTAGAGTCATTCAAGAAACAATACGGTTTAAAAAACATGAAGGATGTGTTTGAACAAATTTTCCAGAGCAAATCAGACAAATATGAGGCAAGTGAAAACAAAACCGAATATGTACTTGGGAAAAGTAAGCATGATTACTTTGTTTGTGAAAATAAAGTATTACTTGATCTTGTTCAAAAAGTTACTTTGCACCAAAGGAACTGTGATAGTAACCTCCTACCTGCATCACTGGATCATGTGGGTCATGTTGTCGAAGGAAAATGGATATGTGGCAATGGCCATACTTTCAAGTGGGAAAGCTCAAGCCGTCTCGGTGACTATTACAAGAGGCCCAAGAGGGCCTGTCGCTCCACCGGCTAACTTCAGACAATTGTCATATTTATTACATTAACCAATGGTATACTAGTGGACTCTTCTATTGCTATATGTTGGACCAGTCCATTTGTCATATAAGGGGTGTCAGGCCTATTTTTTTCTATTTTTGATGGAAAATTCTGTTAGCAAATAGTGCAGGCCCTGATCAGACATGGTGTTCTGTGGGGTCTGATCTGGGCCAGCACTGTTTGCCAAGGTACCCATTTAGGGTTTTCCCGCATGCAATGGGTAAAAAAGAAACAAGTGATCCACCCAAGGAATGTCCATTCTATATTTTTTTGACCCCAGAGCCATGGTTGGCAGGATTTATGTGAGGGACCATTTGGCATTGCTCCGTTCTAAATATCTAAAGCTCTGGGCCTTATGGTTTCAGAGAAGAAGACTTTTTTTAAGTTTTTCCTATTATAAGTCTATGGGAACTAATATGCCTCTGGGCGTGACCAATTTTTTACCCCAGGGGCATTGTTGGCAGGATTTATTTGAGTGACCACTTGACGTTGCTGCATACTTAATATCTAAGCTCTGGGCACTGATGGTTTCAGAGAAGATTTTTGTCAGTTTTTGCCAGTATAAGTCTATGGGAGCTTATGGGCCTCAGGGTGGGGCCAATTTGGACCCCAGGGGCATAGTTGGCAGGATTTATGCAGATGAATACTTCAAGTTGCTACATACTAAGCTCTTGGCCTTATGGTTTCAGAGGAGAAAAGTTTCAAGATTTTGTCATTATTAGTCTATGGGAGCTACTAAACACCGGGGCGTTGCCAATTTGGACTCAAGAGTCATAGTTCGCAGGACTTAGTAGGTGACCACATAACTTTGCTACATACTACATGTAAATGTCTTAGCTTTAGGCTTTATGGTTTCAGAGAAGAAGTTTTTCCGTTTATTGGTCTATGGAAGCTAATGAGCCAAAGGTGGTGGCCATGGCGGCCATGTTTTTGTCTGATCAAAATTTCTTCAATGAATCTGACAATGGTAGACACAAGGAACATTCATGAAAATTAAGAACGAAATCCATTTAGCGGTTTTGGAGGAGAAGATTAAAAAAAATCCCTTTATGAGTCTATGTTTTTTGCCTGATCCGAATTTCTTCAAGGAATCTGACAGAGGTCCACCCAAGGAACATTCATGCAAAATAAGAATAAAATCCATTGAGCGGTTTTGGAGGAGAAGATTTTTAAATATTTTTTTTTGCTTTCGATGCCATTTTGTTCTGCATGTAACAAAATTCTTTGAAGGAATGCAGAAGAGGACTATGTGAGAAACATTCCTGTGAAGTTTGGTTACAATCGACCAAGTAGTTAAGGAGGAAATGTTTAAAGAAAAAAGTTAACCCACGGATGCACAACCGCACAGACGCACAAAAGACACAGGGCCATAACATATAACATAAGACCCGCCGGTCTTTGGCCAGAGGAGCTAAAAAATGAACAGATTTATGTTTTATTTCTTTATTTATTTATTTTTTCCTTTCCTCCGTCGGATTCGGTATGCCTCCCTTTTCAACTAAGCCATTTTAACCCTCAGGGATCTGGAGAACTGTTGACACTGTAGTATAATTAGGTCTAATAAATCAATCTCCCTCAGAATTTTGAAACAACAAGTCGTATAAATAGAGTTTGTGTTGAAAACATCAGTTCTATCACCAGTGTGATGGGCATGTGAAATTTCTGATGTTTTGAATTTTAGAATGACAATTTGTAGGTGGACCTCTATAGATATGTGATAGTCAGCAAAATCCGAGGAGATTAATTCAGATACAGGAAGGTACTTTTAAATAAATAAATAAATAAATAAACAAGAACTTTTGAAGAAGAGAAGACTTTTTTAACATTACACTACATGTTATATAGTGAAAATAAACCCCGCCCACTGCAGCCATGTTTTATGTCGGATCAAAATTTCTTCAAGAAATATGACAGAGGTCCGCCCAAGGAACATGCATGCCAAATAATTATGAAATAAAACAAGAACTTTTGCAGAAAATATTTTCAGCATTACACTATATGTTATATAGTGAAAATAAGCCTCGCCCATGGCGGCCATGTTTTTTTGTAAGATCAAATTGTTTTCAAGGAATCTGACAACAGTCCACCCAAGGACAATTCATGCAAATTACAATGAAATCCCACAAGTACTTTTGCAGAAAATGATTTTTCAGCATTACGTTATATGTTAAATAGTGAAAATAAGCCCCGCCCATGGCGGCCATGTTTTTTGTCGGATCCACGTGGCATCCACAACTAGCTGATAAGGGAGCAAAAATACGAAACCATCTGTATTATGCAATTGACAACTGTGCTGGTAATCCAGATACTCTGCGACAAATGATTGACAGCTGTATTTTACATTTTCAAAACATTCATAATAATTGTGCAGGAGATTCTGGATGTAAGACATCACACTATGTACCTGAATTTACTGTGGTGACAGACCCTTCGGCTATACGCCTCTTGACAGATTTCTTACATTCACTGACTTTGTACAAAAATGCAGCTGATTATGTGTTGTCAAAGGATACTTATTATGTTGAAAGTTTTAACAATTCTTGTCTGATTTACCTTGACAAAAGGATACATTATAAAGAGACTACATATTCAGTGAGAATGAACCTTGCAATTCTCGACTGGAATGGACATGTAGACAGACCTTTTACATCAAGGAGACGTTTAGAACAGGTGAACCATAACAGGAGGTACCTTGGAAAAAAAGCTTACAAGAAGAAAACTTATACATTTGTAAATGATATATGGGAGTTACTTATAAGAGTCCTGAAAGAAGGCGATGAAATACCAGGTGTGAACATAGATCATGTTGACAGTGATGATGAAAATGACGATGCACGCCATTATGATGAGATAAGTGATGAATAGAGAGAAAAACATAAGCAATAACTTTACTGTCAAGTCTTTGAAATCTGTGCCCTGGTAAACTCCATTTTATGAAGAGAAGAGTGGGGGGTATACCATATTGTTCGATTTCTGCTCAGATATATAGATTATGGGCTTACAAGGCGGCTCTTCTGTGGCGATTTATTTATGTTGTTGTTTGTTACTTACTGTGTGTATCACTTGTGTCTTTTAATTTTGGATGGCCATATGGCCATTTTGTGGGAAAGTAACTGTCCATATGGCCTTCCTTTGTTTAGGTTTCCATTATGGTCTGGTCGCTTAATGTTTGTATTTCTTTCCCTTTGGTGTCTTTTATGGATGGAGTAAGTTAATTGTATCAATTCCTGATCTTTGTTTTACTTCTACTTTACAGTAGAACTGTCTCGTTGCGGTGGCTTTAATTAGAACCTTTGATGTATGCTTTAGTTGGTTCTAACGAGTATCTTCAGCCTATATACATCATGAAAAGAACAGGCCTACACTATTTTGACCCCATTAAACCCCACTTTTATACAGTAAAACTGGGGTTACAGGGGTAAACATTGTTTTCCATATGCCTGCTCTAAAACATAGGCTGTGGGTACTCATTAGAATCGCCTCGGCGGTTACAACTGCCTCAATGAGGCGGTTCTAATGAGTTCCCACAATATATGTTTGGAATATAAATGAGAAAAATATCACAATTTTTATCAGAAAATATTCATTCTTTTGGAGGAAAAATGTCCAACATATATAGATAGGCGTGTTTTTATAATGTATTTAGGCCATATATTAGGCGGTTCTAATGAGTACGAACAATTAATCTATGTTTCTGACCCGAAAAAAGAAAACAAATCAGAATTAATGGAATTCTTAGTGCCATCAAATACAAATAAAGTGTCATAGGTACATTATCTTATTGTAAAAAATGCCATTGTTGTTTGTTTGATTTGAGGTTTATCATCCCCGTCAACACTGCATAGGTCATTTTGGAGACGTTGCTTCCAATTCTGTTGGACTTTTACCCAAAATTGAGATGAAGTGACATCTCCAGCCAAGCCGATAAATTAAATCAATAGGGTGTGTATGCATGGACGATCCGCCTCCCATCACATTTCCTGGGCATTCTTGCAATATCTAAGTGGTTTTTGTTACATGTGGGTTTACGGCGTCCCGCAAACCCCCATGCTGACAAGACAACCGAGCGTGAGCTCTGACAGGTGTACGGGCAGCTGTGGGGTAAGGCACAAGAAAGATGTTAAATGAATGACATGAATTATTTACAGTATCTACATACAACACTTACTAACACAAAACATCACAATTTGTTGCTTCTGTAGCCAACTCACGACGTCCGCTCCGAAGGCAAAACACTGTTCTGTGCTCGGAACGGGTGACGTGAATACCTACAGAAGCAAACAACAAAAACAACAACAAAAACAAAAAAAGAAATAACACAAGACGCGACTGGCCAGATTATAACTTAGGGTGAATCCCCCACTCGCGTGAAACTTCCTCTCGCGAACTAGTAGAACTAGTCTATCAACATAGTTGATAATCCTAGGTTTAGCGATCACGTTTGCCGATCAGGGGTTTAGTGATCGTCCAAATAACCTGCAGGTAAGTTGACCTCTTCCATGGTCTCACATTTGTTTACAACGAACAATGATTTAGAAGATTCTGCTTCTATCCTGGTAGGCGCTGATTACGGCGGTCTGTCCGCCCTTGCTGGACCCTAACGCCTAGCGTCGTACCAGTACCTGCTGCTATGAAGCAGGGAGCAGCAGGTCACACATTGTCGTGCCTGCAAATTACGATAACTGGACTAGAAACGAGTCACAAAACATACATGCTATATCATGATCCCCCTCCCGGAGAAGTAAGAATATGTTCATGCATATACCGTTATTGCGCATGCGCCGACCAGACATACAGGCTGATTAGTGCATGCGACAAATAACCGTACAGCAGAACTCAACTTGACTGTGCATCAAATTATCAGCACCCAGCGCTTGACACAATAATACTCAAAGTTCATGTTTCCTTACTGAGCACTACAGAAATCAATTAATGCTCACTACTACTGAGCATAATACTCATCAAATTTGTGCTCACTACATTATCACAAGTAAGAGGCAATTGAACAGACCACGCCTTTGCGCTACCTGGCCAGCTGCCAATTACAGGAAACATAACAATCTCTATTTCATATCCTTCTCCGCGACACGGCTCACAAATATAGCTATTCACAAATTCAATACATTAATAACAGATAGAAACTACAACAGAAGATTTTCATCTATAATCCACAACATTTGTTAGTGTCTCATAAGGGCCAACACTGTTTGCCGTAAATTCTCTCTATTTGGTAGGCACCCCGTCACAACCGTCCTCGCGACGCCGATGACGCAGCTGACGTCATCCCCGCCGCTCAGGCCGTTATGACGTGTGGCGACCAAATACTCCCACTTATCATCATCACGTTCTTTATATGTACATACATGCACAAACTGAGTTATCAGACAAAAACGGCATCATTACAAAATGAACTCGTAATTCTTCTTGGACAAAATTATTTCTAATCAACGTGAACATGCTTGTAAAATAAAATTCATTACGGTTCATCATCACGGATAACCCAACAGGCTCTTGTAAGATTTTGCCCTGATGATGAAGATATGGTTAAACCCGTCTTAAGTTTACGTCCCCTCTACACCTAATATCATATTGGGACGGAACCACGGTTTTCTAACCACAGCTAATCAAAAGTCATGGATCAAACAAGTGACCCGGCGTTTATTAATTACATTCTACAAAAGGGGTCTAAAAGCCTAAATGAATCCAGAATGAGCGGGTGTCCAAACTTTACGTCTCACCAACATCTAGGGTCAGCATGAGACAGGACCTCACTTAGAAAGACTCATTCTACTACTGGAGAAGCCTGGGATCAATTCTGCGGCGTCTAGCTGGCAAAGCTAGTAGCCTAATCACTACAGGCCACAACAGTGAATTCAGAATAGGCTTCAGAAAGTTGGGGTATACTAGAAGTAAACCCCTCCAAAACCTACAAGCATGTTCATACAAAAATAATACTAAACATAGATTTAACATACCTTTCAATATACTTTCTATTTCCCCGTCACAATGTTGTGTTCACTCTTACAACTTGACCTGCTGCTAAAGTGTCCGCTTTTTTCAGGGTTTATATATCTATGAATACTACCAGAAAATCATGCCTACTCGTATTACCTTGCTCAATTCGTGGCGAGGTGGAGATACCGGCCACAAACAAAGCCAGATAGCAAAAATCGAGTAGATAATGGATTTGCGTTCAAATAGTATATTTCCCATAGGAAAAATTGATTAAACGACCCTATAATCAATGACATGACTCCTGTCAAAACGAACACCCACACAACACGTGACGGGAATAAAAATCATATATGGCACAATTTGGCGGTTGGCGATTTTTAGGCAAATTCTATAGGACTCGGCCTTTTAGCGCCCCCCTGTATTGTAAAAACAGCTCTCTATAAACCACTCATGCATACATCGTATGATATGTGCATGACTTGTTCATGGAGCCGCACAGTTTGCGTACCATATTTCACCTAAAATATTTCACTCGCACCGCCCTACCATATATCTACTAAAATAATTTAGATGTGCATAAGCACCAGAGAGGTTTCCTATTCCATCTCGTAACAAAGGTTTCCCCTTTTGGAGAAAAAACAATCAAAAATGTTTTTTCTTTGTGTATAGAGATGGAATAGGATGAACCTATCTAAACAAGACAGCTATTTACACAACAACCGTGCGAAGAATTACCTACTAAGGTAGTCTGCCCCCAAATTTTCTTTAGTAAAATTGCTATTAAGCTATGGTGGTTTGCCCCAGAATTTTCCTGTTCCCCTGACACTCTGTTGTTTGTTAGAAAACGGATATCGTTTTAATCTCACTGGAGGTGGCCTTTCTGGCTTAACAGATTTGATTGATTTCACAGGTTCTGACATAAATGTGGTACATATAATTTGGTCTGTCTGACATGTCAGTCCTGCAAGGCGCTGTTCTCTCAGCCCTTCTGTCTCCTCACTCTCCTCTGTTTCCGGTTGCTCTGCAGTTTTAAAACTGCTGTCTTCAAATGAAGACTCGTCGATGTCATTTCTGTCATGACTGTCTGTCGACAAAATAGGTTCAGAGATCAGACAATGAGACGTCACAGTCTGACGCTCAACATATTGCTTCAGTATATTAGCGTGATATGTGTTAACATTTCCATTGACGTCAATCTTATAATCCATTCTGTTCACTACCTCAACCACTTCATAAGGACCTTTCCATTGAAGCAATAATTTATTACTGTCTGTCGGTAGTAAAAACAGTACTTTGTCGCCGACGTCAAATTTACGCGACCTCGCGCCTTTATCATAATAAGCTTTCTGCTTAATCTGAACCTTCTTTAAATTATCACGCGCTAATTTGCATGTCTGCTCTAACCGTTCCCTAAGCTCAATAACGTATTGATACGTCGAAAGAACTTGCTCATCGCGTACCTCCTCAGCCCATAATTCTCTTAATATTGCCATTGGACCTCTGACGTTACGTCCATATAACAACTCAAAAGGGGAGTATCCTAAAGACTCTTGTGGGACTTCCCTTACCGCAAATAATAAAGCTGGAAGATATTTATCCCAATCTTTTGGACGTTCAGCACACATGCGACGTAACATCTGCTTTAACGTAGCGTGGAAACGCTCTATCAGTCCGTTGCAAATTGGGTGTCTCGGACTACACGTTAACTGTTGAAGAGAAAGAGGTCTGCTGACTTCCTTCATTACCTCAGCAGTAAACTGTGATCCACAATCAGTCAACATTTCATCAGGAATGCCAACCCTACTAAACATTTCAATAAGCGCTTCCGCGACACGTTCCGTCTCAATACTCGGTAAAGCTATCGCCTCTGGATACCTTGTCGCATAATCTATCATGGTTAAAATATACCGAGATTTCCTATCAGATCGAGGCTCAATTGGACCAACTATGTCCACTGCCAACCTCTTAAATGGCGTATCAATCAATGGCATTTTTCCTAGAGGTACTTTAGTGACCCGACCTTTCTGAATAGTTCTCTGACAAATATCACAAGATTTACAAAATCTAGCGACATCACCGCAAATACCGGGCCAGTAAAACTCAGTTACAACTCTATCCAATGTCTTCCTAATACCCATATGTCCAGACATAAGCGTTTCATGAGCCAGTTTCAACACCTTTCCTCGGAAACTTTGAGGGACCACAAGTTGGAAAGAGACTTTGTTACCCTTGGTGAACTCCCTATATGCCAAACCTTTTTTCTCAATAAACCTAGTTTCACCTCGGTTTAAACCACGACTCACAGTCTTGTTCCCAGATACAACCCTTTTCCTGATGTTTTCCAAAGTTGGATCATCAACCTGAGCTTGCTTGAAAGCCTCCTTGTCATCGTTAATGATCTGATCGGGAACCTTAAGTTTTCTGTAAGGCTTCTCATCCTGCCTAGTTTGAGACCTAGTTACATCCGCGGCTGAGAAATGAGACATATCAGGAAGTTTTGATCCATCAATGTTACCGATAACCAAATCGTACAACGTATCATCCATACACAAAGCTTCAGTTTTCCCAGTGAAAAAAGGACAATCAATGTCAATCATTGCCAAAGGATACCTTTGTGTGGATTCATCAATCAACGTAACATTTGATTCCTTCCCTATTAACTGACTATCCGAAACCAAACTTCTCCGAACGACACAGCCTGTACACCCAGTATCTCTTAATACAACCACCTTTTTATTATTAACCAATCCTTGTGCCGTCGGTAACCTTGCCTTTAAGAAGTAACAGACACCTTCCCTAGTTTCCTTACTACACTCCTCCCTATCCGAAATCAAAGGATCACCAACCTTATTTTCAAAAATACTTCCAATCTCATCACCTTTCCTAGTTACTTCCGTTTGACAAAAACTAACTTGGTGTGCTGCGCCACGTGGTGTGCTATTATTCTTACCGCGTCCGCGAAAAGACCCTCTAAAATTACCACGACCACGTGTATAACCACGACCTACATTCTGCGTATTCTCATTCTTAACCTGAGAACCTTGAGCCTCTACGCGCGTGTTAAAATTTTCCTTAACACCGCTATCCCCAACTCCAGTTGCTCCTACCTCTGCGCTATACAATTGTTTCCTGTCGGGGTTCTTAAAACATTTAATTGTTAAATGCCCCTTACCGCATATGCTACACTTGATATCCGGTCTACCACTCGGTTTGTTCGAGTCAACTTTGTCCTGTTTACCCTGCGCTGCGCCTCTATTATCGCGTTGCCCCTTATTAATGCAACTATATACGCCCCCGCGCGCTTCTGCAAACAAATCTGCCTCCCTAGCCATTTCATCTAAATTACCAAACTGTTTTGGCTTCAGATGTACATACAGTTCTCTATTACATGACTCCAGGAACTGATCCCTTGCCATGAAATCACAGACAGCCGGAAAAGATTTTTCTATCTTTGCCATATTAAGCCATTTTTCTAAATAACTTCTCAGTCTACTACTGAACTGTATGAACGTTTCTGATTTCTCGGGCCTACTATAACGAAACTGCTTCCTAAATCCGCGCTCTGTCATGTCAAAATTCTTTAATAAAGCGTCCTTTAACTTTTCATAATCCGCCGCATCCTCATTTGACAACCGGTCATATACATCAAGTGCGCGCCCTTTGAGCAATGCACTTAAATACGCGGCCCAAACACTCTTATCCCATTTATTAGCCGTAGCATATTTCTCAAACCTAGATAAATAACTATCCATTTTATCTTTACCCTCTTCAAAATAAGGTAACTTAGGATCCCGGGCATGAGCCACCTTCTCAGCTTTTTGCCTTTCAAATTCTAGCTCGAGCTTCGCTCTCTGCATTTCTAACTGATTCCTTAATTCTTGGTGCTGTAGCTCAAACCCATGTTTTATTTGTTCTAAATGGGCCTCACTAATCTCTTTTGCCTCCCTTTCAGTCTTAATGCGTGCCATTTCAAGTTCATGTACCCTTTCCTTTTCCTTTGCTTCTACTTCTAACTTAGCTAGTTCATGTGCCCTTTCCTTTTCTTTTTCTGCCCTTTCCTTTTCTTTTTCTGCCCTTTCCTTTTCCTTTTCTTCAGACCTTAACCTTTCTAAATCCCTTTGCTCTTGCCTTTCTGCCCGCTCAATATCCTGCTGCTCTTTAACAAAACCTTGTAACTCCTTCCCCTCATAACCTAAGTCCTTTCCCATTTGCATTAAACGCTCCATTATTGATAAAGTAAATCTCACGTTACTATCAAAACCACTATAAACTGATCAGTTATGATCAGTGATGATTGAATGGGCTTAACTAAAACGTTAAGATATGTGTTACACGCGTTAATCTAACTAAAACGTTAGTTATTAAAGCACACGCGATTTGAAATGTCAAATGCTTTCAGCAAAGTATGACGTTGCGCACTGGTAGTCTAATATGACGTCATAAACTGACAACGTTTACAGTAAAATGCTACAATCCGAAGTTTCATCACATTACAAAACTCTGATCATAACAAGTCACCATTAATGTTTCTATTACGTCATACCTAACCTCAAGCCACAGCGTAAATACTAACGCTACCGTTATGTCAACGTCAGTAAATTGTTAACGTCACTGCGTAAGAACCATGTGTAGGTAAGATCAATTAGTAGCTCCAATTTAACTTAGTAGAATGTCAGGTAACACAATTAAGTGGGGTCTACTTAAATTTTTCGTTACCAAGAAAAAGTGGGGTTTGCCTTGCCTTCCTGCTCAGAAATTATCGACATGTCAGTATCCATTCAGTGGAATACATGGGTTTCGCACTTCATCAACGCAGGAAGGAAGATTCAAGTTAATTTCTAAATGTGGCTGTCAATGCATTTTTTTTTTTTTTTTTTTAAAGTTGATGATTCAGAGTATCAATGTGCTGTTCCACAGCCGGGAACACCAGCCAGAGATCAAATCCGCACTTTACTGACACCAAATGTTACATGTGGGTTTACGGCGTCCCGCAAACCCCCATGCTGACAAGACAACCGAGCGTGATCTCTGACAGGTGTACGGGCAGCTGTGGGGTAAGGCACAAGAAAGATGTTAAATGAATGACATGAATTATTTACAGTATCTACATACAACACTTACTAACACAAAACATCACAATTTGTTGCTTCTGTAGCCAACTCACGACGTCCGCTCCGAAGGCAAAACACTGTTCTGTGCTCGGAACGGGTGACGTGAATACCTACAGAAGCAAACAAAAAAAACAACAACAAAAACAAAAAAAGAAATAACACAAGACGCGACTGGCCAGATTATAACTTAGGGTGAATCCCCCACTCGCGTGAAACTTCCTCTCGCGAACTAGTAGAACTAGTCTATCAACATAGTTGATAATCCTAGGTTTAGCGATCACGTTTGCCGATCAGGGGTTTAGTGATCGTCCAAATAACCTGCAGGTAAGTTGACCTCTTCCATGGTCTCACATTTGTTTACAACGAACAATGATTTAGAAGATTCTGCTTCTATCCTGGTAGGCGCTGATTACGGCGGTCTGTCCGCCCTTGCTGGACCCTAACGCCTAGCGTCGTACCAGTACCTGCTGCTATGAAGCAGGGAGCAGCAGGTCACACATTGTCGTGCCTGCAAATTACGATAACTGGACTAGAAACGAGTCACAAAACATACATGCTATATCATGATCCCCCTCCCGGAGAAGTAAGAATATGTTCATGCATATACCGTTATTGCGCATGCGCCGACCAGACATACAGGCTGATTAGTGCATGCGACAAATAACCGTACAGCAGAACTCAACTTGACTGTGCATCAAATTATCAGCACCCAGCGCTTGACACAATAATACTCAAAGTTCATGTTTCCTTACTGAGCACTACAGAAATCAATTAATGCTCACTACTACTGAGCATAATACTCATCAAATTTGTGCTCACTACATTATCACAAGTAAGAGGCAATTGAACAGACCACGCCTTTGCGCTACCTGGCCAGCTGCCAATTACAGGAAACATAACAATCTCTATTTCATATCCTTCTCCGCGACACGGCTCACAAATATAGCTATTCACAAATTCAATACATTAATAACAGATAGAAACTACAACAGAAGATTTTCATCTATAATCCACAACATTTGTTAGTGTCTCATAAGGGCCAACACTGTTTGCCGTAAATTCTCTCTATTTGGTAGGCACCCCGTCACAACCGTCCTCGCGACGCCGATGACGCAGCTGACGTCATCCCCGCCGCTCAGGCCGTTATGACGTGTGGCGACCAAATACTCCCACTTATCATCATCACGTTCTTTATATGTACATACATGCACAAACTGAGTTATCAGACAAAAACGGCATCATTACAAAATGAACTCGTAATTCTTCTTGGACAAAATTATTTCTAATCAACGTGAACATGCTTGTAAAATAAAATTCATTACGGTTCATCATCACGGATAACCCAACAGGCTCTTGTAAGAGTTTGCCCTGATGATGAAGATATGGTTAAACCCGTCTTAAGTTTACGTCCCCTCTACACCTAATATCATATTGGGACGGAACCACGGTTTTCTAACCACAGCTAATCAAAAGTCATGGATCAAACAAGTGACCCGGCGTTTATTAATTACATTCTACAAAAGGGGTCTAAAAGCCTAAATGAATCCAGAATGAGCGGGTGTCCAAACTTTACGTCTCACCAACATCTAGGGTCAGCATGAGACAGGACCTCACTTAGAAAGACTCATTCTACTACTGGAGAAGCCTGGGATCAATTCTGCGGCGTCTAGCTGGCAAAGCTAGTAGCCTAATCACTACAGGCCACAACAGTGAATTCAGAATAGGCTTCAGAAAGTTGGGGTATACTAGAAGTAAACCCCTCCAAAACCTACAAGCATGTTCATACAAAAATAATACTAAACATAGATTTAACATACCTTTCAATATACTTTCTATTTCCCCGTCACAATGTTGTGTTCACTCTTACAACTTGACCTGCTGCTAAAGTGTCCGCTTTTTTCAGGGTTTATATATCTATGAATACTACCAGAAAATCATGCCTACTCGTATTACCTTGCTCAATTCGTGGCGAGGTGGAGATACCGGCCACAAACAAAGCCAGATAGCAAAAATCGAGTAGATAATTTGCGTTCAAATAGTATATTTCCCAAAGGAAAAATTGATGAAACGACCCTATAATCAATGACATGACTCCTGTCAAAACGAACACCCACACAACACGTGACGGGAATAAAAATCATAAATGGCACAATTTGGCGGTTGGCGATTTTTAGGCAAATTCTATAGGACTCGGCCTTTTAGCGCCCCCCTGTATTGTAAAAACAACTCTCTATAAACCACTCATGCATACATCGTATGATATGTGCATGACTTGTTCATGGAGCCGCACAGTTTGCGTACCATATTTCACCTAAAATATTTCACTCGCACCGCCCTACCATATATCTACTAAAATAATTTAGATGTGCATAAGCACCAGAGAGGTTTCCTATTCCATCTCGTCACAGTTTTTCAGTACTCATGTGCGGTTGGGAAAACATCATGCAACCCATCTATTTCTTCAAGCCCCGATGGGCGTGGGGGCGGCCATTGTAGTCTATATCAAAATTAACAATTAATTAATGAATTTAAATCTTTAAATAACAGCATTATGTTCTGTCTTCTTATTGCTAGAGATTGATTTGTTTGTTTGATTTGAGGTTTAACGTCCCCGTCAATACTGTAAAGGTCATTTTGGAGATGTTGCTTCCAATTTTGTGGGACTTTTACCTGACATTAAGATGAAATGACATCTCAAGCCCTGTCGCCCAATGAAACCAATAGGGTTTATAAGCATGGGTGGTCCGACTCGTGCGCGCCGCTTTGCCTGGGCAGGCTTAGATCCTCTAAGCGGTTTACCAGTACTCGTGTGCGGGATGGATTCAGCTCTGGAAACATCATGCAGCCCATATATTTCTTCAAGCCCCTATGGGCGGGGGCGATGCTAGAGATTGACAGTATGCCACTGGGACATCCTAAGATTTGCACTGGTTGATTTTATCATGTAGTATAATGCTTTCAGAATATATCCAGGCCTGTTACTGAAGGAGCAGTCTGGTCTGGGTCTAATTTATCACTCTAAGTATCATTGTCCCAATGTTTATGAGATTTACAGCTGTAACTTCACCCAAAGTTACTGCAGTCATAGCCCCTGGCTCAACAATGTATAAAAAATGTCTGATTTTCTTATGCATTCAGTTCTGATTAGCTGTTGAATCGCAGAAACTGGGAAACTTTAGAAATAATGTAGAGCCATATTTGTCATAAGGACTGCACTAATTGGCAATGTATACTCAAGTTGCCCCAGTTTTTATTCTCCAAATTCTATGGCTCAAGAGAACAAATATATGATGACAGCCGCCATTGTATTTCACATTTACAAACTGCATATTTTTATTCATTAATTCCCCTTTAAAAAATATGTATAACAGATCAGATCCAGCATTACAGATTAAGAAATCCATTACGATAACACATCTGTGCGACGTGCATTCCGGTAAATTTTCTGATGAAAATATGCGATAGTTTTCTTACTTTTACTCTTAACTTAGGTTGACTCTGCTCGTTAGAACTGCCTCATTGAACTTGTTCTAATGAGTACCCACAACCTATATTTTGGAGCAGAAATAAGAAAATAAACGTATACCCCTGTAAACCCCAGTTTTCTCTATATAAATAGGAAAGAGTGCTCAGAGGGGTATTCATTGCACAGACATGTCAACCTGATGATAAAAAAGAAGAAATATCTGAGGTCGATATTTATTTTACTGCTAACTATGAAAATAAGGAAACACATTATGTTAACAAGTCCATGTAATGAACCTTTATACAAAAAAAAGGTGTTTTACGAGGGGATATATCAGTTTTCTTATTTCTGGTCAAAACATAGATTCATTTAGGCGGTTATAATAATAATGTTGTTTGGAGCAGAAATAAGCTCCAAAAAAAAATCTTAACTGAACAGCTATCAAAATATACTTTTTTTCTGTCAACTGGACCGTAGGCAGATTCAGACTGATCCTAGCCTGTACCTATTTTTCAGAGGACTGGTATAAAATCTGTGAAATTCCTTCTATGACTGACCAATCTGGAATATTACCAGGCAAGAGCTCATCACATAAGCTCCTTGTACCAGGATAGTGGTCTGTTTTGGCAGCTGAGTAGCCTTGAAATGCCACAGATATTATTGGCCCCTTGAGATCAACTGTAATCATTACTGGACATGTTATAGCCTATTACCTGAAGAGAGCCAGTGATTAATTTTATGGTTAAGTTAGCCCTTTAAGCCAATGTTATGGAAATCTTTCAATATTCCATAACGCCATGTTGTATCGTATGCTTTCTCCAAGTCGAAAAAGACAGCTAATACGTGTTCTTTGTTAATAAAAGCATTTCGTATAAATGTTTCTAGTCTTATTAAATTGTCGTTGGTACTACGTTCCGAACGAAAACCCGATTGATATTCTGAAATGAGGTTGTTGGACTATAAGTACCAGACTAATCTCTTGTTTATCATTCTCTCAAATGTTTTACTCAAACAACTTTTCAAAGCTATCGGACGATAAATTGTAGGTTCTGCATGATCTTTTGCCTGGTTTCGGAATTGGTACAACTGTAGCTACACGCCAGCTCTCATGAAAGACCCCCGTTTCCCAAATATCATTAAAGATATCTAAAGTGTTGAAAGAGAACTTTTTGGCAGATGCTTAAGCATCTGATAATGAATTCATCGGGGCCGGTTGCCGTATCATGTGATTTTTCAATGGCTTCAACAAGTTCGGATTACTTTTGGTCCTTTGGGATCAGCGTGAATATTCTGAGAAATCAGAAATAAATTATTGGTTTAGACTCATATTCTAGACAGGTTTTTAATTATTTGGACCCCATTTTGATTTATATCAGTCTTTGAATCGACTGCCTATTCGAAATTCGCAAAATTGCAGTATGTTTCCTCTGGCTTTCTTTGCCGGATCATTATAGGGTCACTGATGAGGCTTTATTAGCCGAAACTACGTAGTATGACCCATCTTCTTTCTTATGAATGTTTTCGTTGCTCTTGGGGGGGGGGGGCTCATTTTTTATTTTTATTTGCCTTCGCTGCGGCTGGTGTTGTGCCGTGTGGCGGCCGTGGGGCGTCTCTCCGTGCGTCGGCCGTGGTGCGGTTTGTGTTTTACTTTTGGTCCTTTGGGGTCAGCGTGAATATTCTGAGAAATCGGAAATGGATTATTGGTTTAGACTCATATTCTGGGCGGGTTTTTAATTATTTGGACCCCATTTTGGTTTGTGTCAGTCTTTGGGTCGACTGCCTGTTCGGGGTTCGCGGGATTGCAGTATGTTTCCTCTGGCTTTCTTTGCCGGATCGTTGTGGGGTCACTGGTGAGGCTTTGTTTGCCGGGGCTGCGTAGTGTGGCCCGTCTTCTTTCTTATGAATGTTTTCATTGCTCTTAAAGGAACTCATTTTTGATTTTTATTGTTGTATTCTTCGTGATTAAGTGATTTAAAGTTTAGATTTCTTTTCTCTTGGTCCTTTTTGAAATTTCTAAATGAGTCAATATAATTACGCGATGATGAATTTCTCAAGAATGTGCTCCCAAGAGTATCCGAAATATCTTTTTTTGTTGAAGCTATTGTGTCAAATTCGGTATTTAAATGTGTAAATCTTGCGGGCTTTGTTTTTCCTAAAAATTTTCGTACCATATCCCAAACCTTTTTAATGGGGGTTTTGTAGTTCAATTTTGAAACATATTCCCTCCTTGACTTTCGTTTTGAAGCTCGGATTGTTCGCCGAGCTTTAGCTCTAAAAACTTTTACTTCGGCTTTTCTGAAGTGGGACTTTTGCAGAACTTATTTAGAGCCTGTTTGCAACTTTAGTTGGTGAACTGAACTCGCTCAAAGCAAACTATGTCATGGCAAAGCTGCGAATTGAGACCAATTTGAACCATAGGGTTAATTTTATGGCATTTTACTCTGAAGTTAGTTGTTTGTGTAATTGGCTTCCTCAGTTTGACAATCTGCATATCATTTTCATTTATCAAATGATACATGCGCGTCTATTGATAAATATATGGATGCTTATTTTTCTTTAAAGCATAGGAGTGATTCGTCATCGAGGGCTCCAGTGTCGATTGACATAAGAAGGTAAGACCTGAAAGGTCATCACCTTCTAATAAGTTTATGTTCATTTCTTAATTAACCTACGGTTATCCCCCTGCCGTCGTGTTTTTTGTTCTTGCTAGACAGAACTCCCAACTCCTAAAGTAAGTTTGATTGAACTCAAGTTAACTCTAATAGTGCGGCACGAGCCATTACTCGCGTGTTTTGGTGTAACTATTATAGTTAACTCCAGAAAGTCAACCGAACTCGCTCTTAATAACTGGGCCAGGTCAGCTGCGAAACGAGACCAATTTCAAACCTAGATCCATTTTATGACGTTTAACTATGAAGATCATTGTTTGTGTATTTTGCATTCACAGTTTTTTTTCAATCTGCATATTATTTTCACATATCAAATGATACAGGCGCGTCTCTTCACTGATTTATGAGGACTTATTTTTTCTTGAAACAGAGGAGTGATCCGGTAGCAAGGGAATTCTTTGGAATGTTGCCATAAGAAGGTGAGACCTGAAATGTCATCACCTTCTAAAAATTAGATAATCTCTAATTCTCAGTAAGCCTTTACGCTGGAACGGTCATTGTCTACGCTCACGGGCGTAGACAATCTTAAGAATGTCTTTTACTCCGGAAGCATTTAAGAAAAGGTCATGACTAGTTGAATGTTATTTTTTATTAGCATTTCATCCGTGTTATTGTCTACGCCTGTGGTGGTAGACTACCTAAGGCCCCAGAAGCATTAAAGAAAAGGACATTACTGGCTGAATGCTGTATATATTCTATTGACTGGTCAGCAGTGTTATTTGCTATAATGATTAAAAATCGTGATTGACCGGAACACTTCGGTAAGTTTATCACACCCTCTGTTTTCTAGGTTCACATGATGTTGACTTCCCTCCGATGATAAGTACATCTTGTTTCTTTTCACTAAAAGGAGGCAGATGCATCTGTTCTACTGACTTTTTGTTTCCTTAGTACGAGTAGTTGTCATAGTAAAAGATTGGTTGTTTTGTTTATGGAGTAAACTTTGGGAATCTTTGGCTATCATTCAAGTTTCAGTATTTACTGGCACACTTATACAGAATACATATGAGCAGCTTTGTCATTTGCAATCCAATCCTATGACTACACAAATTAATGTGTGCTAGGTGTAGAATCAAGCTTTTTGTAAAAGCTAATACTTGTAGAATCTGAGGCCTGACCCACCGACGTGCAGTTAAAGAGGAAAACAAAGTTGTCAACCTTAATTGGGTTAACTACCATGCATGCAGTCTGTCGTATAACATTTATGTTGTACCCTATCTTTTTATATTGAAGAACGATTTTACGAAATTGGGTGCTGAAATCATCGCATTTATATATTTTTCTGAATTTATATTACTAAGCCACTATAAAATTAATGTTCCGATACACCTTGTTTATCAAGAGATTTAAGTCCAACATTGAACTTTGAAATTAAATCGGAATGACGTCTATAAATGTTTGAAAAGCCTTTGCGTAGTTTATGATACCGATAACCCTGATTAAGAAGTTTAGCAGGTAATAATTTATTACGAGTGTTGAAGTCACTTACATGACAAGACACTCTGGAAAATCGAATTAATTGCGAAATATAAACGCCATAGGATGCCGCACGAGGAACATCACCATCCAAGAAAGGAAATTTACAATCTCAAAATCAAAATCATCGCATTTATCATAAATTTTGCAAGAAACAAACCCATCTATAATAGATAGATGTAAACCCAAAAGCGGGGCCTCGGTATCAGAAGAGTTTGTTTTATTTAACTGAATTTGTGTGTGTATGTGTGTGTGTGTGTGGGGGGGGGGGGTTAAATTTGACTGATCAAACCATCGAAATCGGTATTTTCAATATTTATTAAATCACCCAAATATTTAATAGTCGAGCTAAAGGCTTCAATGATTTCAGATTGGTTTTAAACGGAAAGGGACATAATGAAGTCACTTTCATAACAAAACAAGAACAGTTCAGCCACAAGGGGTGCGTAATTTGTACCCATCGGAATACCCACAACTTGTCTAAATAAAGTCTTACCAAATCTTATGTAAAAATTGTCAAGTGTAAAGGTGAGAGCTTCACACACTTTCTGACATGACCATAAAGTATAATTTGTATGCTCTTCAGAAGTGAATAAAGCATTTCTTACATTACACGCAAGATAGAGTGAGTCTTCCCTATGAAATGGCCATTCAATTAAATCATTAAGTCTTTCTTTTATAAGATTGTGAGGAAGTGTAGTGTAACGGGTGGAAAAATCATAAATAAACAGACTTGAAGCACGATTTTAATTTATTTAAAACTTCATTAGATTTTTTTTATAGACCAAAACAGATTTCTCCCTGATTTTTCAAGTAAGTCTATGTAAAACCAGTGTGTCCGTGGTGGAACCATTTTTGGCCCCAGGGCAATAATTTGAACAATCCTGTTAGAGGTCCACTAGACGAAGATTCATACTAACCACAAAAGACCTTGGCCTTCTGGTTTCAGACACGACGATTTTGGAATGTTTTCCCTACAATAGCGCACCGTTTTTGGCCCCAAAGCTATAATTTGAACGATCTTGGTAGTGGTCTACCAGATAAAGCTTCATACCAAATATCAAAGACGTGGCCCCGAGGTTATAAAACTTTTTTCATGCTCAACTCTTTTGAGCATGAAATTTTACCTGCTTACAATTTTTAAAAAATCCAACAATTCTTTGCATTTTAAAATTTATGAGCAGGACAAATAGCATTCTGTGCTGATCTGAGGGAAAACATTGCCTGTTTCATTTGTATTTTAATATTTATGAGCATTATTAATTTCATGCTAATCTGAGTTGAGCAAGAAAAAAAATGTATCACCTCGGGGCCCGGGCCGCTCCACGGATTGAAGATTGAAGCAAAATTGTGACCTGTAGAGGGTGAACACGGTTTTTAAGAAATTTGACCTAGTGACCTAGTTTTTGACCCGACATGACCCATATTCACACTTGCCGTAGATATCATGAAGGCAAACAGTCTGGTAACGTTTCATGGAGATTGAAGCAAAACTTAGGCCTCTAGAGGGTGAACAAAGTTGTAAAACAAATTTGACCTAGTGGCCTAGATTTTGACCTCACATTATCCATATTCAAACTTAACCGTGATTTCATTAAGACAAACATTTTGGTAAAATTTCATGAAGATAAAGCAAAAGTATTGCTTCTAGCGGCGGGAAAAGGGTTTAAAGAAATTTGACCTAATGACCTAGTTTTTGACATCACTTTATCCATATTCGAACTTAACCTTAATATCATCAAGACAAAGATTCTGGTGAAGTTTCATGAAGATTGGAGCAAAACTTATGGTCTCTAGAGGATGAACAAAGTTTTAACGCACTTTGACCCAGTGACCTAGTTTTTGACCCGATATGCCATACATTAAAACCTGGCCCAGATATCATCAAAACAAACATTCTGGTAATGTTTCATGAAGATTGAAGCAAATATATGGCTTCTAGAGGGTGAACAAGGTTTTGAAGAAATTTTACCAAGTGACCTAGTTTTTGATCCGACAAAACCCATTTTCAAACTGGACCTAGATATCATCAAGGCAACCATTCTGGTAAAGTTTCATGGAGATTTAAGCAAAACTGTGGTCTCTAGGTGACAAGGTTTTCAAGTGACCTAGTTTTTGATCAGGCATGACAAATATTCGAACATAATCCAGATATCATCAAGTCAAACACTCCGGTAAAGTTTCATGAAGATTAAAACAAAATTGTGACTTCTAGAGGGTGAACAAGGTAAATGTTGACGTCGCACGACGAACGTCGCAAGACGCATGTACGGCGGACAGAGGGTGATCACAATAGCTTACATTGAGCATTGCTTAGGTCAGCAAAACAGTGAAGTTGAAATCGAACGCACGTATACATTTGTGGTATCCTTGTGCTCTAACCACTCGGCTAATCTCGGCATTTCTTCAAGGCGTTACATCACGCATTTTATACTTTATGTTTTTTTATTTGTTTTCCGTCAACAACACGAGAAAGGTCGACATCTGTCGAGTTGTGTCGTCAGAAATGTAGATGGGCCATGAAATTTATTCACTAGCCCGGGGTTAATTTGCAAAAACAATACCCCAAAACAATAGCCCTTCCCAATGCATATCTTTACCTGTGCACTATTGAGACTAACATGGTTTTATTCAACAAAATTGGTACAACTATCAGTGCATGATCATTTTTGCAATCCCTGACCTGTATCTCAGCGAAAAGGTGCCGTAAGTAAGCATACAATCAATCCAATTAAAATCTACTGTCACTACTATACATTAAAGCGTAAAAGGTACTATATATGAAAGCGTAAAAGGTACAATTAAATGTGACTTAGCGCCCAGTGAGCCTTGGATTACGTGCAATGAGGGAATAAAATTGAGCTTGACAATATTCTTTCAAATCAAGCAGTCTGATCTATCTTGGATTATTTTACCACTTTTGTTTGTACTAATAGATTTGTCCATAATAAAATGGTTTTCAGCCAATTTGTACATGTGACATTGAAAGTTTCAGTGTTGTCAAATTTTCGTGGGACAATCACAGTTTTTATTTCCGCGGATATAAACGGCCGCGAAAAATAAAAACCGCAAACACTTATAATCATGTTTCTGAGGCAAATCCGCGAAAATTTGGTGACGCGGTATTTTTTTTTAGAATACGGTTACTATTTCTTACTTTATTTCATAATGGTTGGTTTTCGTAAAACTGTCATTGTGGCTTTCGGCTGCTGTGACTATTGTGTTTTTGCATAATTTTTTTTAATGTAAAGCTTCGTTGGGCTTTTTGCATTGACAGCATCTCTTATGAGGTCTTTCTGTCGGTGTGTTGTTTTTATTCGTAATTTGTAATTTGCTATCCTCAAATTGGTGCATATGGCAGGCTGTGAGATTTGATTTTTGTTAACATTGCTGACACCGATCCGTTATTGGTGTACTATCTTTGCGCCATACCTGTTTATTCATATGCACAAAAACTAATTGGTATTCCGACCTACTTTATTATTTTATTTGTATTGACACTAAAACAGAGTTTAGAAAAATAGCACATGTCACCAGTATAATAACAAATGGACCGGTTCAAGAACAGTCATATCTGGCAAGTATGGCTTTTGACGGAATGATAACGTTGGTATTATAGTCACGACCACTAAACATTTATTTTCAGCTGCGTATTTTGCCTTTCACCGTTGACCTAGGCTGGTGTAGACTCCATATAATGGTCCGTAATTGTTACCAGCTTCCCCAGAAAATTGCAGGCTATCATGGTCTCCAGCTTTATGGATGACAGTAATGTTTCGGAGCTCATTTTTGGTAAAGCTGCAATCGATGTAACATTAATAGAATGAAAAAAGAAGAAAAGAAACATACAAAAAAGCACTTGTTATAAAACTCATTTTAAATGGGCATTGAAATACAAACACATTCTGTTACGCAACTCTGTATACTGGTTTCAGCATACAGGCAGATGGAGGTGACTAGGGGTAATTTGAAAATAGAAGCATGACTGAGCTTATAAAACATTAAGTGACTGCATAAGTGACTGCAACACTTAATTTGAAAAAAAAAAATAATAACGGCTGTGGTATTCTTTAGCTGATCAGAAATGATTTTGGTTTTGTATAATGTGGATAACGTACCTTTAAACTGTTTTTTTTAAACATTTGTAAACATTTTTTTGACTCAGAAAGACCCACAAAAGATGATTACAATTATCTAAGGACCAAATCAGTAATGACTGGACAAACAAAACGACCAGAGCCGATTACTTGTATCCACACAGCAGAAGTACATATTCACACAAAATCATTCACTTTAACTTTTGCGTATACACATTCTTTCACATCGGAATGCTCGCGTGTAAAATAAAACATCGGACTATAGCTATGTGCGTTTCTTGTAATATGATTGTAAAAATTGGCTATCAGACCTAGCACATAAAATAGAAGTGAATGCGATGATCAAGAATCAAAACAATTAACCCAAAACTCCCAACAGAGACACCAAAGGGAAAGACATGCAAACATTAAATAATCAGACCCTAATGGAAACATCAATAGCGGAAAGCCAAAAGGGCAGTTACCGAGAAAACTTTCCTACAAAATGGCAAATTGGCTATCCAAAACAAAACGATATAAGCGATACACACATGCAAGGACGAACTATAACAAAAATAAACCGCGACATAAGAACCGCCTAGGAAGGGTAAGCCAATAGTATTTCACTGGGGGTGGGGGGGGGGGGGGGCTTAAATCGATTTTTTCGCGGCCGAATTCCTCGCCCTTACTACCGTCGTGATTTAGACAAACAATTTGTTCAGTCCGCATGAAGGCCTCCTGACTCATAAGTGGAACATTTCCGAGAACACAATAACAAACAACCACAGAGATGAAACAGCGATTAGTACTCGAGAGCAAAAGAATAACTGAAATGCTGGAGAAAAAGAAAACCAACAGTTAGACTCCGAGGGGTCCGACCAGAGACAGTACATCAGGCACCAACCAACATTACATAAAAAATTAATTCTATTTCTAAAATAGCTTTTACGCTGGAACTGTCATAGAATCTGAGGCCTGACCCGGCGGCGTGCAAGTAAAGAGGGAAGCAAAGTGATCAATCGTGATTGGGTTAACTACCATGCATGCAATCTGTCATATAACATTTATGTTGTACCCAATCTTTTTATATCGAAGAATAATTTTAAAAAATTGGGTACTGAAGTCATTGCAAGTATATTTTGTCTGAATTTATATACTAAGCCACCATAAAATTCGGGATCCGACAAACCTTGTTGCAGAAGAGATTTATATCCATCAAGAATTTGGAAAATAAAAGGCTTTGCGTACTTTTTGAAAACTATAACCCTGATTAAGAAGTTTAGCAGATAACAATTTATTGCGATTGCAGTTACAAGACTAGACACTCTGGCAAATCAAATTAATTGCGAAATATAAACGTCATAGGATGCCGCACGAGGAACATCACCATCCAAGAAAGAAAAAAATACATTCTCGCAATCAAAATCATCGTGTTTATCATAAAGTTTGCATGAAACAAACCCACCTACAAAAAAAAAGATGTAAATCAAAAAACGGCGCCTCGGTATCAGAAGAATTTGCTTTATTTTACTGAAGTTCTGGGGGTGGGGGTGGTGGGGGGGGGGGGTTAAACTCGACTGATTAAACCATTGGAAATTCATAAACAAAAAGACTTGAAACACGAACACGTCTGGATTTCAATTTATTTAACACCTCATTAGATATTTTTTATAGACCAATACAACTTTCTCCCTTAACGTTTCAAAGACTCTGTCGCAATAGTTAATCACATATTTCTTGATGGCAGTAACACATGAAGTTTATAGCAACCAACCAACGAGTTGTTTGCCGCCGAAGGCGGCAAACAACGAGAGTTGGTTGCTTAACGGTAACACGTGTATTTGTTTATTGGAACATACCCCACCCATTCAAAACCTCAATAGCCAACAGCTGTTGGGCTGAAAATTTGATGGTCCTTCCGGTTTAAAAATATTGGTTCCGGTTCCGGAAGCAAACCTGATTGGATAAAACTTGAACTTCCTTGTTACCATGGACGCACGTTCATCTTTTCGAAATAAACAAACTTGGCTGCGCTATCATGGCTATATCAACTCACAAAACAGCTTTTTCCAGTTTAACAGCTGCATCTAATTCAACGATGAAAACGTGTCTTCTTATCCCTTTCGCTGGTATATTCCACTGCATGAGGTAGTACAACACACACAGTGTCACAGACCGTGTCAAAACTAATAGCCGTTGGTGTTGGGGAGGGGAAGTAAACAAAAGTTTTCCTGCTGTGAAATGAGTGAATAAAATAATACAGTAGGTACATTTTTCTAGAAACAGCTTGTTTAAAAATTGGTGTTTCAGTTCAATGTACCTGTTGTTAAAACAATACGGCAGCCAACAATGCTCAGTGAGGATTTTTCCACTGCAGTCGAAGAAAACCAGGACCGATCAATCTAAGCATGCAGCTCCTAGCACCAGAAGAAAACAACAACAACAACAAAACTCTACACCCTGATGGCCAGAATCACAGCAATAGGTGAATTGTGATGCAGACATCTTGTTCAAATTTTGGTGTTTCATTTCAAAGTACCACTTGTTCAAACAAAGCAGCATTGGAGCTCACATAACTTGTTCAACTGCTGAAGTTCTTTACATTCCTAACATTATGTTGAGGCCACCATTTTCATTATAAGTTCCAGCAAAAGTGAAATGTGGAAGTGCAAGTGGTCTCAATACGCCTCCTTACAAAGATTATCAAATTGTACATACTGCCCAGAAAAACTTCAATACCTGGTCAAAAATAGGTTGTTGTTTTTGGACAAAAATAGGCGTCCAAAAATTACACCTTATGTTCAGTTCACATACTTGAAGTATGCAGCAGTTTCTTTTCTTTCTTTCTACTTTAACTGCGATCGGTCACCTCTCAGGTGTACTTTACATACACCTGAGGTTTGCAGGATGAAAGCCTACACAGTCATCTTGTAATTCTTTAACCCATTTAGTACCGGAAACCCCAAAATGGGTACCCTGGCAAACAGTGCATGCCCAGATGAGACGCCGCAGAATGTGGCGACTAATCAGGGCCTCCACTGTTTGTTAAAAGTACACCACAAACTCATTATAACACGGTTCGTTATAACACGGTTTCAAGATGGATCCCAAAAATGTTTAGATTATATACAAATGGTCATTTTTCTATATAATCTATACACTTCTATTTGGATATAACACGGCTGTTTAACTAACACGGTTTCTGCTTTGGACCCCAACAATAGTGCTATAAAGGGGCTGGGGTGTACAGTCATTTTCCAAGTACATTTTGATAAAAAACACAACCTGACACCCCTAAATTTTGAAATGAACTCCTGCAATATATAAGAGGGAAGATTCCATTTAGTACAAAAAGGGTTAACCTGCACAGGGCATAACTCTCCCTGCACAGGGCCTCCAGCTAACGTCCAGATCAGAAGGACTGTGCACTTTATGATATTCACACCTGCAAATGATGCCAATGGGGCGTGTTAGGACACCGAAATTTTATAGTCGCTGCCGGGGACGGAACTCGGGACCTCTAGCATCAGAGGCAAGTGCACTAACCACTGAGCTATCACACTCCAGTTTGTTTACTAAACCAGGGTGAAACTGACAAAGATCATACAGCTAATAATTACCACACAGATAACGCTACCTTTTCATTTGTTTGAATTTACCTTTACGTCCCTGTTTACATTATTTACATCATTTTGAAGATGTTGATTCACATTTTGTGGGACTTTTAACTGATCTTTGTATTAAATGCCATATCAAGCACTACCACACCCACAAATTAAAACCATATTTTTCCATCTTACTATCAACAGCTCATATTTTGCCATACTCTTATGCCATAAAAGTAGCAGAATAATTAAATGGATAGCTTTTCGAAACCATTGACCATTGTATTTCATTTTCCACGAGATAAAATATTTAGGGACAGAAATACAAATGTATTATAAAAGTAATGGACAGATGAAATAAGATAAAAAAAAAACTATAAACAGGACTATGTTGAAAAATTTGGACTTGCCCTCATGGCAGCTGGGCAATAGATTTGTCAGGCCCTGCTTATTAGAAGTTCTCATTTAGAAGTGCATTAAAGTATTTGCCTGAGCTAGAGTTTAGAATCTGTCTAGCACTTTAACCATTTCATTTTTTTTCTGGCTAATAAAACATCTTTGATAGATAACAGCAATGCATGCATCTAATGTATCAGAAGTCTGTACAAATCATTGTGTCAAACCCTGCCATCCAATGAAACCAGTGTATATGTATGGACAGTCAGACTCACACCACTCTGCCAGGGCAGGCTTAGATCCTCTAAGCAGTTTACAAGTAGTTTCATCACAAAAAACAAATAAAAATCAAAAATGAGTTGCTTTAAGAGCAATGAAAACATTCATAAGAAAGAAGATGGGTCATACTAGGTAGTTTTGGCTAATAAAGCCTCATCAGTGACCCTGTAATGATCCGACAAAGAAAGCCAGAGGAAACATACTGCAATTTTGCAAATTTCGAATAGGCAGTCGATACAAAGACTGATATAAATCAAATTGGGGTCCAATAAATTAAAAACCTGTCTAGAATATGAGTCTAAACCAATAATTTATTTCTGATTTCTCAGAATATTCACGCTGATCTCAAAGGACCAAAAGTAAAATATAAACTACACTATGGTTGATGTACGGGGAGACGTTTTACGGCCGCCACACGGCACAACACCAGCTGCAGTGAAGGCAAATAAAAATCAAAAATGAGTTCCTTTAAGAGCAATGAAAACATTCAGGGTCATAGTACATAGTTTCGGTTAATAAAGCCTCATCAGTGACCCTGTAATGATCCGGCAAAGAAAGCCAGAGGAAACATACTGCAATTTTGCAAATTTCGAATAGGCAGTCGATACAAAGCCTATATAATCCTGAGCCCCTTGATAAGTACAATTTGGGTTTACAGTGCGAAAACCTTATGTTTTGTTTTTCCTCTCTAAAATATAGATTGTGACAGGCCTCCGTGGCCTAGTGGATAAGAGCGCTCACTCTTAATCATTAGGTCTCTCACCACTGTGGTTCGAGCCTCACTCGGGTCACATGTCAGACGCCAAGTTCTGCAATGGTACATGTAGGTCAGGTGGTTTTTCTCCGGGTACTCCGGTTTTCGTCCACCTCTGATTAACGATCGGCTCGATATGAGTGAAATAATCTTAAAATCAAACACACCCACCCCCACCATAGATTGTTGGAACTGGTTAGAACCAAGGGTATTCAACGGTCATTCAATGACCTTGGCCCAAGGTCACATGTATTGTAGGTCTATTAACATATTAGAATACATTTTCTCTAACACCACTGGGATAATTTCATTTAAATTTTATACACAGCCTTAGGACACATAGTGAACAAACATTTATTGGGATGGTCCAAGTCACATGACTTATATGGCCACCATGCCAAAATATGGTACAAACTTTTAAAAATCTTCTTCACCAAAACCAGTGGGCCGATTATCTTGTATCATCAGGTGACTGAGTACTACCAATTTTGCAACAATGAGGACCCTAGGTTGACCGTGATCTATTTTACGCCAAGGTCAAATTTGGCTCCTTAAGCTTTTCAATGGGAAATAGGTGAATCAAAGCATTTTAGCTCCCCTGAGCCAAAGGCTCCGGGGGAGCTTATAGGATGGTAGGCCTCCATCGTCCGTCAACCATTTTCAAAGGTCTTCTTCTCTGAAACCACTGGGCCAATTTTAATATAATTTCTTATGCCCCCCCTACCCCACCCCATACCAGGCATTGGGGAACAAATGTTCGAAAGTATGGTCCAGGTCACATGACCAAAACCAAAATGTCTGCCACCCAAAATATGGTAAAATGCTTAATAAAACTTCTTCTCCAAAACCACTGTGCGAGTTGGCCATTTAATGACCTTGGCCCAAGATCACTTGTATTACAGGTCCAGTGAATACAGTTTTTCCAAAACCACAGGGCCAATTTCGTTTAAATTTAATATGCAGACTTAGGACAGTGAGAGAACAAAAATATACTTGAAAGGTCCAGGTCACATGACCAAGATGACTGAACTGCCTAAGTATAGTAAAAAACCTCCAAAACCTCTAGGCCGATTGTCTAGAGACTTGGTATTTGGCATTGGATGACTAAGTACTATCAAGGTTGTAAAAACGGTGTGCCTAGGTTGGCCTTGGCCGATTTTACACCAATGTCAAACTGGTTCATTTGGCGATTGAATGGGAAAAAACGGAAAAAAGCATTTTTCGAAAAATAGTGTGGTCTGTGACAAGAGAATATATACAAAAGGAATTTCTGCGAATGCTAAAGGTAAGGATCGTAAGATCACTTGGATTGCAGGTCCATTGACATTTAAAAATATATTTACTCTGAAACCACAGTGCCGATTTCATATGAATTTTTAATGTAGGACACTGCGGGAATGCAAATTTGTTCAAATGGTCCATGTCATATGAACAATATGGCTTCCATTCCGAAATATGATAAAAACTTTAAAAAAATCTTCTTCTGCAGAATCACTGGGACGAATGTCATTGAACTTGATTTGTAGCATCAGGTGACTTAGTACAAGTAGTTTAGGTCGTAGTACCAAAGCTTTAATCCAAAATCGTTAATCCATAGACAAAATGGCAAATATCAATGTTCGGATCAACAGACATGGACTCCAGAAATGTGTAAACAGGCGTCCGCGGTTATTAAGCATTACTTGGTAAGCAAGCTTCGCCCACCATGCCCATCGACCCGAACGAAGAAAAGGTGTACATGCCGGGAAGGGTATGTCCGAGATTTTTGAAGTCTTCCAATGGCTTTCCATTGGCAAACATATCAGAAATAATTCTGGAAATGGCCACATTGTACGGATCCACAAGATAATGGTGCCTCCCATAAAACTTCTTTAGTGTTGATACCAGTTTGGTTTTTTATAACCCCTGGCATAACAACCTGGTAGTGAACACCTTCCCACGAAGTTGTACAAATGATGATTCTTGGTTGACCTTGACCTAATTTACACTTAAGGTCAAATTTGGTTCCTTCATTATTTGATGGATTTTTATAATATTGTGCAGGAGTCTTATGACAAGCTAACGACTTGGTAAAATAAGGTCACTATGATCTGATTGATGGCTACCACTTGGTAATTGATGTTAAAATAGGTCAAAGACACAAATTTGTATTTTATGGTTCGGTGATTTTGCTTACTTTTGATGGAATATCAGCATACATTCAGAAATAATAACTGTAAACTACATTTTAACAAAATTGGTCAAGCCTAAGGTTACAATTATCTACCTCTCATCACTACTCATGTAACATTTTGTTCCTCTGATTATGGAGTAATGGAAACACCAAATATTGTATTGTATTATCTTTCCTACAAATGCCCAATTCTGCGTGAAGAACTCTCAAAACATACTCCTGATCATTACTTTACTTCTATATTCCGTTGTTTTATCACAGTTCCTAATTATTCTATTTTCAGGTAAAGGAAAGTGAGGCAAAAGTTGTGACTGGAAGAGCTGCACTATAACGCCAAGGCAGATATATTAGTTATTTGAGTTTCTCTTAACTAGATTGATATATTGTCGTGTTAAGATAAACAAAAATAACTTATAAATTGTCCTCAAAAGCTGAGTATCAAATTGCTGAGTAAGTGGGCTGCATGAAGTGAAATGGTATTTAAGGACTTTTTAAACATCGGCTGAGACAAATGAGCCTATGCATAGCTGGACAAGATGTTTGTTTTCTAAAGAGTAACAACTATGTATGTAGGAAATGAACCATTGTCTACACACTGTGAGAATAATATAAAATTGTGAAAGAAAAGCATGAGAAATGTCCATGAATAGCATCGGTGTCAGTGCGTAATACTAACAAAATCTGTGGACGTACAAGTAAACATCGCTCTTATATCATTAAAAACAGGATTTTCATGCCGGGGGGGGGGGTCTGGTGCCCAGCTTAAACATGTACAGGTAACCAGCAGATAAAAGTAGGTGTGGCTTGGTCTTGGTGGGCTGGCTACCTATAGGGGCCATAAAACTGATAAGGATTATATGATATAATTGACTGTAATAATCAGCTGCTGTCCATATATTTATCAAATAAATACCTTCAAAAATTGGACATAAATTATGCTTCATAAACAAAGATTTATTTATTTATTAACATTTAAATAGAAAAAATCTAGTTTTGTGTAGTAGAAAATAAAAATAGCAAACTTGACTGAAATCAGAAAACGATTTTATCTGAATGTCAATTTAGGTTTGGAAGAAATATAATGTGTGTTTTCATATTTTTCTCTGTACACAACAACCTCTCTGTAACATGATCCACTGTAAAAAGATTTTGGGATATAACACAGTTCTATCACATATCCCAAAAATCAATAGAACTGCCTTATTAAACATTTGTATGTGTAAAATGCTAGTCCTAGTACTCATTATAAAATAGACATAGTACCAACACTCTATCGGCCCTGCCCATCAGGGCTTGAAGAAATATATGGGCTGCCTGAAGCTTCCACGCAGAGCTGAAACCGACCCGCACACGAGTACTGGTAAACAGCTTAGAGGATCTAAGCCTGCCCATGCAAAGCGGTGCGAGTCGGCCCGTCCATGCTTATAAACCCTATTGGTTTCATTGGGCGACAGGGCTTAAGATGTCATTTCATCTTAGTGTTGGGTAAAAGTCCCACAAAATTGGGAGCAACCTCTCCAAAATGACCTTTACAGTGTTGACGGGGACGTAAAACATCAAATCAAACAAACAAACCAACACTCTATAGTATATTGTGGGGGCTCGTTTGAATTGCCTCATTGAGGCAATACAAATGTATACCCTCACTTGATAGTATATTGTTAGAACTGCCTGATTAAGACCATTCTAACGAGCACCCAAAATCTATATTTTATTTAAAAAGATTAGAATGAGATGAGCCTGGACATCTGTTTTATTAGCTCACCGTCACGTAGTGACGAGGTGAGCTTTTGGGATCACTTTTGTCCGTCGTCCGTCGTGCGTCCTTCCGTGCGTAAACAATTTCTTCAAACGACAACTCATCCTAAACCACTGATCTGATTTTGCCCAAACTTCACAGGAATGATCCTTTGGTGGTCCCCTTTCAAAGTTATTAAAATGGTTTCGGTCCATTGCACATATAGGTCACAGGAGCCAAAAATAGTTTTTTTTTTTCACTGAAAACTTAAAAAATCTTCTTCTCTGAAACCACAAGGCCCAGGTCTTTTATATTTGGTATGAAGCTTCATCTAGCGGACCCCTTCCAAGATCGTTCAAATTATAGTGCTGGGGCTAAAAATGCCCCTGCCCCTGCCCCTGCCCCTGCCCCTGCCCCGGGCCCTTTGGTTTTACATGGGCTTATATAGGGAAAATCTTAAATATTCTTCTCTGTAACCGCAAGGCCTAGGTCTTTGATATTTTGGTATGAAGCTTCATCTAGTGGACCCCTACCAAGATTGTTGAAATTATAGTGCCGGTGCAAAACATGCCCCAGCCCCAGGGCCCTTTGGTTTTACATGGGCTTATATAGGGAAAATCTTTAAAAATCTTCTTCCCTGAAACTTTAAGGCCCAGGTCTTTGATATTTGGTATGAAGCTTCATCTAGTGGACCCCTACCAAGATTGTTCAAATTATAGTGCTGGGGCCAAAAATGCCCCCGCCCCGGGGCCCTTTGGTTCTACATGGGCTTATATAGGGAAAATCTTTAAAAATCTTCTCCTCTGAAACTGCAAGGCCCAGGTCTTTGCTATTTGGTATGAAGCTTTATCTAGTGAACCCCTACCAAGATTGTTCAAATTATAGTGCTAGGGCCAAAAATGCCCCCAACCCGGGGCCCTTTGGTTTTACATAGACTTATATCGGGAAAATCTTTAAAAATCTTCTTCTCTGAAAATGCAAGGCCCAGGTCTTTGATATTTGGTATGAAGCTTCATCTTGTGGACCTCTACCAAGATTGTTCAAACTATAGCCCTTGGACCAAAAAATGCTCCCGCTCCGCGCCCTTGGTTTTACATAGACTTGTATAGGAAAAATCTTGAAAAATCTTCTTCTCTGAAACGACAAGGCCTAGGTCTTTGATATTGGGTATGAAGCTTCAGCTAGTGGACCTCTACCAAGATTGTTCAAATTATAGCCCTGAGACCAAAAATGCCCCTGCCTCGTAGCCCTTTGGTTTTACATAGACTTATTTAGGGAAAATCTTTAAAAATCTTTTATGAAACCACATAGACTAGGTCATTGATATTTGGTGTGAAATTTCACCTCTATCAAGATTGTTCAAATTATAGCTCTGGGGCCAAAATTGCCGCCGCCCCAAGACCATTTGGTTTTACATAGACTTATATAGGGGAAATCTTTAAAAGTCTTCTTCTCTGAAACTGCAATGCCCATGTCTTTGATATTTGGTATGGAGCTTCATCTGGTGGATCTCTACCACGATTGTTCAAATTATAGCCCCCCGGGCCACAAATACCCCCGCCCCGGGGCCCTTTGCTCTTACATAGACTTATATAGAGATAATCTTTGAAAATCTTCTTCTCTGAAACAGCAAGGCCAAGGTCTTTGATATTTGGTGTGAAGCTATATCTAGTGGACCTCTATCAAGATTTTTTAAATTATAGCCCTGAGGCCAAAAATGCCCTCACCCCGGGGCCATTTGGTTTTACATAGGCTTATGTAGTGCTGGGGCCAAAAATGCACCCTCCCCGGGGCGCTTTGGTTTTACATAGGCTTTATATAGGGAAAATCTTTAAAAAAATCTTCTTCTCTGAAACCGCAAGGCCAAGGTCTTTGATATTTGGGGTGTAGCTTCATCTAGTGGACCTTTGCCAAGATTGTTCATATTATAGCCTTTGTTGATATTAGGTATGAAGCTTCACTTTTTTTGACCTCCCTCAACATTATGCACATTATAACCCTGGGGTTAATAATGTCCCTCCCCGAGGCCCAATTGTTACTCTATGGATCAGGTGAGCGATCCAGGGCCATCATAGCCCTCTTGTTCATTCAGCCAGTCCATCATTTGATTAGCTGTGTCAATTTTATTTAATTTATTTTACTTAGACTGCATGTGTATAATTCATTTTACTTTTGATTGTTTCGTCTTCTATAAGAAGAAAAACAAGAAGAAGAATGGAAACATCTTTCTATTATATCAAATTTTAAAACAATTCTTTCATTCAAACATTATTTATTTATTTATTTATTTATTTATTTATTTATTTATTTATTTATTTATCAGAAGAAGATGTTTTCTATAGTGTCAACTAATAATTTTTCAACAAATTTGAAGCTTTAATTTTTTATGTTTTATTTATTTATTATTTTTCTTGGTATATTAGAACTAAATATGCTATATAATTAACCTTTATGAAATATTTTTGTTTTTTGTTTCTTTGTAATTTAAAAATAAAATAATAAATACATTAGTCATGACTAAATTGTTATACCCCCGGCATACAATGTATGCAATGGGGGTATATGGTTGTCTTTTCCGTCTGTGTGTCCGTAAACAATTATTTTGTGTCAAAGATATCTCAGGAACTGCTTCACATAGACACTTGAAATTTTGCACACATGATCAGTATGACTACTTGTATTGTGGGAAAGAAAATAAGGGCCAAGGGGTCAGGCCTTTTAGAGTTATTTCCCTTTGTAGTTCTTGATGGCACTGGCCGGGGGTATACGTGCCCCACTGGGCACTTTTGTCTAGTTTTGTTTGTCTATTGAAACCAATTATGGAGTGTGCCTGCTGTTACATAATTGAGATAACAAGGTTAGCTTCAAACAGAGCAGAGCTGTCAATCACTTATTATTAAAATGTCAATCATTGTGATGTCACAGTAGGTCTCCATTTACAGCCAATCAGATAAATAGAACTTGATGTTAACCCTTCAGAGGTCAGACAAAGAATGACTCAGGTTTTCCTGTGCTCCCTTAAATAGTCCAGTCCTGTCTTTAATTTTGACTTAGACCTCACTATTGGTGAACTTGAAAAGCACTCTATTGGCAAATGGCACCTTTTAGCATTCCTTACGTCTATGTGCCCTCTTTTGCTTTCAAATAGTTTGAAAGTTCCTATTAATAAATACCTTCTAGAAAACTCTGTTGCACAGCTATGCTGGGTGTTATCAAGTTAGGAACTTCGATGTTTAAGAAGCAAACAGCAAAGGTCATGCTCAGCTGTTGCATGAATAGGCAAGCTGATTAGGATCTTTGATGTTTGTATATGCCCTGAAACACATTTATTTGATGCAGCCCTGTCATGCGCCAAGTAATTAGTTAAGACATATTTTTTTCTTTGTAATTTCAGGTAAAGAATCATGCCTCGCAAAAAGTATTAGAGCTGTTGTTGATGATGATGATGATGATGAGGAGGAGGAGGAGGAGGAGGAGGACATCCATGCTGTTTGCAAGGAGGGCATTCATATCCCTGTTAGCGAGCAGAACGTTAGTTCTGTAAGCGAGCAGGGCGCAAGTCCTGCCCACGTGCAGGCAAGGCTAACACCTGCCACGTGCAGGCAATGCTAAGACCTGCCCATGTGTAGTCATATGCTAAATCTGCTAAATCTGCTTATTCTGCTAATTCAAAACAGGCTAAATATACAGCGATGAATCAGCTAATGCTGCCAAAGATGCTATTAACAGTCCTAAAGTAACTAATGCTGCGATTTTAAAACCTGATGATGATGCTAAATATGCTCATCTCAATGTTGTTGAAAAATCAGCTAGCACTAAATTAAATCATATTGAAAGACCTATGGAAGCTAGTGGTGAAACTCAGGTTTTGTGTGCAGATATAGTAATAAGATCGTCATTTTATCCACGGAATGCCCATCATATTATATTTGGGAGTTTCCATCACAATGTTGAGAGATTGTCAGAGCAGTCAAGGGGTTTTCAATGCACAGGAAATGCCTTGTGTATCCTATAATATTCAGCATGTCTAGATGTGAATACTAGCCCAGTTCTGGACAAAATACTTTGTTATGGAAATTCTCTTTATCAATCTACAATAAACAGATTGAAGGAAGAAGGTAAATTTGTTCACTCACTTTTAAGCTTGGAGGAAATTCTAGATGTATTTGAAGTTGAAATAGGAAAGTTTACAGTAGAAAAACAGCCTATAATCAGTGGCATGCTTGTGGACACATATAAAAATCAAGGTTTGCCAACACTTCACTGTGCCCTTCAGTCCACATTTAATAGTGTAACATCTGGTCTTTTAACCAAAGGAGCTATGTGTTCTGCTCTATTTAAGAAAAACAATTTGTTTATATTTTTTGATTCTCATTCACATGAAGAAATTGGGCTCTCTTCAGTTGATGGATCATCAGTCTTATTGGCTTCTCATTTCTGGAACATCTAGTAGCCTATTTGTATGCTTTCTGTGACAGTATGAATTTAGATATGACACAACAGTTTGACTTTTTGCCTGCGATTGTCAGAAAGTGTGAACAGTTTGATTCTACACCTGCAAACTGTGATCAAGATTTCAGGGTTGAAGATCGGTCTGAAATTCTTTTTGATGCTTATTTTAAGAGTCAAAAGGAGAATCAGCAGAAAAAGCTGCAAAATATAGCACTATTGTCAAAGCATACTAGGAAGAGCAAAATAAAGAGGATACGTACCGCATACCATCGTTCTTTTTAAGCAAAGACAAAGACGTGAGCCCGATTTTAAAGCAAATGAAAATGCATATCAGCTTGAATCAAAGCAAAAACTAAGACAATAACAGATTTTAAAGCAAAAGAGCTTGCATACAAGCAGAATCAAAGAAATGTCAGTGAAAATAAAGGCTTATCAGCTTGCATCAAAACAGCAGCTAGGAAAATCCAGGTGCTTCAGCAAAAGAGCTTGCAGATATGCAGAGTCAAAGAAGTAAGCCAGATTTTAAAGTGAAAGAAAAGGCTTATCAGCTTGCAAGCAAGCATAATCAAAGATGTAAACCAGACTTTAAAGTGAAATAAAAGGCTTACCAGCTTGCATCAAAACAGTCAGCCAGAGAAAAGCCAGGTGCTTTAGCAAAAGAATGTGCTAATAAACAGTCAGAGAAGACCCAATAGTAAGACAAAAGGAAAAACTAAATGAGTTAGCATCTAAGCAAGCTGCAAGAAGTAAGCAGTTCTTTAAGGAATGTGAAAGGATTTCAAAGCAACAGAGCAGGCAAGCAAAACGAAAATTAGAAGATACACTTCGCTTTGGAAATGAATGTAAGGAATTCAAAATAACTCAAGAAAAGAAAACATGTAAATGAACCACCGCTGCAAAAAAGTCTAGATCTATAGAAAAATGTATCAAAGACTTCCATGCCAATATTGCAATAGGACCCCTATACATATGTACATGCTGTTGTCAGACTTGGTTTCAAAAAAAGTGTATCTATGCTTAAAAACACAACCATTTCAACTAGGTGTTTGAGTTATTGTACAAAATTCAGGTCAGTTGATAATGAGGAGTGGATATGTCACATATGTTTATCAGCATTAAAAGATGGCATAATCCTAAAAGTTTCAGTGATAAATGGGATGGAATGGCCTAATAAACCGAAATAGTTAGAATTACACCAGCTTGAAGAAAGGTTGATAGCATTGCGAATTCCATTTATGCAAATACGAGAGCTGTCAAGGGGTGGTCAGTATTGTCTTAAAGGAAATGTGATTAATGTACCTGTGGATATCCAACCCACTGTGAACTCTCTTCCAAGACCTATGCATGGAAATTTTACTATTGCTATACAGGTGAAGAAGAAACTATCATAACAAAAATTGATTGTAAAGAAAATGTAAGACCTTTAAGAGTTATAATGGCCCTTCATTGGCTTGTAAATAACAGTGATTTGTATCAGGAATCTGGCATTTCAGTTGATGACATCTGGTTTAAAGAAGTAACAGAAAGTTCAGAAGATAATGAAAGAAAATTTCTAGAAGTGTCTGCACAAAACATAAATTCTGAAAATGATTCACGGCTTGAAAAAGGTGGAACTCTTGAAAGTGAATGTGAAACTGATCATCTATTGGCTAAAGGCCAAAGAGAAGCAGATGCATATGATTCTGATGGAGTCGGTGAAATAGACAGCAATGAGCTTGTTGGAAATATTGATACTTTAGTTGACGATGCTCCCATTGACAGTGAGTTTGATCAGGTCTTAACATTTGCACCTGGAGCAGGACAGCACCAACTTAGTTTATATCAGGATAAAGATGCAGAGTATTTATGTTTTCCTTCCATCTTATGTGGACAGAGGCGTATTGATAAGGCTGATAGAGCTGTTTCAGTCCATTACAGTGATATTGATAAATGGGAGTTGAGAAGTTTTGAGCGAAGAGCTGCACAATCTGTTCCCAACATCTTCTTTAAACATATAAAGCTACAAATGAAACAAAACAATAAGTGACAAAGTGAATTTAGCTGTGGGAAGATGTAAAACTAAAGGCAAGAAAATTACAGCAGCAGAAGCCTGAGATATTAGCACATTTAGACAAACTTTCAAAACATGATGAAGGCTGTTTCATTTTTCGTCAACTCAGAAACTCTCCAGCGTATTTAGAAGCCAGAAAAAAGATATATTTGCAATGATAAGGCAACTTTCTTGCCCACTTGGTTTATGTCTTTATCAGCAGCTGATACAAAATGGACTGATCTTTTGAAGATGTTAGCAAAATTGAGTGGCAATCTTGAATTTTCAGATAAGGATGTAGAAGCCCTGACATGGCAAGTAAAGACAAGACTTGTTCAAAAAGATCCTGTAACTTGCTCACGGTTTTTGGATCACAGAGTCAAAGAATTTATAAATAACATTCTCAAAAGTGAATTTAAACAAATAGAAAATGTGCTGGATCTTTTCTATAGAGTTGAATTTCAACAGCGTGGGTCTCCGCATATTCACATGCTTGTTTGGATTGAGAATGCTCCCAAGTTTGAAATGAACACAGAGGAAGAGATAGTTCAGTTTGATGATAATTATCTGATTTGCAGTATTGAAAATGAAGAATTTGCAGATCCTGTCCAGCTTCGACCTCATAAGCATTCAAAGACTTGCAGAAGAAAAGGCAAAGCAGTTTGTAGATTTGGATTTCCTCTTCCGCCTTTTCCAAGAACAATGCTGCTGCATCCACTTGACAAAGAGGTTGATACATATAAGACAAAATATTCAGAATTACAAAAGCAATGAATGAGTATGTTGATACTTCAGACATATCATTTGAGACCTTTTTGGATAAGATTGTCAAGAGCGACTTTGATGAGTACATTGGATGTATTAGAAGTTCACTTTGTGCTCGAAAACATTTCCTTAAACGGAGTTCAAATGAAATGAGAATCAATTTGTTTTACAAGATACTTCTTCTTGGTAGGAAAGCAAATCTAGGTATTCAGATATTTCTTGAGCCTTATGGCTGCACAGCCTATGTTGTGGATTATATAAGCAAGTTTCAGAGAGGCATGAGTGCACAACTTGATGCGTCAGAAAGAGAAGCCGGTAAAGGAAGTTTTGATTTAAAGAAACAAGTAAGGCATATAGGCAATGTTTCCTCAAATTGTGTTGAAGTGAGCGCACAAGAAGCTGTGTATCTTGCTGTACAAATTCCTTTAACTAAAGCTACAAGGGATGTTGTTTCCATCAATACTTCTGTGCCTGATGAACGTGTATTTTTACTGAAATCTAAATCTGCCCTTGATGAACTTTCTGCCCACTCTGTTAATATAGCAGATAATATTATTCAGAAGTATTCAAAAAGATCTAAACGGATTCAGAAGTTCTGTTTAGCTGACTATGTCTCTACAATTGATGTTATTTCTCCCAAAGGAAATACATTATCTGATAATGCTGGAGATACAAATGAGGATCTTGTTAGTGACAGCGATTCTAGTGATGTTGATGATAAAGAGAGTGAAAACGATGAAACACGTAGTTCTGGCTTGCTGTATACTGCAAAAAATGGAACAAAGTATAAGCTGAGAAAAAATCCTAAACTAATTCGCTATGTGAGGTGCAACATCGACAAAGACCGAGAAAATTAATATAGGGAACTCCTTTTGCTATTCATGTCATGGAGGAACGAAACAAAGGATTTATTAAGGTACTATGCCACATATGAGGCTCATTATGATTCCTTGAAAATGACTCTAGACTCTAAACGTAGACAGTATTAGAATCATGTTTAAGAACTTGAACTTGCAAGACAAAGGGCTGAAGCCGATGAGGATATATATGATGAGATGGCACCAAATACAGAACCAGCAAACAGAGAAGCTGAAGCTGAAGGCATAAGAGAAGCAGAAAAGTTCATATATTTTAATCCAGAAAGAGTAGTTGAGCATCGACAGTATGATATTGGTATCGAGATTCAATCTGCTTGCTCTGTGCCATGTGTTGAAATAAGTGGTGTTATGTTTCCAGATGAACAGTTCTTAAATTTACTCAGAAGTTTGAATTTAAGACAACAAGAAATCGTCCCTGCCTAAAGAGACCACCTGTCTTGAGAGACCACTTTTTGTTCTTCGCAAAGGTGGTCTTTCAAGACAGGTTTGACTGTACTTCACTGGGTAAAGTGTAAAGATGAACCACTGTATGCTTTTCTATCTGGTGGAGCAGGAGTTGGCAAATCTGTATTGATAAAAGCTCTTTATCAGTGTCTTTATAAAGTTCTAAATTTGTGGGAAGGAGAGAATCCAGATGATATAAGAATTCTTCTTTGTGCTTATACGGGCAAAGCTGTTTATAATATCAATGGTGTCACCATTGCGTCAGCTTTCACAAAGAAATGACCTTCTGTCAGCAGATGAACTAAACATATTCAGAGTTAAGTAACGACATCTGAAAATAATCATCATAGATAAAATATCTATGGTAGGAACAAACACTCTTTGATTTTTAAACACACGCTTGCAACAGCTAACTGGAACTAAAGCATCTTTCGGTGGAATAAGTATTATTGTTGTGGGTGATTTGTACCAGCTGATGTCAGTTTGCGACAAATGGATATTTAGTGATCATTCAAAGTGTGCTTCAGCATTGTTATGTAATCTGTGGAAGGTTTTATTCAAATATGAGCTTTTTGATAATATGAGACAGAAAGTTGATATAGGGTTTGCTCAAATGCTAAATCGTCTTCGAATAAATGAGTTAACAGAGGAAGTCTTAATTGAACTGAAGAAGCATATTGTAGAGCCAAACGTAAGTAACTATCCAAAAGAGGCTCCTCATTTAATTACTGAAAACAGGTTTGTAGATATGCATAATAAAAAGGTTTTGAATGCATTGTTAGGAAAAAAGGTTGTCATTCCATGATACTGTTGTTTCTGCAAACATACCAGCTAACACATGCAAGAAGCTCATTGACTCACTTCCAGATGATTCAAATAAAACAGCTAATTTGCAAAAGGTGTTGACAGTAGCTGTCGGGATGATTTATGATGTAACAGTGAATGTGAATGTTGAAGATGGTTTAACAAATGGGCTACCTGTGTTGTCAAACACATAGCATATAAAATGGAGGGAACAGATCGTTCCAGTATTATAATGGGTTCCTTTTTGAAGATGCTCAGATTGGACAGTCAACCCTTGAAAAATTTGCTAACAGAGGTTTTTTACAATCCAGAAATTGATAAAACATGGACTCCAATATTTGATATTGAAAGAACATTTATATAGAAAATAGAAGTGGGAGCAAAGATCAGGAATCGATACAATCAACCGACAGCTCCCATCAGAGACACCAAAGGGTAAGACACACAAACATGAAACAACAGACCCTAATGGAAACACCAACAGCTGAAAGCCAAAAGGACAGTTACTTTCCCACAAAATGGCCAATAGGCTATCAAAAATAAAATAACATAAGCGACACAAACACCCAAAGACAATCCATAACAAAAATAAACCGCTACAGAAGAATCGCCTTGGAACGGTCAGTGGAAACGAATTCCACTGGGGGGCTAAATCGATTTTACGTGGCCACAATAAACTTTAAAACTTACCAAAGAATCAAATTTCCTCTGAAGCCCTCAGCAGGAAAAACAGTTCATGAAGCTCAAGGGTCGAGAGTTGGTGAAATTGTTCTTGATGCATCTCAAACCAGAGTTAGAAAACAACCCCATATTCACTATGTTGCTCTTAGCAGGGTCAGAAAGCTCGAAAATTTGTATATTTTGAACTTAAATGAAGATGCTCTGGTTGTTGATGGGCAAGTCAAAGTTGAGATGCTTAGTTTGCTGACAGAAGAACCTCTGGAATCTTCTTATACACCTCTTTATAGAGTTGACCCAACCAAGATAAAAATAGCATTTAACAATGCCAGGTCATTACATACACATTTTAATGATATAAGAAATGAGCCAAATGTTTTGGCTGCAGACATAATTGGGTTTGCTGAATCCAGAATGGATGAAAGAGATGATGACAAAGAGTTTGCTTCGAGAAATTTCAAACTGTTAAGGCTAGATGACAAAGAGCATAGTCTAACAAAAGGCCATATCATGGACTAGCTTTGTAAATAAAGAACTTCATCAAAGTTAGGAGGATAGAAACATTCAATTCAAGTGCATGTGAATACATTTTGGCTTCCTTATATACAGACCAGTTACCTGTAATAACCCATTTTTTTGTTTCGCGGAAATAGATTGTGGGTACTCGTAAGAACCGCCTCGCCGAGTCGTTTTAAAGAGTACCCAAAATCTTGAGCAGAAATATGAAAAAATGTCAGAATTTTTACGTGAAAAATATCCATTTTTAGTGGTAAAATTTCAATATATTTGAATAGGCGAGTTTTCATAATGAGTCGTACATGTAGGTTATTAACACCATAATGATGTGTGACATTTACCAAAAGCTCAGCTTGATGAAATGAATGGGCTGCATGATGCTTCCACGCAGAGCTGAAAGCTACCCACATGCGAGTACTGGTAAACCGCTTACAGGATCTGAGCCTGCCACGGCAAAGTGGGGCGAGTCGGACCGTCAATGCTTATAAACCCTGTTGCTTTTGTTTGGTGGCAGGGCTAGAGATGTCATTTCATCTCAATGCCGGGTAAAAGTCCTACAAAATTGGAATCGACGTCTCCAAAATGACCTTTACAGTGTTGACGGGGACGTAAAACCTCAAATCAAACAATCAAAACCAAAAGCTCAGATTCGCCTCAATTATTTATGATTACAACCTGTCAAATTGGTACAGCAGGCGGTGCTTTGAATGCAAAGTTAATGACCAGTTAACGAGGAACACATGAATTCCACAGCAGGCTAGGTCTATGTCGCGGACGAACGGTCGAAAAACCAGACACCTATATCGCGCCATGCTTCATGCAGGCGCGTGAAAAAGGACATGCTACTTTGCATTTGCATGCATTATTTGCGTTACCAAGTCTCTTTCCCCGGCCTCTCACCCACCCCAAACTAACAAATACTCCCAGTTGGAGCAAACAGGTGGCGCATCAACATGTTAATAAAGCCCATAAAATGAACGACCCACTATTCCCCATTTTACATGCACACATATAGAGAGAACTGGAGTTTGCAAGGTATATATTTCCTTAATCTGTTCCTAGACGTCCAATGTAAGATGTGGGTACTCGTTACCAACTACCTCAGTGAGACGATTCTAATGAGAACCCGCAAGTTACTTAAGGAGTAAAATAGGAAAAATATCACTTATTTTCATCAGGAAATAACCATTTTATGTATGTATGATTGCATATAGGTGTGCTATCGTGATGTGTACTGAGAATGTTTCGTATTAAAATGATATAAACAGTAAATATACAGAGAAGAAAACAACGCCGTTGTTCTACCTATAGTGGAGATTGATCATGAAATCTTTTCTACAGGCATTCTCTCCCTTCCGCTGATTCAAGAAGGGCAGTTGTCAGTTTCTGGCGAAAAAATGTGCACTGTACTGATTAACCGCTTACTTATAAGCCTGCCTAGAAAAATTACCTAAAATAGTGTTGACTGGGCCGTTAAACTCCAAAACAAACAAACAAATCTTTTACCTATAGAAAGCGTCACGAGCGAACCCCGAATACTTAGATGTACAAGTGTTCCAATGAGAGCGCCGTTTGACTCTTTGAGTCCGCCAAATTAAAATGTGGAACCTTCATTTGTTTGTTTAATCGAGGATTAACGTCCCCTTCAACACTATTTAAGTCATTTTGGGGACGTTGCCTCCAATTGTTTGGGACTCTAACCCGACACTTAGCTGAAGTGACATCTCAAGCCCTGCCACCCAATGGACCCAGCAGAGTTTATATGCATTGACGGGCCAACTCGCACCACTTTGCCTGGACAGGCATAGACCTCCTAAATAGTTTACCAGTACTCATGGCGGTCCCCGCCCATCGCGGCTCGAAGAAGTAGATGGGATTCATGATGCTTCCACGCAGAGCTGAAACCGACCCGCACACTAGTACTGGTAAACCGCTTAGAGAGGATCTAATCCTGCCCAGGCAAAGCGGTGCAGGTCGGCCCGTCCATGCTTATTAACCCTATTGGTTTCATTGGTTTACAGGGCTTGAGATGTCATTTCATATCAATGTCGGGTAAAAGTCCCACAAAATTGGAAGCGACGTCTCCAAAATGACCTTTACAGTGTTGACGGGGACGTTAAACCCCAAATCAAACAAACAATGCAGCGGGTTAACTCTTTCTGCAAGCATCATGCAGCCCAATATGTGTATATGTGCATACTGCGGCATTACCAAATGGTCTTGCTTTTTCATTCTTCCTCTCCTTTGAATTTGTCAACTTTGTATACCTTGGCAAACAGGACAAGCCAAGATCAGACGCCGCAGAACGCGACGTCTTATCAGTGCCTCCACTGTTGGCTCAAAGTTCACTCATTTTCCAAATAAGTCTTGAGGAAAACACAACCTGTCACCCCTTAATTTTGAAATTAACTCCTGTTAGATATAAGGAGGAAGATTCCATTTGGTACAAAAAGGATTACAATGTTTATAATCCACGAGAGTTCAGTTCAAAACGGACTGTTTCCTGATACTTTTTTTCACACTTCCGTGACTATTGTTATAGTTTTATATAAAATGTTGACGATTATCACTTTGACTTAGTGTGTTACATGTATATACTCGCTCGTACATGTATGTTGCAAACTCAAAACCCAGCCTCCACTTACCTTTTTCACTTGAATACGATTCATGGGAAGAACGAGAGGAGAAATTAATTGAACCTTTCAATAATCTTTCACACATATTGAATCGATCGTACCGCACTGAGGTGATCGTGCGCAAGATAACATGGAGAAAATCACTTGACCATCCGTTTGTTTATCATGTTTTACCGCATGTAAACTGAGCGAGGCGTGTCCCCACCATCCGGGGCTCGAAGAAATACATGTAGATTCGGTATCAGGGTGCTTCCACGCAGAGCAAACCCCAGAGGATTTGTTTGTATTCGATTTTTACAGCCCAGGCAACACTATTTAGATCATTTTTGAGCCGGTCAGTGAACCCTGGACTGGCTTATACCTAAGCGGGTGACCAGCAGAGTGCACATTCTTTCACCAGAAACTGACAACTGCCCTTCTCGAATCAGCGAAAGGGAGAGAATGGCCAGAGGAAAGATTTCGAGTCATGATCAATTTCCACGTAGGAATGTTGCCGACCCCGGCAGGTATCAAACCCGTTTCCTCCTGTTCACCAGTAAGTCGCACATCCGACATAACCGCACATGAGTACTGGTAAACCGCTTAGAAAGTAATCCTGCCCAGGCACAGTGGTGCCCCTGCATATAAACCCTGTTGGTTTCGATCGGCCGCAGGGCTTGAGATGTCATCGGGTAAAACTCACACAATATTGGAAGCAACGTCGTCAATATGACATAAATAATCTTGATGTTAAACCTCAAATCAAACAACTTGAGCGAGGCCCGAACCCCAGTGGAAAGACTAACTAGCGGTACTTTTTGGCTAGCAATATTGATTCAGGAGTGTTGCATGTTATCTTAATCTTGGAGGCTATTCGGGCACGATACATTACTTTGCAAAAACATTGCTCCATCTGTCTACCCCGCTGCACCAGGAGAGTCATGAAACACCGTCCATTCCTTGATGATGCTCTCTTTGCACTCCATCTTCCATCATCCTCGTCTTGTTCCTCGGTTTGATTGGTGATTTGATTTTACGGTCCTCAAGATTATTTCTCTAATTACAAACTGGTCGTTATTAAGAGGAGGGCTAAAACCGGAGAAAGTATTTCAGGTGCATACTGCGGTAAGAGGCTATAATGATTAAGTGTCAGCGTTCTTACCCATTAAAACACGGTGGCCCGTTATCTTCGGGATGTATAGTGGATTTACGGCCCGTCACGCCAGGACAAATTAATTTATTTCGAGCCGACTGCACCCAGCTTGCAACGTTGCAGAACTTGAAACGAACGAGGTGCGAACCACAGCAGTGAGAGTCGCGCTTTTCCCCATTAGGACAAAGATGTCCGTTATCCTCGGGGTGTTTAGTGGATTTACGGCAATTTCAAGATAATTTCACATATTTCGAGCGGACCGCTAATCAGAGTTGAGCTAAAACCGGAGTAAGACCATCTTCTGTTGCAGATCTTGGCGTCTCATATGTGGCCCGAGCGAGGCGCAAACCACAGCGGTGATACCTATTGACCCGATGACTAAGGGTCAGCGCTCTTACCCATTAGGACACGGGGGCCAGTTACCTTCGGGGTGTACAGTAGACTTAACAAGATACCCAGGTTGCATGTCTGTCTAAACTGATTATCTTGGAGAATTTTTTAGTTCTGCTCCAAGTTAGAGATCAGACTTATATGCAGCCTTTGAATGCTTGCCGCGCAAGTTCCCCATATTAATGTACATGTATGAGCAATATTAAATTGTAAACGCAAGAAACACAAGCGGGCCTCCGTGGCCTACTCTTAAACATTAGATCTCTCATTCGGCCCACCTGTGAGTTTAAGTGTGAGCATCAGTGATGTGTAATTACTCGCAGTGTAAGAAAAAGATCAACCAAAATGTAGAGTGAGATCAGCGCCCACACATTACATGGACAAGCAGGATCCCTGTTATTATACACACTGAGTTTGAATTATCTAAAGTATTTACTTGAGAAAAAAATAAAGTAATCCCAATATGGTGAACCGATAGAAAATCAACAGTTTTCAATATATGTGGCGTTTACGCAACAGAAAAAAAGGAACACAGAAAACATTCATCATGTTCATAGCATTGTAAAGTGCATAAGATGCAAATCATTATTATTCTAACCGGATCAAAATCATACTTTAAGATCGCTCTTTGTACAAAGAACATGCATTTCGTCATATGCTTCAAACTTTTGTGCAAAATTTTAATGCATGTAAAACAATACATGCACATGAACAAATATACATGTAGGTATAGGCAGATTTTGCGGAGAAATACCATGAACTACTTCACCTGTACTATTTGTCTTTCTCCGAGAAAAAGCGATGTTCGCGGAGAAATTTCGCGAGGCTTCGCGGAGAAATTAACCGCTTTAAAACGCGATGTTTTTTTCTTTTCGGAGAAATTTCTCGCTTGTTCTCCGAGAAAAAAGCCTATTACCGCGGAAAAAAAAAATATGGGTTATTACTTGTAGCTGGTCTGTAGCAGCCAAAAGGGATACTTTCAAGTTGATGTTTCTAAAGATATCCCAAAGGTTCTCAGATTGATGCTAGAAATGATATGCTCTCTCACCTTAAGCCATGTATAGATATACATGCAAAATTAGTCATTATTGAATATTTCAATTTGCCAGATGGTGAGATATTCAGTTTCATAGATTGCATGATGAATGATTTCAAATTTAAGCAGCACATCACTCAAGAAACCACAGACTTTGGATCTATATTAGATCTGGTATTTTCAAATTGTCTTGCTACCTGTGGTGTTATTGAAGCTTATTGGACAGACCACAAACTTTTTTCTGTGCATTAGATATATAGAGATGACATTTCAGGTTAGAAGATCCAAAGCAAAGAAATGAAATTCAGTTGGTTACTTTACAAAATGCATAATGGTCATTTGTAGTACTAATGCTGAAATGAAGTGAACGCCAAAACCTGGATCAAATTATCTTCAGTAGTTGCCAAGATTTTACAATTCAAAATCTGAGACAGCTCCGCAACAAAATCTGAGGCATGCTTTGATAATATTGCAAAGATGCAGCTAGATACAAGTTGATAAATATGAGCAGGGACCAATAAATTTCAGGGGTTAAGTGATTTTTTTTGGATATTTTTGCTAGTATTTGTACCAAAGAGCATGCATGAAGCAAACGGATTATCTAACAGTTTATTTCAACAGGCAGATTTAGTTAAACAGCTTATATAAGATTTTTTTCAACCATGCTTCATATGCTAAAAATACTTTCTAAGTAAAAAAAATGATATGATACAAAAATTTGCAAATTTGTCGTAGCCTATCTGAGTTTGAAAGGGCTAAATCATAAAAAGTCAACTCAACCATAAAAGTAATTGATGGTCTTCACAGTGTGTTCATTATTATGCATTGCAAAAAAATGAATAACAAAACAGCCAGACAGCTGGGAAACTTTTTCGCATGCCCATTCACAGTTATGTCTGATTGAGACATACTGCCTAAAACTTTTGACCATTCAGAAGTAGTTTTGTGCAAGTGCATCACGGATAATTTTCTGCGTTCCTTTTGATTCCTTGCTTCTTAATTCAACCACCATAGATAAAATGTCCCGATGGGAGAGAACAAGTCTGAGCTTGAACTATCTGGAACTCATATTTAAGAAAAAATGATAGAGAACGGTGCCAATTTGGAAACTAAGGCTGTCATTTACAGAACATTTCATACTGTTGCTACCAATGTTCCTTCTCTGTGCTCAAGTGTGAAATAGGCTAAGATGCTCTTTATTTTTGTCCAAAAATTACTTCAATAACAAACTGTCTACATGGCAAAACCATGACAGAACAAGACTAGTTAAGCATGTGGGCTCACTCCGTTTTCTAATTATGAAAAAAAGGATATTTAAGTACATGTAATAAACTTTCAAATATATATTTTTTTTCACCAGCCAATTTTAGGTGTTCATAAACAGTCTTTAAATGAAAGGTCTTTGGGAGTTTAACATTTTGCAACAAGCTTCAAGAAAAGTGCTTGGGCAGTTCAGAAGATATGGCTTTTTGTTCATTTCTATATGACTATCTATGGTGTCTGCCACTTTTAACGTCTTGTCTCAATTGAAAAATGCTAATTTAAAGCTGTAGACTAAGTTTGCCATTTTATGACTGTTATCGTTTTGTATTTTAATACACTGAATATCAGTAAGCCCTTTAATAATAAATTGTTGTTATTTTACATTTTTAATTGAAAGATTATGACTTCATTTACTCAGACAACCAAAATTTCAAAAGTTCTTAAACTTTCTTATAATTTGGGTGATTGTCTTGAAATTTGTTACAAAGTACCATGCACCCTGTGGTCATATTTTCAAAAGCATCAGATTTAAAATGTTTCTCTTTTACAGTTATTGTTAATCTTAGAAGAGGTGGGGGGTGGGGACCCTTGTCTTCTAATATAGGGTTCGTGCATTAGATCTGGATGACACTATGTGTAGATGGAATCACTATATAAAACTGCAAGTTCATTGTCTTCCCACGAGACTACATGGTGATAGACTTCTGGTTGGAGGTCATGAGCAGATATCATATGTCATACTTTATTTGAGTCAGACATGAAACAAGAGTGCCGGAATGGGGGGAAAGAAGCAGACTTAAGTGGTGAGTTCCCCTTTTCCCACAAATTTCACTTTCGACAAAAATATCTAATAGTAAATTTTCAGTGCTCAGGTCTCAGGGGAGCGATCAGGACCTCATGGTCCTTTTGTTTGATTTTTGTGTTGTCGGAGATGTTGCACTGATGAGCTAGGAGGCCGTAATGCGGGCTGAACAGATTATTTGTCTAAATCGTGACGGAAGCAAAGGCAAGGACTGCAGCTGCGTAAAATCGATTTAATCACTCCTTTCCAAGGCGGTTTCCTCTGTCGCGGTTTATTTTTATTGTGTTTTTTTAGGTGTATGTTTCGCTTGTATGTTTTTTGTTTTGGATAGCCAATTGGCTTTTTTGTGGGAAAGTAGCTGGCCTTCTGGATTTCCTCTGTCGCTGTTTCGTTGGGGTCTGGTTGTTTCATGTTTGTGTTTCTTTGCCTTTGCTGTCTCTGGTAGGAGCTGTGAATTAATTGTATCGATTCCTAACCATTGTCATCACTCCTATTTTGCATATCAGTGCAGTTTCGTTTGTGCCGTTTGGTGGCTGTAAAAGGACTCCCTGTACATGCATATAATTCTCTTATTCTTCCAACCCTCAGGGATTGCATTTACAATTGCTTTTCACCGTCCTTAATTTGACATGCTTAAGATACCTGTTGAAGGTCTTAATTAGACCGAAGTTCGTACCTCGTTGTATAACCAATTGCTTGTTTGATATATATTTTTTTTTGGTTTTGGTTTTACGGCCCTTTCAAGATTATTTCACTCATATCGAGCCGATCGTTAATCAGAGGTGGGCGAAAACCGGAGTACCCGGAGAAAAATCACCTGACCTTCCGTTGCAGAACTTGGCGTATCACATGTGACCCGAGTGAGGCTCGAACCACAGCGGTGAGAGACCTAATGATCAAGAGTCAGCGCTCTTAACCACTAGGCCACGGAGGCCCGTTTCTTGTTTGATATCTATAGTGTTTGATAGGCATAGCTGTTTTGTGGGCGTTTGTATTACCCTCCTTCTATTTGAAGGATTTACCTTCAGTTCTTTCGTTTACTGTTTAACCTAATGACCGGTATGAATATCGCTTTTGTTTTGACGGTATTGCCACATTTTACACACACATGAGTATCACAACTAAATTTAAAGTTACTATATCTTCTTAGGTTGCATTCTACTTGTTTTGGGCGTATTATCCATTCTATTAAGAACCTTAGAGCCATGTTGCCGTCGGTATTGGTCAGACCTCCAAAATAAATGGAATGTATCCTAGTATTTCTAAGTGCAATGCTAAGAGGTGCATGTGCTGTTCGTATTTATGCACTGCGTCTACCGTTTCTTCATCAGTAAACGGCAGATGCTTTTCTATAGCTAATGTCCGATTTGACATGTAGGTATACGGATTTGATATATGTTATAACCTGACATACGGCAAATTGTAAAATGCTGTACGTCGGCAAACTAATCGCATGTTAAAACCAGATTTCAAGTGCAAGATATAGGGAGTCTTCCCTATAATATGTGCATTCAGTTAATTCATTAAGTTTTTCTTTTATAAGATTACGAGGAGGTGTAGTGTAAAGGGTGGACAAATCATAAGTTGACAGACTTGAATCTCGAAATCGTTTGTATTTCAATTTATTTAAAACTTCATTAGAATTTTTTATAGACAAAAACAGATTTCTATTCGATCTTTCAAAAAATCTGTCGCAATATTTAATCACATGTTTTATGGCAGTAAAACATGAAGTTAATAATTTGGAAAACTGTTACCTACCTTCCATTATCTACCTTGGTAGATCATATGCATAACATCTAGGTTTATAACCACTCACTAACAACTGCGTCAGGGAGTCGACTCTTTGGCTCAGCGGTTAGAGCACTGGAATATCACCCGAGCGGCCCGGGTACGAATCCCACCATAGGCGGGCATTTTTTTAGGCCATGCTTCTTTCCTTTGTTACGACTTTCATGTCGTAAGATGGGGGCTCGACGTCCGGGATTGGACTTTATATGTCACAATAGGCTTGGCATCCTTCACGTCATTATAAATGATGACTTCCTTGAAGAGGGGGTGTGTTACCTCCCTACCATTATCTACCTTGGTAGATCATATGCATAGCTTCTAGGTTTATAACCACTCTCTGACAACTGCGTCAGGGAGGCGACTCTTTGGCTCAGCGGTTAGAGCACTGGACTATCACTCGAGCGGCCCGGGTTCGAATCCAACAATAGGCGGGGATTTTTTCCGGCTATGCATCATTCCTTTGTTACGGCTTTCATGTCGTAAGATGGGGGCTCGATGTCCGGGATTGGACTTTATATGCCACAATAGGCTTGTGCCGAAGTTGGCATCCTTCACGTCATTATAAATGATGACTTCCTTGAAGAGGGGGTGTGTTACCTCCCTTCCATTATTTACCTTGGTAGATCCATAGGCGGGGATTTTGTTCAGGCTATGCATCTTTCCTTTGTTACGGCTTTCATGTCGTAAGAAAACTCAGTGGTGGTACAAAAGCTTGAAATGGCAATAAACCGTGCTTTGTATGATCGTTTATGCAGTTTAAGTAACTAATATAACGTAGGACACCTGTCTTGACCTTCTGTAACACATACAGCAAAATTGGTGACTGAATGACAAATTAATGCTTTGGAATGCCCTGACTATAAAATCAGATATATCTTCAAAAGTTTGTATAATAACATATTTTGACAAATTGTTAACTTGTGTTTACCTAAAAATGAATATTGAGATACAATATGTGTGTTTTATGTAAACTGTTGCAGATGACATCCAAAATTGCTGCCAGATTATTACATGTTCATGTTTGACTAGCAACTATAATTATCGTTTTCTGTACTATTTAATGCATCCAGTATTCACTGAAAGCTTGTTCATACAATGAAAGTCAAATGGCTTGTTATTTATAAATGCCTTTGTCTATCATTTCAGATAATGCTGAAGAAACCTCGTATCAGTGATATCGGAGAATCCCCATTTTGGTTTGCATTGCATAGACTTGTCAATGTTGAAGTAAATACATTAAATCATATTGGCACAAACGCGAATACATGTAAGTTGTTACCCTGTACATTGAAGTGATCTGAACGGTTTTTAAAATGAAATGGCATCTTGTAAAACACAAACTTTGAATACTGTCAAACACTAAGATTTAGCGGCAGCAAACTATTGCACTGTTTATGAGTAGACCTTTTCCCGGATTTATATTTTGGCGGAATTTCGATTTCCGGAGAAAAACAAATCGGCCGAACCTCCAAAGCCGTGTATGATGACAAAAATCGATCATGTTTGATCATCAACCGCGTCATGCGGAAACTATAGTGCTTGGATAGAATTTTTGTATTCACTGCATAATTAACCCAATATGCTACCTTGATAATCCAAATGTCTGTCTGGAGGTGTAGCACTTACCTCTTACCTGATTGGTTTACACATCCTATTGAGCAAACAATTAAAGCCACCAATCAATTAAAATTATATTCATAATTTTGACAATAACTCTCAAGGTGTGTTTGTTTTTCATTCAGCCGTTATGAGCTGTCTTATGACCAGAACATTGTCTTTCTTTATTTCGACTTCTAAAGAAGTAAATGCACTTTTTCATTTGTCACCGATGATGCCTATGACCAACTGACACATCATAATTGTTATGCTTAGATGAAAGTTCTTTCTCTTGCGCTCTTTGAGCTTTATTGGCAGATTGTTTTTATGATTGTTATTACTTTACTTGACTGCAAATAGCGCCAAAATAAAATGACCGCAAAATACAAGTGTTTTACAGTAGCTGCACGCGACCTTTGATAATGACAAACTTATGAGATGTATCTTGATCATATACTATATCACTGATATATCATTTTGACGTTTAGTAAGAACTCAGACGATTTGGAATGTTACTTATGATAATAGATGACATGTGAATAACCAACGTTTTTTTTTTTTTCAAAATAAACATATTTTGCCAAATATGTACTTAAATGATTTTTTTTACCTAAGGCCGTTTAGGTTGGCCATTATACTGTTTGTAAAATGTGTGGGTTTTTGCTTTCTAGATAAGGAAAGGATAACTCATTTTACTTTGATTCGGTTGACATACTAGATGATTCTTTTATTTGTACAATAAAAACTGATGCATATTTAAAGAAAATTGGTACTAAAATGACATTTAACCTTGACCAAATCTATAGTACAACTTTTTTATGTCCTAAGTACATTGCTGGGGTTTCAATTACTTTATTTGGTCTGCTTAGATAGACAGAGGGTACAAACACCAGTAGGTCCAAATGTCATTGTCTTTCTGCACTCATTTGACCTTTGACCTAATTCTGAGGCTCAGGAGCATTTTCAGAAGTGACATCCACCCCTATCTCTTTTGCAACACACTAAAGGACACAATCAGCATGAATGCCATACTCTACTTAATTTTGCCATCAGATTTATTTTTTGGTGGTTTGTATGGCCATCTATATAGGTCTTGTTGGCTCAAAAAGTAATTCAGTAGGTCGAATCATCGAAAAACCTTGTTAATACTCTAGAGGCCACAGTTTTGGTCCAATTATAATAAATCTTGCTCAGAATGATCATCTTTGCAATATCTCGGTCAAGTTCGAATATGGGTCATGTCGAATCAAAGAGAGGATCAGTAGGTCATTTTGTCATAACTTTTGAACAATTGGAGATAGAGCCTTCATATTTGGCGTGTAAGTGCGACAAGGGCTTCCCACTCATACAAAAAAAAAAAAAAAAAAAAAAAAAAAAAAAAAAAACATTTGACCTTTGACCTTGACCTGTGACCTATTATATCATAACTTTTGTACCATTTGAGAAAGAGCCTTCATATTCGGCATGTATGTTCGTTGTGACAAGGTCTTCCTAACCATACAAAAAATGTTGACCTTGACCTTGGACCTACTTTGTCATAGTATTTGAAACATTTGAGATAGAGCCTGGATATTTGGCATGCAGGTTCCTTGTGACAAGGGCTTACCATTCATACAAAAATGCCCTGTGTCCTTGGCATGTGACCTACTTTATCACAACATTTGAACCAGATAGAGCCTCCATATTTGGATTGTATGCTCCTTGTAACAAGCTCTTCCCACCCATAAAAAATTGACCTATGACCTTGTCCTTTGGCCTTCTTTGTCATAAGCTCTGAATGATGATGATGATGGTGATTTCGAGCTTAACGACGCGCCAACCCTCTTAGTGGGTCATAAGCGTCAATCGGTTAATGATCAAAACTACATGTATGTATAATTATAAGGATATTAAAAGTTAGAAAAGTCAGAATGATAATGTATAAAAATCTGAAACAAAATTAAATCTTATGAAAAAGTCCAATTTCTTTTGAGAATAAAATAATATTATCAACAGGTACATCTTGAAACACGAGTTGAAAAGTGTCAGCTTTGAAGTATAAGTTACGGGACTGCGACAAGTCTACACATTCAATTAAGATATGTTTAACAGTGAATGGCTGATCACACCCTACACAGGAAGGCTGATCACCACCATTAAAATATAAGAATGAGTAACTCTAGTATGGCCAATGCGCAGTCGCGTTAATACTACATCCTCTTTCCTGGAAAACTGTGGAGGAGAGCATTTTGTTCCAACGACAGGTTAAATGGCATGGAGTTTGTTATTTATTGCACGGTCCCATTCGCCTTGCCTTTCCGACAAGATGTATCTGTTGATAAATAGTTTAAAATTATTAAAAAGAAATTTTATAAACAAACGGATCAAGATTGAGCGATTCCTTTGCTTTCTTGTCAGCTTATTAATTGCCGACAATGCCAGTATAGCTCGGAAGCCAACAAAACAAAGTTTTGTGTGTTTTAGAAATTTCATGATGATTTTCGATCAATTTTTATATTTGAGGATTTTTAGACGATGAATGGTCTAAAGCCTTAAGCACAGAACGTGAATCAGAAAATATAATTGCTTTCTGAATTGTTGAAGAACTGATAAAATCTAAAGCTAGGTCTATTGCTTTGGCTTCAGCTGTAAAAATAGAGGAACCATCTGGAAGGCGCAAGGTTTGGTGCGTATCGTTAAAAACATACGCACAACCAACTTTTTCTTCTTCTTTGGAACCATCAGTATAGACAGATAATCATCATAACGTGACTGCAGAACCTGAAAGATTTGTTTGAGTAGTATTGGATTTGATTCGGATTTTTTTCCATCATGTAAGTCAAACAGAATAGAAGGTTTTTTAATACACCAAGATGGAACTTCGGTAGTTTCATGTTTTTGAATATTTTGAAGCTCAATACCTGAATTTTCTAGCAGTGGTAATATACATAATCCAAAAGGTTTGATTGCTGTGGGTTTAATTTCATACTTGTCGACAAATTTAGGTGGAAATGAAATTTTGAAAGTCGGATTAGATGGATTGGCAGCAAGTCTGATAGTATACTGAAGAATGAGTTTTTCTCTGCGCGAAGTTAAAGATGGTTCACCTGCTTCAACATAAAGGCTTAATATGGGAGACGTATGAAAGCCTTCCATAGCCAGACGAAGGACTTGGTGATGGATAGTATCCAAAGTTTTTAAATATGACTTTCTGGCGGATCCATTAACAACAGACCCATAATCTAATTTAGATCTTATTAAAGACCGATAAAGATGTAATAAGGTATTCCGATCTGCTCCCCAAGTAGTATGAGCTAAAACCTTCAAAACATTGAAAGATTTTAAGCATTTCCCTTTAAGATATTTGATATGGGGAATAAAGGATAAGTTTTGATCAAATATGATCCCAAGAAATTTGGCTTCTTCAACATCAGGAATTTGTGACCCGTATAAAAACAAGGAAGGATGTTCTTGTTTCTTCCGTAGCTTACAAAAATGAACACACTGCGTTTTCGACTTGGATTACTTGAAACCATTTTATCAGTCCATTCTTCTTTTCTTTTTGTCCCCCGCCTTTTCGAAGAAAAGCGAGGGGATATAGTATTCGGCTTTCCGTGGTGCGTGGTGCGTGGAGCCTGGTTCCGAGCTTGTAGTAGGTACGTTGTGAGCGCAACTCCTCCTACAGTTTAAAACCGATCTTTCTGGAATGCAACAGGTGCCTTTATCATGGTTTGAAGTGGTGCATGGGCTTTTTTCAGAACTCTGAATTAATTTTTTTCACTTTTTTCACTTTTTTAATTAGACTTTTTTTGCATCGTTCGCAATTCATAGTAGGTTCTTTGTGAGCGCAACTCCTCCTACAGTTTTAAACCGATCCTTCTGAAATTTTACAGGTGTCTTTATCCTTTATCATGGTTTGAAGTTGTGCATGTGGTTTTTTTTAGAATCCTTGAATTAATTTTTTTCACGTTTTTCACTTTTTTAACTTTTTTTTTTGCATCGTTCTCAATTCATTGTAGGTACCTTGTGAGCACAACTCCTCCTACAGTTTTATACCGATCCTTCTGAAATTTTACAGGTGTCTTTATCACGGTTTGAAGTTGTGCATATGTTTTTTTTCAGAATTCTTTATATATTTTTGTCACTTTTTTCACCATTTTAACTTAGACTTTTTGACATGGTTCCGAATTCATAGTAGGTACCATGTGGGCGCAACTCATACTACAGTTTTATACCGATCTTTCTGAATTTTACAGGTATCTTAATCATGGTTTGAAGTTGTGCATATCCTTTTTCAGAATTCTTTAATTAATTGTTTTTCACTTCTTTTACATTTTTAACTTAGACTTTTTTCATGTATCAATTCTATGAAAGAGTTTAATGTAGTCGGTACCTTGTGAGCGCAACTCCTCCTACAGTTTAATACCAATCCTTCCAAAACTTAAAAGTTGCTTGAATTATGGTCTGAAGATATGCATGTGCTTTTTACAGAATCTTAAAATAATTATTTTCAATTTTTGTCACATTTTTAACTTAGAGTTCTTTTTTCGAATCTATAATATGAAACTGTATATGTAGGAGGTACATTGTGAGTGCTTATACGTATGTGATTTAACCAGTACTGAGCACATTCTTTCGCCAGAAACTGGCAACTGCCCTTCTTAAATCAGTTGAAGGGAGAGCATGACCGCAGAATAAATTTCATGAACATTCACTCTTTATGAAGGAATGTTGCCAAACCATGTAGGTATTGAACTCGCGTTAAGTGATACCAATGGTTGCCTGGGTAACTCACTTATTTCTTAACAGTTCAAATGAAAATAAGGCGGGGAACATAAATTCTCTGTGAAATTTGCTTGTTAAATTTTGTTGCAACTTTCGTTCAATTGTTTTCATATTTTTTGAACGGTAACATATACAATCAAAGTACTAAAAGTACTGAAGAAAGTTGATTTATGAGGAATAATTATTATATAACAATGTTAGTCGTAGATCAAACAGTTATCTAGATATTTTGTTGAAACAAATATAGAGACTAACTTCCCATATCACAGGTCCTAGTGTATGAATGACATTTGACGTGTCACCAGTATCAATTCTGATTCTGGTTCTGATTTGACAAGGTCCAAGTGGGTTAAAAAATTCGACAAAGAAAACATTATTCATCCATTGTTTTGAATTTAACGACAGGTCAACCCTAGTGGATCATTTTTGTCTTCTCCAAGAGAAAGGGGGAAAAAAGATAGAAGAGACAGTAGAGAAAATGATTTGTTTTTTTTTTGTTTGATTTGAGGTTTAACGTCCCCGTCGACACTGTAAAGGTCATTTTGAGACGTTGCTTCCAATTTGTGGGACTTTTACCGACATTGAGATGAAATGACTTCTCAAGCCCTGCCGCCCAATGAAACCAATAGGGCTCATAAGCATGGACGGGCCGACTCGCACCGCTTTGCCTGGGCAGGCTTAGATCCTCTAAGCAGTTTACCAGTTCTCGTGTGCGGGTCGGTTTCAGCTCTGCGTGGAAGCATCATGCAGCCCATATATTTCTTCTAGCCCCGATGGGCAGGGCCGTTGTAGAGAAGATGAAAGTGAGGGACAGAGGAGAAAAAGGAAAATGAATGGAAGTGTAGGAACAGAAGAAATATCAACACCCCCTCATTCTACCGTTACCTGCTGCAAGGACACCAGCTGTTGCTGTAAGTCAATGACAGCTGGACTCCCCAGTGACATAAGATACACATCGCCGTGACCTCACTCAACTACCCCCACGAAGAAAGTACGGAAGAAAGAAAGATAAACGTGCCTGCCAATTTCTTCATGGTCCAGCCATAAATTTCTAAATTAGCTCAGTACATATCTGCTAATAATCTTACAGAGAAGTTCTCCTAACGGGAGACCCCCGCCCATAGGGGCTTAATTTCTAAAGGACCGAAATATCGGTTTCCTTCTAAAATTGATTTCAGTAAATGTAGAGATGAAATCGCTGCTTCCTTGAATGAATTCGGTAATCGATGGTGTAAGCGAGAGTATGTTGAGCATAAAGCCCTTAAGGACTGGAAACTTAGTATTTTAAAACTAGTGAATAAACGCATTTCTTTCTATTCTCAAAATACTAACTTATTACCTCCTAAGCCCAAGACGTCTTTACGTCATCTTAAACTAGGTATTCAAGAATTTCATAAGAAGTTTGTTTTGGCCCCTGCAGACAAGGCCGCTAACAACGTCGTCGTTGTGTGACGGCTCCACTATGTTAACACGCTTAAGCAGGAGCTTGGTGGTACTAAGGCCTATGAACTTCAGCCTTTAGCTGAAGAGAGAGCTATAGTAGATAAACATGTTTGTCTTTCAGCCACCAAGTTTGCTGTGTGTGTTAACGAAGGCCAAGACAAGCTTCCTACGCTATACTGGTTACCAAAACTTCATAAAAGACCTTACAAAGCACGGTTTATTGCAAATTCTAGCTCTTGCACTACCACTGAACTTTCTAAATTATTAACTTCCTGTCTTACTGCTATTAAAACGCATGTAATTAAATATTGTGATAAAGTCTTTGAAAGATCAGGAAGAAATCTGTTTTGGTCTATAAAAAATTCGAATGAGGTTTTAAATAAATTGAAATCCAGACATTTTCGTGCTTCTAGTCTGTCTACTTACGATTTTTCCACTCTTTACACTACACTTCCTCATAATCTTATAAAAGAAAAGCTTAATGATTTAATTGAATGGGCTTTTCACAGAGAAGATTCTCTCTATCTTGCATGTAATGTCAGAAATGCATTTTTCACTTCTAAAGAGCATAAGAATTATACACTTTGGTCATGTCAGAAAGTGTGTGATGCCCTCACCTTTCTACTTGACAATATTTATATTAGATTCGGTACTAAGTTATTTAGACAAATTGTGGGTATTCCGATGGGTACTAATTGCGCACCTCTTGTGGCTGATCTGTTCTTGTATTGTTATGAAAGAGACTTCATTTTGTCGCTTTCCATTGATAACCAATCTGAAATTATTGAAGCTTTTAGCTCCACTTCTAGATATTTAGATGATTTATTAAATATTGATAATACCTATTTTGATGGTTTGATCAGTCAGATTTACCCCCTAGAACTTCAGTTAAATAAAGCAAATTCTTCTGATACTGAGGCCCCGTTTTTGGATTTACATCTATCTATTGTAGATGGATTTGTTTCGTGCAAAATTTATGATAAACGCGATGACTTTGATTTTGAGATTGTAAATTTTCCTTTTTTGGATGGTGATGTTCCTCGTGCGCCATCCTATGGCGTTTATATTTCGCAATTAATTCGATTTGCTAGAGTGTGTAGTCATGTAACTGACTTCAACACTCGTAATAAATTATTGACGGCTAAACTCCTTAATCAGGGTTATCGGTACCATAAACTACGCAAAGCCTTTTCAAAATTTTATAGACGCCATTCTGATTTAATTTCAAAATTCAATATTGGACTTAAATCTCTTCTGCAACAAGGTCTATCGGAACCCGAATTTTATGGTGACTTAGTATATAAATTCAGAAAAATATATAACCGCAATGACTTCAGCACCCAATTTCGTAAAATCATTCTTCGATATAAAAAGATTGGGTACAACATGGATATTATACGACAGACTGCATGCATGGTAGTTAACCCAATCACGGTTGGCAACTTTGCTTCCCTCTTTAATTGCACGCCGGTGGGTCAGGCCTCAGATTCTATGACGGCTCCAACGTAAAGGCTTATTGAGGATTAGAGAGATCTAATTCAAGGTAATGCTGGTTGGTGCCTGATGCTCTGTCTCTGGTCGGGCCCATCGGAGTCTAACTGTTGGTTTTCTTTTGCTCCAGCATTTCAGTGGTTTCTTGCTGTCGAGTCCTCACCGTTGTTTCACCTCTGTGGTTCTTTGATTTTTGTGTTCACGGAGATGTTGCACTGATGAGTTAGGAGGCCTTCATGCGGACTGAACAAATTATTTGTCTAAATCGTGACGGAAGTAAGGGCGAGGATTGTGGCCACGTAAAATCGATTTAAGCCCCCCAGTGGAAATCTTCCACTGACCGTTCCAAGGCGGCTCTTCTGTGGCGATTTATTTATGTTGTTGTTTGTTACTTAGTGTGTGTATCACTTGTGTCTTTTAATTTTGGATGGCCATATGGCCATTTTGTGGGAAAGTAACTGTCCTTATGGCCTTCCTTTGTTTAGGTTTCCATTATGGTCTGGTCGCTTAATGTTTGTATTTCTTTCCCTTTGGTGTCTTTTATGGGTGGAGTAAGTTAATTGTATCAATTCCTGATCTTTGTTTTACTTCTACTTTGAAGATATATATGGACTGCATGATGCTTCCACGCAGAGCAGAATCCGACCCGCACACTAGTACTGGTAAACCGCTTAGAGGATCTAAGCCTGTCCAGGAACCGCGGTGCGAGGCGGACCGTCCAAGCTAATAAACCTTATTGGTTTCATTGGGCGACAGGGCTTGAGAGGTCATTTCATCTCAATGTCGGGTAAAAGTCCCACAAAATTGAATGTTGCTTCTGATCGGTTTCTTTACTATTTGCTAAAGTACGGAACTTGATTTAAACAACACGTGTTTTGTAATATTAGAGCTCTCGAAAGCAGGCAAATTGTTGGTCAGTAAAGGGTTGTTTGGTTGGTAAATGATAAGCTAACCCTTTTAAAACTGTAGACCGGTGCAGACGCCGAGGTAGAAATGCACTGTATCTATGCAAAACTTGTAGATCCCGATAAGACGGCACGTAGCTAGAACGTCTCGCCAGAATCTACATGTACACTGTTTGTCATCCTGTCAGTGAACTAATCAGAAATCCTTTTCTATAAGAATATATTTAAAGCGAGAAGAGTCCTGTTTAGAAACTCAGGGACGAAAGAGTAAAACATAAATATCACAGAAAAGCAAAATAGTTCCAGAGTACTGTTTTCTTTTCAGAATTCGTCTTTCTGTGCCAATTTATATTCAATCCGTTTTAAGTCTCGAAAACTGAAATGTTTTGAAAGACGTTCCATGCGGGGCCGGCCTGCAAAATTAATTTTCAATAGTTCATTTGGACTATTTTATGCAGCGTACAAACAACGGAAGTGGAGCAACGCTGTCCAGTACCGGAAGTAGAAATGTAATGACAAAGAAACTTGATTTAAAAAATCAACTTTCAAAAATCATCAACATACAATGAACAGTCGGTTTTGTCGTCCAAACATGGTACAATATTATTTATTGTGATGTTAAATAGCGTATGTGAGACAATACTACCTTGTGGGACACCCTGTTCTTGTTCATAGAGATCTGACAGGGTAGATCCCACACGCACCTGAAATGCGCGCTCACCTAAAAAGCATTGAATAAAACTGGGAAGTTTTCCCCTTAAGCCGAAATTTTGGAGATCTTTAAATATTCCATAACACCATGTGGTATCATATGCTTTCTCCAAGTCGAAAAAAATAGATACTACGTGTTCTTTGTTTATAAAAGCATTACGTATAAATGTTTCTAGTCTTATTAAATTGTTGTTGGTACTACGTTCCGAACGAAAACCTGATTGATATTCTGAAATGAGGTTGTCGGACTCTTAGTGCCAAAGTAATCTCTTTTTCATCATATCGGTCGATAATTCGTAGGTTCTGCATGATCTTTCCATTGTATTTAAATTGGTACAACTGTAACTAAACGCCAGCTCTCAGGACAGACCACCGTTTCTCAAATATTATTAAAGATATCTAAAAGTGTTGAAAGAGAACTTTTTGGCAGATGCTTAAGCATCTGATAATGAATTTCATCGGGGCCGGCTGTATCATGTGATTTTTCTATGGCTTCAACAAGTTCGGATAAATTAAACAGTTTGTTGTAATATTCGTGATTGAGGGATTTGAAGTTTAGATTCTTTTAATTTCTTTTCTCTTGGTCCTTTTTGCAATTTCTAAAAGTGTCAGAATAATTTTGCGATGATGAATTTCTCAAGAATGTGCTACCAAATGTATCTGAAATATCTTTCTTAGTTGAGAATTTTGTCTCAAAACCAGTATTCAAATGTCTGTAACTTGGGGACTTTGTTTTTCCTCATATCTTCTGAAGTATTTGAAATAGAGCCTTCATATTTGGCATCTATATTCCATATTACAAGGACTTCCTACTCATACAAAAAGTGACCTGTGACCTTGTCCTTGACATATGACATATTTATCATAAATTTTAAACCACTTGACAGAGAGTCTTCATATTTGGCATGTACGTTCCTAATGACAAGGAGCCATACAAAAATTTGACCTGTGACCTAGACATCTGACCTACTTTGTCAAAACATTTGGACCATTTAAAATAGAAACATAGAAGTGAAGTTAATGATCAGGAATCGATACAATTAAACCACAGCTCCCACCAGAGACATCAAAGGGAAAGAAACACAAACATGAAACAACCAGATCCTAATGGAAACACCAATAGCGGAAATCCAAAAGAACAGTTACTTTCCCACAAAATGGCCAATTTGCTATCAAAAACAAAATAATGTAAGCGATACAAACACTCAAAGACAAACCATAACACAAAAAAAAAAAAAAAAAACGCGACAGAAGAACCGCCTTGGAACGGTCTGTGAAACGAGTTCCAATGAGGGGCTTAAATTTACGTGACCTCAATCATCGCCCTTACTTCCGTCGCGATTTAGACAAAAATTTGTTCAGTCCGCATGAAGACAACCTCACTCATCAGTGCAACATCTCCGTGGACACAAAAAATCAAACAACCTCAGAGATGAAACAACGGTGAGGACTCGACAGCAAGAAGCCACTGAAATGCTGGAGCAAAAGAAAAAGAGTCTTAAAATTTGGCATGTAGGTTCCTTGTGACAAGGATTTCCTACTCATGCAAAAAAAAAAAAATGACCTGTTATCTTGACCTTGACCTGCTAAATCATAACTTTTGAAACATATAAGATAGAGCCTTTATATTTGTCATGTCTTTTACTTGCAACAATAGTTTCCCACAAATATTAAAGTATTGACCTGTGACCTAGTTTACCACAATTTTTGAACCATTTGACATAACCTTCGTATTTGGCATGTTAGTTCCTTGTGGCAATGGCTTCCCACCCATACAAACGATTTTGACCTGTGACATTGACCTTTGGCCTACTTTGTCATAACTTTTTAAACATTTGAGATAGAGCCTATATATTTGGGATGTAGGTTTCTGTGACAAAGGCTTCCCATGCGTACATAAATATTTTGGCCTGTTAGCTGAGCATGTGACCCACTTTATCATACTTTTTGAATCATTTGAGGTTGAGCCTTTATATTTTGCATGCATGTTCTTTGTGACAAGGGCTTCCCACCCATACAAAAAGGTTTTCCTGTGGCCTTGACCTCTGACATATTTTATCATATCTCTCGAACCATTTGAGATAGATCCTTCATATTTGGCATGGATGTTCCTTCTGACAAGTGCCTCCCAACCATATAACAATGTTTGACCTGTGACCTTGAACTTTGACCTTCTTCGCATTACCTTTTAAACCAATTCCGATACAGCATTCATATTTGGCATGTAGGTTCCTTTTGACAAGGGCTTCTCATCCATACAAAACTTTTGAACTGTGACCTTGACCTTTGACCTTATTGTCATAACTTTTGAACCAATTAAGGTAGAACCTTCATATTTGGCATGTATGTGCCTTGTGACAGGGTCTTTCCACTCATGTTGAAAAATTTGACATGTGACCTTGCCCTTGACATATTACATGCTTGATCATAACTTTCGAACCATTTTCGATAGAGCTTTCATATTTGGCAGGAATGTTCCTTGTGATAAGGATTTTCCACCCATGCAAAAATTGACCTGTGACCTTGACCTTTGGCCTACTTTATCATAACTTTTGAACGATTTGTGATAGAGCCTTCATATTTGGCATGTATGCTCCTTCTGACAAGGCACCTTACTATATTACCTACCATTTCATTTCTATAGTGTAGGTAAGGTGGGGAATCCAAGGCAATCATGGCCCTTTTGTTTTACATATTGTTATGGAAGAACTCAGGACGTTCTAACCTTAGTGTTTGATTTTTGAAATTGAGACCAGATAGTTTTGTTGTATTGTATTGTTCATTCTGTGTGACCCGTCGTTACACGCTTATTTTCATGTTAATGCCTGCTTGATTCACTGTAGTTATTTTTATTTCTGTTAATAACACTGTAATGACTTGGTCGGAGACAGCCGATTGCTTTGCTTTGCTTTCCATTGTTCTGTATACGTGATATTTTGTTTGCTATTCCCCTAATGCGATTGTACAACGATTGTTTTAGACGTGCGTAGTTCTAGTCACTGGGGGTAAACTCAACTCTTAAAGAAGTTGCATAATGTGTTAAAGTAATAGCTAAATTTACATCTTTAAAATAGAGATATGTTGTTCTCCTCATTAGAACAACGTGATCCAGCCGATTATGGAGATTCAAACAAGTACACGGAATATACCATTTCGCCTACTATTTGCCTGGATAAAGTTGTCTAGTGACCCATGAAAGAACGAAGTAAAGTTAAACATAGCAAACGAACCATCTGTGTTAGTAAATAAAGATTAAGTGATTGCTTTATATTATTCTTAAAGTGTTCCCTTATCGTATAGCTTCAATGGCAACGTTCGGCTATTGGAATTTATGTGTTTTTCTATTTGATTATGTAATTTTAAGTTTTGTTAGTATTTAGGCATAAGAACAGTCTCTCCTGGGAAAATCTGGTGAAAGTTTCTGTGAGTACAGTTTATTTAATCGTGGTTGGCTACTCGTCCAGTTTGTGCGAGGGGTTGGTTTTACGTTTTACTCACCGATTTGTTATTACGTTACATTTACCGCTTCATAATTTATTCATGGACGTAAGAAAAAACATACTGGCAACCATTTAAAATTTATTTCCGTTGAAACCAAAACATATTGCAAATAGCATATGTTGCCAGAATAATAATAAGAGACCCCTTTAAGAACACACAAATCTGGTTAGTATGGCCCTTGATGTACTTAAAACCTCAGTGTTATAATCACGACCACTGAAGCATTTATTTTCTGCCACATATTTTGCCTTTCGCCGCTGTCCTAGGCTACTATAGACTCCATATAATGGTCCATAATTGTTACCAGCTTCCAGTGGAAATTGTAGACAGTCATGGGCTCCTGTTGCATGGATAACAGTTGTGTTTTGGAGCTCTTTATTGGTGTAGCTGGAATGGATATATAAATACAAATAATTGCACAAAGACAATGTTGTAAAATAGAAGTGACGGCAATGATCAGGAATCGATACAATTAACCCACAGCTCCCATCATAGACACCAAAGGGAAAGAAACACAGACATGACGCAAGTAGACCCTGATGGGAACATCAATAGCGGAAAGCCAAACGGACAGCTACTTTCTCACAAAATGGCCAACCGGCTATCCAGAAAAAAGCAACAAAAAATAAAAGCGATACAAACACACAGATACAAACCATAACAAAAATATACCGCGACAGAAGAACAACCTTGGAACGAATTCCATAGTGGGGGTGGTGTGCTTTAATCGATTTTACACGGCCGTAGTCCTCCCTTACTTCCGTCGCGATTTAGACAAATATTTTGTTCAGTCCACATGCAGGCTTCCTAATTCATCAGTGCAACATCTCCGGGAACAAAAAAAATCAAACAACCACAGAGATGAAACAACGGTGGGGACTCGACAACAAGAAACCCTGAAATGCTGGAGCAACTCTTATTTGCAAACGACACCACTTATACACACACATTCTGTTGCACTTTACTGTATACGCTAATGCACTACACTGTATATTCCTCCCAACTGTCTGGCACATGTAAGTAGCTATCGAGTTCATTGTGCTACAAAGTAGAAGTAAAACAAAGATCAGGAATTGATACAATTAACTTACTCCATCCATAAAAGACACCAAAGGGAAAGAAATACAAACATTAAGCGACCAGACCATAATGGAAACCTAAACAAAGGAAGGCCATATGGACAGTTACTTTCCCACAAAATGGCCATATGGCCATCCAAAATTAAAAGACACAAGTGATACACACAGTAAGTAACAAACAACAACATAAATAAATCGCCACAGAAGAGCCGCCTTGGAACGGTCAGTGGAAGATTTCCACTGGGGGGCTTAAATCGATTTTACGTGGCCACAATCCTCGCCCTTACTTCCGTCGCGATTTAGACAAATAATTTGTTCAGTCCGCATGAAGGCCTCCTAACTCATCAGTGCAACATCTCCGTGAACACAGAAATCAACGAACCACAGAGGTGAGACAACGGTGAGGACTCGACAGCAAGAAACCACTGAAATGCTGGAGCAAAAGAAAACCAACAGTTAGACTCCGATGAGTAAGTTGCAAACGGTGAGTATTGAATATATATACAACCCGGAGCTAAAGCCTCTCAGCAATGCTGTTTTATTCTACTGATAGCGCTAAAGCGGTCGTTCCTTTTCATATACATTGCATTTGTGCTTTGATACTCGTATTATTTGTATGTCTTCATGTCAATAACTCGTTATTGTCTCTGTGTGTTTTGGAATGTCTCTTTTGTTTGTTTTTGTTTTGTTCGTGGCTTTGCTGTAATCTTAGCTTTCTGTTATATATATATATATATATATATATATATATATATATATATATATATATATATATACATACCCGAGCTTAGAAACCTTGGAATAATTACATAATTTTAAGACGGGGCTTCGTGGCCTAGTGTATAAGAGTGCTGTCTCTTAATCATTAGGTTTCTCACCACTGTGGGTTCAAGATCCGCTCGGGTCACACGTGAAACGTCACGTAGTGCAACGGAAAGTTTTTTTTTCTGAAGATATTCAAGTTGTCCCCGCTTCTAATTAACGGATCGAAATTTGGGAAAATCTTGAAAGGGCCGTAAAACCAAAACCAACCTCCACCACGCCACCCCCTTCCTGCACACACACCACATAAAATCATAAATATCTTTTTGTATTAATGCTAAGGATGGTCTTGTTTTATATTGCTTATTTGTAAATATTTGGATATAGACAGCGAATTGAACTAAGGAAATTCCAGAAATGACATCAACAGCCATCATCTTAGGTAAGGAAAGTAACAAAATGGCGTCATAGTCACGCAGACTTGCTGATTTGTATCCACAAGCTGTATATCTTCACGTTAATGTTCATCTCATTTCACGCGTATACTCATATATACAGTTCTTTGACAGTGCTTTTGGGTAGTGTGGTTCCTTTGTTTGCCGTGATTCTCGAAACATTTGAAGAAAGAATGTTCACGTCACTTAATTAAGCGATTTGATTTTGCACAATGTTTCTTACCTTATCCTACACCTTCCTACAGCTGATGAAATATATATTCTAACTAACGTCGTTGATGTGATCCCTTTATCCTGAAAGTTAGGGCACCTAACCTCTAGACATGCAACACGCTCTGTTCCGTTAATAGTTCCATGTTGATTAACCGGTCCAGCAGAATAATTTCCATAGCTATTTCCTTCGGTATTGTAACTTACAGCTGTTATTATCGTATCAAGTGAACTGTTCTGCAATTATGGCGTAAAATAAAATCACAGTTGGAAAATACACCAATCTGAGAGACGGTCAGCAGTAAAAGTACTAGGAGCTTTTTCTCGCTCATCAACGACCGATGTGTCTGGCTGCGTGTGTTGGATGCTCAATAAATACTTGAGGGTTTAAATCGATTTTAAAATGCAACAATCCTCGACCTTGGTTCTTTCATGATTTAGAAAAATAAAATGTTCAGTTCGCAAGAAGGGTTTTTTATTTATCAGTGCACTCTCTGAAAACTTTAATATCAAACGAATACAGAGATAATAGAAGTGAAGACAATAGTATTTTGTTTGTAAAGGATCGATGGTCTTCTCCGTTTGCTCCGGTTCTTCGGTTAAAATTACGGTGGGCCAAGTACGCCAACATGCACGTCCTCTAGAATGCGTTTTAGCTTTCCGTGTAGTCGAAAAGTAAAACCAATTAAAATGCGGTCTGCTACGCATTATTATTAAGTATACTACCTTACTCCTGTTACTGTTTGAATGTATTTAGCTCTATTGGTAATACTAAGCTTTCAAATTTGAAATTACTAAGACGCTATTTTAGATTTGCTGCGACAAGAGATATTGTGACTTGTCTTCAGATATATGTGCTCGGCGTTTGTTCCTATGTATGCCGATCTGAGCCCTTTTTGTGTGTATATGTCCGAATTAGAGTTAACGCTTGTCGAGAATCAGATAAATGTTTTGCGTATTTACGAACAAATGTGTTTTCTACGGAATACAATAGAAATAGCGTGGCATACCTGAATACTAACTTTGACAAAACAAACTCTGTTGTTGGTTGATAATTCAGGGTTATCGTACCATGCCAAACTATGAAGGATGTTATCTTCTACTGCATGCAGCTGAGGTGCAATACTCGTTGAGATGTCGACTGGAAACATTAAACAATCAGTCTTTGTAATCTAACCAACTGTGTGTTTGAAGGTAAAAAAAAAGTGCTTGTTGTGTGGTTGCACATGCGTAAGTAGCTGAGAAAGTTTGCATTCGTATGCAAATTAGCCATTGGAAACAAAGATAGCATTACAGGATGCCAGCTGCAGCATTCGCTGAAACGAATATGGCTGAGGGAATTAATTTAAAACACAAGAATGGCATTTGTCATTTTCTTGCTAAAGAATATGCGCTGTACTGGTTAATCGTTAATGTATAAACCAGTGGGAAAAGTGTGGATAGGTAAAATGACCGCTCGGTATGACCTAAATTGTGTTAACTAGGCCATTAAACCAAACCAAGAAAAAACATGCTATGCATACTTTCAATAAGCGAACCTCTATCTAACCTCATTGACGATAGAAACTCTAAGGCTAACACTACAAGACTGATACTTCTCCTTAATATACTAATACCGCAAAAAAGAAGTGAAGGCAATGAACAGAAATCCATACAATTACCTCACACCTTCCACCCAAGTCAAATAAGGAAATAAACAACAACATGAAACAACTTCCCCATAATGAAAACATTACAGGCGGGAAGCGAAATGGACAGTTACTTTTCCACAAAATGGCCAATGGATGTCTAAAATAAGAAAAAGCATATTTGCAATATATATATGAAAAAAAAACGAACTATAGCAATAATAAACCCAGAAAAAGATCGCATTAGAACGGTCAGTAAAGATTTTTACGGGGGGGGGCTTAATTCGAATTAAACGTGACCACAATCCTCGTCTTTGATTCAGTCTTCAGTGCAAGATCTCAGAGAACATAAAATTCAAACTAATAAAGAGATAAAATTTCTATGAGGTCTGAAACAACTGAAAGACTGTAGCAAACGAAAACCAACAGTTTGAAGCTCCAGTAGGCCTGACCAGAAACAGTGCATCTGGCAACAGCAAACATTACTTAAAAACAGTTTAACCGATCTATAGAACATATTTAGGCCAGAGCCGTCATATGGTCTGAGGCCCGACACTCCGGAGTACAATTTAAGAGTGAATCGAAGTTATCAACCGTGATTGGGTTAACTACCCAGGATGCAGTCTGTCAAATATCATTTATGTTTTACTTAATGTTTTCATATCCAAGAATGATTTTACAAACTTGAGTGCTAAAATCATTACAAGCTCATGTTTTTCTGAATTTATATACTAAGTCACCGTAAAGTACAAACTCCGATAGGTCTCGTTGCAGAAAAGCTTCAAGTCCAAAATTCAGTTTTGAAGCTAAATTGAAATGACGTCTATAAAACGGAGAAAAGGCTTTGCGAAGTTTATAACTTTATAATACCAAAAGCACTGATTAAGAAATCTAGCAATTAATAATGTATTACGAGTGTTGACTGGAACTGTGGCAGACTGAATTAATTGCGACATATTAACACCGTAGGATGTCGCAAATGGAACATAACCATCCAAGAAAGGAAAACGTACATTCTCAAAAGTAACATCGCGTGAACAAGTCCGTGAAATAAACTACCCGCTAAGAGAGAACTGTGGTTTACGGGGGTATATATTATTTTTCTTATTTCTGATAAAAGGAGTAGGTGATTGGTACTTGTTCGAACCGCTTCACTGAGGCTCTGACAAGCACTCATAACCTATTGTTGCAGAATATACGAGAAAAATATCACGGAGTTTCATCAGAGAAACAGATGTGAAATAAAGCTATATGTCACACGGACGTGTTATCGTAAAGAATCGTTGCGTTTCTCATAAATTTTGCATGTACCAAAACAGAAGTGAAGGCAATGCTACACAGCTCCCATCAGAGACACCAAAGGAAAAAAAAACACAGACATGAAATACCTAGTCCCTAATGGAAACATCAATAGTGGAAAGCCAAAAGGATAGTTGCTTTCCGAAATAATGGCCAACTGGCTATCCAAAACAAAAATAAATAAGCGCTGCAAATATTCAAAGACAAACCATAATAAAATAAACCGCGGCAGAAAAACCGCCTTGGAAGGTCAGTAAAAAGAATTTTACTTTGTGGCGGTTGGGGGGGGGGGTCTTAGATCGATTTTACGCGGCCGCAATCCTAGCTCTTACTTCCGTCGCGATTTAGACAAATAATTTGTTCATTCAGCATGAAGGCTTCCTGACTCATTAGTGCAGCATCGCAGAGAAAAACAAAAATCAAACAACCACTGATATGAAACAATGGTGTGGACACGACAGCCAGAAACCACTGAAATGCTGGAGCAAACGAAAACCAACAGTTAGACTCCGATGGGCCAAACCGGAGAGAGAACATCAGGCACCAACTTACATTTCTTAAAAATAAATTATAATGGTTTGTAAGCCTTTACGCTGGAGCCGTCATAGAATCTGAGGCCTGACCAACCGGCGTGCAGTTAAAGAGGGAAGCAAAACTGTCAACCGTGATTATGTTAACTACCATGCATGCAGTCTGTCGTATAACATTTATGTTGTACCAAATCTTTTTATATCGAAGACTGATTTTACTAAATTGGGTGCTGAAGTTATTGCAAATAGAAGTGAACGCAATGATCAGTATGTATTTTTCTGAGTTTATATACTAAGTCATCATAAAATTCAGTCTCCGATAGACCTTGTTGCAGAAGAGATATAAGTCCAGCATTGAATTTTGAAATTAAATCGGAATGACGTCTATAAAATTTAGAAAAGGCTTCGCGTAGTTCATGTTACCGATAACACTGATTAAGAAGTTTAGCAGTTTACTATTTATTTCTAGTGTTAAAGTCAGCTGCATGACTGGACACTCTGACAGATACAATTAATTGCGTAAAATAAACGCAATAGTATGCCGCACGAGGAACATCACCATCCAAGGATAGAAAATTTACAATATAAAAATCCAAATCATCCATTTAGTTTATACTACTTTATTTTAGTTCGATTGCGATGAAAGCTTCAAGCTTATTGAATCGCTCTCGAACACTCATTCCGGGTGTTTTCACTCGCGTGAGAGAGAGAGGCAGTGTTTTTTTACACCACTGCTACCCATTTACACCTGGGTGGAGTGGAGCAGTGTCAGTACGTGTCTTGCCCAAGGACACACCACGATACCGGTGGCCGGATTCCATTTCACAACCTCTCGATCAAAAGTCGAACGCGTTAACGGCTGCGCTATCGAGGCTGACACATCGCCCATTTATCACAAATCTGCAGGAAACAAACCCATGAACAATAGGCAGATGTAAATCCAAAAACGGAGCCGTGGGACCAGAAGAATTTGCTTTATTTAACTGAAGTTTCTAAGGGGTAAATTTGACTCATCAAACCATCAAAATAGGTATTGCCAATATTGAATAAATCATCCAACTATCTAAAGGTCGAGTTATAGGCTTCAACGATTTCAGATTCGTTTTCAACGGAAAGGGTCATCAGAAAGTCTCTTTCTAAACAGATCCATCTAAAATAGACAAAACCATCTGAAATAGATAAATAAAAATTCAAAAACGGGGCTCAAGTATCAGAAAAATCTGTTCTTGTTTCGTTATGAAAGAGACTTCCCTTTCAGTTGAAAAGCAATCTGAAGTTATTGAGACTTTTAGTTCGACGTCTAGGTATTTGGATGATTTATTAAAAATTGACAATACTTAATCGATGATTTGATCAGTCAAATGTATCCTTCAGAACTTCAATTAAATGAAGCAAATTCTTCAGATTCCGAAGCTCCGTTTTTAGATTTACAGGTTTCTATTTTAGATGGGTTTGTTTCATCTAAAATAGCTGATAAACGCGATGAAGCTGAATTTGAGATTGTTAATTTACATAATGGATGGTGATGTTCCAAGTGCAGTATCTTATGGTGTTTATATATCCCAATTTATTCGGTTTGCCAGAGTGTCTAGTCATATAACCGACTTCAACTCTCGTAATATATTATTAGCTGTTAACTTTCTTAATCAGGGCTATCGGTAACATAAAACTTCGCAAAAACCTTTCAAAGTTTTATAGACGCCATTTCGATTTAGTTTCAAAATTCAATGTTGGCCTTGTGTGGCAAACACAATAAAACAAGCCCACTTTTCTATATATTGATTATTTGCCACATTGAAAAGTTTATCATAAATTATTTAAAATGTTTCTGTTTGTTTCAAATCTAATGTCTTGTTTTCAAATGATTCATTATTACTAGATAAAGCCCTCCAAATAGTAGTTTAGGCTTTCCTAGATCCGTAAATGTTCACTATATTGAAAAATGTTTAATGTCTTAATGTCTTCTTTAACTTTTTATGGTTTCTGTCTACCGTAACCGACGTCATATAACCCATGTCGTCAACGTCATATAACGTTGACGTCAATTAACGTCAAAGTATTAATAGAAATAACTGGAAAATTCCATTAAATCTAAAAATATACTTAAAGACTATAATGTTAGAAGTTTTCATACTGGTTTAATAATAATATTGTGGGGTATCCACAACACTCCCCCACAAACAGTTATTGTGTCAACTGTTGTTTAATTTTTCGCATGGCAATCTGGGCAGCATCTCTCCTAGGAGGATTTTGTCTTGTCTTTGCATCGCTTGACTGGTCTGATGTAGAAAAAGTTCCATCATCCTGTCTATCATTATCGCATTTCCTTTCCAATGGACATTCCATCGGATACAATAAGTTGAGTGGCCGATTGATTGTTCTTTGTGTTGGAAGAATAACTTTAGCAGAACGAGACTGGTTGTCCCAGCTTTTCAGAAGATTAGTTATTCTTCCTAGCCGCCAATTCCCCCTTGGTAAGTCATCTTTAATAAGCACCACATCTCCTATTTGCGGGACATTTTGTGATTTTTTCTTTCCGTCTTTAAGTTTGGTTTGAGTCCTTTCCCTTAGACTCATGAGATATTCATCTCTCAAGATTTTCCAAAATCTGTCTAAGTGTTTGAGTCCTTTTTTTCAACTTTTAAGTAATTTCTCTGTTGAATATGCTTTTGGGCTGAAGTCACTATCATCATTATCATTGTCACATTCTGGTATGCCTGTTCTCGGGTTGAGTGTAAGAAAGTGAGATGGAGTGAGTGTAATGTGCGAATTGATATCGTCTCCAACATACACGATGAGTCTAGAATTTATGACAGCCTCTATTTCCTTTAATATAGTCATGAGCTGTTCATAGGTTAGACAAAGCTTTCCAATAGCTTTCCGCAGAGATCTCTTGACTAGACCTATGAGTCTTTCATAAAAGCCGCCCATCCATGGAGCAAGCTCTACAATGTTTTTCCATTTGATGTTTGCATTTGCTGCATAAGAAACTACATCTTCCTCTATCAGAATTTGTTGCCACAGTTTGTCTATTGTACTTGAAGCCAGTTTAAATTGTGAAGCATTGTCAGAAATAATTTCATTGGGTTTCCCATGTCGGGCTAAAAATCTTCTAAAACCTAACAAAAACTGTTCCGTAGACATATCAGACATTAACTCTAAGTGTATAGCTCTTGTAACCAGGCATGTGTATAGACATACCCACACCTTTTTGGTTTCCATTTTAAATTTGATAAAGAGGGGTCCAAAATAGTCAACTCCACAATTTGAAAATGGAGTAGATTGGGATACACGGTTGGTAGGTAAAGGAGGCATATTTGGCATTTTGTAAGAACCTCCTTCATGATGTCTACATATTGAGCATTTTAGTAGTACGGCTTTCACAGCAGATCGGCCTTGTGGTATCCAATATTTCTGCCGAATAAGAGCCAGCGTCTGAGAAACTCATGTGTGGAAGGTTTTTCTGTGTGTCCTATCTATCAGCAATTGTGTGTATCGATCCGCTTTTGGAAGCAAAATTGGGAGCCTGGCTCCTTCACACATTTCTGCATTTTCCATCCTCCCTCGACACCTTAGGATGTTTTCTGCGTCTAAATAAATGCCAAGCTGCACCTTCATATTGTTATGTTTGTTGTTTTGTATTGACTCAATGACATCACTATAGTGCAGCCGCTGAACATAGCGTGTCCACATGTTTTCAGCTTTGGTAATCTCTGCACTATCAAGCTGACCATTTGACCTAGATTTCTTTTCCAGCTTGTTTATGAACCGGAGTGCGAGTGCTGTGACTCGCAGCAATTTCATTTGGGATGAAAACCTAGATATGTCCATATTCAAGGGTGCACTGACCAGTGATGATACATCATGTTTATTTAGCCGACCCTCACCAGCCACAAGCTCTGCCTCATACATTATCCTGTTTGTCCTCTTTTCAGTATCCACAGTCTCATCCGTGCCATTGTCTATGTTGTTTAGTTTCCATATTGGCCAACTGTCACTTGGTGAAACTAACCATTCTGGGCCATTCCACCACAATTGAGTGTCTCTTAGTTCTTTTGTCCCAAGGCCTCTGCTTGCGATATCTGCTGGGTTTTCTGATGATGGTATGTAGTGGAATTTTACTTCTCTACAGTCTCTTATTTCTTTCAGTCTGTTCTCCACAAAAGTTGAAAACGTTCTCCTACTGCCAATCCAGTTTAATACACATTGTGAATCTAGCCACATGTGTTTCTGTTCCAATACCAGTTTCAGTTCTTTCTCAACAAATCTAATGCATCTCACACCAACCAGTGCTGCTAGTAGTTCAAGGCGTGGTATACTGATGTCTCTACTTGGGGCTAATCTTGTCTTTGAAAATATGAGACTGGTAGTACACCTATCACCTACCTCCAGGCGTAAATACACAGTGGCCGCATACGCAAGTTTTGAGACATCACCGAATACTAGAAGCTGACAGCTTGTTTTCTCACATAACCCAGTCCACTATATCTTGGAAACTTACAGTCAGGGATCTCTTGCAGATCTGAGTCAATTTTTAACCACTGGTTTTCATCTTCTGGTGGCACTTGTTCATCCCATGTTATCTTCTTATTCCACAGTGATTGTAAGAAAATCTTCCCCTGAAGTGTAACTGGACTAAACATACCTAGTGGATCGAACACCGAGGCAACCTTACTCAGCACAAGTCTTTTAGTTAGAATTTGTTTCACTTGGATTGTCTTTTGTTTGCCTAAACATAACATGTCATCTTCAACAAACCAGTTAAGACCCAGTAGTTTCATTGCACCTCGACCTGCTTTATCATCATTTGATATCTGTTTAATAACTGTCATGTCATTTGATATCTGTTTCATAACTGTCATATCATTTGACATCCAATCACGTAAATTCATTGAGGCCTTTCTGAATATTTGTTTTGCTTCTCTATAGAAGCCAATAACCTCATCTGCTGTGTCCTTTCCAGTAACAAGATTGTCCACATAAATGTTCTCACGAATACTATTTGCCACTGAGTTTCCATAGCATTTCAGATGATGATCTAGTGTAGCTGCTAGTAAAAATGGGCTGCATATGGTACCAAATGGCACCCTATTGAAGCGGTATACCTGAACGTTGTTCTCAACTGTCAAGTTTGTTTTGTCCATCAACCAGAAAAATCTAGTAATATCTTTAGCTTCCTCTGACAAACCTATTTGTAAGAAAGCCTTCTCTATATCGGCAACTATTGCAATTTTGTTTATGCGAAATCTTAGCAAGATACCAGTAAGGTCTTGTAGCATTGTAGGACCTGGATATAGACACTCATTTACGCTTTTCTGGTCTCGTTTAGTCTTTGCCGAGGCATCATACACCACTCTTATCTTTGTTGTTGTATTTTCTGGATTTATAACAGGGTGATGTGGAATGTAATGTTTTGTTGTATCCTTTCTACTATTTATTACCTTTTCAATAATGCCAAGCTTAAGCTGGTTCTGTATGATCTCGTCATATTTGTCAATGAGTTCAGGATGGTTTTTCAGTTTGTTGACAAGTGACTTCAATCTTCCAAATGCCAGTTCTCGATTTTCAGGCAGACAAGTCTTGTCTTCTTTCCATGGCCATGTGACACGATACCTGTCATTGTCATATTTAAGTGTCTCATTGAAGATCTTCAATGTTTTGTCATTGTCTGAATCTAGAGGAGAATCTTTGATTCCTATAGATTCTAATTTCCAAAACTCTTCTAGATTAGGTTTTGTTGGAAGACGCATATCGGGTATTAAGAGGCTGGTTTCCTTTTGAGTATTTGAGTTGTATGACATAATTAACAAACTGGGCTCTGTGGTCTCCTCAGCAGGCTCTGTGGTTCGTCCCGTCAATATCCACACTAGTTTGGATGCTAACATGTATAGCCCTGGCTGTACTTCTACCTTCTGTGATAAAATAAAGTCTAGGTAGTAATCGTTACCTATCAGAAGTTCAATTGTTGTTGTCTCCTGTTCAGTGGGAAATGAATCCGCCAGATTCTCTTCATTCCATAAATGTTCCCAGTTCTGCAGAGATTTACATTGGACTGGACGCCTGAGAATTGACCCACAAATGCTAGGCACAATGCTTACATTGATGTTCATTATACTGCCACCTTTTAGCATGATACCAATAGTGGTCCTGGTTGTTGGCTGCTTCCGCGGCTTCTCTGATCCAAACGTTGTTACCATTATTTCTGATTCCTCTCCCCTTTTCAGGTTCAGTTTCTTTGCTAAAGCTTCGCTGATGTATGTTCTTTGGCTCCCAGAATCAAAAAGCATTCTAGCATTTTGGATCTGTCCATTGACAGGATTTGAAATATCGGTTGTGGCCGTCTGCATCAATACCATTTCACCAGATGATAGAAGAGCATTCTCATTTACACCCTGTTCTTCTTCCACAGGCAGCTCCTCTACCAAATGTGCCCCTTCTCGGCTGGCTTCTCCAAACTTCTGTTGACACAGGCTTCTATGGTGATTACCCACTTGGCCACAATGGATACAGGCTTCTTTCAATCCACATTCGCCAACTTTGTGTCCCTGCTTCAGGCAAATATAGCAGCTGCCTCTAATTGTTTGTTTTGTTTCTTCAGCTGTTTCGTACCTCCTACACTCATCACTCCAGTGGTTGCCACTGCAAAATCTACATATTTTGTTGTTGTTCTGTCTTGGTGATGCTCTCTGACCAACTACCAATGCTTCCGCTGAACCTTTTAGTTGTCTTACTGTAGCGGCTGGGCTACTAGCTTCAGTATGGCCTTGTTGATCAGTTTCTTCTCTGGCTGTTACATATTCATTCAGGAGTTCCCGTAATCTACTAACAGTCCACTTCACCTTTGCCCCCTTTTGAATTTGTAATTGAAGGAGAGCATCCTTTGGGATTTTAGAAGTCATCATCGAGACAAATACGTCTTGGTTGGTGTCTTGTTGCATCGCTTCAAGGCTTCTGAAATGTCTTTCAAAGTTGTCGTATAAGGCACGAAGTCCCTTTGTGGTGTTCATGGCTGGCTTCAAGTTAATAAGTTGTGTGTAATGTAAATTCACAACTGATTGTAAGTTTCCAAATCTTTTTTTCAGTAACATCTTAGTTACTTATAGTTCTCATTTGATAGCAGTATGCCTGATACTGCCTGTTTTGCCTCTCCTGTATTTGTTTGTTTGATTTGAGGTTTAACGTCCCCGTCAACACTGTAAAGGTCATTTTGGAGACGTTGCTTCCAATTTTGTGGGACTTTTACCCGACATTGAGATGAAATGACATCTCAAGCCCTGTTGCCCAATGAAACCAATAGGGTTTATCAGCATGGACGGTCCGCCTCGCACCCGATTCCTGGACAGGCTTAGATCCTCTAAGCGGTTTACCAGTACTAGTGTGCGGGCCGGATTCAGCTCTGCGTGGAAGCATCATGCAGCCCATATATTTCTTCAAGCCCCTATGGGCGGGGGCCGTTGCCTCTCCTGTAAGCTTACTATTCATGTAGCTTAGTTTCTCAATGTTTCATAAGGTACGATTTTTATCAACAGTGGCTTCAAATGAGTCCCAGAATTCAGACCACCTTAATGGGTCACCATTGAAGGAAGGAATATCTAATTTTGGTAAATTAACCGATCCATGGTACGGTACCTGTATTCCTGTACCTTCTTGTTGTCTCTCCAGTTGATCAGTCATAAGCTGCTGCAGCTATGTTTGAAGTTGGTAAACCTTTTCTCCTAGGCCTGACTTTGCAGGTTTTTCATTTGTTACAATTAGGTCCTTCACTGATTTTCTGCGCCTTTCTAATTCACTGAGGCAGCTAAATACTTCTGACATCATTATATTGTCCTCTTCTATAAATTTTTCATAGTCTTCATCTCTATCCAGATTGCTCGCCCCAATCGACAATTCAGCACATGCTGTATCCAGTTTCTCTGAGAGTTGATTGAGATTGTCAATGCTTTTCTCAATTTCCTCCATAAAACTCTCAAGATCAATTGACCCCGTCTGAACAGCAAGAAGATTCTTTCCTGCTGTAAGATACTGCTGGAGCGCATTCTTGTAGCGTGTCCTTTTCCCTTTCAGGTGAGGAAGAGACATCTTTTGTGACTTTTCTGTTAAATTCCGTCAGAATTAAGATCTGTAGTCTCTAAGGCCCATGTAGTTCCCGGGTTCCGGCACCAAATATGTGGCAAACACAATAAAACAAGCCCACTTTTCTATATATTGATTATTTGCCACATTGAAAAGTTTATCATAAATTATTTAAAATGTTTCTGTTTGTTTCAAATCTAATGTCTTGTTTTCAAATGATTCATTATTACTAGATAAAGCCCTCCAAATAGTAGTTTAGGCTTTCCTAGATCCGTAAATGTTCACTATATTGAAAAATGTTTAATGTCTTAATGTCTTCTTTAACTTTTTATGGTTTCTGTCTACCGTAACCGACGTCATATAACCCATGTCGTCAACGTCATATAACGTTGACGTCAATTAACGTCAAATTATTAATAGAAATAACTGGAAAATTCCATTAAATCTAAAAATATACTTAAAGACTATAATATTAGAAGTTTTCATACTGGTTTAATAATAATATTGTGGGGTATCCACAACACCTTGAGACTTAGTATATAATGCAGAAAAATATGTGCTTGCACATATTTTAGTACCCAATTTCGTAAAATAATTCTTCCATAGATTGGGTACAATATAATTGTTATACGATACAATGGATGCAAATAAGTTAACCAAATCGAGGTTGATAACTTTGCTTCCTTCTTTAATTGCACGCCGGCAAGTGGGGCCTCTGAGTTTGTGACAGATCCAGCCTAAAGACTTTTATAATTGTAATGTCGGTTGGTGACTGGTACTCTGTCTCTGGTCAGGCCCACCGGAAACCAACGGTTGGTTTTCTTTTGCTCCAAAATTTCAGTTAGTTCATTTTGTCATCGTCGTTGTTTCATCTCTGTCTTTGTGTAATTTTAATGTTCCCATTGATGCTGCAATGATTAGTTACAAATCATTCAAGCGAACTGTACGAATCGTTTGTCTAAACCACGACAGAACATAGGACAAGGGTTGTGGCCATATAAAATCGATTTAAGCCCCCCCCCCCTTCCCACACAAACCTGTAAATAAACTTTTAAGTGACCGTTCTAAGGCTTATTATTGTTATAGATTGTCATTTCATGTACGTATTGCTAATATCGTTTTATTGGATAGCCGTTGGGCCATTTTGTGGCACACTAACTGCCCTTTTCGCTTTCCGCTTGTGGTGTTTTCGTTTGGTTTTATGTTTTATGTTTGTGTTTAATTTCCCGTGTGGGTATTGGCTATTACTGGTCGTTGCATTCGTTTCTATAATGCGAAATGCTGAGTTTAATGTTTTTAATGGACATTTAAGAAACGTGGGGAAACGTAGTTATCGTTGTCATAAACGTCTAAATCCTTTCCACTGTTTAACAGACGTCAATTCGATTTAGTTTAAAATTCAGTGTTGGACCTCAATCTCTTCTGCAACAAGGCCTACCGTAACCCGAGTTATATGGTAACTTAGTATATGAATTCAGAACAATATACGTTTGCAATTATTTCAGAACCCGATATCGCAAAATCAGTCTTCGATATAAAAAAGATTGGGTACTACATATACGACACACTACATGCGTGGTAGATAAACAAATCACGTTTGATAACTTTGCTCCCTTCTAAACTTGATGGCCGGTGGATCGGGCCTCAGACGGCTCCAGCTTAAAGACTTAACTTAGATGATGCTTTTTAGTTTTTGATGCTCTTTCTCTGGTCGGGGCCACCGGGGTATAACTGTTGGATTTCGTTTGCTCCAGCCTTTCAGCTGTCTATGTCACAGAAGGCCAAGACAAGCTTCCTACGTTATATTGGTTACCTAAACCTACTAAAAGACCATACAAAGCACGGTTTATTGCAATATCAAGCTCTTGTACCACCACGGAACTCTCCAAATTATTAACTTCTCGTTTTACTGCCATCAAGGAACATGTGATTAAATATTGCGACAAAGTCTTTGAAAGATCAGGTAGAAATCTGTTTTGGTCAGTAAAAATTCTAATGAAGTTTTAAATAAATTGAAATCCAGACGTTTTCGAGCTTCAAGTCTGTCTACTTACGATTTTTCCCCCCTATACACTACACTTTCTCATAATCTCGTAAAAGAAAAACTTACTGATTTAGTTGAATGGATATTTCAAAGGGAAGACTCCCTCTATCTTGCATGCAATGTAAGAAATGCTTTTTTCTCTTCTGAAGAACATAAAAATTATACTTTATGGTCATGTCAGAACGTGTGCGAAGCTCTCACCTTTCTACTTGACTATATTTACATAAGATTTGGTTCTAAGTTTTTTAGACATGTTGTGGGTATTCCGATGGGTACTAATTGCGCATCCGTTTTGGCTGATTTGTTTTTGTTTTGTTATGAGAGAGACTTTATGATGTCCGTTTTGGCTGAAAGCCAAGCTGAAATCATTGAAGCTTTTCGCTCGACTTCCAGATATTTTGATGATTAAATTTTATTGAATATTGACAATACGTATTTTCATGGTTTGATCAGTCAAATGCACCCCCTCCCCAAGAACTTCAGTTAAATAAAGCAAATTCTTCCGATACGAGGCACCCTTTTTGGATTTACATATATCTATTGTAGATGGGGTTGTTTCTTGCAAACTTTATGATAAACGCGATGATTATGATTTTGAGATTGTAAATTATCCTTTTTTGGAGGGTGATGTTTCTCGTGCTGCATCCTATGACGTTTATATTTCGCAATTAATTCGATTTGCCGGACTGTATAGTCATGTAACTGATCAACACTCGTAATAAATTGTTAACCGCTAAACTTCTAAATCAGGGTTATCGGTATCATGAACTACGCGAAGCCTTTTCTAAATTTTATAGACGTGGTTCCGATTTAATTTCAAAATTCAATGTTGGACTTAAATCTCTTCTGCAACAAGATCTTTTGGAACCTGAATTTTATGGTATATTAATTCAGAAAAATATACAACCGCGATGGCTTCAGCACCCAATTTCGTAGAATCATTCTTCGATATATAAAGATTGGGTACAACATAAATGATATACGACAGACTGCATGCATGGTAAATAACCGAATCACGGTTGACATCTTTGCATCCATCTTTAATTCTACGCCGGTGGGTGAGGCCTCAGATTCTATGATGGTTCCAGCAAAAAGGCTTATGTCTCTGGTTGGGCCCATCGGAGTCTAACTGTTGGTTTTCTTTTGCTCCAGCATTTCAGTGGTTTCTTGCTGTCGAGTCCTCACCGTTGTCTCACCTCTGTGGTTCTTTGATTTTTTGTGTTCACGGAGATGTTGCACTGATGAGTTAGGAGGCCTTCATGCGGACTGAACAAATTATTTGTCTAAATCGCGACGGAAGTAAGGGCGAGGATTGTGGCCACGTAAAATCGATTTAAGCCCCCGAGTGGAAATCTTTCCACTGACCGTTCCAAGGCGGTTCTTCTGTCGCGGTTTATTTATGTTGTTGTTTGTTACTTACTGTGTGTATCACTTGTGTCTTTTTATTTTGGATGGCCATATGGCCATTTTGTGGGAAAGTAACTGTCCTTATGGCCTTCCTTTATTTAGGTTTCCATTATGGTCTGGTCGCTTAATGTTTGTGTTTCTTTCCCTTTGGTGTCTTTGATGGGTTGAGTAAGTTAATTGTATCGATTCCCGATCTTTGTTTTACTTCTGCTTTACTGAAAATTAGAGATAATCTAATTCTATGTATGTTGGTTGGTGCCCGATGCCCTGTCTCTGGTAGGGCCCATCGGAGTCTAGCTGTTGGTTTTCTTTTGCTCCAGCATTTCAGTGGTTTCTTGCTGTCGAGTCCTCACCGCTGTTACATCTCTATGGTTGTTTTTTTGTGTGTTCACGGAGATGTTGCACTGATGAGTTAGGAGCCTTCATGCGGATAGAACAAATTATCTGTCTAAATCGCGACGGAAGTAAGGGCGGATTGCGACAGCCTAAAATTGATTTAAGCCCCCAAGTGGAATTCGTTTCACTGACCGTCCCAGGGCGGTTCTGCTGTTGCGGTTTATTTTTATTATGGTTGGTCTTTGAGTGTTTGTATCGCTTATATTATTTTCTTTGGATAACCTATTTGTGAGATAGTAACTGTCTTTTTGGCTTTCCGCTATTGATGTTTCCATTAGGGCCTGGTTGTTTCATGTTTGTGTTTTTTCCCTTTGGTGTCTCTGATCGGAGCTGTGAGTAAATTGTATCGATTCCTGATCATTACCTTCAATTCTACTTCTCAGTTATTTTAGCTGTGGAGTCCTCATCGTTGATTCATCTCTGTAGTCGTTTGATGTTGCACTGACGAGTTAGAAATCTTTCATGCGGACTGCAGTTGAATTGTCTTAACCATGACAGAACCATTGGCAACGATTTTGGCCACGTTATGTCGATTTAAGCACCCATTGAATACTTTTTACTGACCGTTCCAAGCCGGTTCTTCTAGCGTGATTAATTTTTGTTATAATTCGTCTTTGCATATATGTATTGGTAATATATTTTTATCTGGATAGCCATTTGGTCATTTTGCGGGTAAGTTACTGCTCTTTTGGCTTACCACTTGTAACGTTTGCAAAGAAATAAAGTTATGTTATGTTCGTGTTTAATTCCCTTTGGTGTCTTGGATGGGAGGTATGGGGCAATTGTATCGATTCCTGAACATTGCCCACACTTCTATTTTAAAGGCGCTGACGCATGGTAACCGGTATATTGTTTTCGAAAACAAACTATGAGGAATGTTAAACACTTATAGTGTTAAAAATGACTACTCTGTTTATGAGTACTGTACTGACCGTGATACAGCATTGTAAAATCCATGACGTTTCAATGGAGTACTTATGACGCCATTAACGTAATTAATGTTGTTTCAGAATGAAAATGAATCTTAATAAATAAAACTGTATCATACTTTGCTTAATGAATAATTTATGCATTCAACATTAGTTATATTTTGTTTTCTTTGATTTGTTTTTGTAAACATGTGCAATATGTAAGTGTTCAAAACAATTTAAACGCAAGGAATTTACGAAAATAATGTTAAACATTTGGTGGGGATATACTTGTACATATGACGGAGAATGTTCTTGCGTTCTTCCCTTTATTAGCATTTTCGTCAAATCATATCCAGATACTTCGCATTTAGTCATGCAATTTGCAAGATGAATGTTTCTATGGGATCATCTAATTAATGGCTTTTGTTTTAAGAGACTCATTTATTGCAGAAATGTCCATCTTTAATCGTTTATCATCTACTAGTTTTGTTGAATGTACTGCTTCTATGACAATTGTATCAACATAAGCTATAACTGGAGTTAGCCATTTTGTGAGAAAGTAACTGTCATTTTGGCTTTCCGCTAATGATGTCTCCATTAGGGTCTGGTTGTTTCATGTTTGTTTTTTTTCCCTTTGGTGTCTCTGATGGAAGCTGTGGGTTAATTGTATCGTTTCCTGGTCATTGCCTTCACTTCTGTTTTGTTTGTGGTGGAAAATGCTTTAATCGTCAATCATCTCCCTGTAATAGAAGCTACATTCCAGTCCCACCTGCAAACTTAACGCCTCTGCTGCAGTAGTAGAGCGTTCTACTGGCTTCATCTTATTTTCTTGACAAAATATAGGGTAGCATTTCCCATTGAATATGTTGTATAAAAGGGTTATCCTTTGGAAGCAAGGAAAACACCACAGAACTGAAAAATATGGAGTGTACATGTTTTCTGGGCCAGACTAGCTAGTTCCACCAACCATAAAATATAAGCTTCTGTGCATCAGGTCCACTGTTAATTGTTCACAATGACAATGAAGCATCTACATCTTCAAATTCATAGCCATAGAAAGTAACCATAGATTTCAAGACTTTCAATCTATTGATGACTTCGGTAGACCTTAAAAGACCATCGACGTTCCCTTCTTTTAATCTGGCACTAACATCAATAAGTTCAAATGCCATGTCAGGCCTTGATCCTTCGACTACTCAGTTACGTTTCCCAGTAAGTGTAATCTCATGTTAGCAGATTTTGCTTTCCTTGTGCTCACTTTGGATCAATTGCCTCATTTAGAATATTTTCAACATAATTGGAATGGTCCAAAATTATCCTATCTGTGCTTTGACTGATTCTTAATTCAATGTACTTAAATTCCTCATCTTCTATATTTCCTGCAACAAACCTTGCATGCATTCTGTTCAACATCCTTTCAACATAAAATTCTATTTTTTCTAAAACTAAGACTGACTTGTCAGGTCAGACATGTATCTTAGCGGATTTGGTTGCCACTTTTTGTTATATTTGAAAATTTTGCAAAGTAGAAGAAAAACAAAGATCAGGAATCGATGCAATTAGCTTACCCAACCCATCAAAGACACCAAAGGGAAAGAAACACAAACATGAAGCGACCAGACCATAATGGAAACCTAAACAAAGGAAGGCCGTAAGGACAGTTACTTTCCAACAAAATGGCCATATGGCCATTCAAAATAAAAAGACACAAGTGATACACACAGTAAGTAACGAACAACAACATACATAAACCGCTACAGAAGAACCGCCTTGGAATGGTCAGTGGAAAGATTTCCACTGGGGGGGCTTAAATCGATTTTACGTGGCCACAATCCTCGCCCTTACTTCCGTCGCGATTTAGACAAATAATTTGTTCAGTCCGCATAAAGACCTTCTAACTCATCAGTGCAACATCTCCGTGAATACAAATAATCAAAGAACCACAGAGGTGACACAACGTCGAGGAATCGACGGCAAGAAACCACTGAAATGCTGGAGCAAAAGAAAACCAACAGTTAGACTCCGATGGGCCCAACCAGAGACAGAGCATCAGGCACCAACCAACATTACCTTAAATTAGATCTCTCTTATTCTCGATTAAGCCTTTACGTTGGAACCGTCATAGAATCTGAGGCCTGACCCACCGGCGTGCAATTAAAGAGGGAAGCAAAGTTGCCAACCAAGATTGGGTTAACTACCATGCATGCAGTCTGTCGTATAACATCCATGTTGTACCCGATCTTTTTATATCGAAGAATGATTTTACGAAATTGGGTGCTGAAGTCATTGCGGTTTTATATTTTTCTGAATTTATATACTAAGTCACCATAAAATTCGGGTTCCGATAGACCTTGTTGCAGAAGAGATTTAAGTCCAATATTGAATTTTTAAATTAAATCAGAATGGCGTCTATCAAATTTTGAAAATGCTTTGCGTAGTTTATGGTACCGATAACCCTGATAAAAAAGTTTAGCCATTAATAATTTATTACGAGTGTTGAAGTCAGTCACATGACTACACACTCTAGCAACTCGAATTAATTGCGAAATATAAACGCCATAGGATGGCGCACGAGGAACATCACCATCTAAAAAAGGAACATTTACAATCTCAAAATCAAAGTCATCGCGTTTATCAAAAAGTTTGCACGAAACAAACCCATCTACAATAGATAGATGAAAATCCGAACACGGGGCCTCGGTATCAGAAGAATTTACTTTATTTAACTGGCGTTCTGGGGGGGGGGGGGGTAAACCTGACTGATCATACCATCGAAATAGGTATTATCATTATTTCATAAATCATCTAAATATCTAGAAGTGGAGCGAAAAGCTTCAATAATTTCAGTTTGGTTATCAATGGAAAGCGACAGCATGAAGTCTCTTTCATAACAATACAAGAACAGAGCAGCCGCAAGAGGTGCGCAATTCGTACCCATCGGAATACCCACAATTTGTCTAAATAACTTAGTACCGAATCTAATATAAATATTGTTAAGAAGAAAGGTGAGGGCATCACACACTTTCTGACATGACCAAAGTGTATAATTCTTAGGCTCTTTAGAAGTGAAAAATGCATTTCTGACATTACATGCAAGATAGAGAGAATCTTCTCTGTGAAAAGCCCATTCAGTTAAATCATTAAGCTTTTCTTTTATAAGATAATAAGGAAGTGTAGTGTAAAGAGTGGAAAAATCGTAAGTAGACAGACTTGAAGTACGAAAACGTCTGGATTTCAATTCATTTAAAACCTCATTCGATTTTTTTTATAGACCAAAACAGATTTCTTCCAAAGACTTTATCACAATATTTAATAACATGGGTTTTTAATAGCAGAAAGACAGTTAGATAATAATTTAGAAAGTTCAGTGGTAGTGCAAGAGCTAGAACTTGCAATACACCGTGCTTTGTAAGGTCTTTTATGAAGTTTAGGTAACCAGTATAGCGTAGGAAGCTTGTCTTGGCCTTCGGTAACACACACAGCAAACATGGTGGCTGAATGACAAATATATTAATCTACTATAGCTCTCTCTTCAGCTTAAGGCTTAAGTTCATAGGCCTTAGTACCACCAAGCTCTTGCTTAAGCGTGTTAACATAGTGGAGCCGTCACACAACGACGACGTTGTTAGCGGCCTTGTCTGCAGGGGCCAAAACAAACTTCTTATGAAATTCTTGAATACCCAGTTTAAGATGACGTAAAGACGTCTTAGGCTTAGGAGGTAATAAGTTAGTATTTTGAGAATAGAAAGAAATGCGTTTATTCACTAGTTTTAAAATGCTACGTTTCCAGTCCTTAAGGGCTTTGTGCTCAACATACTCTCGCTTACACCATCGATTACCGAATTCATTCAAGGCAGCAGCGATTTCATCTCTACATTTACTGAAATCAATTTTAGAAGGAAACCGATATTTCGGTCCTTTAGAAATTATATTCCTTATCCTAGAATCAGGAATTATTTTCCAATTGCCAGTTATTACTCGACTAGCAGCAGGAAAGCAATACATTGAGTTTTTACAATCACATGAATCAGGAGTATTAGTATCAATATCAAGATCTGAAACACGTTTATTGAAATTAAAAATGATAGATCTAACAGGTTTGTTATATTTATAGCAAATTATGGATGTTTCAGTATTTTGAAAATTAGCAGAAATGGAAGAAAGCACTGAGCTCTCACGGAAAATACTGGGCAAATCTATAAAATCCAGTCTCGCTACTTTGGATATCTCCTTCCTGATGCCCGGGACTTCCGTGGAGTGTGGGCCATGTTTGCTGATGTTGGCTCGGTGGGGGGACGCCTATTAGTCCTGATGTAGGTGTCTCTTGCCTGATGCCTCCAGTTGACCTGTCTCATGATCTGCGTCGGTCGGTGTGTGCTCGGAGGGGGATTTGTGTGTTTGCCGGGACTTGTCCATCATCCGTTTCGGTTTCAGAACTTTGGGGTTGAGACACAGTGATGAAGATTAAATATCAGAAAGGCCTCTGTGTCAGTAAATTTGGTATAGTAACGCTTTAATTTCAAAGTATTCGTCACCTGCATGGAGAAAGCCAACATGACAGCCTACTTTGAAAGAGTGGCACAGTGGAAGCACGCTGGGCCAATATCCCAGAGGACCGAGGATCTGAACCTCCCTCTGATATCATTTGTTAAATACTAACGCTATTAAATATCACTACTCTGTTTATAAGTAATAGTTCGTCTGCCATTACTGACAATGGAAATCTTAATCACTTTCGAGAAATGCCAATGCTTGTGTGTTCTAAGATGGCTGATGAGACCAATTCTAGCTCTGAACTGTCCGTTGCAGAAAGAGCAACAGAGGCTAGTGGCAGACAGCTCTATTTGTGGTGCCCTGTCTCTGGCTTTGCGCTGGTTACGTCACTGCTCGGTTTCACCGATTCTGTTAGCCTTATATTCAACAGCAACCCTCCTGATGATATAAAAAGATTGGGTACAACATGGATGTTATACGACAGACTTCATGCATGGTAGTTAACCCAATCACGGTTGACAACTTTGCTTCCCTCTTTAATTGCACGCCGATGGGTCAGGCCACAGATTCTATGATGGTTCCAACGTAAAGGCTTATGCTGGTTGGAACCTGATGCTCTGTTTCTGGTCGGGACCATCGGAGTCTAACTGTTGGTTTTCTTTTGCTCCAGCGTTTCTGTGGTTTCTTGCTGTCGACTCCTCATCGTTGTTTCATCTCTGTGGTTGTTTGATTTTTGTGTTCACGGAGATGTTGCACTGATTAGTTAGGAGGCCTTCCTGCGGACTGGACAAATTATTTGTCTAAATCGCGACGGAAATAAGGGCGAGGATTGTGGCCACGTAAAATCGATTAACAGCCCCCCCCCCACCCCACAGTGGAATTCGTTTCCGCTGACCGTACCAAGGCGGTTCTTCTGTCTGTTATAGTTTGCCTTTGGGTGTTTGTGTCGCTTATACTATTTTATTTTGGTTAGCCTATTGGCCATTTTGTGGGAAAGTAACTGTCAATTTAGCTTTCCGCTATTGATGTTTCCATTGGGGTCTGTTGTTACGTGTTTGTGTGTATTTTCCTTTGCTGTCTCTGGTGGGAGCTGTGGGTTAATTGTATCGATTCCTGATAATTGCCTCCACTTCTACTTCGCCATTTTGCTAATTTCTGCGCAATTTCACAGTAGACTACGTGATACCGTGTAGAGTTTGTTGTTGACAGTGTAGCTCCTAACAAGATGGCGGACGTGGCAGTACGCAAATCGTGAGTAGCTCTTGAGTAGCTTTTCATACGCAAAGAAATGTCTAAAAATTATAGCTTTATTCAGTAGTTGTGACACTATAATTTTATAAATTGTCCAGGATTTGTTATTTTCCCTTATCTTGGGGTAATTTGCTTTCAGTGGCAAATAGTTTACTAAAGTTCAGTTACTGCCTGAAGTTTTTTTTTTGCAATCGAAGCTGAGAAATGTTATAATTTCTATCTTTAAGGCAACAGACAAGTTTATAATTTACTCGGATAACGTAAGACCGTAACCTAACTTCCTCCTACTGGCCTTGACGTCCCAAAGAAATCCGATGTAGTCGTGGTTTTGTTTTTCTTAAATTATTAGTTGACCGTACAGATCACTCTGACATCCTGTCTGACCTTCCTTCAAACTATGACACAGTCTATGAGATGGCAGTGTTTGGAGCAAGGATGCATCCATGATGTCTTATTCCGAGTTGGCAGACCGAAGACTGTGTTTGTGATCAGCAGCTGATGCTCTACACACATCCTCCAAAACAAGGAGGTCGAGGTTTTTGCACTTTCCAACTCCTTTAGTCTCAACCACTCCGTCTAAGGTTTGATGGTCTGTGCCCACTGTAGTGTTGAAGTCTCCAGAAATCACAAAATCCAGATCATCATACAACTTTCAATTCTGGTCAATGTGGGTGCATAGGCACTTAAATCGTTGTATGTCTCGTCCAAACTAAGGGAAGTCACAGCGTCATAAGACGGTCATTTATGCATTTTGGAAGTCCTGAGAGCTTGCTGTCAAGGTTTGATTTGATGGCAAACTTCTTCTGCTTCACGCCGCTCTTATTTCTTGCGTCCACTCTAGACGAAAGTGTACCGACTTCTTTTGATAGCCCTTCCTCTGCAAGGCGAGTCGCACTCAGAGCTTCAATATCGACTTTGTTACGGTGACATTCTCTGAAAACTAGTGCTGGTCTTCGCTGTGGTCTGTCTGAACCAGCACTTTGTCACCTTTATCTTCTTGTGTTTGTTCGTCCAATAAATGGGATACCCATTGACTGCGGTTAACCAGCCAAGAGTTTTGAAGAAGGCAATTGTTCAGGGTACATTTCCTAATACTTTCCCCATGCTGAGGGGGTGAGCAGTGTGATCCTAAAAAGGTCTGCTCAATCATTCAGTTCGGCTTCCCAATTCCCCATACTCCTTCATTCTTAAAGAAAGCGACCATACAGAACCAATCCGCCTGTGTGCAGGTCCGTAACTAAAGATGCAAGTGTTTCCTCACCTGCTGCTTTGCCGCTTGCCAATCGCCAAAATGCTTTTTGTGTGACTTGCATACGTGGGCTTGTTGTGGCTGTATGTAATAGACATGCGCTTAAAATTTGATTGTAGTAAGGGACGGGCGCGCAGAGTCAATCTTACTCTCTCAACCTGACCTACCTGGATCCATAGTCCAATGCAATGTCAAGATATCTGGAGCTAAGCCCGCATGCAGTGGATGACTATAAGAATCTTATATGGGTGTGAGGGGTGGATGGAAAAATCCCTCCCGAGGGTCACTGTCCGGCATCACCAGGCTTGCCGAGTGATGCCGGACAGTGATCCCGAGCGACGGACTTTTTCTATCCATCCCTAACACCCATATAGGATTCTTTTTCTTGCATACCTTCCAATTTTAGCGCGGATTTTTATTGCTGCAGTCACTTCGGTTACCAACGGCCGCCATATTGTGATGGCACTACAGGAATGTTTAGTGACGTCACGTAATGTGCATGACGTCAACCTTAACGACGGCGCATACGAGGTCGTATTCAACCAGTGCATTTATCAAACACGCTGGAATATTCGATTTTGGGTCGGAACACCAGGGTCAGAACATAAATTTTTATCCCAGGGTAAAATCACGGATTTCCTGGTCTGATGTGCAAGAAAATAACTTCTTTAGTTTCTTGTCATGCTCTCCTTGCTCCACAACTGCAACATCGCCGTTTGGACAGTTGAATCAGAGAAATGAATGCCTCCGCCCCAGCTGCTAAAGAAGGCATTACATAGCTGGAACAGGCAGATCCAGATAATATGTTAATTTTAGTTTGGAGTTGCATTCTCCTAGATGGATTGCCGACCAGGGCTTGGGGTCAAAATCTACCTAGGATATAGCTACATAGATTCAGTTAACAACTATATAGAAGCAGTAACTCAAGTGTTTTATGCTGTAACTCAAGTGTATTATCAGTAATATACTGACAAAGACACAACATCTTTGACATTACCATGGAACTCGTATGACGTAATTTCATAATGAAGTGTATTATCAATGCATTAGAGGGGTACCTGGTTTTGGCTTAAATAAGGATGTATACATTCAACAGAATAATCTTACATGTCTCGCACTGATGGCCCGAAAATCCTCGTCTACAATTGCATTTGTTATTAGCTCCGCAGTAGCCATTGTTTTGACATGTGTCTGAAAATAGAAACAAAGAAATTGCAGTTCCTGATATGTAAATTGTTGTTTTATACATTTTATTTTTTTTTTGGTGTGTTTTTGTTTTTGTGCCTCCATGTCATTAAGTCTCCATTATTTCGGTTGCTTAAGATGGTCGTGTTTCCTGAAAAAGCGTTGTTTTTCTCCTAATCAACCTTTAATTGTGAAAATTATAAGTGAAGGCAATGATCAGGAATCGATACAATTAACCCACAGCTCCCACCAGAGACACCAAAGGAAAAGAAACACAAACGTAAAATAACTAGACCCCGAAGGAAACACCGATAGCGGAATGCCAAAAGAACATACACTATCTCACAAAATGGCCAATTGGCTATCCAAAACAAAAATATAAGCGTTACACATACTCAAAGACAAACCATATCAAAAATAAACCGCGACAGAAGAACCGCCTAGGAACGGCCAGTGAAACGAATTCAACTTTGGCCCTTTAATCGATTTTACAGGGCTACAATCCTCGTCCTGTTTAAATACAGGGGGAAAATTGGTAACATAAATATACTCACATAATTGGATGATTTACTATAACAGTACCTTACAGTACAGTAACATTAATAAATGCCCTGTATCATGCGATTAAAAAGTGTTCATCTGGTAGTTTGGCAAAGAAAAACTGGTACACTGCATATTTTAAGATCTGTGGTGCGTTTCCTGCTTCCACAGGATAACCATTTTTCAGAATAACATTACGTCTGTGCAAATTAAACTGAAGTTAATTTTTATAATAAATTTAAGGCATATTTGGACAATGAAATAATGTTCAGTGTTTAAAAAAACATACCAATGTTTATGTTACCTACTGAGTCGACTACATTTCGTTCAGACAGAACGTATGACATAAAAATGACTGACAATTGAACAAGACAACCCTTTATGGTTCCCCTGTACCTTTTTGCACCATATTGATTTTTGGGGGTACAAGGCTTGTGTCCACGAATTATCAACTATGTAACAGACGGTGCATTACTGTATGCTATTCCTGACTATAATGAAGTGGTTCAGCATAGATAATTTGAATGCTGTTCTGGTTTGATTGATGTTATTTGCAGTCATGTTTGCCGATTTATGAGACTGTCCTTCATACAACTGACGCCTGATCGACCCCCCCCCCCCCCCCCCACACACACACACACACACACCTCCCCGAAATATATCATTTTGTCAAACCCATACTACCGAGAACTTTTGTGTAATTTGCTATATGACTTTATATGATCAAAATATCTATACTAGTTGCATGTTTTTCCATCCACTGTCAGCCATATTTTCCAAACGATCAACAGCAGTTGAATGCCCTGATTATGCGGTATCCAAGGAAAATCGCTGAAAATGTTCTCTGAAATCTATCAGGAAGTTCTGTGGAGAAAAGTGTTTAAGTTTTTAAACACCCACACAACGTCTCTGTAGAAAATAATAAATGCATGCAGCAGACACAGTCTACACTGAGGCCATTTACAAAGTTCCAATGTCTCTCTAACTCATACAGACAAAACTGCTCCAAAACTCCTAAAGGAAAAGTTTGTTACTTTGCAGCAAATTCATCCCTTTACGAAAAGACCCCCCCCCTTTTTAGAGGGGGGCCAGATTACACGATATGAAAAAATACGCTCCTAGCAAAAATGACAGAAATTACGTCGGCTGTAGCCATTCACGAAAAGCAAACTTTGTTTTTATTTCTGGAAAAAGGATTTGCCATTTCGGTGAGAGATAATGAATAGCCATCGTCTCAATATCTAGGTTAATATTAACACCACGCACTTTAGAACAGATACTGACAGATTATCACAAAAGATAGAGAAAATAAAAAAATATGTTTGTTAAACTGTTAAGTCAGAAACTCTTACTCTGCAAATTAAATCTTAGCTTTATGAAACAGTGTTGTATAAATAATGACTGAACGTTGTTCAATTTAGTTTATATATCAGTATTTCCGTAACTAGTCTGTGGTAAATTTCGAGGAAATTAAAAAAGAATTATCACTATTATTTGTTGTCGGTCATCGCAACATTCGATGCCAGAACCCGGAAACACGATGTAGGGACCTGAATTCAAAGCCATTATCAAAATAGTGAAACCTCTGATAAACTATTCATTATGGCACTTAATGTTATAGAATCAAACAAGATTATGTTAATAAGTCTCTTCAATACAAAAACACGCCTATCCAAATAGATTGGAAAACATTTACCTCTAAAATTGTTTTTTTTTTCAGTAAAGTATCCTGATATTTTTCATATTTCTGCTAAAACATAGATTGCGGATGATCGTTAGAACCGCAGTGCCGAGGCAGTTCTAACGAGTACCCATAATCTATGTTTTCGAAAAGAAATATTAAAAGCAATGTATACCCCTGTAACCCCAGTTCTACTATATAAAAGTCGGGTTTATTTTTGTTATGGTTTGTCTTTGTGTGTGTGGCTTATATTTTTGTTTTGTATAACCAGTTGGCCATTTTGTGTGAAAGTAACTGTCCTTTTGGCTTTCCGCTATTGGTGTTTCCATTAGGGACTAATTATTTCATGTTTGTGTTTCTTTTCCTTTGGTGTCTCTGATGGGGGCTGTGGGTTATGTGTATCGATTGCTGATCATTGCCTTCACTTCTATTATTTAAGAGCGTTAAAATTATTTAGGCGTGTTTTCCTGGTGTGAACAAGCACTTTTTTTCGGAAATAACATGATTGTCACAGAAGCTGAATTACCTTGACTTTCTGACGACAAGAAACCTGGAGTTACTGAAGCTTTTAGCTCGACATCTAAATATTGGGATTATTAATTAAATATTGACAATATCTACTTTGATGGTTTGATCAGTCAAACGGGGGGGGGGGGGGGGGGGGTGTGGGGGTGCCCATTTGGGGGTATTCTGGCCTTGTACCAAATCTTTTTATTTTTTTTGCAGGTAAACGGCCTAACATTTGTACTTTATTATGGCTTTAGAGCGCTGATTATGGCTATGTAAAAACGATTTAAGCACCCTTCCCCCCCCCCCCGTTGAAATACATTTTGCTGACCGTCCCAAGGCGGTTCTTCTGTCTTTGTGTATTATTTGTTGTAGTTTGTCATTGCACGTATGTATTGCTTAAAGATTCTTATTTACGGAACCGCCGATTGGGGCTTGAAGAAATAGATGGGCTGTATGATCCTTCCACTTAAAACTGAAACTGACCGCACATGAGTACTGGTAAACCGCTTAGAGGATCTACGCATGTCCAGCATCGAACCGCCCATGCTACAAAACAATGTTTGTTTCATTGGGCGACAGGGCTTGCGGTGACATTTCATCTCAATGTCGGGTAAAAGTCCCACAAAACTGATCAATACAGAATTGACGGGGACGTTAAACCTCAAATCAAACAAACAAAAATATTTTTATTTTGGATAGCTGTTTGGCCATTTTTTTTTGGGGGGGGGGGGGGGAGTAACTTTTTTCGGCTGTCCGTTAGTGATGTTTTCCTGAGGGTTTTTCGGCTGTCCGCTAGTGATGTTTTCGCAATTAATTAGATTTGCTAGAGTGTGTATTCATGTATCTGACTTCAACACTTGAAATAAATTATTAACGGATAAACTTCTTAATCAGGGTTATTGGTACCATAAACTACGCAAAGCATTTTCAAAATTTTATAGACGCCATTCTGATTTAATTTCAAAATTCAATATTGGACTTAAATATCTTTTGCAACAAGGTCTATCGGAACCCGAATTTTATGGTGACTAAGTATATAAATTCAGAAAAATATATAACCGCAATGACTTCAGCACCCAATTTCGTAAAATCATTCTTCGATTTAAAAAGATTGGGTACAACATTGCTGTTATACGACAGACTGCATGCATGGTAGTTAACCAAATCACGGTTGGCAACTTTGCTTCCCTCTTTAATTGCACGCCGGTGGGTCAGGCCTCAGATTCTATGACGGTTCCAACGTAAAGGCATATTGAGAATTAGAGAGATCTAATTCAAGGTAATGTTGGTTGGTGCCTGATGCTCTGTCTGTAATCGGGCCCATTGGAGTCTAACTGTTGGTTTTCTTTTGCTCCAGCATTTCAGTGGTTTTTTGCTGTCGAGTCCTCACCGTTGTCTCACCTCTGTGGTTCTTTGATTATTTGTGTTAACGGAGATGTTGCACTGATGATTTAGGAGGCATTCATGCGGACTGAACAAATTATTTGTCTAATTTGCGACGGAGGAAAGGGCGAGGATTGTGGCCACGTAAAATCAATTTATGTCCCAGAGTGGAAATCTTTCCACTGACCGTTCCAGGGCGGTTCTTCTGCGGCGGTTTATTTATGTTGTTGTTTGTTATTTTCTGTGTGTATCACTTGTGTCTTTTTATTTTGGATGGCCATTTGGTCATTTTGTGGCAAAGTAACCGTCCTTATGGCCTTCCTTTGTTTAGGTTTCCATTATGGTCTGGTCGCTTCATGTTTGTGTTTCTTTGCCTTTGGTGTCTTTGTTGGGTGGAGTAAGTTAATTGTATCGATTCCTGATCTTTGTTTTACTTCTACTTTTCATATAGTGAAAGTTTGATTTTACTGTCCGTTCCGGGATAGTGCTTCTGTATTGGTTTGTCAATGTGTGTCTTTGCATGTATTGGTGGTGTATGTTTGATTTTATTATTTAAGATAGTTGTTTGGCCTTTTATGGAAAGAAACTTTCCTTTTTGCTTTCTTCTAGTGGTGTTTTGAGTGTGTTTCCGTTACTTTAAGTCCATCTTTCTGTCCCTTGGACGGTAGGTGTTTCAATTCAGTTGTTTCGATCTGATCAGTGCCTTCCTTTCTATTTACAAGGGTGTGTCTATTTTCCTTATTTTTCCGAAGCATAAATTGTTGGTACTCATTAGACCCGCCTCAACAGAACAGTTTTTGTAATATATCATGATCTACCTCTCCAGCATATATAAGGAAGATGTCACACATTTTTTTTTCAAAAAAAAAAACAAAAAAAAAAAACAACAAAAAAAAAACAACAACAACAACAAAAAAAAAAAAATCAAAACAAATGCCTTTTCTAGGGAGAGGAAAAGGAACATAATCACACACAGGAGAGAGCTATCAAAATGAAATGACTTCTTCATATGATTTCGCATGTTATCATTTTGTACTTTTATATGAATAATTTCCTATATTTTAGATTAAATTATCATATTTTCTTATTGCTTTCATCTGCCATTTTGTATTAGGAAACGGCAATAAGAGAGCATGTTTTAACATGCAACGTATCAAGTTTGTGTACAAATAAATCTGATATGTTCTCGTAACTGCAAAATACATGTATCCCTGTTGCATCCTGACAAGGGTTGCAGTGATATATCGTATTTATATATATAAAGAATTACTGGGCTTATACTTATACAATCAATTTTGCCGTCGGTAAGCATTCGATGTAAACACTAGTCTACTATGTAAAAAGCAGTAATTTGCTGTGGCGCTCTGACGCTAACGCAACACGTGGCTCTTCCAAATACTTGGCCATTTGGAACATGCGAGGTTTTGTTTGTCTGTTTGAATTGAGGTTTAACGTCCCAGTCAACACTATTAAGGTCATTTTGGAGACGTTGCTTCCAAATCTGTGGGGCTTTTAACCGACATCGAGTTGAAATGACATCTCAAAATAGAAATGAAGACAATGATCAGAAATCGATACAATTAACCCACAGCTCCCATCAGAGACACCAAATGGAAAGAAACACAAACATGAAACAACTGGACCCCAAAGGAAACAGCAACAGCAGATAATCAAAAAGACAGTCACTTTCCCATTAAATGGCCAACTTGCTATCCAAAACAAAACAACACAAGTGAAACACACACTCAAAGACAAACCATAACAAAATAAACCGCGTCAGAAGAACGGCCTTTGAACGGTCAGTTAAACGAACTCCACAGGGGGGGGGGCGGGGCTTAAATCGATTTTAAGTGGCCACAATCCTCGCCCCCTACTTTAGCCGCGATTTAAATAAATAATTTGTTCAATCCGCATGAAAAAATACAAGTGAAGGCAATGATCAGCAATCGATACAATTAACCAACAGCTCCCATCAGAGACACCATAAGGAATGAAACACAAACATGAAGCAAACAGACCCTAATGGAAACATAAATAGCGGAAAGCCAAAATGGCAGTTACTTTCCAACCAAAATGGCCATTTGGCTATCAAAAAAAAAAAAAAAATAATAATATAAGCGATACAAGAACTCAAAGACAAATAACAAAAACACACCGCGACAGAAGCACTGACTTGGAACCGCATGAAGGTGTCCTAACTCATCAGTGCAACATCTCCGTGAACACAAAAATCAAACAACCATAGAGATGAAACAACTGTGTGGACTGGACAGCAAGAAACTGCAAAAGAAAACCAACATTTAGACTCCGATGGGCCCGACCAGAGACAGAGCATCGGGCACCAACCAACATTACATAGAATCAAATTCTCTCTAATTCTCAGTAAGCCTTCACGCTGTAACCGTCATAGAATCTGAGGCCTGACCCACCGGCGTGCAACTTACGAGGAAAGCAAAGTTGTCTGCCGTGATTGGATTTACTAAGCCGGGTTAGATGGATTAATAGTAAAATAGAAGTGAAGGCAATGAATCAGATAAGGAATCGATATCATTAACTCACAGCTCCATCAGAGACAACAAAGGGAAAGAAATGCAAACATGAAACAACCAGACCACAATGGAAACATCAACAGCGGGAAGCCAAAAGGACAGCCCTGTAGCCCAATGAAACCAAAATGGCTTATATGCAATGGACGGTTTGATTCGCATCACTTTGCCTGGGCAGGTTTATTCCTTCAAAGCGGTTTACCAGTACTCAGGTGCTATCAGTTTCAGCTTTACCTGGAAGCATCATGCAGCCCAATCTATTTCTCCAAGCCCCGATTGGCCGGGGCCGAAGAATGTATGAGGTAACAGAAACAGTAACGGAAAACTTCTTTACCTGATCTCTACCCCAGGGTCATGCGCATCGGTATTGCTGAATAAAATTTGAGACCTATATGTCTCATCATACAATTATGAAACAACTCCATCATACAATTTGGACAAATAGGCACTCATTATACTTGTTTGTTAAGATGTGTTTTTTTCCGTCAGTCTTTTTGATATTTGGGGTAGACTTTGGTTCTGATTTGATCAGTCCTTAAAGTGTTTTTGCTCACTTAATTAAATACCCCTTTCTGGTTACATGACGATGGGTTGGACTCTGACGACACAATCTTAAATCTGTTACGAGGTATGCAACTCGGTATTATTTCCTGAGTTCGGATCGTCTGACGTCAGATTGTTGATCAGTATTAGAATGAGAAGTTTAACTGGTGACACATCAGATGACATTCATTTACCAGGGCTTGTGAAATAGGAAATTAGTCCCTAGCTCTCGCCAAAGAAGTAAACTTAGCCACTTAATCCTTTGCACATTCAGTGGATGAAATTTCCAAATATGGAAGGGCATTCCAGTCCCTGACGCTCTGAAGGAAGAAGAATCCATTGTCAATGTCATTTCTTGCAGTGTGGTTCTGAAACGCCAAAGAGTGATGAATTCTGCAGCTTCTCATTTGGGGAATAAGGTCATCTGTGCGAGTTCTAGCAGGTCCCTACAGATATTAGCATGTCCTTGAGAGACTCCCATCTTAAGTCTACTACCTGTTTCAAAGCAATAACTGCTCTTTACAAATCCAGCTTCCATGTTCTGAATTTTTTCACTTTCTTCCTGCAGGACTACTCCCTGAAGTACTAGATTCCAAGATCGGGCGAACAATTCCTTTATATTCCGTTTTTTACATCCTAGGGTAGTGGTCGGAGGGAAGATGGCACTGATAAAATTGTCATCTCAAGAAGCCAAGTATTTTGTTGCCTTTGTACACAAGATTTTTGTTTTTTGTTTGGTTGATTTGAGGTTTAACGTCCCCGTCAACACTGAAAAGGTCATTTTGGAGACGTTGCTTCCAATTTTGTGGGACTTTTACCCGACACTGAGATGAAACGACATCTCAAGCCCTGTCGCCCAATGAAGCCAATAAGGTTTATAAGCTTTGGCGGTCCGACTCGTGCGTACCGCTTTGCCTGGGCAGGCTTAGATCCTCTAAGCGGTTTACCAGTACTCGTGTGCGGGTCGGATTCAACTCTGCGTGGAAGCATCATGCAGCCCATATATTTCTTCAAGCCCCGATGGGCGGGGGCCGTTGTACACAAGGTGTTAATAGGAGTATTTTATCTCAAGTCATGCATGATGGTTACACTAAGATATTTAATGGAATCCACATTTTCGAAGACAGTTCAATCTAAAGTGCTATAAGCCTCGGTTTTGTTTGTTCTTTTCCCAGGTATATGCATAATCTTGGAATTAACATGCAGAAATATCATAACCCATTTTCTTTCCCAAGACCCTTATCTATCTATATTCCACTGAAGTTTCAATGAGTTATCAGCTTCTCTTATTTCACGATAACAGTCTTATTTCAATAAAAGTGGAAATATCATTAATTTACAGCGAGAACAACAATGGACAAATAACGGTTCTATGTGGGACACCAGACGAGATTCAGGTCCATCCTGAAGTTTCTTTGAATCAAACAAATGAATCCATCCATCTGAGCTTTCTTGCCAATGCTATAATCATGAAGGGTCCCTTGAGAGACACCAAACAAAAGTGGAGCCTACCCTGAAGTTTCACCGTAAAAAAATTGAAGTGAAGCAATGATCAGGAATCCATACAATAAACCTATATCTCCGATCAGAGACACCACAGGGAAAGAAACACAAACATGAAATAACTAGACCCTAATGGAAACATCAATAGCGGAAAGCCAAAAGGCCAGTTACTGTCCAACAAAATGGCCAATTGGTTATACAAAACAAAAAGATATAAGCGATACACACATTCAACATTCAAAGACAAACTATAACAAAATAAACCGCGACAGATGAAACTCCTTGGAAGAACGGTCAGTGATTATTTTTACACTGTGGCTGTGTGTGTGTGTGTGTGTGTGTGTGTGGGGGGGGGGGGTTAAATCGGTTTCACGCGGCCGCAATGCTCGCCGTTACTTCAGTCGCGATTTAGACAAATTATTAGTTTTTAGTCAGCGTGAAGGCTTCATGCATTTCTATGTTCACTGCCCATTTCTGTATTACGTATTCTGGACACCGAGGTGAATAAAATCTACGATAGTTCTAATCAGTTATACAATGCTGCTCTTTTAACTAGAGGTTATACTCAGCATGCTTTTCGTCCTTTCATCGATTCTGAAACTAATCACAAACGTGATTACATCAAAATGTCCTTCATTAATAAGGGTTTGGATTTAATAGATTAACCTTGTATCCATCGGGATAGTTCGGTGATTTCGTCTATTCCTGCAAGTTTTCAAAATACTGAAACACCCATTATTTACTATAAATATAATGAACCTGTTATTTCTAACATTTTTATTTCAATAAACTTGTTTCTAATCTTGATATTGACACTTACACGCCTGATACCTGTGATTGTAAAAAATCCAGTGTATTGCTATCCTGCTGCTGGTCATATTATGACTGGTAATTAAAAATTGTTCCTGATTCTAGAAACGTAATTTCTAAAGGACCGATATATCGATTTCCTTCTGAAATTGATTTCAATAAGTGTAGAGATGAAATCGCTGCTGACTTGAATGAATTTGGTAATTGATGGTGTAAACGACAGTATGTTGAAAATAAAGCTCTATAGGAATGGGAACTTAGCATTCGGAAACTAGTGAACAAACACATTTCGTTTTACTCTAAAAATATGAATTTATTACCTCCTAAACATAAGATGTCTTTACGTCACCTTAAACTTGGTATTCAAGATTTTCATAAGAAGTTTGTTTTGGCTCCAGCAGATAAGGCCGCTAACAATGTTTGGCGGCTTCACTATGATAACACTCTTCAGCAAGAACTTGCTGGTACTAAGGCCTATGAACTGTAGAAGGCCAAGACAAGCTTCATACGTCATATTGGTTACCTAAACTTCATAAAAAAACATACAAAGCACGGTGTATTGCAAATTCAAGCTCGTGTACCACCACTGAACTCTCGAAATTATTAACTTTACTGCCATCAAAAAAGAAGAGATGAAATTATTGCGACAAAGTCTTCGAAAGATCAGGTATAAATCTGTTTTGGTCCACAAAAAATTCTAGTGAAGTTTTAAATAAATTGTAATCCAGACGTTTACGTGCTTCAAGTCTGTCTACTTATCATTTTTCCACCCTTTACATTACAATTCCTCATGATCTTATAAAAGAAAAACGTAATGATTTAATTGAATGGACATTTCATAGGGAAGACTGCCTCCATCATGCATGTAATGTAAACAATGCTTTTTCACTTCTGAAGAGCAAAAAAAAAAAAATACTTTATGGTCATGTCAGAAAGTGTGTGAAGCTCTCACCTTTCTACTTGACAATATTTACATAAGATTTGGTACTGAGTTATTTAGACAAGTTGTGGGTATTCCGATGGGTACTAATTGGGCACCCCTTGTGGCTGATCCGTTTTTGTTTTGTTATGAGAGAGACTTCATGATGTCCCTTTCCGCTGAAAACCAATCTGAAATCAATGAAACTTTAAGCTCGACTTCTTCATTGTAGATATTTGGATGATGTATAAAATATACTGAACCGAAAAAGAAACGCAACTTTTTAACCATCAGGTTGACTGAAAAATCATTTTGCGATTTACTTTCATACTTTTTGAACTTTCTTATGCAGAAAACATTTTGGCGATATCTGTACAGTTTAACGCTCCACTTGGCAATTCGTTGTTTTCAACATTTCCTCGTGCAGTACAATAAATGTATACAGTAACCTCATCATATTGGCATATTGTGGTACTGGAGTTTAGGTTTCAAAAGTCCGGTAAAATTTCTCTACGGAATATGGTACGTTTGACGCAAGATGAACGTAACGTAGCGGTCCAAATGCTTCTACGTGGGACGTCTCAGGCTGTCATCGCCTGGAACTTCCAAGTTAGTAAACCGACGATAACTCGCTTGTACTAGCGTCTACTTCAAACGGGAACGACAAATGACAGGCCCAGAAGTGGACGTCCACGCGTCACGACACGTCGACAGGACCGATACATCCGTCTAACCCACCTTCGTAATCGGTTATGTACAGCCGTCTAGACGTCTCAGGTGACACCAGGAACGCACAACAACCGAATAAGTGCAGATACTGTCAGGAATCGCCTTCGAGAGTTTGGATTACGTCCTCGTCGTCCGTACGTTGGTATGTCATTAACACCACGACGAAGTCAGGTTAGAATGGCGTGGCTCACACAACATAGGCCAAACCTGTTTCCCCTTTATCAGTGCCGTAACGTAATGTTTTCTGTAGCGTCCAGGTACTTGTTGTACAGAGCTGACGGCCGTCAACGTGTGTATAGTCGTGACGGAGAGCGTTATCGTGACAATTGTTTGGTTGAACGTGATCGATTTGGAGCGGTGGGTTGATGGTGTGGGCTGACATATCTTATGATCATAGGACGCCCCTGGTTTTCATTGATGGATATTTGACGGCTCAGCGTTACGTTGACGTCGTTTTACGACCGGTAGTTGTTCCATAAGTACGACAGCACAACGTTACGTTTCAACAGGATAACGCTCGGGCGCATGTAGCAAGGCTCAGCATCGCGTTTCTTCAGCAAAACAACGTTGAAGTGATGCACTGGCCTCCATGTAGTCCAGATCTCTCTCGTATATAACATTTGTGGGTCTTCTTGGATAGGCGCGTACGTAACCGGCCCAGCCGCCAACAACGCGTCAAGCTTTGCGTCTCGCGCTCATACAGGAGTGGAATGCTATTCCCCAGGCAGAGATCAATCGTTTAATCCTGCCCATGGCCAGGCGTGTGCGTGCAGGACGGAATGCAAACGGAGGTCATTCTCACTATTAACTTCTTATGTTTTGAACTTGTGAAATGACTATCTCTATGACAAAACGGATTTGTGTTCAAAACATTCTCACTGGAAATTGAACTCTCCTTGGTAGTTACATTCAGGAATGATTATATTATTGCGTCATTAAATCGATTTTCTGCAAAAATGATTATTTCTGCAAATACTCGCATTTATATTTGGAGTTGCGTTTCTTTTTCGGTTCAGTATATTTACAATACCTGTTTCGATGGTTTGATCAGTCAAATGTACCCCACAGAACTTCAGTTAAATAAAGTTAATTCTTCTGATACCGAGGCCCCGTTTTGGATTTATACCTTTCTATTGTAGATGGGTTTATTTCTTGCTAAACTTTATGATAAACGCGATGATTTTGATTTTGAGATTGTAAATTTTCCTTTTTGGATGGTGATGTTCCTCGTGCGCCATCCTATGGCGTTTATATGTCGCAATTAATTCGATTTGCCAGAGTGTGTAGTCATGTAACTGACTTCAACACTTGTAATAAATTGTCAACTGCTAAACTTCTTAATCAGGGTTATCAGTACCAAAAACTACGCAAAGCCCCGTCAACATTCTATTGACGTCATTCTAATTTAATTTCAAAATTAAATATTAGACTTAAAACCAATCTGAATTTTTAGGAGGCCTTCATGCGGACTGATAAAATTATTTGTTAAAATCGCGACGGATGTAAGGGCGAGGATTGTGGCCACGTAAAATCGATTTAAGCCCCCCGGTGGAATTCGTCTCCGCCGATCGCTCCAAGGCGGTTCTTCTGTCGCAGTTTATTTTTGTTATGGTTCGTCTTTGGGTGGTTGTGTCGCTTATAGTATTTTATTTTGGATAGCCTATTGGCCATTTTGTGGGAAACTAACTGTCCTTTTGGATTTCCGCTATTGATGTTTCAATTAGGGTCTGTTGTTTCATGTTTGTGTTTCTTTCCCTTTGGTGTCTCTGATGGGAGCTGAGGGTTGATTGTATTGATTCCTGATCATTGCCTCCACTTCTATTTTAGTTGAAGACCACATTTGTCATTCAGCCACCAAGTTTGCTGTATGTGTTACAGATGGCGAAGACAAGCTTCCTACGTTATGTAGATGACCTAAACTTCATAAAAGACCATACAAGGCAAGGTGTACTGCAAACTTAAGCTCTTGTACCACCACTGAACTCTCCAAATTATTAACTCCATGTTTTACTGCCATCGACAAAACGTGTGATTAAATATTGCTACAAAGCCTTTGAAAGATCAGGCAGAAATTTGTTTTGGTCTATAAAAAATTCTAATGAAGTTTTAAATAAATTGAATTCCAGACGTTTTCGTGCTTCAAGTCTGTCTACTTATGATTTTTCAACCCTTTACACCACACTTTGTCATAATCTTATGAAAGAAAAACTAAATGATTTAATTGAATGGACATTTCATAGGGAGGACCCCCTGTGTCTTGCATGTATTGTAATTTTTTTCTCTACTGAAGAGCATAAAGAATATACTTTATGGTCATGTCAGAAAGTGTGCGAAGCTCTCACTTTCTACTTGATAACATTTACATAAGATTTGGTACTAAGTTTTTTCGGACAATTTGTGGGTATTCCGATGGGTACAAATTGCGCACCTATTGTAGTTGATCTGCTCTTGTTTTGTTATGAGAGATACTTCATGTTGTCCCTTTCCGTTGCAAACCAATCGGAAATCATTGCAGCCTTTAGCTCGACTTCTAGATATTTGGATGATTTATAAAATATTGACAATACTTATTTCGAAGGTTTGATCTGTCAAATTTACACACCCCCAGTCCCCTCCCCCAGAACTTTCGTTGAATAAATCTAGGATGATGATGTTTCTCGTGCGGCATCCTATGGCGTTTATATTTCGCAATTAATTCGATTTGCCGGAGTGTCTAGTCACGTAACTGATTTCAACACTAGTAATAAATTTTTTAACTGCTAAACTTCTTAATCAGGGTTATAGGTATCATAAACTACCCAAAGTCTTTTCAAAATTTTATAGACGTCACTCAGATTTGGTTTCAAAATTCAATGTTGGACGTAAATCTCTTCTGCATCAAGGTCCGTCGGAACTAGAATTTTATGGTGACTTAGTTTATAAATTCAGAAAAATATACAATCGCAATGACTTCAGCAACCAATTGCGTAAAATCATTCTTCGATATAAAATGTTTGGGTACAACATAAATGTTATACGACAGACTGCATGGATGGTAGTTAAACCAATCACGGTTGACAACTTTGCTTCACTCTTTAATTGCACGCCGGTGGGTCAGGCCTCAGATTCAGATTTAGCCCTTAAAATGCAATGTCGACTGATTTGTTGTCTTCTGTTAACTGTGGAAGTCATTGTTACAATAAGTTTGGACTAGGAGCAATCTGATAAGAGTCCACACTTCGCCTGTACGCAAAAAATTGTGTTTAAATAGTTTGGAAGAAGACTCAGCCGACGACAAAAGCAGACATTTTTGTGTGCAGTTATTTTTTCTTGGAACCTTCAGGGTTAGTGACCCTCTGTCAGTTTAGTTATTGAAGGATATTTTTGTATCTCTTCAGAAGTATGTTATGGGTAATTGATAAAATCATTTCTTGTTGATACTAACAAGTACCCACAACACAGCACACATATGATCTAACAATAATCCTCAATACTCTCTCTTATCTGGAACTCTGCGACAGACTGTTGACCTGTGCATCAAATTAGTATTATATAGTAGTAGTAGTAGCAGTAGAAGCAATAGTAGTACCAGTGTTATAATGCCCCCGGTAGTAAAAGCGGGGACATATTGTTTTTGCCCTGTCTGTTTGTTGGTTTGTTGTTTGGACAACTAAAACATTGGTCATAAATAATAAATACATCACATGAGCTGTCAGGAAGACAACATAGCGCGCCTTTTGGGACCTAAGTTCGATTGGGGCAAGTTATCAAAAATGATTTAGTTCTTCTGTATAACAGCCCAAAAGATTGCAGCAATTAAAATAGAACAAGATGGTACCCCTAAGAACCACTGAAGAAGAAATCTTGTTTTAAGTGTTTTTATTAAAAAAAAAATCTAGTTTTGCAGGCTTTGCCAAAAAAGCCAGTTCTTATGTAAAAGCGCTAAACAGACTGCAGCAAATGAAAGAGAAGCAAACAATACCCCTAAGAACAAGTGAAAAAGATATCCTGTTTTCAAGCCTTTCCACTGTAAAAAATCTTTATTTGATACAAAAAGTCTACATAGTTCCAAGTAATTACAAGACATCACATGCGATACAAATCCAAATGCTCGCACAAAACAACCTATAAACAGCCTAGCCGAGCATTTGTGTAAAGTTACTTTACATCCATCAATAAATGTAGGTGCTAGAGGTACGACAAAGTTAAGTTTCTAAAAAAATAAATAAATAAATAAATAAATAAAAAATAAAAAGTCCACAGTGGCCCTGAGCCTAGGACCCTGAAGGTCGAACTTGCTCGAGATATTATCAAATTCAATATTTGTGTGACTTAAAAATGAATAAATAAATGTGATGACAAAGTTTTCTAGTAATAGCCAAGGTGACCTTGACCTTGAAGCCAGGATGCCGGAAGTCGAACTCGCTCGAGATATTATCATACGCAACATTTGTGTAAAGTTATATTAAAACCCATCAACAAAAGTTGACACTAGTGCGATGACAAATGTTTTCTAAAAATAGTCACAGTGACCTTGACGATGAGCCCCAGATCCTGATTGAAATCACTCGAGATATCACCATACCCAACATCTGTGTTAAGTTATATTCAAGTCCATAAATACATGTAAGCGCTAGAGCGATGACAAAGCTTTTCTGAAAATAGCCACAGTGACCTTGACCTTGAGCCCCGGACCCTGAAAGTCAAAGTCGCTCGAGATATCATCTTTCCCAACATTTGTGTGGAGTTATATTAAAGGAAGTGGCTATTGACAGCCGGCTGTCGATAGCGAATTCGCTATTGACAGCCAGCTAAAATATTGGATATATATACATATATATAAATGAATATAATCTGATAAAAAACATGAATGCATAAATTAAAATGAAATAATTATAGAATATTGAAGAGAACTATTAAACTTTTTTCATACAAATGAAATTTTTTCATCAGAATAATATGAACTATTAAAGTGTTCATTACACTTAAGGCATAAATGGTTGGAACTCTACAAGATGTAACTCCATGCTGTGGCTAAAATAAATAAATAAATAAATAAATATTTTGTTTTATAGATTATTAAGAATCTCCAGAAATAAATAAAGGAGTGTAAATAATGTATATGCAATTATTTTTAGCTTGCCTGTACGGAGTACACGGAGAGCTATTGTTGTCACCTCGGTCGTCTGCGTGCACGTTTGCTTTCCCGTCACACTGTGTTAAAGTTTTTCAAATGCTTATATCTCAACAGTCACTCATCACAGAATACCCAAATTTGGAACTTAAGTACCTGGGAGGGTCTTCTATTGACCTCAAAATATATCTAGGCCACTGTGACCTATATTTCATGGTTCAGTGATTTTGCCTATTTAGTATTATCTCGAATACTATTTGATGGAGAAGTATCATACCTGGGTTATTAGTTCCATGTGACCCCATGATTGACCTCAAAATATATCTAGGTCACTGTGACCTATATTTCATGGTTCAGTGATTTTGCCTACTACCTTGCTATTTGATGTAGAAATGTCTCACCTGGATTATTATTTTCATGTGATCTGATATGTTACATGTGGGTTTACGGCGTCCCGCAAACCCCCATGCTGACAAGACAACCGAGCGTGATCTCTGACAGGTGTACGGGCAGCTGTGGGGTAAGGCACAAGAAAGATGTTAGATGAATGACATGAATTATTTACAGTATCTACATACAACACTTACTAACACAAAACATCACAATTTGTTGCTTCTGTAGCCAACTCACGACGTCCGCTCCGAAGGCAAAACAATGTTCTGTGCTCGGAACGGGTGACGTGAATACCTACAGAAGCAAACAACAAAAACAACAACAAAAACAAAAAAAGAAACAACACAAGACGCGACTGGCCAGTTTATAACTAAGGGTGAATCCCCCTCTCGCGTGAAACTTCCTCTCGCGAACTAGTGCAAACTGCACACTAGTCTATCGACATAGTTGCCGATCACAGGTTTGCCGATCACAGGTTTAGCGATCGTCCGAATATCCTGCAGGTTAGTTGACCTCTTTTATGGTCTCAACATTTGTTGACAATGAAAAATGATTCTGATTCTGGTCTACGCTGATTACGGCGGTCTGTCCGCCCTTGCTGGACCCTAAATTACGATAACTGGACTAAGACACGAGTCACAAAACATACATGCTATATCATGATCCCCCTCCCGGAGAAGTAAGAATATGTTCATGCATATACCGTTATTGCGCATGCGCCGACCAGACATACAGGCTGATTAGTGCATGCGACAAATAACCGTACAGCAGAACTCAACTTGACTGTGCATCAAATTATCAGCACCCAGCGCTTGACACAATAATACTCAAAGTTCATGTTTCCTTACTGAGCACTACAGAAATCAATTAATGCTCACTACTACTGAGCATAATACTCATCAAATTTGTGCTCACTACATTATCACAAGAGGCAATTGAACAGACCACGCCTTTGCGCTACCTGGTCAGCTGCCAATTACAGGAAACATAACAATCTCTATTTCATATCCTTCTCCGCGACACGGCTCACAAATATAGCTATTCACAAATTCAATACATTAATAACAGATAGAAACTACAACAGAAGATTTTCATCTATAATCCACAACATTTGTTAGTGTCTCATAAGGGCCAACACTGTTTGCCGTAAATTCTCTCTGTATTTGGTAGGCACCCCGTCACAACCGTCCTCGCGACGCCGATGACGCAGCTGACGTCATCCCCGCCGCTCAGGCCGTTATGACGTGTGGCGACCAAATACTCCCACTTATCATCATCACGTTCTTTATATGTACATACATGCACAAACTGAGTTATCAGACAAAAACGGCATCATTACAAAATGAACTCGTAATTCTTCTTGAACAAAATTATTTCTAATCAACGTGAACATGCTTGTAAAATAAAATTCAATACGGTTCGTCATCACGGATAACCCAACAGGCTCTTGTAAGAGTTTGCCCTGATGATGAAGATATGGTTAAACCCGTCTTAAGTTTACGTCCCCTCTACACCTAATATCATATTGGGACGGAACCACGGTTTTCTAACCACAGCTAGTCAAAAGTCATGGATCAAACAAGTGACCCGGCGTTTATTAATCACATTCTACAAAAGGGGTCTAAAAGCCTAAATGAATCTAGAATGAGCGGGTGTCCAAACTTTACGTCTCACCAACATCTAGGGTCAGCATGAGACAGGACCTCACTTAGACTCATTCTACTACTGGAGAAGCCTGGGATCAATCCTGCGACGTCTAGCTGGCAAAGCTAGTAGCCTAATCACTACAGGCCACAACAGTGAATTCAGAATAGGCTTCAGAAAGTTGGGGTATACTAGAAGTAAACCCCTCCAAAACCTACAAGCATGTTCATACAAAAATAATACTAAACATAGATTTAACATACCTTTCAATATACTTTCTATTTCCCGACACGATGTTGTAGGTATACGTTACAACTTGACCTGCTGCTAAAGTGTTCGTTTTTCTCAGGGTTTATATATCTATGAATACTACCAGAAAATCATGCCTACTCATATTACCTTGCTCAATTCGTGGCGAAGTGGAGATACCGGCCACAAATAAAGCTAGATAGCGAAAATCGAGTAGATAATGGATTTGCGTTCAAATAGTATATTTCCCATAGGAAAAATTGATGAAACGACCCTATAAATCAATGACATGACTCCTGTCAAAACGAACACCCACACAACACGTGACGGGAATAAAAATCATATATGGCACAATTTGGCGGTTGGCGATTTTTAGGCAAATTCTATAGGACTCGGCCTTATAGCGGCCCCCTGTATTGTAAAAACAGCTCTTTATAAACCACTCATGCATACATCGTATGATATGTGCATGACTTGTTCATGGCGCAGCACAGTTTGCGTACCATATTTCACCTAAAATATTTCACTCGCACCGCCCTACCATATATCTACTAAAATAATTTAGATGTGCATAAGCACCAGAGAGGTTTCCTATTCCATCTCGTAACAAAGGTTTCCCCTTTTGGAGAAAAAACAATCAGAAATGTTTTTTCTTTGTGTACAGAGATGGAATAGGATGAACCTATCTAAACAAGACAGCTATTTACACAACAACCGTGCGAAGAATTACCTACTAAGGTAATCTGCCCCCAAATTTTCCTGGCCCCGAATTGCAATAATCCGAAATCTATACGGCTGTAGTTTCATTGCCCAACGCATAATTCGAGGATTGAGAACTTTTGCTGTTTGCATATAAGACAAGGGCTTGTGGTCTGTCTCTAGCAGGAATTCTACTCCGGAAAGATACTTGCGAAATTTCTCAACACCCCAGATAATAGCCAAACATTCCTTCTCTATTACAGAATAGTTTTTCTCACGAGGCAAAAGTTTCTTGCTGGCATAAGCAATGGGAAGTCGTCCTTCCCCTTCAAATTCTTGGAGCAAAACGGCTCATATACCAACATCAGAAGCGTCCGTCCGGAGTATGAACGGATTCCCATCATGAAAGATAGGAAGACGAAGAATAGGACTAGACGTGAGTCTATTCTTCAGGGTCTGGAAAGCCTTTTCATGATGGTCCTGCCAGTCTGTGATCTTGTTTGGTCTACTTTTCTTAGTTAAATCTGTCAAAGGGGAAGCAATAGATGAGAAATTTGGAATGAAACGGCGGTAGAAACCAGCCAACCCAAGAAATGACTTTATTTGTCTCTTAGTAGAAGGTCGAGGAGCATCCTTTATAGCTTGTATCTTGTCTTCTTGCGGTCTTACTGACTGAGCAGCTACACTGTGACCAAGACATTCGATACTGCTATACCCAATCATACACTTGGAAGGTTTTGCCGTCAACTTGGCTGTCCTAAGTCTATCCAAAACTTCACGTAATGACGTCAAGTGGTCTTTCCAAGTTTCGGTAAAGATCCACATATCATCGACGAAGCTATCAACGTTAGAAAGTTCGGACAGAATCATTCTCATCAACCTGCAAAATGTTTCTCCTGAGTTTACCAAACCGAAGGGCATAGTTTTGAATTGAAACAAGCCTTTGGGGGTTTCGAACGCAGTTAGGGGTTTTGCCTTAGACGTCATTTTTACCTGCCAATAACCTTTTGACAAATCTAATTTGCTAAAGTATTTGTGCCCCGACATTCTATTTATAACCTCCTCCATATTTGGCATTGGTTCTGCATCGAACTCCGTCACTTTATTAAGTTTACGGAAGTCAATGCAGAACCGCACCGAACCATCTTTTTTAGGGACAAGTACTACAGGGGATGAGTATGGAGATATTGATGGCTCAATAACTCCTAAATCTAACAAATCTTGAATTTCCTTTTCCATTACATCCCGTACTTTATATGGTATTGCATAACCTTTTGACCTCACTGGTTCCGACGTCAGCAACTTTATGTCGTGTTCTATTTGGTCATTTCGTCCTGGTACACTGGACAGTACGTCCGGGTATTCTTTTATCAACGTCTCTATTTCTTTACGCTGATCCTGCGTTAACATTTCTGAAATATTGACGTCCTTAAACGTCTCTGGTTGCTTTGCAGTAGGAAAAGCGCAATCTTCCAATGAGAATTCGTCAACGTCATCATTTTCAGTTGACGGAATGGACTCTACAGAAAGCAAGCAATGTGGCGTCACATTCTGACGTTCCACATATTGCTTCAGTATGTTAGCGTGATATGTGTTAACATTTCCATTGACGTCAATCTTATAATCCATTCTGTTCACTACCTCAACCACTTCATAAGGACCTTTCCATTGAAGCAATAATTTATTACTGTCTGTCGATAGTAACAATAGCACTTTATCGCCGACGTCAAATTTACGCGACCTCGCGCCTTTATCATAATAAGCTTTCTGCTTAATCTGAACCTTCTTTAAATTATCACGCGCTAATTTGCATGTCTGCTCTAACCGTTCCCTAAGCTCAATAACGTATTGATACGTCGAAAGAACTTGCTCATCGCGTACCTCTTTAGCCCATAATTCTCTTAATATTGCCATTGGACCTCTGACGTTACGTCCATATAACAACTCAAAAGGGGAGTATCCTAAAGACTCTTGTGGGACTTCCCTTACCGCAAATAATAAAGCTGGAAGATATTTATCCCAATCTTTTGGACGTTCAGCACACATGCGACGTAACATCTGCTTTAACGTAGCGTGGAAACGCTCTATCAGTCCGTTGCAAATTGGGTGTCTCGGACTACACGTTAACTGTTGAAGAGAAAGAAGTCTGCTGACTTCCTTCATTACCTCAGCAGTAAACTGTGATCCACAATCAGTCAACATTTCATCAGGAATGCCAACCCTACTAAACATTTCAATAAGCGCTTCCGCGACACGTTCCGTCTCAATACTCGGTAAAGCTATCGCCTCTGGATACCTTGTCGCATAATCTATCATGGTTAAAATATACCGAGATTTCCTATCAGATCGAGGCTCAATTGGACCAACTATGTCCACTGCCACCCTCTTAAATGGCGTATCAATCAATGGCATTTTTCCTAGAGGTACTTTAGTGACCCGACTTTTCTGAATAGTTCTCTGACAAATATCACAAGATTTACAAAATCTAGCGACATCACCGCAAATACCGGGCCAGTAAAACTCAGTTACAACTCTATCCAATGTCTTCCTAATACCCATATGTCCAGACATAAGCGTTTCATGAGCCAGTTTCAACACCTTTCCTCGGAAACTTTGAGGGACCACAAGTTGGAAAGAGACTTTGTTACCCTTGGTGAACTCCCTATATGCCAAACCCTTTTTCTCAATAAACCTAGTTTCACCTCGGTTTAAACCACGACTCACAGTCTTGTTCCCAGATACAACCCTTTTCCTGATGTTTTCCAAAGTTGGATCATCAACCTGAGCTTGCTTGAAAGCCTCCTTGTCATCGTTAATGATCTGATCGGGAACCTTAAGTTTTCTGTAAGGCTTCTCATCCTGCCTAGTTTGAGACCTAGTTACAGCCGCGGCTGAGAAATGAGACATATCAGGAAGTTTTGATCCATCAATGTTACCGATAACCAAATCGTACAACGTATCATCCATACACAAAGCTTCAGTTTTCCCAGTGAAAAAAGGACAATCAATGTCAATCATTGCCAAAGGGTACCTTTGTGTGGATTCATCAATCAACGTAACATTTGATTCCTTCCCTATTAACTGACTATCCGAAACCAAACTTCTCCGAACGACACAGCCTGTACACCCAGTATCTCTAAATACAACCACCTTTTTATTATTAACCAATCCTTGTGCCGTCGGTAACCTTGCCTTTAAGAAGTAACAGACACCTTCCCTAGTTTCCTTACTACACTCCTCCCTATCCGAAATCAAAGGATCACCAACCTTATTTTCAAAAATACTTCCAATCTCATCACCTTTCCTAGTTACTTCCGTCTGACAAAAACTAACTTGGTGTGCTGCGCCACGTGGTGTGCTATTATTTTTACCGCGTCCGCGAAAAGACCCTCTAAAATTACCACGACCACGTGTATAACCACGACCTACATTCTGCGTATTCTCATTCTTAACCTGAGAACCTTGAGTCTCTACGCGCGTGTTAAAATTTTCCTTAACACCGCTATCCCCAACTCCAGTTGCTCCTACCTCTGCGCTATACAATTGTTTCCTGTCGGGGTTCTTAAAACATTTAATTGTTAAATGCCCCTTACCGCATATGCTACACTTGATATCCGGTCTACCACTCGGTTTGTTCGAGTCAACTTTGTCCTGTTTACCCTGCGCTGCGCCTCTATTATCGCGTTGCCCCTTATTAATGCAACTATATACGCCCCCGCGCGCTTCTGCAAACAAATCTGCCTCCCTAGCCATTTCATCTAAATTACAAAACTGTTTTGGCTTCAGATGTACATACAGTTCTCTATTACATGACTCCAGGAACTGATCCCTTGCCATGAAATCACAGACAGCCGGAAAAGATTTTTCTATCTTTGCCATATTAAGCCATTTTTCTAAATAACTTCTCAGTCTACTACTGAACTGTATGAACGTTTCTGATTTCTCGGGCCTACTATAACGAAACTGCTTCCTAAATCCGCACTCTGTCATGTCAAAATTCTTTAATAAAGCGTCCTTTAACTTTTCATAATCCGCCGCATCCTCATTTGACAACCGGTCATATACATCAAGTGCGCGCCCTTTGAGCAATGCACTTAAATACGCGGTCCAAACACTCTTATCCCATTTATTAGCCGTAGCATATTTCTCAAATCTAGATAAATAACTATCCATTTTATCTTTACCTTCTTCAAAATAAGGTAACTTAGGATCCCGGGCATAAGCCACCTTCTCAGCTTTTTGCTTTTCAAATTCTAGCTCGAGCTTCGCTCTCTGCATTTCTAATTGGTTCCTTAATTCTTGGTGCTGTAGCTCAAACCCATGTTTTATTTGTTCTAAATGGGCCTCACTAATCTCTTTTGCCTCCCTTTCAGTCTTAATGCGTGCCATTTCAAGTTCCTTATTAACATTCAACATAGCTAGTTCATGTGCCCTTTCCTTTTCCTTTTCCTCCCTTTCCTTTTCTTTTTCTGCCCTTTCCTTTTCCTTTTCTTCAGACCTTAACCTTTCTAAATCCCTTTGCTCTTGCCTTTCTGCCCGCTCAATATCTTGCTGCTCTTTAACAAAACCTTGTAACTCCTTCCCCTCATAACCTAAGTCCTTTCTCATTTGCATTAAACGCTCCATTATTGATAACTTAAATCTCACGTTACTATCAAAACCACTATAAACTGGTCAGTTATGATCAGTGATGATTGAATGGGCTTAACTAAAACGTTAAGATATGTGTTATACGCGTTAATCTAACTAAAACGTTAGTTATTAAAGCACACGCGATTTGAAATGTCAAATGCTTTCAGCAAAGTATGACGTTGCGCACTGGTAGTCTAATATGACGTCATAAACTGACGACGTTTACAGTAAAATGCTACAATCCGAAGTTTCATCACATTACAAAACTCCGATCATAACAAGTCACCATTAATGTTTCTATTACGTCATACCTAACCTCAAGCCACTGCGTAAATATTAACGCTACCGTTATGTCAACGTCAGTAAATTGTTAACGTCACTACTTCAGAACCATGTGTGGGTAAGATCAATTAGTAACTCCAGTTTAACTTAGAATGTCAGGTAACACAATTAAGTGGGGTCTACTTAAATTTTTCGTTACCAAGAAAAAGTGGGGTTTGCCTTGCCTTCCTGCTCAGAAATTATCGACTTGTGAGTAGCCATTCAGTTGAATACATGGGTTTCGCACTTCATCAACGCAGGAAGGAAGATTAAAGTTAATTTCTAAATGTGGCTGTCAATGCATTTTTTTTTTAAGTTGATGATTCAGAGTATCAATGTGCTGTTCCACAGCCGGGAACACCAGCCAGAGATCAAATCCTCACTTCACTGACACCAAATGTTACATGTGGGTTTACGGCGTCCCGCAAACCCCAATGCTGACAAGACAACCGAGCGTGATCTCTGACAGATGTACGGGCAGCTGTGGGGTAAGGCACAAGAAAGATGTTAGATGAATGACATGAATTATTTACAGTATCTACATACAACACTTACTAACACAAAACATCACAATTTGTTGCTTCTGTAGCCAACTCACGACGTCCGCTCCGAAGGCAAAACAATGTTCTGTGCTCGGAACGGGTGACGTGAATACCTACAGAAGCAAACAACAAAAACAACAACAAAAACAAAAAAAGAAACAAGACGCGACTGGCCAGTTTATAACTAAGGGTGAATCCCCCTCTCGCGTGAAACTTCCTCTCGCGAACTAGTGCAAACTGCACACTAGTCTATCGACATAGTTGCCGATCACAGGTTTGCCGATCACAGGTTTAGCGATCGTCCGAATATCCTGCAGGTTAGTTGACCTCTTTTATGGTCTCAACATTTGTTGACAATGAACAATGATTCTGATTCTGGTCTACGCTGATTACGGCGGTCTGTCCGCCCTTGCTGGACCCTAACCCCTAGCGTCGTACCAGTACCTGCTGCTATGAAGCAGGGAGCAGCAGGTCACACATTGTTGTGCCTGCAAATTACGATAACTGGACTAAGACACGAGTCACAAAACATACATGCTAAATCATGATCCCCCTCCGGGAGAAGTAAGAATATGTTCATGCATATACCGTTATTGCGCATGCGCCGACCAGACATACAGGCTGATAAGTGCATGCGACAAATAACCGTACAGCAGAACTCAACTTCACTGTGCATCAAATTATCAGCACCCAGCGCTTGTCACAATAATACTCAAAGTTCATGTTTCCTTACTGAGCACTTCAGAAATCAATTAATGCTCACTACTACTGAGCATAATACTCATCAAATTTGTGCTCACTACATTATCACAAGTAAGAGGCAATTGAACAGACCACGCCTTTGCGCTACCTGGTCAGCTGCCAATTACAGGAAACATAACAATCTCTATTTCATATCCTTCTCCGCGACACGGCTCACAAATATAGCTATTCACAAATTCAATACATTAATAACAGATAGAAACTACAACAGAAGATTTTCATCTATAATCCACAACATTTGTTAGTGTCTCATAAGGGCCAACACTGTTTGCCGTAAATTCTCTCTGTATTTGGTAGGCACCCCGTCACAACCGTCCTCGCGACGCCGATGACGGAGCTGACGTCATCCCCGCCGCTCAGGCCGTTATGACGTGTGGCGATCAAATACTCCCACTTATCATCATCACGTTCTTTATATGTACATACACGCACAAACTGAGTTATCAGACAAAAACGGCATCATTACAAAATGAACTCGTAATTCTTCTTGAACAAAATTATTTCTAATCAGCGTGAACATGCTTGTAAAATAAAATTCATTACGGTTCATCATCACGGATAACCCAACAGGCTCTTGTAAGAGTTTGCCCTGATGATGAAGATATGGTTAAACCCGTCTTAAGTTTACGTCCCCTCTACACCTAATATCATATTGGGACGGAACCACGGTTTTCTAACCACAGCTAGTCAAAAGTCATGGATCAAACAAGTGACCCGGCGTTTATTAATCACATTCTACAAAAGGGGTCTAAAAGCCTAAATGAATCTAGAATGAGCGGGTGTCCAAACTTTACGTCTCACCAACATCTAGGGTCAGCATGAGACAGGACCTCACTTAGACTCATTCTACTACTGGAGAAGCCTGGGATCAATCCTGCGACGTCTAGCTGGCAAAGCTAGTAGCCTAATCACTACAGGCCCAAACAGTGAATTCAGAATAGGCTTCAGAAAGTTGGGGTATACTAGAAGTAAACCCCTCCAAAACCTACAAGCATGTTCATACAAAAATAATACTAAACATAGATTTAACATACCTTTCAATATACTTTCTATTTCCCGACACGATGTTGTAGGTATACGTTACAACTTGACCTGCTGCTAAAGTGTTCGTTTTTCTCAGGGTTTATATATATGAATACTACCAGAAAATCATGCCTACTCATATTACCTTGCTCAATTCGTGGCGAAGTGGAGATACCGGCCACAAATAAAGCTAGATAGCAAAAATCGAGTAGATAATGGATTTGCGTTCAAATAGTATATTTCCCATAGGAAAAATTGATGAAACGACCCTATAAATCAATGACATGACTCCTGTCAAAACGAACACCCACACAACACGTGACGGGAATAAAAATCATATATGGCACAATTTGGCGGTTGGCGATTTTTAGGCAAATTCTATAGGACTCGGCCTTATAGCGGCCCCCTGTATTGTAAAAACAGCTCTCTATAAACCACTCATGCATACATCGTATGATATGTGCATGACTTGTTCATGGAGCAGCACAGTTTGCGTACCATATTTCACCTAAAATATTTCACTCGCACCGCCCTACCATATATCTACTAAAATAATTTAGATGTGCATAAGCACCAGAGAGGTTTCCTATTCCATCTCGTAACATGATTATTGACCTCAAAATATATCCAGGTCATTGTGACCTATATTTCATGGTTCAGTGATTTTGCCTATTATCTCGAATACTATTTGATGAAGGAAAGTCATACCTGGATTACTTATTCCATGTGACAACATGATTGACGTTGAATTATATCTAGGTCACTGTGACCTATATTTCATGGTTCAGTGAGACTTTCGGATGAGTCTTTAAACCGAGGGTCCGTCTCCGTGTGACCTTAGCTGTTGGTGGGACGTAAAACTACAACTCACTCACTCACTCATGGTTCAGTGATTTGGCCTGTTATCTTGAATACTATTTGATGGAGAAATGTCTCACCTGGAATATGAGTTCTGTTTGATCCGATGATTTACCTCAAAGTATATCTAGGTCATTATGACCTATATTTCATTGGTCAGTGATTTTGCTTGTTATCTTGAATACTATTTTGATGGAGAAATTTTAAACCTGGGATATTACTTCAATGTAACTAGATGACTGACCATATATACATAGTCAATGTGACCTATATTTCATGATTCAGTGAGTCTGCCAAATATTTTGAATCCTTTTTTTTAGAAACTACAATCCTGAATTATGTTTCATGTGATCAGATGATTGCCATAGAAATATATCTAGGTCAGTGTGACCTATTTTCATGGTTCAATGATTTTGCCTTATATTTCAGACACAGTTTGATTCTGAAATGTAATATCTAGAATAAATGTTCCATGTGACCTGATCATTGACCGCAAAATATATCTAGCTGAGTGTGACCTATATTTCATGGTTCATTAGTTTTACCTTATATCTTGAAGGCGCGAAACAGCGAGCTACATGTATGCTGTCATGCGACAGCTCTTGTTACTGTACAAGTTAGCAGATCACTTTTAAAATTTTGGATGTTGGGTATCGACAGCCGGCTGTCAATAATGATCGCCTTTCTTTTAATTCCAAAATTGGATAGATATACAAGGAGCTGCTAATCTGGAGTAATGTGTACAGCTGAGTATACGTGCACAAACGAAAAGACATTTTCATGCCACACATGAGCCTTATCCCAACATAGCAGAAGTCACGTTAGAGCTCTGGAGAAGGAGTAACGAGATTACTTCTGGAATTAAAATATGTTATGGGTACGTGTTAGAATTGCCTTGTTGAGGCATTTCCAACAGATACCAGTAATGTCGGGTTAACACCAGTCCTGAGGAAAGTTTATCTAAATATCTAGGTTTTCCTCCTTATCTAGAGCTGTGGTGCAGTTCATTTTCACACCAGGCTTTTGTAACAGTTTGCTAAGCATTTAGTCTGAGAGACATTTAGACCTCTAAGCCCACCTTAGTATAAGCCTTACAAGGGAAAACTGATGTCCACACCAAGGCCCAGTTGTCTGATTCTCAGTAGACATGTATCTGTTCTTTAACCATTGACTAGACAAAATGGATCTAGAGCTCTGAAGGAACGTTAAATGGGCTGGAAACAAATAACATTGATTTGTTTGTTTGATTTGAAGTTTAACATCCCCATCAACACTGTAAAGGTCATTTTGTTTGGAGACGTTGCTTCCAATTTTGTGGGACTTTTATCGGATATTGAGATGAAATGACACCTCAACCCCAATGAAACCAATAGGGTTTATAAGCATGGATGGGCTGACTCGCACCGCATTGCCTGGGCAGGCTTAGATCCTCTATGAGGTTTTTCAGTACTTGTGTGCGGGTCAGTTTCAGCTCTGTAGGAAGCATCATGCAGCCCATCTATTTCTTCAAGCCCCGATGGGCGGGGGCTAAAATAATATTGTGGATTGTCCTATCTACATCTCCAACAGATCACTATTTACCATTGTTCTGATGATCATGACAAACCCTACCTTTTAAAAACTGTAGGTCCAGATCAGATGGCTTCTGAATAAGCCAACTGATCAGGATCTAAATGTTTGTTATTCAGTTTGTATACATTGTGTATACTGCAATTTATTTGTTTAATAGACAGAAATGGGTGTGGCAAAATTAATTCATTCAGCAGGACAATGGTTAATTGTTGTGGGCCTTGGAGTTTTACTATGTCAGTCTGTCCTATAAAAGTGTTCGCTTTCCATATGCATGATTGGCCATGATGTGTTGCATAGATAACTTGTGAAACAAGAGGTCCCACAGGGCCCTGAATCGCTCACCTGCGTATCTGTGTCTCTTTTACATTCTTGGCCCAAGGGCTATAATTTGAACAAACTTGGTAGCGGTCAACTAGATGAAGCTTCATACCAAATATCAAAGACCTGGGCCTTCGGTTTCAGACAAGATTTTAAAAGGTTTTGCCTGTATAAGCCTATGTAAAACCAGAGGGCCCTGGCGCGGGGACATTTTTTGGCGCCAGGGCTATAATTTGAACAATCTCAGTAGAGGTCCACTAGATGAAGCCTCACGCCAAACATCAAAGACCTGGGCCTTCTGGTTTCCGTCAAGAAGAATTTTATTTTTTTCCTATATAAGCCTATGTAAAACTAGTGGGTCCCGGCGCAGGGACATTTTTGGCCCCAAGGCTATTATTTGAACAATCTTGGTAGAGGTCCATTAGATGAGGCTTCATACCAAATATCAAAGACATAGGCCTTCTGGTTTCAGAAAAGAAGATTTTTAAAGGTTATCCCTGTATGCGCCCTTGTGAAATCAGTGGGCCCCGGCGCGGGGGCATTTTTGGCCCCAGGACTATATTTTGAACAACCTTCGTAGAGGTCCACTAGATGAAGCTTCATACCAAATATCAAAGACCTGGGCCTTCTTGTTTCAGACAAGAATACTTTTGAAGGTTTTCCCTATATAGCCTATGTGAAACCAGTGGGACCTGGTGCGGGGGCATTTTTGGCCCCAGGACTATATTTTGAACAATCTTGGTAGAGGTCTACTAGATGAAGCTTCATACAAAATATCAACAACCTGGGCCTTCTGGTTTCAGACAAGAAGATTTTTAAATGTTTTCCCTATACAAGTCTATGTAAAACTGGTGGGCCCCGATGCGGGGACATTTTTGGCCCCAAACAATCTTGGTAGAGGTCCACTAGATGAAGCTTCATACCAAATATCAAAGACCTGGACCATGCAGTTTCAGAGAAGAAGATTTTCAAAGTTTTCAGTAAAAAAAATCTATTTCTAGCTTCTGTGACCTAGATTTGCAACGGACCGGAAAGATGTGAACAACTTTGAAAGGGGACCACCTAAGAATCATTCCTGTGAAGTTTGGTCAAAATACGATCAGCGGTTTAGGAGGAAATGTTGTTTGAAGAAATTGTTTAGGGATGGACCGACGCACGCACACACGCACTTACGGACGCACAGCGGACAAAAAGTGATCCCAAAAGCTAACCTCGTCACTATGTGACTGGTGAGCTAAAAAAACGGTTTTGATTTTTTCCCAATACAAAAAAGTCTATGCGGCCAAATTTGATCTTGGCCTAAAATAAGTCAAGGTCATTCAGGAGTCATCATCTTAATGGGCCCGTCCCCAATGCTACATACCAAATCATATGATAATCAGCCCGCTGATTCCAGAGAAGATGATTTATGAAGGGTTTTACCTTATATGGGCATGATGGCCATATTGGTCATGTGACCAAATTCATATTGATTAATTGTCATTTCCTTGTTCTTAAAAACTTTCATATGAAATTTCGTTACGAATGGCTTTGTGGTTTCTGAGAAAAAATAATTTTAATTCTCATATCTGAATGACCTTGAACAAAGGTCAAAGAATGACCCTGACCTCGAATACTCATGTAGTTCATCCACCCATTTAGCTTACTGCATCTACTAATTTTCAGATCACAGGCTGCAATAGTTAAAAAAAAAAAACACGGTTTTGACTTTTCCCATACAAAAGTCTATGCGACCAAATTTGACCTTGGCCTATAATTGGTCAAGGTCATCCAAGGGTAATCTTTTGAACAAAATATGATGGACCTGAGTCCCTAATGCTAAATACCAAGTTTCAGGCCTATCGGACCACTGGTTCCGTAGAAGAAGAATTTTGAAGGGTTTTTACCTTATATGGGCATGGTAGCCAGCTTGGTCATGTGCCCAGGACCTTGCGAACAAACTTTAGTTCACCCACCCCATGGATGCTCCACATTAAATATGACTCCAATCGGTCTTTGGGTTTCAGAGAAGATGTTTGAAAATGTTGACAGACAACAGACGACAGCCTTACCATACTATAAGCTTACATATGAGCCTTCGGCTCAGGCGAGCTAAAAACTCAGGAATTTCCGCCAACAATGGCCTCGGTCACAGGCAAAACAGTAAATATTTGTTTGCATTGAGATTAATAAGACTTCACAATATTCTTAGTCATAGAAATGATAGGTATGAGAAGATAGACAATCACCAAATCATTGGAACAGCTGGTAATATCACTACTTTAGCAGGTTCCATGGTAAAGACCAATTGATTGGATAATCACAGTACTGAAGCCATTATATAATAAATTATATTAAATAACCTGTCCATAAATGTTTATAAAGTAAAACATACAATAAATTTGCAATAACCCATTTTTATCAATTTAGTTTGCTGGCTGTCAATAGCGAATTCGCTATCGACAGCCGACTGTCAATAGCGAATTCGCTATCGACAGCCGGCTGTCAATAGCGATCGCCTATATTGAAATCCATCAATAAAGGAAGGCACTTATGTGATGACAATCTTTTTCTACAAATAGCTACAGTTACATTGACTTGAGCCCCGGATCCTGTAAGTCAAATTGGCTGTTTTTTGTTGTTTTTTTAAGAAAAAAATCCCTCTCCGGGATTTGAACTCACAACCATTAGATTCAGGGTTCTGAGCTTTATTCAGTACACTACACAGGGCTTGCAGGTAAACTTTAACATTGGGAAATAAGGGAGGTAATACAGAGCAAATAATTAACATCTAAAAAAGGCCAATTTAAGCCAAAAAAGCCTGTAAAATGAAGTACAATTATAATGTCAAATATTGTTTTTTTTACCAATTGTTAAGTAGCAGTATTTACTAGAATCAGTCAGGACCTATAGAAATGGTGATTTATGACATGTTCCAAATATAAAAAAAATTCTAAGTGCATTTGCCATGGAAACAGCAGATTAGAGATTTTACCTGCCTAATCACCTTTCCTTCTTTTCGAAACTTAAAATATTCGACAATTGCACCTATGGAAAAATAGGAGAAACTTGCAAAATGCTAAATATCAGCATTTTGGATAGATATCAGCATTTTGGATAGAGTTGAGACACATATCCCTTTCTATAAACATATATTGAAAAATATATACAGTCAGAACAGATCGTTTTCTTAAATATAACATGTATGTCATTTACATAAATGAAAGACTAATGCAGCAAGCTATCGAACAACTTTCATTCTTTAAATATCATGTGTGATAGTTTGATTTGCTAATATTTGGTTTCCACGGCCTTTTCAATTCAACCACTTTTACTCAAATTTCAAATTTACTGAAATTCAAGTTGTGGATAGGTATGTTGTAGTATACTGCAGCAATTAGTCAAAAAGCATTTGACTTCTTCTTATGCAAGTAAACATCAAAAGTCATATTCAACGTGTCGTTTGCAAATCGTTGCGATAGCAGCTGCAAATCCAAGGTTTTAATTTGAGTTTCTATTTTCCTCAATTTATCGAATTCAAATATTTGGAGTTACTACCTACATCATAGACAAAAAGAAGCATTTTGACCAAGTTTCCATGGCAACCAAGGAATTGACTATGCAATGAAATGGAGTAAACACTCCTGTATAAGACAAAATATGACATGTATGTAATTGAACAAGTTAAGCATTTCTTTTTGGCAGCTGAAGCAAAGGACATAAATAGGTCGCCGTTGGTGGTATTCGAACCTGATCGTTTTGGGCAAAACTCCAATACCAGAGAGTCGAAAGAGCCTAGTACTCGTTGAAACAGTTTTCAGATATTGTTACCTGTAACCTATGCACAATATTCCGAGGTAGACAGCTGAACTTAGAAGTTGAGGACTGTAACAGTAAAGAGACTTTATATCAGATTTTTTGCCAAAGAAGAATAATAAGTTTAGGGTTGTCACTGACGGCTGCCTGACATTATAGAACAGTAATCAAGCATTATAATGCATTTCACGTCCACACTATATCCACTAAATAACAATGACAATGTGGTGGCATTTGATAAGGTTCTAAACTGTTTTCTGGACGTATATGACAGTGTGTCCATACTATAACAAACTTATGGCCATTTTGTGGGAAAGTAATGGCCATTTTGTGGGAAAGTAACTGTCCTTATGGCCTTCCTTTGTTTAGGTTTCCATTATGGTCTGGTCGCTTAATGTTTGTATTTCTTTCCCTTTGGTGTCTTTTATTGGTGGAGTAAGTTAATTGTATCAATTCCTGATCTTTGTTTTACTTCTACTTTGCATATCAGGGCTGTTTTGTTTGTGCCGTGTGGCGGCTGTAAAAGGTCTCCCCGTACATGCATTTAATGCTCTTATTTTTCCAATCCTCAGGGATTGCTTATGCAATTGCTTTTCACTGTTCCATCAATTGACATCCTTTAGATACCTGTTGAAGGTCATTATTAAACCGATGTTCGTTCCTCGTTGTATAACAACTGCTTGTTTGACATCCCTGTACTTTAAGTAGACTAGGATGTTTTGTGGGCTTTTGTTGTACCTTCCTTCTATTCGAAGGAATCTTCTTCAGTAATTTTATATGCTGTTTTATTTATTTATTTAATAACCGGTATGAACATCGCTTTAGTTTTGACGGTATCACAACCTTATTAACCAAAATGAGTATTACAAATACATTTTAAATATCAATATCACCCCTTAGGTTACACTCTGCTTCTTCTGTACGGATTCCCCATTCTATTAAGAACTTAAATACTATGTTGCCTTCGGTATTGGTTAGACCCTTAAATTTGTCTTCTGTAACTTCAGTTAATCTCAAAGGAGCAGGCAATACCAATGTTTTTTGGGAGTAGTCTTCGTATAAGACTATCTCCTCTCAAATCGCCCATCCTTCGAAAATATACCAATCCGTGGAAAAGAAGTGGAATGTATCCTAGCATTTCTAAGTGCAATGCCAAGAGGTGCAGATGTTGTTCGCATTTAAGCACTGCGTCTACGTTAGTTCATCTGTAAACGGTAGACGCTTCTCTGTTGTTAACATGTCTGATTTGACATGACAGTCTACAGATTTAATTTATCTAATTACTTGACATGCTGCAAACTGTAATATGCAGTACGTCGGTCAAACTAACCGCATGCTTAAAACTAGATTGAACGAGCATTATCGTAGAATGAGTAAGCCTAAGAAAACTGACACTTTCTTGTACCGTCACTTTCGACGTACAGGTCATTCTGTAAATAACATTGTTATACAACCAGTGGAAAAACTTTATTACGATGCAAATTCTACATCTAGATTCAAACTAATCAAAAGACGTGAAGCTGAACTGAAATGGATTAAATTTTTACAGACCCCTTTTCCACTGGGATTTAATGACAACATTTATCATGAGGGAAATATTTCCAGAATGCCGGACATTGATATTTTCTCACTCCTGGAATGTCGAAAACGCAGAACTAGATCTCACGGCACCAGGAAAAATGGTAACTTTAAACGTAAATCACGTGCGTTTAAACGAAACAATACTAGACTGAAGTGACTGTCTATTATATTATTAAATCATGGACGCCACTCTATGCTTTCATTTTTAAGTTCATCACCCGTTTCTGTTTTACGTCTTCTGGACACCGAGGCGAATAAATTCTACGATAGTTCTCATCAGTTATATGATGCGGCTCTCTTAACTAGAGGCTATACTCAGCATACTCTCCGTCCTTACATTGATCTGAAATTAATCATAAACGCCATTTCTTCAAAATATCCTTCATTAATAAGGGTATGGATTTTATAGATTTGCCCAGTATCTTCCGTGAGAGATCGGTACTTTCTTCCATTCCTGCTTATTTATAAAATACTGAAACACCTATAATTTGCTATAAATATAACAAACCTGTTAGATCTATCATTTTTAATTTCAATAAACTTGTTTCAGATCTTGATATTGATACTAATACTCCTGATTCATGTGATTGTAAAAACTCAAAGTATTGCTATCCTGCTGCTGGTCATGTAATTACTGGCAATTTGAAAATTATTCCTGATTCTAGGATAAGGAATATAATTTCTAAAGGACCGAAATATCGGTTTCCTTCTAAAATTGATTTCAGTAAATGTAGAGATGAAAACGCTGCTTCATTGAATGAATTCGGTAATCGATGGTGTAAGCGAGAGTATGTTGAGCATAAAGCCCTTAAGGACTGGAAACTTAGCATTTTAAAACTAGTAATAACCGCATTTCTTTCTATTCTCAAAATACTAACTTATTACCTCCTAAGCCCAAGACGTCTTTACGTCATCTTAAACTGGGAATTCAAAAATTTAATAAGAAGTTTGTTTTGGCCCCTGCAGACAAGGCCGCTAACAACATCGTCGTTGTGTGACGGCTCCACTATGTTAACAGCTTAAGCAGGAGCTTGGTGGTACTAAAGCCTATGAACTTCAGCCTTTAGCTGAAGAGAGAGCTATAGTAGATAAACATGTTTGTCTTTCAGCCACCAAGTTTGCTTTGTGTGTTAACGAAGGCCAAGACAAGCTTCCTAAGCTATACTGGTTACCAAAACTTCATAAAAGACCTTACAAAGCACGTTTTATTGCAAATTCTAGCTCTTGTACTACCACTGAACTTTCTAAATTATTAACTTCCTGTCTTACTGCTATTAATACGCATGTAATTAAATATTGTGATAAATTATTTGAAAGATCAAGAAGAAATCTATTTTGGTCTATTAAAAAATTCGAATGCGGTTTTAAATAAAATGAAATCTACACATTTTCGTGCCTCTAGTCTGTCTACCTACGATTTTTCCACTCTTTACACTACACTTCCTTATAATCTTATGAAAGTAAAGCTTAATGATTTAATTGAATGGGCTTTTCACAGAGAAGATTCTCTCTATCTTGCATGTAATGTCAGAAATGCATTTTTCACTTCTAAAGAGCATAAGAATTATACACTTTGGTCATGTCAGAAAGTGTGTGATGCCCTCACCTTTCTACTTGACAATATTTATATTAGATTCGGTACTAAGTTATTTAGACAAATTGTGGGTATTCAGATGGGTACTAATTGCGCACCTCTTGTGGCTGATCTGTTCTTGTATTGTTAAGAAAGAGACTTCATTTTGTCGCTTTCCATTGATAACCAATCTGAAATTATTGAAGCTTTTAGCTCCACTTCTAGATATTTAGATGATTCATTAAATATTGATAATACCTATTTTGATGGTTTGATCAGTCAGATTTACCCCCTAGAACTTCAGTTAAATAAAGCAAATTCTTCTAATACCGAGGCCCCGTTTTTGGATTTACATCTATCTATTGTAGATGGATTTGTTTCCTGCAAAATTTATGATAAACGCGAAAACTTTGATTTTGAGATTGTAAATTTTCCTTTTTTGGATGGTGATGTTCCTCGTGCGCTATCCGATGGCGTTTATATTTCGCAATTAATTCGATTTGCTAGAGTGTGTAGTCATGTAACTGACTTCATCACTCGTAATAAATTATTAACGGCTAAACTCCTTAATCAGGGTTATCGGTACCATAAACTGCGCAAAGCCTTTTCAAAATTTTATAGACGTCATTCTGATTTAATTTCAAAATTCAATATTGGACTTTAATCTCTTCTGCAACAAAGTCTATCGGAACCCGAATTTTATGGTGACTTAGTATATAAATTCAGAAAAATATATAACCGCAATGACTTCAGCACCCAATTTCGTAAAATCATTCTTCGATATAAAAAGATTGGGTACAACATGGATATTATACGACAGACTGCATGCATGGTAGTTAACCCAATCACGGTTGGCAACTTTGCTTCCCTCTTTAATTGCACGCCGGTGGGTCAGGCCTCAGATTCTATGACGGCTCCAACGTAAAGGCTTATTGAGAATTAGAGAGATAATGCTGGTTGGTGCCTGATGCTCTGTCTCTGGTCGGGCTCATCGGAGTCTAACTGTTGGTTTTCGTTTGCTCCAGCATTTCAGTGGTTTCTTGCTGTCGAGTCCTCACCGTTGTCTCACCTCTGTGGTTCTTTGATTTTTGTGTTCACGGAGATGTTGCACTGATGAGTTAGGAGGCCTTCATGCGGACTGAACAAATTATTTGTCTAAATCGCGACAGAAGTTAGGGCGAGGATTGAGGCCACGTAAAATCGATTTAAGCCCCCCAGTGGAAATCTTCCACTGACCGTTCCAAGGCGGCTCTTCTGTGGCGATTTATTTATGTTGTTGTTTGTTACTTACTGTGTGTATCACTTGTGTCTTTTAATTATGGATGGCCATATGGCCATTTTGTGGGAAAGTAACTGCCCTTATGGCCTTCCTTTGTTTAGGTTTCCATTATGGTCTGGTCGCTTAATGTTTGTATTTCTTTCCCTTTGGTGTTTTTTATGGGGGGAGGAAGTTAATTGTATCAATTCCTGATCTTTGTTTTACTTCTACTTAGCAAGAATATGTGTTACATTTGGACTTTCTACAGTATGTCATATTAAATAGTGTCCATTAAGTTCGGTGTGTTTATCTCAAGTGCATTACAATCTATAAAGGACATTTTGCACTTACTTTTTGCAGACTTAACATAAAACGTTTTTGCCGATTAAACTAGCAGTGGTCGCTGCCTTCTTGTGTGTTTTCATTTGTCAAAATAGGTGACCATTGGCCTTTTTACTCAGATTGAACTTACTAGATAGACACACTACAATTTGCGTATTTCTGTGCAAATACTGCTGTTCGCCAAGGCTCGCAAATACAAAAACATAGTTTATTTTTTATAAAATATGAACTGCAGCGATAAGCTACAACCAGTTATCAGTTATTATTTTTGGTGGGTTACCCTGACAGCTTCAACTAACAACAGCAGTGCATCTTTTAGTATTTTTTCGTTCAATTCAGGGACGCGCCAAGGCTTGCAAAAGTGAAAACATTATTTCTTTTCATGACAAAATTAATTCTGGTGATAAACCTCATTATTCAGTAATTAATTTTTGCAAATTCACTTCACATCTTTTTTATTGTAGACCTAACTTGCTATGTAGACTGTTTTGTTTTTCTGTGACAAAACTGGCGTTCGCCAAGGCTCGCAATAAGAAAACAAAATTTCTCGTCATGAAAAATGAATTGTTATGATACTTGCACTCATCGCTTATTAATTCTGGCGAGTTAAAATGACAGTTTTCTTTATTCAGCTAAAATTTAAAACATGTCATGTTTTAGTATAGTTTCCTGTCACACCAAGTACTCGCCAAGGCTCGCACTAACGAAATCTTAATTCCTTTTTATGATATATTTTTGCTTCTAATGAGACAATTCACGTATCTGCAATTGATTTTTGCGGGAAAAACAACAATTTGCTTTTTGCAGATTAAACTTGCCGCATCCATAATAGAAGTGGAGGCAATGATCATGAATTGATTCAATTAACCCCCAGCTCCCATCGGACACACCAAAAGGAAAGAAACACAAACATGAAACATAATACTCTAATGGACACAAACAGCGGAAAGCCAAAAAGGACAGTTACTTTCCCACAAAATGGCCAATAGGCTATCCAAAAATAAAATAATACAAACGACTCAAACACCCAAAGACAAACCATAACAAAAATAAACCGCGACAGAAAAACCGCCTATACGACAGAAGAACCGCCTATAAATGTTATAGGACAGACTGCATGCATGATATTTAACCAATCACGGTTGACAACTTTGCTTCCTTCTTTAATTGCACGCCGGTGGGTCAGGCCTCAGATTCTATGACGGTTCCAACGTAAAGGCTTATTGAGAATTAGAGGGATCTAATTCAAGGTAATGTTGGTTTGTGCCTGATGTTCTGTCTCTGGTCGGGCCCATCGGAGTCTAACTGTTGGTTTTCTTTTGCTCTAGTATTTCAGTGGTTTCTTGCTGTCGAGTCATCACCGTTGTTTCATCTTTGTGGTTGTTTGATTATTTGTGTTCACTGAGATGTTGCACTGATGAGTTAGGAGGCCTTCATGCGGACTGAACAAATTATTTGTCTAAATCGCGATGGAAGTAAGGGCGAGGATTGTGGTCACGTAAAATCGATTTAAGCCCCCCACCCTCCCCAGTGGAATTCGTTTCCGCTGACCGTTCCAAAGCGGTTTTTCTGTCGCGGTTTATTTTTGTTATGGTTTGTCTTTGGGTGTTTATGTCGCTTATATTATTTTATTTTGGATAGCCTATGGGCCATTTTTTGGGAAACTAACTGTTCTTTTGGCTTTTCACTGTTGGTGTTTCCATTAGGGCCGGTTGTTTCATGTTTGTGTGTCTTTCCCTTTTGTGTCTCTGATGGGAGCTGTGGGTTAATTGTACCGATTCCTGATAATTGCCTCCACTTCTATTTTGGAACGGTCAGCGGAAACGAATTCCACCGTGGGGTGGGGGGGGGCTTAAATCGATTTTCCGTGGCCATTACCTTTCTCGTCTCTTTTCTGTGGCAATACAGGTGCTCGCCAAGGCTCGCACGTATACAAAATAGATTTCTTTTCATGATATATGAGCTCTAGTGGTCAACTAGAATTATCCACATGATTTTAGGCTCTTTGCCTGGAGATATGAGTTTTTAAATTGAGAAAAATATATAACTGCAATGATTCAGCTCCCAATTTCGTAAAATCATTCTTCAATATAAAAAGACTGGGTACAACATAAATGTTATACGACAGACTGCATGCATGGTAGTTAACCCAACCACGGTTGACAACTTTGCTTCCCTCTTTAATTGCACGCCGGTGGGTCAGGCCTCAGCGTTTATGACGGTTCCAGCGTAAAAGTCTTACTGAGAATTAGAGCGATCTAATTGAATGTAACGTTGGTTGGTGACTGATACTCTGTCTCTGTCGGAGTCTAACTGTTGGTTTTCTTTAGCTCCGGCATTTCAGTGGTTTCTTGCTGTCGAGTCCTCACCGTTGTTTCATCTCTGTGGTTGTTTGATTATTTGTATTCGTGGAGATGTTGCACTGATGAGTTGGGATGCATTCATGCGGACTTAACAAATTATTTGTCTTGATCGCGACGGTAGTAAGGGCGAGGATTGTGGCCACGTAAAATCGATTTAAGCCCCCCCCCGGTGGAATTCTTTTCCGCTGACCGTTCCAAGGCGGTTCTTTTGTCGTGGTATATTTCTGTTATGGGTTGTCTTTGTGTGTTTGTTTCGCTTCTTGTATTGTATTTTTATAGCCTATTGGCCATTTTGTCGGAAAGTAACTGTCCTTTGGGCTTTCCGCTGTTGATGTTTCCATTGGGGTCTGTTGTTTCATGTTTGTGTTTCGTTCCCTCTGGTGTCTCTGGTGGAGGCTGTGGGTTAATTGTATCGATTCCTGATCATTGCTTCTACTTCTATTTTGCACATCAGAGCTGTTTTGTTTGTGCCGTGTGGTGGCTGTAAAAGGTTCCCCCGTACATGCATTTAATTCTCTTATTTTTCCAATCCTCAGGGATTGCTTTTACAATTGCTTTTCATCGTTCCTTAATTTGACATCCTTTTGATACCCGGTGAAGGTCTTGATTGGGCCGATGTTCGTTTCTCGTTGTATAACCATTGCTTGTTTGATATCTATGGGCTTATTATAGGCAGAACTGTGTTTACGGGCTTCTGTAATACTCGCCTTCTTTTTGAAGCGCCTTCTATTTGAAGGATTTACAGTTCTTCCGTATACTGTTCAACTTAATGACCGGTATGAATATCGCTTTAGTTTGGACGGTATCGCCCCTTTTAACAAAAATGAGTATCACAAATATATTAAAACTTACAATATCTCCCCTTAGGTTACATTCTGCTTCTTCTGTACGGAATCCCCATTCTATTAATAATTTTGGTTCTACGATGTTGCCGTCGGCATTGGTGAGGCCCATAAATTGGTTTTCTGCCGCTTCCGTTAATTTAAGTGGAGCAGATAGTACTAATTTATTTAAAAATAATCTGAGCGTTAGATTATCTCCTATCAAATCGCCCATTCTTCCCAAAGGGGAAGAAATACAGACATGAAGCAACAGACCCCAACGGAAACACCAACAGCGGAAAGCCAAAGGACAGTTACTTTCCAACAAAATGGCCAAAAGGCTATCAAAAAAAAAAAAAAAAATAATAATAAAAATAATAATAAAATAAAAAAAATTTCATTACTGACATATAGGTCATTCTATAAAAGAAATTTCTATACAGCCACTGGAAAAAAATATTATGATGTAAATTCTACAGCTGGGTTTAAAATTGTTAAACGGCATGAAACTGAATTAAAAAGGATAAATTATTACAGACACCTTTTCCATTGGGCTTTAATGAAAACATTTATCATGAGAGTAATATATATATAAAATACCCGGCTTTGATATTTTCACTCTTCTGGACTGTCGAAAGCGTAAAACTAGATCGCACGACACCAGAAAAAAATGGTTATTATAAACGTAAGTTACGTGCTTTTAAAAGAAACAATACCAGACTGAAGTGACTGTCCATAATATTATTGAATCATGAACGCCACTCAATGCTTGCTTTTCTACGTTCATTGCCCATTTCTGTATTACGGATTCTGGACACCGAGGCGAATAAACTCTACGATAGTTCTTATCAGTTGTACTACGCTCCTCTTTTAGCCAGAGTTTATACTGAGCATGCCCTTCGTCCTTTCATCGATTCTGAAATTAATCACAAACGTCATTACATCAAAGTATCCTTCATTAATAAGGGTTTAGATTTTATAGATTTACCTGGTATCTTCCGGGAAAGTCCGGTTATTTCATCCATTCCTGCTTATTTTCAAAATACTGAAACACCAATAATTTGCTTTAAATACAATAAACCTGTTAGATTTATCATTTTTAATTTCGATAAACTTGTTTCTGATCTTGATATTGACACTATCACTCCTGATACGATACATGTGATTGTAAAAAGATTCAGTGTATTGCTATGCTGTTGCTGGTCATATTATAACTGGCAATTTAAAAATTATTCCTGATTCTAGGATACGTAATATAATATATAAAGGACCGAAATATCAATTGCCTTCAAAAATTGATTTCAATAAATGTAGAGATGAAATCGTTGCTGTCTTGAATGAATTTGCTAATCGATGGTGTAAACGAGAGTATGTTGGGCATAAACCTCTTAAGGAATGGAAACTTAGCATTCTGAAATTAGTGAACAAACGCATTTCTTTGTATTAGCAAAATACGAACTCATTACCTCCAAAACCTAAGACGTCTTTATGTCACCTAAAACTAGGTATTCAAGAATTTCATAGGAAGTTTGTTTTGGCTCCAGCTGATAAGGCCGCTAACAATGTGGTCGTTGTTTGACTGCTTCATTGAAGCTTTTAGCTCCACTTCTAGATATTTTGATGATTTATTAAAAATTGATAATACCTATTTCGATGGCCGCCCCCGCCCAAAGGGGCTTGAAGAAATATATGGGCTGCATGATGCTTCCACGCAGAGCTGAATCCGGCCCGCGCACTACTACTGGTAAACCGCTTAGAGGATCTAAGCCTGTCCAGGAACCGCGGTGTGAGGCGGACCGTCCATGTTAATAAACCCTATTGGTTTCATTGGGCGACAGGGGTTGAGATGTCATTTCATCTCAATGTCGGGTAAAAGTCCCACAAAATTGGAAGCAACGTCTCCAAAATGACCTTTACAGTGTTGACGGGGACGTTAAACCTCAATTCAAACAAAACCTATTTCGATGGTTTGATCAGTCAAATTTACCTCCCCCCCCCCCCGAACTTCAGTTAAATACAGCAAATTTTTCTGATACCGAGGCTCCGTTTTTAGATTTACATCTATCTGTTGTAGATGGGTTTGTTTCGTGCAAAATTTATGATAAACGCGATGATTTTGAGTTTAAAATTGTAAGTTTTCCTTTTTTGGATGGTGAGGTTCCTCGTGCGCCATTTTATGGCGTTTATATTTCGCAATTAGCTCGATTTGCCAGAGTGTGTATTCATGTATTTGACTTCAACACTCGTAATAAATTGTTAACGGCTAAACATCTTAATCAGGGTTATCGGTACCATAAACTACGCAAAGCCATTTCAAAATTTTATAGATGTCATTCCGATTTAATTTCATATTTCAATATTGGAATTAAATCTCTTTTGCAACAAGGTCTATCGGAACCCGAATTGAATGGTGACTTAGTATATAAATTCAGAAAACTATATAACCGCAATGACTTCAGCGCCCAATTTCGTAAAATCATTCTTCGATATAAAAATATCGGGTACAACATAAATGTTATACGACAGACTGCATGTATGGTAGTTAACCCAATCACGGTTGACAACTTTGCTTCCCTCTTTAATTGCACGCCGGTGGGTCAGGCCTCAGTTTCTATGACGGTTCCAACGTAAAGGCTTATTGAGAATTAGAGAGATCTAATTCAAGGTAATGTTGGTTGGTGCCTGTTGTTCTATCTCTGGTCGGGCCAATCGGTGTCTAACTGTTGGTTTTCTTTTGCTCCAGTATTTCAGTGGTTTCTTGCTGTCAAGTCCTCACCGTTGTTTCATCTCTGTGGTTCTTTGATTATTTGTGTTCACGGAGATGTTGCACTGATTAGTTAGGAGGCCTTCATGCGGACTGAACAAATTATTTGTCTAAATATTTTCTAGTCCTTTGGTATCGTTGATTTCACTGCGGAATTTCGAAAAATATTTGAGGGTCACAGATGGTGTGAAACTGGCTAATATGACCCTGAAACACTTTATCAATTCTCTGCTGTAGTACTTGCTTCCAAAGAATTGCATTTTTATAGAACATTTCTGAAGCATAGATGTCATGAAGGAAGGTTTCATAGAGGAGTGTAGTTTTGGCTTTGCTTTCTGTTTGTTTGTTTGTTTTGATTGAATTGAGGTTTAACGTCACTGTCAACACTGTATATGTCATTCTGGAGACGTTGCTTCCAATTTTGTGGGATTTCTACCCGACATTGAATGAAACCAATAAGAATAGCCCTTTCTAGAACATATTGATAAGCATGGGCAGTCCGACCCGCACCGCTTTTCCTGGGCAGGCTTAGATCCACTAAACGGTTTACCAGTACTCGTCTGCGGTCGGTTGCAGCTCTGCGTGGAAGCATCATGTAGCCCATCTATTTCTTCACGCCCCGATTGGAGGGGGCCGGACTTTGCTTTCTATAGTGTATTACTTATTCGGTTGTAACACTGAAGTACATTTATATTCGATGCCTTGTTTTATAGAATTCCGGCATCTTCAACCGGCTGTTTTTGTTTTTATATTGCAAATACCAACTGTCTTTAGGTTGCTACTTTTACGTCTTTAAAAATCATATATAAGAACTGAAGACATAAAAACATATGTTTGTAAAAGAACTTAGCTCAAATTCGAGAATAATAACGCTTGAAGGTTGTAACTAAAACCAGAAAATGAGTCCACTGTAAATTGTACGCACTATCAAACGCTGTTTAATTTATATTCATATCAAACTGCCTATTATTACTTCTGGTAAATTTGTTCAAAAATACAAATCCTCAGAATGGTACAATACTCGTTAATTTGGGCGTTACATGTAGCCATGTGATCTGCTTTTCAGTTCAATTACATATGTCAAATGTCAGATCCATAAAAGTTCCTTGTATATCGATATATTGTTGCATAGTATGACCATTACACGAAATACTGCCTCCGAACGGTCAGCAGCTATAACCAATCGGGGTTAAATCGATTTTTCAGTGCCCAAAATTTCATCGAGGGTTTAAAATTGTTTAACACGTAACCGATATTCAACGCAGAGAAAGGTTTCCACATTCTATTATCAAAATTTAACAATGACCCCAATGCAAATTAAATCAACAACAGGATGCAGCACCTTGGGACATCTTCCCACATCACAATCTGTTAACACCAGCTGCGGGAAAGTAAAACAAGAGATTTTAAAAGACAACACAACTCTCCTTTGGGGGCGTACGTTGGATGAGACCAAGTTCTCAAAAATGAGATTTTCTTCTTCACCCAACAGACTACAGCAATTGAAAGAGAACAAGATAGTTCCGCTAAGAAACACTGAAGAAGAAATCTTGTTTTAAGTGTTTTTATTTAAAACAATACAATTCCTATTCTGCAGGTTTTGCCCGAAAAAAGCCATTTGCCATTAATAGAGATATCTAGACTGTAGCAAATTAAATAAAAAACAAAAACTACCCTTTAAATACATGAACCAGAAATCCTGCTTTCAAAGTAGAAGTAAAACAAAGATCAGGAATTGGCCATATGGCCATCCAAAGTTAAAAGCCACAAGTGATACAAACAGTAAGTAACAAACAACAACATAAATGAATCGCCACAGAAGAGCCGCCTTGGAACGGTCAGTGGGAGATTTCCACTGGGGGGGGGGGGGGGGGGGGGGCTTCAAGCCTAGCACTGCAAAAAAAAAAAAAAAAAGAACAAAACGAAATCTATATTTGTATATTTGATAAACAAAAATAAATTCTTCAAACTTCAAGAAATAATAACTGTTTATGCGCTTTAAGAAAGAAAACAAAAATCCTCCAGCAGGATTTGAACTCATGACCCTTTAATTCAGAGTCCAAAGCTCTATCCACTGCACCATAAAGCTGGCACGTAAGCTTTAACCAGGGGAAATAAGGGAGGTAAGACAGATGAAATTATTAACTTCTCAAAAAGACCAATTTAGGCCGAAACAAAGCCTGGATATGGATTAAAATAAAAAGAATATGTTAAATATTGTTGTCTACTAATTGTTGATTTTATTTGAGAGTAAATATGTAAAACATCAAAAATAATATATACAACATCAAAAAATAAAATAAATAACTTGCAGGTAAGGTTTAACAAAATACGGACGCCGACGCTGACGAGGACACTAGCTCCCCCTTAATTTCGAAAGGCGAGCTTATAAAACAATAAATATTTTTTTGAGGAGACAAAGAACACAGGAACGACATTCAACAGGAGTCTCACCTTTACTGAGATACTTCATTAGTAGTATTGTAGTAATATTTGAGAAGTTCGAAGTTAATTTCGAATGTGTCTGAACAGCAGTACGGGTGGTATGCAGAAGTGCTAATAGGAATGTTGATTCAATGTGTATACTGCTCAACATTCGAGAAGCATTTACTCTGCATACCCTACTTTATATGACAAAATGTGGTGTTTAGACTAGTATATGTTTTGCACAGAACATGAATTATGGATAGCCACTGAAAAAGTGAAAGGTATAATGATTATTTGAAAAAAAAAAAAAAAAAAAAAAGAAATATGCATAAGAAATATCATGAAAGACACTTTTAAACTGCGAATGTATATTACTGAAATGGAGTTACAGTGTACTTACCACCCGGTTGGAATAACCCAAGAGGAAGACTGAAGCCACGATACTTTTGTCGGCCATACATCAGTGCTCCGAATCGAACTTCTTTATCGTCGTGGAATAATGTATGAACTGGACCAGTAACATTCACGTATATGATATCATATTCGCCCAATGGCTGAGGGCTGGCATGACTGTTTTCATGCTGAAAAAATGCACTTTATGTTTACGTGTAAATGGAGCGCCTTCATATAATAAGTATCGCATTTTATTTGTATAAAGCTAAAGATATCTGGCTTCCCTTTACTGTATTTTGACTTAACATATTCTAGACAAAGTTTACCTGCTTTACTTGTAATAAGGATTTACATTAGTATGTCATGATATTGAGTCATCATCGTTAATTCACCTTTGTATTTGTTGAATGTTAATGGTCTCGGAGATGTTGCACTGATGCGGTAGAAAATAGAAGTGAAGGCAATGATCAAGAATCGATACGGTTAACTCACACCTCCCATCCTAGACACCAAAAGGAAAAAACACAAATAAACTAAATAAATAGATTCTAAAGGAAACTTCAATAGTGAAAGCCAAAAGAACACTTATTTTTCCATAAAATGGCCTATTGGCTATCAAAAACAAAAAGATATAAGCGATACACACTCAAAGACAAATAAAAATCAAAAATGAGTTCCTTTAAGAGCAATGAAAACATTCATAAGAAAGAAGATGGGTCATACTACGTAGTTTCGGCTAATAAAGCCTCATCAGTGACCCTGTAATGATCTGGCAAAGAAAGCCAGAGGAAACATACTGCAATTTTGCGAATTTCGAATAGGCAGTCTAACAAACCCTAACAAACATAAACCGCGAAAGAAGAACCGCTTTGGAACGATCAGTGAAAAGAATTTCACTAGGGAGCTAAAATCGATTTAACTTCGATTTACTTCCGTCGCGTTTAGACAAATAATTTGTTCAGTCCGCATGAAAACTTCCTAACTCATCAGCGCAGCATCTCCGAGAACACGAAAATCAAACAACCACAGAGACGGAAAATGTAAGGCAATTGTATCGATTTCTGTCTATTGTTTTCATTCCAGTTTACGTAAACTTGGATAAATGCATATTCAGTAAAACGAAAACGTTGACTTTATTGTTTCAACCGACTTTGGTATTAAATTTATAGACACTAGCATAATTCCGAAGCGCACACAGTTTATATCTCCTCTGCAGACCAATGTATGTGTATTTGTGAAAGTGACTTCATGTTTTCCATTACATAGGATGCCCGATCCGGTGTATTTGAGGTTTACAATTCTGCTTCTCGCTGTTTAGATGATCTTTTAATATTGACAACAATTTCTATTTTGAACAATTAGTTTAAAAAAGTTGTCCTATGGAATTGCAGTTAAATCGGTGTGCACTATGTTCCGTTTTAAAGGTGTTTTGCATTATTAAATGACAAATACACTGAAATGGCGGAGAGACATATTGTGTTTTTGGTCGGCTCTTCTGACCGTTGATCGGTTTGTATGTCTCTCTGGCAGGGACGAATGATGTTCGATTTTGTAACTTGAAAGGGGTTTGAGCTATTTTCATGAAACTGTAAAGAAATATAAAGCCCTATTCGATGGATGCAGGTGACAAGAATCATAACTCTACTCATTTATAGCGTTATGACGCTTTAATATTGCAAAAAGGGATTTCTGTTATTTACTCATGCACACACTGTAATTGTTTGGTGCGGTTGGATTTGGCAAAGGTGTCGTGTAGCGGCGTAGTATGCGAGTCTTGGCCAAATGCGTGATATAAGTTTGTCATCGAGTTGATTACGATTGCCGCGATAATTAAGTAAGCCTACCCGTAGCATTGGGCTGACATCCGCATTTGTAATAAGCTGTGTTGGGTAACTTACTGTAAGGCAGAGTTAGGCAAAGCCGTTCGAAAAAAGGTTCTTAACACGGTACTACAATGCATATTTCATCAATGTCGTTCTCATTATACGACACCAAAAGGGTATATATCAGTATTGGAAATTTTAATGAACATATTGAATTCTGTCTGTTTCTCCAAGATCATTCTCATCAGTGATCTTGTCGGAGTGTTCCTTTCTTCACAGCTCCGAGTTTGCAACTTATATGACTTGAGGGAATCGGTTCATCGAGCCGCGAACTAGGACTAGCTGGCTTCCCGGTCCGAATGGCAGTATAAACTGGCTTATGTATTACCTGGCTTATCGGACTGCATAGTAGTACTGTCTGATATATAGGGCCACACGGCGGCAGTAGTTAGTGTTACTATCAGTGACCAGCCTAAGGTTCTCAGAAGCTACATGCAATCTGCCGAGACGGATTTCGGGGCTAATCAAAACCCTGGGTAACCGAACGCACCAAGTCTGTGATCAAACTGCGTAGGTCTTTATGTAATTCAGTAATATGTATGTATTTTTTTGTGTGGTATTGTCGCTGCAGGTTTCTTTTCTTTCGCATTTTCTTTCTACATTGAGGTCTGAGTTGTCAAAGGCAATGTTCATAGTTTAATTTTATATGGTGAAACAGATGACTGCTCATGAAACATCAAATGGCTAACTGTTCATCCCTGTTGTAACCACGGGCGGCATTCGGTTTTCATATGCAATATCAGTTCGAGCTTTGCAAGACATAGTTGAGTATATAGTCTTTAGTATATAGTATAGTTCAACTTCTATATATTTGGAAGATTCATTTAATATTGACAATATCTATTTCGCTGGTTTGATCAGTCAAATTTACCCTCCAGAACTTTAGTAAAATAAAGCATTTTTTTCTGATACCGAGGCCCAGATTTTGGATTTACAGCTATCTATTGTATTCCTTAAAAATTATAATAAACGCGATGAGTTTGATTTTGATTTTAACTTCTTGGATAGTAATGTTCCTCGTGCGGCATCCTATGGCGTTTATATTTCACAATTAATCCGATTTGCCAAAGTGTCTAATCATGCAATTGACTTCAACACTCTTAATAAATTATTAACTGCTAAACTTCTTAATCAGGCATAACGGTATCATAAACTACGCAAAGTAGAAGTAAAACAAAGTTCAGGAATCGATACAATTAACTTACTCCACCCATCAAAGACACCAAAGGGAAAGCAACACAAACATGAAGCGACCAGACCATAATCGAAACCTAAACAAAGGAAGGCCATAAGGACAGTTACTTTCCCACAAAGTGGCCAAATGGCCATCCAAAATAAAAAGACACAAGTGATACACACAGTAAGTAACACACAACGACATAAATTAACCGCCACAGAAGAACCGCCTTGGAACAGTCAGTGGAAAGATTTTACATGGACATAACCCTCGTAACTATAATCTAATTGACTTGTAAATAGAGTGAAGTATTTATTTACCTTTAGCAGAGTGTTAATATCTGATTATCGGCAGATATAATCCATACGAATGGTGTTAATTTCAACATTCATTTTCAACAAATAGTCATACTTATAACGAATAAACTCACTATATAGTCAGTTTCTAAATTTAGTATCTGAAGACCATCACAAGCATATTGATGCGTTCTTTATTTCTGTATCTTGAACTTAAATAAAACATAGCCTATACCTGGAACCAAATGGTAAACTCTTTTGAAACTTGTCTGAATACACCTTGTAAGCGCGCTTGACTCGACAACTCAGTCGGGTGCGCGTCTGGCTGGTGATCAGGAAGACGCAGTATCGATACCTGCTGGGGTCGGTAAAATTCTTTCGCGGAGATAGATTATGAAATCTTTTCTACGGTCATTCTTTCCCTTACCTTGATTCAAGTTTGACAATTGTCAGTTAATGACGAAATAACATGCACTGTACATGTTAATCGTTTACATATAAGCCTGCACAGGAATAGTGTGATTGACATGACCTAAATAATGTTAAATGGAACTGCTAAACTCCAACCTTGCAAGCGTTTAATATTCTATAATATTCTTTATTTTCTCCAAAACTGAGATTCAGAATACAGGTTCTAAACACAAAATATAAAAATACAAGCACACAGCAATGGCCAGATTGCTGAGGAAAGAAAAGCGGATAGCAAAAATGACAGCTACTTTCCCACAAAATGGCCAAACGGCTTTCCAAAATAAAACTTATAATAAAAACGAACATGTAAAAACGAAATGTAATAATAACAAGAATTAGCTTTTAGAAAAAAAATAGTCCACGCATAGCACACATTAATTTGTGCAGTCATAGGGTTGGAAAGTCACTTAACAAAGCTGTTCATGTGTATGCTGTATTAGAGTGCCAGTAAATATTGAAATTTGTATAAATATGTTCTATAAAAGGGTTATCCTTTGGAAGCAAGGAATACACCACAGAAGTGAACAATATGGAGTGTACATGTTTTCTGGGCCAGACTAGCTAGTTTCGGCCAATTAGGCCTCATCAGTGACCCTCAGCTGTTTTAAAAATTCCACAATGGAATCAATGATCCCAAAGGACAAGAAAATATAATCTACACTATGATGTAGGGCAGGGAGACGTTTTACCGCCGCCACACATTCCCACACACCAGCTGTAGTGAAGTTAAATATGTTCTATAAAAGGGTTATCCTTTGTAAGCAAGGAATACACCACAGAAGTGAACAATATGGAGTGTACATGTTTTCTGGGCCAGACTAGCTAGTTTCGGCCAATTAGGACTCATCAGTGACCCTCAGCTATTTTCAAAATTCCACAATGGAATCAATGATCCCAAAGGACAAGAAAATATAAACTAGACTAAGATGTAGGGCAGGGAGACGTTTTACCGCCGCCACATATTCCCACACACCAGCTGTAATGAAGTTAAATATGTTCTATAAAAGGGTTATCCTTTGGAAGCAAGGAATACACCACAGAAGTGAACAATATGGAGTGTACATGTTTTCTGGGCCAGACTAGCTAGTTTCGTCCAATCAGGACTCATCAGTGATCCTCAGCAATTTTCAAAATTCCACAATGGAATTAATGATCCCAAAGGACAAGAAAATATAATCTACACTATGATGTAGGGCAGGGAGACGTTTACCGCCGCCACACATTCCCCCCCACACCAGCTGTAGTGAAGTTAAATATGTTCTATAAAAGGGTTATCCTTTGGAAGCAAGGAATACACCACAGAAGTGAACAATATGGAGTGTACATGTTTTCTGGGCCAGACTAGCTAGTTTCGGCCAATTAGGCCTCATCAGTGGGCAGGGAGACGTTTTACCGCCGCCACACATTCCCACACACCAGCTGTTGTGAAGTTAAATATGTTCTATAAAAGGGTTATCCTTTGGAAGCAAGGAATACACCACAGAAGTGAACAATATGGAGTGTACAAGTTTTCTGGGCCAGACTAGCTAGTTTCGGCCAATTAGGCCTCATCAGTGGCCCTCAGCTATTTTCAAATTCCACAATGGAATCAATGATCCCAAAGGACAAGAAAATATAATCTACACTATGATGTAAATATGATGTAAAGCCAAATATTCCAAAATCCAGTTTCATATATAAACAAAAAATCAAATCGTTTACTATGACAACCACACGAACTATGGACAGAAAAAAATCAGTAGAACAGATACATCAACCTTCTGCGAGTGAAAACAAAACAAAAAGATGTTCTGTATCGTGTTTGTACTGGAGTTTAGCGGCCCATCAAAATGATTTAAAGTCATTATTTATCCGTTCAGTTTACCTATCCAGACTTTTCCTGGGCTGGCTTATACATAAGTGGTTAACCAGTACAGTGCACATTCTTTCGCCAGAAACTGAGAACTACCCTTCTTGAATCATGACAGGGAAGTCAATATAATGTGTACCCAGAAAACATCTGTATTGTGTAAGCGAAGAGGTATTGGTAAAATTACGGAAGCAATCCAGCCAATGCCGGTCTATAATCATTATGGCACATGCCACTGATGACCAGTCAATAGAATATAACATTCAACCAGTCATTAAATTTTCTTAAATGCTTCCGGAGTAAAAGTAAACCTTAGGTAGTCTACTTCCATGGTCAGGTATCATATGCTCCAGGACGTAGACAAAAGTATGGAGGACATGTTAATAGAAAATAACATTCAACTAGTCGTGGACGTTTATTAAATGTTCCAGCAGCAAATGTCATCCTTAAGATTGTCTACACATGATAGAAGAAGCGCATTGGAACGGTCAGACAAAAAGTATTTTACTGGGTGGGTGGGTTGGGGGCTTAAATCGATTTTACGCGGCCAGATTCTTCGCCATTGGTTCTGTCGTGGTTTAGAAAAATAATAAGGTTCAGTCTGCATGAAGAATTTCTAGCTCATCAGTGTTACAACTCCGAGAACATAAAAATCGAACGACTACAAAGATTAAACAACGCTAAGGACTCAACAACATAAAATAACTGAAATATTAGAGAAAATGAAAAGCAACAGTAAGATGAAATAGGCTTTAATAGGAGATATATCACGACTTTTAAAAGAGCGATATACTACATAGTGGGATCCGATATAACCACCTCAATGGTATGACTATAGAAAGTAGCCTATTAATCTATGTTTAGAGAATGAGGCGGTTCTCAAAGTTATCCACAATTCATGTTTGCAGAAAAATAAGAAATATACTACAATATTAGAAAATTATCATTTAAGCCAAGACAGAGACTGCAATATATTACCTATAGGCTTGTTGCCTTATTTTGGAGAAAAAATAATATATAAACTACGGAGAGTATTGAATGTTTGACGGTACAGTTTTAGAGTCAAGTGAGAGTGCGGAACACGATCAATGTAAGTCATTTATTCATGATACCTCCTGAATTTTCCACTTGAAAATAAAAAACTGGGCGGGAATGTGTAGAGGCAAATGTATCTAGGGGACATGGTGACTTTGTTACCATAGTGACTGAGACTGAGGTATCTGGGGCTGGGGTGGCTGAGGCCGGCCCGGAATTGAGTCTATTTGACAAGGGAACGAAATGGTGGTTTGGGGCCGAAGTGTCTGTAATTCGTTTGTATTGCATTTATGTTATGAAAAGGTCAACCACATTTTGTAAACACAGTGTTTAGAAGTATAATTTAACTATAGTAGTATTTTTGTTTTCTTTGATGCCGCTGTTTGCCTAAGATATGAGGGCATTGCTTTCCTTGGTATTTGTTTTTATATTGTTGATTTGAATCAGGAAAGGCTTACCAAAAGGCGGTTTCCATCCAATCTGAGCCCACGTTTTAATGACCGTTTTATTATTACAACCAAATTATTACTATCCATCGTGGCAGGAAATACATAATTGTTAGCAAAATCTGTTACTGCCGGTAGTGTTGTCATTGAAGGATCTCCAAACACAGAATCGTAACTCTGGCCTAAACCATACTGTAGTACCATAACTGGGAACTCGGATATCAAAACCAACGGCTGAGAACCTTGAAAAATAAAAAGTGACTGACCAGCTTCATCCATGCCAGTTTAAAAATATAAGCGTTTATATAGTAAATACAAAGTTAGTGTCTTTAATAATGAAATATAATCGGTGAGCCTTAGACAGTTTTATAGGGGCGAGTTTTAGCTATGAAATTGTCATGGCGAACCGAGTATGTATTATTATTTGAGGCACTAACCATGTATTAAGTGTATACCGCAATCCAAATATCCAGCGTTTAAGCAATAATTTAGCAAATTTCACCAAAATACAAAGGCCGCAGACAGTGTGTCATGTTACAGGAATACGAGACGTCAAATAGTGCAGCGTATCTGACGTCGTAGCGACACAGAGACGTCGGAAACAATATGGTCGCTCAAATAAAAGTTTCGCGTGCATTTCAGTGGGTTGTTTTTGCTGTCGAGTCCTCTGCGGTGTTTCATCTCTGAGGTTGTTTGATTTTTGTGTTCTCGGAGATGCTGCACTCATGAGTTAGGAAGCCTTCATGCGTACTGAACAAATTATTTGTCTAAATCGCGAAGGAAGTAAGGGCAATGATTCCGGCCGCGTAAAATCGGCTTAAATTCTTTTCTCTGACCGTTCAAAGGTAGTTCTTCTGTCGCGGTTTATTTTGTGATTGTTTGTCTTTGAGTGTGTGTATCGCTTATATATTTTTGTTTTAGTTAGTTAACTGGCAATTTTGTGGACAGGTAACTCTCCTTTTGGCTTTCCGCTATTGATGTTTCCATTAGGGTCTACTTATTTCATGTGTATTTTTTTCCTTTTGTCTCTGATGGGAGCTATGGGTTAATTGTATCGATTCCTGGTCAATGCCTTTACTTCTATTTTACATTATGTTTGAAAATCTGCAAATAAATAGTTTTGGTTAGCTTTAGAAACCAGTTTTGAGGTGTAGACCGAATTATAGTAGCAGGACGCAATCATTCCAACGGACCATTCAAACCACGAAATCCCGAGAAGGTAAGCATCTAGCTGAAAAAAAAATTATGAAAATGTATTTCAACTCGTTTAGCAAAAATAATAACTTGCAGTTTGATTGATTGTTTATAGGGCACAAATGGTGCATTTAACGCTCTTATTTTTCACAATCCGCATATGTTGCATGTTTATTATGTTTACACTTGAAAATTAGCTTCCTGATAGGTACCTCTTGCCTATTAACGGTCACTAGACGTAATATAGGTAGGTATACGTCACTACCGATTATATCGTGCAATTATTCGAGCCCTTTGTAAGGTTAGTTGAATGTTTGACTGCGGTATAAAATATTATTATAGACATGTTTTAAGTGTTGCTTGATCGCCTATACATTAAGAGCTAAATAAAAGGATTGAAGTAAGTCACTGTTAGAAACATTGCATACTCATATAACAATGTTTACATATATATCATAAGAGGGAAATATAACCTTGAATCGCTAAACTTGACTTCAGGGTGTGAAGTAGCTTGTGGAAGTTATGTCGATCTCTGAATTCAGACATTTCTATATTAAGCAGTGGAAGCCAGATTATTCCATGATTGAAAATTATTAAAGTTAGTTTTGTAGAATGTGATTTAAGCAACATTATAGTGATGTTTGAATGAAACCGACCAAAATGTTTAGAAGCAGTTGACATTTAAAGACGTTTCTACTCTTAAGTCAAGAATTTGTCTTGTTCACTGGAGCAAACCTCTTTCGAGGGTGATCTAAGCAATTTTCCTGTGAATTTTGAATGATTTTGGTATAGAAGATGTCATTCAAAGGTATTTCTTGTCCACTAAAGCATATCTACTTCGGGTACTTTAAAAAAACAAACAAAAAACAAACAAACAAAAAAACAAACAAAATAACCAAGGTGACCCTGGATCGCTCACCTGATCCATAGTGTAACAAGTGGGCCCAGGAAGGTCAATTATTGGCTTCAGGGCTATAATTTGCATAACTGTGGTAGAGATCTAAGAGGTGAAACTTCAAACCAAATACCAAAGACTGGAGCCTTCTGGTTCAGACAAGAAGATTTTTAAAGGTTTTCCTTATACAAGTCTATACAAAACCTGTGGGCCCTGGGGCGAAGCCAGTTTTGGCCCAGGGCTGTTTCCGAACAATATTGGCAGAAATCCACAAGGCGAAGCTTCATACCAAATGTAAAGACCTTGGCCATCTGGTTTCAGACAAGGAGATTGGCTTTGGGTGTTTGTGTCGCTTATATTTTTTTGTTTTGGATAACCAATTCGCCATTTTGTGGGAAAGTGACTGTCCTTTTGGCTTTCCGCTAATGATGTTTCCATTAGGGTCTGTTGTTTCATGGTTGTGTTTCTTTCCCTTTGGTGTCTCCAATGGGAGCTATGGGTTAATTATATGGATTCCTGATCATTGCCTCTACTTCTAATTTTCAAAGATTTTTCCAATATAAGACTATGTAAAACAAGTGGGCTACGGGATGGGCCAATTTGTTTGGCCCAATACTATTATATGAACAAGTTTGGTAAAGTTCTACTAGAACTAAATGAAGCTTCATACCAAATTCCAAAGACATTGACCTTCTGGATTCAGAAAAGAATTGTTTCAAAGCTTTTCCCTATATATGTCAGGGAAGGGTAATTTTCGCCCCAGGGCTATAAATTGAAAAATGTTGTTAGAGGTCCACAAGATGAAGCTTCATTCCAAATATCAAAGACCGGAGCCTTTTGGTTTCAGGCAAGCATATTTTTAAAGATTTTCATTATATAAGTCTATGTAAAACCAGTGGACCCCGGGTCGGAGCCATGTTTGGCCCCAGGGCTATAATTTGAACAATCTTGGTTCAGGTCCACTAAACAAAGTTTCATACCAAATATCAAAGAACTGAACCTTCTGGCGTCAGACAAGAATATCTATAAAGATTGTCCCTATATAAGTCTAGGCAAAACCAGTGGGTCCCAAGGAAGGGACATTTTGGCCCCAGACCTTTAATTTAAACAATCTCGATACAGGTCCACTAGACGAAGCTTCATATGAAATATCAAAGACCTGAGCCTTCTGGTTTCAGAAAAGAAGACTTTTAAAGATTTTTCCTAAATACGTCTGTGTAAAACCGAAGGGTCCCTTGGCGGGGGAATTTTTAACCCCTGGGCAATAATTTTAATAATATTGATAGCAGTTCACTAGATGAAGCTTCATACCAAATATCAAACGCCTAGGCATTCTGGTTTCAGACGAGAAGTTTTTATAAAGGTTTCCTATAAAAGTCTATGTAAAACCGGTGGGCCCTAGGACAAGGGGCATTTTTCGCCCCAGGGCTATAATTTGAACAAACTTGGTAGAGGTCCATTAGATACAACTTCATACCAAATATCAAACACCTGGGCCTTCTGGTTTCAGACAAGAAGATGTTTGAAGTCTTTCCCTATTTAAGTCTATGTAAAAGTGGTGGGCCCCGGTGCCGGGGGCATGTTTGGCCCCAGGGCTATAATTTGAACAATCTTGGAATCTATCAAAGATCTGGGCGTGCAGTTTCAGTCAGGAGGTGTTTTTTAGTTTTCAGTACAGAAAAATATTTTTGGCTCCTGTGACTTAGATGCGCAAGAAACCGGAACTGTTTGAACACATTTGAAAGGGGACCACCTAAGAATCTTTCATGTGAAGTTTGGTCAACATTCGGTCAGTGGTTTAACAATGTCGTAGAATTGGTAAGCCTAAAAAACTGACACTTTCTTGTACCGTCATTTCAGACGTACGGGTCATTCTATAAAAGATATTTCTATACAGCCAGTGGAAAAAAAATACTGTGATGTAAATTCTACAGCTAGGTTTAAAATTATTAAACGGCATGAAACGGAATTAAAATTGATTAAATTATTACAGACACCTTTTCCACTGGGCTTTAATAACAACATTTATCATGAGGGTAATATATCTAAAATGCCCGACTTTGATATTTTCTCGCTTCTCATTACGATAACACACCCGTGCGATATAGTGCAATTTTTACATCTCCAAAATGGCTACTTTTCTGACGAAAATCTGTGATATTTTTCTTATTTATACTGCAAACATAGGTTGTGGGTACTCGTTAGAACCGCCTCATTGAGGCGGTTCTAACGAGTACCCACAACCTATGTCTTGGAGCAGAAATAAGAAAATTATTGTTTACCCCCGTAAACCCCAGTTTTCTCTATATAAAGTGGGGTGTAAGGGGGTGTTCATTTCACGGACTTGTTCACGTGATGTGGACTGTCGAAAGCGTAAAACTTGATCGCACGGCACCAGAAAAAATGGTAATTATAAACGTAAATTACGTGCTTTTCAAAGAAACAATATCAGACTGAAGTGACTGTCCATAATATTATTGAATCATAGACGCCATTCAATGCTTGTTTTTCTAAGTTCATCACCCATTTCTGTATTACGAATTCTTGATACCGAGGCGAATAAGTCTACGATAATCAGTTATACGACGCTGCTCTTTTAACTAGAGGTTATACTCAGCATGCTCTTCGTCCTTCCATCGATTCTGAAATTAATCACAAACGTCACTACATCAAAATATCCTTCATTAATAAGGGTTATGATTTTATAGATTTACCTAGTATTTTACGGGACAGTTCGGTTATTTCATCCAATCCTGCTTATTTTCAATATACTGAAACACCCACCATTTGTTATAAATACAATAAACCTGTTAGATCTATCATTTATAATTTCAATAAACATGTTCTAATCTTGGCATTGACACTCACACTCCTGATACTTGTGATTGTAAAAATTCTGTGTATTGCTATCCTGCTGCTGGTGATGTTATTACTGGCAATTTTAAAAAAAAAAAAATCCTGATTTTAGGATACGTATTAGGACCGAGATATCGATTTCCTTCTAAAATTGATTTTAATAAATGTAGAGATGAAATCTCTGCTGCCTTGAATGAATTTGGTAATCGATGGTGTAAACGAGAGTATGCTGAGCAAAAAGCTTTAAAGAATGGAAACTTAGCATTCTGAAATTAGTGAACAAACGCATTTCTTTTTATTCGCAAAATACGAACGTATTACCTCCTAAACCTAAGACGTCTTTACGTCACCTTAAACTAGGTATTCAAGAATTTCATAGGAAGTTTGTTTTGGCTCCAGCAGATAAGGCCGCTAACAATGTGGTCGTTGTTTTACGGCATCACTATATTAACACTCTTCAGCAAAAAAACTTGGTGGTACTAAGGCCTTTAAGCTGTAGAGAGGGCTTTATGTGATGGCCACATTTGTCATTCAGCCACAAAGTTTGCTGTCTGTGCTACAGAAGGCAAAGACAAGCTTCCTACGGTATATTGGTTACCAAAACTTCATAAAAGACCATAAAAGCACGTTTAATTGCAAATTCAAGCGCTTGTACCACCACTGAACTCTCCAAATTTTTAACTTCATGTTTTACTGCAATAAAAAACATGTGATAAAATATTGCGACAAAGTCTTCGAAAGATCAGGTAGAAAGCTGTTTTGGTCTATAAAAAATTCTAATGAAGTTTTAAATAAATTGAAATCCAGGCGTTTTCGTTCTTCAAGTCTGTCAACTTATGCCACCCTTACTCTTTCTCATAATCTTATAAAAGAAAAACTTAATGATTTTATTGAATGTACATTTCATAGGGAAGACTCCCTCTATCTTGCATGTAATGTAAGAAATGATTTTTTCACTTCTGAAGAACATAAAATTATACTTTATGGTCTTTTCAGAAAGTATGTGAAGCTCTCACCTTTCTACTTGACAAAAATTACATTAGCTTTGGTACTAAGTTATTTTGAAAAGTTGGGTTGATCTGTTTTTGTTTTGTTATGAGAGAGACTTCATGATGATGTCCCTTTCTGCTGAAAACCAGTCTGAAATCATTGAAGCTTTTAGCTCCACTTCTAGATATTTGGATGGTTTATTAAATATTGATGATAAGTATTTCGATGGTTTGATCAGTCAGATTTACCCCCAAGAACTTCAGTTAAATAAAGCAAATGATACCGAGGCCCCGTTTTTGGATTTACATCTATCTATTGTAGATGGGCTTGTTTCGTGCAAAATATATGATAAACGCGATGATTTTGAGATGGTAAATTTTCATTTTTTTGGATGGGGATGTTTCTCGTGCGCCATCCTATGGCGTTTATATTTCGCAATTAATTCGATTTGCCAGAGTGTGTAGTCATGTAACTGACATCAACACCCGTAATAAATTGTTAACGTCTAAACTTCTTAATCAGGGTCATCGGTACCATAAACTACGCAAAGGCTTTTCAAAATTTTAAAGAGGTCATTATGATTTAATTTCAGAATTCAATATTGGACTTAAATCTCTTTTACAACAAGGTCTATCGGAACCCGAATTTTATGGTGACTTAGTATGTAAATTCAGAAAAAATATAACCGCAATGAATTCAGCACCCAATTTCGTAAAATCATTCTTTGATATAAAAAGATTGGGTACAACAAATGTTATACGACAGACTGCATGCATGGTAGTTAACCCAACCCCGGTTGACAACTTTGCTTCCCTCTTTATTTGCACGCCGGTGGGTCAGGCCTCAGATTCAATGATGGTTCCAACGTTGAGAATTAGAGAGATCTAATTCAAGGTAATGTTTGTTGGTGCCTGATGCTCTGTCTCTGGTCGGGCCCATCGGAGTCTAACTGTTGGTTTTCTTTTGCTCCAGCATTTCAGTAGTTCTTGCTGTCGAGTCCTCACCATCGTTTCATTTCTGTGGTTATTTGATTTTTGTGTTCACGGAGATGTTGCTCTGAAAAGGTAGGAGGCCTTCATGCGGACTGAACAAACTATTTGTCTAAATCGCGACATAAGTAAGGGCGGGGATTGTGGCCGCGTGGAATCAATTTGGACATCCCGGTGGAGTTTGTTTCCGCTGAACGTTTCAGGGCGGTTCGTCTGTCGCGGTTTATTTTTGTTATGGTTTGTCTATGGGTGTTTGTGTCGCTTACATTATTTTCTTTTGGATAGCCTATTGGCCGTTTTGTGGGAGTGTGACCGTCGTTTTGGCTTTCCGCTGTTGGTGTTACCGTTAGGGTCTGTTGTTTCGTGTGTGTGTTTCTTTCCCTTTGGTGTCTCTGATGGGAGCTGTGGGTTGATTATATTGATTACTGATCATTGCCTCCACTTCTATTTTAGTTGATGCCCATATTTGTCATTCAGCCACCAAGTTTGCTGTCTGTTTTACAGAAGGCCAAGACAAGATTCCTACGTTATATTGGTTACCTAAACTTCATAAAAGACCATACAAAACACGGTTAATTGCAAATTCAACCTCTTGTACCACCACTTTACTCTCTAAATTATTAACTTCATGTTTTACTGCCATTAAACACATGTGATAAAATATTGCGAAAGATCAGGTAGAAATCTAGTTTGGTCTATAAACATTCTAATGAAGTTTTAAATAAATTGAAATCGAGTCGTTTTCGTGCTTCAAGTCTGTCTGCTTATAATTTTTCTACCCTTTACACTACACTTCCTCATAATCTAATAAAAGAAAAACATAATGACTTAATTGAGTGGACATTTCTTAGGGAAGACTCCCTGTATCTTGCATGCAATGTAAGAAATGCCTTTTTTCACTTCTGAAGAGCTTACAAATTGTACTTTATGGTCATGTGAGAAAGTGTGTGAAGCTCTCACCTTTCTACTTGACAATATTTACAAAAAGATTTGATACTAAGTTATTTAGAAAGGGTGTGGGTATTCCGATGGGTACTAATTACGCACCACTTGTGGTTGATCTGTCTTTGTTCTGTTATGAAAGAGACTTCATGATGTCCCTTTCTGCTGTAAACCAGTCTGAAATCATTGATGTTTTTTGCGCCACTTCTAGATATTTGGATGATTTATTAAATATTGATAATACCTATTTCGATGGTTTGATCAGTCAAATTTACCACCACCCCCACCCCCACCACCAGAACGTCAGTTGAATAAAGCAAATTCTTCTGATACCGAGGCCCCGTTTTTGGATTAACATCTATCTGTTGTAGATGGATTTGTTTTTTGCAAAATTTATGATAAACGCGATGATTTTGATTTAGCGATTGTAAATTTTTCCTTTTTTGGATGGTGATGTTCCTCGTGCGCCATCATATTGCGTTTATATTTCGCAATTAATTCGATTTGCTAGGGCGTGTAGTCATGTAACTGACTTCAACACTCGTAATAAAATGTTAACGGCTAAACTTCTTAATCAGGGTTATCGGTACCATACACTCCGAAAAACCTTTTCAAAATTTTATAGACGTCATTCTGGTTTAATTTCAAATTCAATATTGGACTTAAATATCTTTTGCAACAAGGTCTATCGGAACCCGAATTTAATGGTGACTTAGTAAATAAGTTCAGGAAAATGTATAACCGCAATGACTTCAGCACCCAATTTCGTAAAATCATTCTTGAATATAAAAAGATTGGGTACAACATAAATGCTATACAACAGACTGCATGCGTGGTAGTTCACCCAATCACGGTTGACAACTTTGCTTCCCTCTTTAATTGCATCCCGGTGGATCAGGCCTCAGATTCTATGACGGTTGAAACGTAAAGGCTTATGTTGGTTGGCACCTGATGCTCTGTCTCTGGTCGGGCCCATCTAACTGTTGGTTTTCTTTTGCTCCAGCATTTCATTGGTTTCCTGCTGTCGAGTCCTCACCGTTGTTTCATCTCTGTGGTTGCTTGATTTTTGCGTCCACGGAGATGTTGCACTGATGAGCTAGGAGGCCTTTATGCAGACTGAACAAATTATTTGTCTTGATCGCGACGGAAGTAAGGGCGAGGATTGTGGTCACGTAAAATCAATTTAAGCCCCCCGGTGGAAATCGTTTCCGCTGACCGTTCCAGTGCGGTTCTTATGTCGCGGTTTATTTTTGTTTTGGTTTGTCTTTGGGTGTTTGTGTCGCTTATATTATTTTATTTTGGATAGCCAATTGGCCATTTTATGGGAAAATAACTGTCTTTTTGGCTTTCCGCTATTGATGTTTCTATTAGGGTCTGTTGTTTCATGTTTGTGTTTCTTTCCCTTTGGTGTCCCTGATGGGAGCTGTTGGTTAATTCTATCAATTCCTGATCATTGCCTTCACTTCTACTTAGGAGGGAATGTCGTTTGAAGAAATTGTTTACGGACGCACGCACGACGGCCGACGGACAAAAGGTGTTGAAATTTTGAATCAAATTGAACCAGAGGTTATGAGAATGTTCAATCTGAAGTTTTTCTGTGCTGAGTTCTAGTGAAAAACTTCTGCATTGGAGCAAAATGAAAGTTAAGGCAATGATCAGGAATCGATAGAATAGCCACACCTTCCTTCAGAGACCGCTAAGGACAGAAAAAACGAACATGAAATAACAAAACCCCTACGAAAATAACATAATCTGAATACCAAAAGGACAGTGAGCAACACACATATGCAAAGACAAATTATAACAAAAATAAACCACGACAGAAGAACCGCCTTGGAACGGTCAGTCTATTTCAATGGGGCTTAAATCGATTTTACGTAGCCGCAATCCTCGCCCTTTGTTCTATCGTGATTTAGACAAACTTGTTCAGTCCTTATAAAGGCTTTCTAACTTATCAGTGCTACATCTCCAAGAACATAAAAGTCAAACGACTTTAGAGATGAAAGAAAGATGAGGACTGGACATCTTAACATAACTGAAATACTGGAGAAAAAGAAAACCAACAGTAAGACTCCGGCGGGCCCGACTAGAGACAAAGCATCAGGAACCGACATTACCTACATATTTAATTAAGCCTTAACGCTGAAGCCGCCATAGAATCTGAGGCCTAACCCGCCGCCTGCAATTCAAGGGAAAAGCAAAGTAATCAAACGTACCTTGGTTAACTACCATGCATGTAGTCGTTCGTATAACATAAATGCTGTATCGAATCTTTTCATATCGAAGAAAGATTTTACGAAACTGGGTATCGAAATCATTGCAAGCATATATTTGTTTGAATTTATATTCTAATCGCCATAAATCTCGGGTTCCGATAGGCCTTGTTGCTGAATATGTTCTAAAAAGGGTTATACTTTGGGAGCAGGGAATACACCACAGAACTGGAAAATATGTAGTGTACATGTTTTCTGGGCAAGACTAGCTAGATGACTGAGATTAAAGTCAAACATTGAATTTTGAAACTAAATTTTGAAACAGAATCATCTTAGGTGTTTTGGTAGATGGTCACTGAAACAACATTCCCGTGACGTTTACATAAAATTCGACCAACGATATAGAAGAAGCTATCATTTAAAGTTTTCTATGTTCAGCTTTGTAGGTCATCTCGTTTACTAAAGCGAAACCATTTAAAATTTTTGTGTTAGAGGTCGTCTAAGCAACCTTGTTGTGAAACTTCAATTACATTGGACTAAATGTATGGGAAAATTGTCGGATAAAGGTTTTCCTATTTTGTTTTGGCAGCAATTGTGTTTATTGGATCCTAACTATTTTAGCTATTTTGGTAGACGGTCACCTTAGCCACCTTCCTATGAAGCTTCCATGAGACCGGACCAAAGGTATTTCTATCGTAGCTACGGCGGCCATCTAGTTTGTTGTAGGGAAGTTTGTAGAAGGTCACAAAGCAACATGTCTGTGAAATTTGAATGAAATGTAGCCAAAGCCGTAAAAGTAGTTTAAAGCTAAAGTGTGTTCGCATTTTAGCTCCAGCGGTCATCGTGTTATTTTGGGTAAACCATTAGAGCTATTTTGTGGAGCCGAACGATTTAGATAATTTGATAGAAGGTCTCACAAGGAATAGTTCCCTGAAATAACTTTAAAATCGGGCCATTTATCTTTGAGGTAGAGTCGATTAAATGTTTTTTTTTTTTAACTTTAGCGTTGGCGACCATTTTGTTCAGCCGAGCAGACTGTCGATATAGTCATTTCACCAGAGTGAGACACAATGAACATTGCGGTCTTTTGTTTCGTTTCTTTTCATTGGACCATTGGCCTTGGGGAAGATGTCGTTCAGAGTTTGTGTTTCTATATTTAGCTTTGGCGGCCATATTGTTGGAGCAAAAAATGTTGGCAATTCATGCACTAACTACACAAAGCCAACTAGCATATAAAATGAAAACAAACGAACGGTAGTATAGTGGTTCTTACCCATCCACAACTCCAGTTGTTTAGTTCTTGTTGCCAGATCAGAGGAATTCGTCGTTCTGTTGTAGTAATGAATGAGCGTATTTTGCTTCGCTAATACCCTAACCATATACCCTCGCCTAGGCGGCATTGCTGGTATAACAAATTTTGTTCCCCACAGCTCCATTGGTGTTGGACTGTCTGTGATGCTATCACATGCTGAAATCTGAAATAAGATCTCAATAAACGTTAGATTGTCAGTTAACGAGTAAAAATATATGGAATATGTTGTTTCGAATTAAAGAAGAAGAAACACAGAATGTCGTACACAATGATCGTACTTTACCTATTGCACTACTACCAGGAAAAGCACGTATGCAAACAGCATGAATATATAAAAGTTCTGAAACAGAACTTATCGTGATTCCCTTCATCCTAAGGAAACATGACATTGAAGAAGCCGTTGCATTACTACAGAGAGACATTTGTTTTACAAATATTTACATTATTTTCTTCTTATTGTTTGAAACCATGAATAGTGAATACTCGTAGGAATCACCTACACAACAATATAACAGACTGACCAGGTTTACAATGCCGACAGGTTGACATAATCGATACGGTTGTCAATTACTAGGCGAGCGAAACAGCCTGGCATAAAAGGTCGTCATGCCATTTCTACTTCGTCACTTTTCTCCTTTATGTAAGACGGCTAAGGTCGTTAACATACACCAAACACGTTTAAACAGGTTAGTTTTGTGGGGAAAGTCAAAAGAAATTGAGGACTTGTCGTTATTTCAAAGCGCTAGAGTAGACATAAATAAGCTTGGGTATGTTATTTATTGATTAAACATATCCATATACGTCTTTGATCAGTATCATAAGTTGTAAATGCGCACCAGGTCATTGTTCATCAACTATTATTCTACTATGAGGTTTTATGGTAATAGTCGGAACCTAGAGTTTTATTCTTGTGTGGGTTTGTTCTTGCATCCAAAGGCAAACCTTTTTAAACGTACGATTTGGCAACTTGCATAAAGAGCATAAAAATATACATTATGGTCATGCTAGAAAATGTGTGAAGCTTCTCATCTTTCTAGTTGATGATATTTACAGAAGATTTGGCCAAAGCTATTTAGATAAATTGTTGGTATTCCGATGGGTACAAACTGCGCAAACCTTGTGGCTGCTCTTTTCTTGTTTTATTATGAAAGAGACAATCATAGTGCAGTTTATATTTTACTTTTGGTCCTTTGAGATCAGCGTGAATATTCTTAGAAATCAGAAATAAATTATTGGTTTAGACTCATATTCTAGACAGACTTTTAATTATTTGGACCCCATTTTGATTTATATCAGTCTTTGATAATGTTGGTTGGTGCCTGATGCTCTGTCTCTGGTCGGGCTCATCGGAGTCTAACTGTTGGTTTTCTTTTGCTCCAGCATTTCAGTGGTTTCTTGCTGTCGAGTCCTCACCGTTGTCTCACCTCTGTGGTTCTTTGATTTCTGTGTTCACGGAGATGTTGCACTGATGAGTTAGGAGGCCTTCATGCGGACTGAACAAATTATTTGTCTAAATCGCGACGGAAGTAAGGGCGAGGATTGTGGCCACGTAAAATCGATTTAAGCCCCCCAGTGGAAATCTTCCACTGACCGTTCCAAGGCGGCTCTTCTGTGGCGATTTATTTATGTTGTTGTTTGTTACTTACTGTGTGTATCACTTGTGTCTTTTAATTTTGGATGGCCATATGGCCATTTTGTGGGAAAGTAACTGTCCATATGGCCTTCCTTTGTTTAGGTTTCCATTATGGTCTGGTCGCTTAATGTTTGTATTTCTTTCCCTTTGGTGTCTTTTATGGATGGAGTAAGTTAATTGTATCAATTCCTGATCTTTGTTTTACTTCTACTTTGAATCGACTGCCTATTCGAAATTCGCAAAATTTCAGTATGTTTCCTCTGGCTTTCTTTGTCGGATCATTACAGGGTCACTGATGAGGCTTTATTAGCCGAAACTACGTAGTATGACCCATCGTCTTTCTTATGAATGTTTTCATTGCTCTTAAAGGAACTCATTTTTTATTTTTATTCATAATGTCCCTTACCGTTAATAACAAATCTGAAATCATTAAAGCTTTCAGCTCGACTTCCAAATATTTGGATGATTTATCAAATACTGGCAATACCTATTTCGATGGTTTGATCAGTCAATTTTATTTCCCCACCACAGAACTTCAGTTAAATAAAGCAAATTCTGATAACGAGGTCCCGATTTTGGATTTACATTTGTCTATTGTAGATGGGTTTGTTTCCTGCAAAATGTATGATAAACGGGATAATTTTGATTTTGATATTGTAAATTTTCTTTCTTGGTGTTCATCGTCCGGCATCCTATGGCGTTTATTTTTCGCAATTAATTCAGTCTACCAGAGTGTCTTGTCAAGTAACTGCCTTTAACACTCGTAATAAATTGTTAACTGCTAAACTGCTTAATCAGGTTATCGGTATCACAAACTACCCAAAATAGAAGTGGAGGCAATGATCAGGAATCGCACAAACATGAAACAACAGACCCTAATGGAAACATAAATAGCGGAAAGCCAAAAGGACAGTTACTTTCTTACAAAATGGCAAATAGGCTATCCAAAATAAAATAATATAAGCGACACAAACGCCCAAAGACAAACCATTACAACAATAAACCGCGACAAAGCCTTTTCTGGATTTTATAGACGTTATTCTGGCTTTCTTTGGCGGATCATTACAGGGTCACTGATGAGGTTTTATTAGCCGAAACTACGTAGTATGACCCATCTTCTTTCTTATGAATGTTTTCATTGCTCTTAGAGGAACTCATTTTTTATTTTATATGCCTTCACTGCAGCTGGTGTTGTGCCGTGTGGCGGCCGTAAAACGTCTCCCCGTACATCAACCATAGTGCAGTTTATATTTTACTTTTGGTCCTTTGAGATCAGCGTGTATATTCTGAGAAATCAGAAATAAATTATTGGTTTAGACTCATATTCTAGACAGGTTTTTAATTATTTGGACCCCATTTTGATTTATATCAGTCCTTGAATCGACTGCCTATTCGAAATTCGCAAAATTGCAGTATGTTTCCTCTGGCTTTCTTTGGCGGATCATTACAGGGTCACTGATGAGGCTTTATTAGCCGAAACTACGTAGTATGACCCATCTCTTTTCTTATGAATGTTTTCATTGCTCTTAAAGGAACTCATTTTTGATTTTTATATTTACTTTCAAAATTCAATGTTGGACTTAAATCTATTCTGCACCAGAGTCTGTCGGAACCCGAATTTATGGTGACATAGTGTATAAATGCGGAATAATATATACTTGCAATGACTTTAGTACCACATGTCGTAAAATCATTCTTCGAGATAAACATAAATAGTATACGACAGACTGCGAGCATGGTAGTTAAAGTAATTACGGTTGGTAACTTTGCTTCCCTCTTTAATTGCACGCCCGGAGGGTGGATCAGGCCTCCGATATTATGTCGGTTCCAGCATTAAAGACTTACTCAGAATTAAAATTTAATTTTATGTAATGTTGGTTGGTACCTGATGCTGTGTCTCTGGTCAGGCCTATCAGAGTCTGTCTTTTTTTGCTCATACACTTCAGTGGTTCCTTGCTTTTGAGACCTCACCGTTGTTTCATATCTGTGGCTGTTTTATTGTTGTGTTCTCGGAGATTGTGCAATGATGAGTTAGGAATCCTTCATGCGGCCTGAACACATTATTTGTCTAAGTCGTAACGGTAAAATTGATTTAAGCCTCCTCCCCCAACACACAGTAAAATACTTTTCACTGACCGTTCCAAGGCTGTTCTTCTGATGCGGTTAATTTTTGTTATAGTTCGTCTTTGAATATGTGCATCGCTAATATGTTTTTTTTTTGGAAAGCCAATTGGCCATGTTGTGGGAAAGTCTTATTTGGCTTCCGTTATTGATATTTCCTTAGTGTATAGTCATTCAATGTTTGTGTTTCTGACGGGAGATGTTGGTTAATTGTATCGATTACTGATCATTGCCCTCACTTCTATGTTGCATTTGGTAATCCATATTAGATGTTGATTAACATGTCTTCATTCAATAATTCTGATATCTATCAGATACTCAGAAACTATCAAAGTTTCATCAATCCTACTAGGTATATCCATGTATGTATCAAATATCAATAAATATCAATAGCTAGGAATGGCTGCAAAGTTATAAGGCGAAATCATCTTCAAAGTATTTTTCTTCCTATTAGTATTGAATTAAGGATGTGAAATTATGCAGAGTGCAATCCATTTTTACACCAACTGGTTTTCTTAAAGGCATGAACTGCTGTGTTTGCAATGTGGCATTCGCCTGCTAACATGATATGGGTAGAGGAGCTCAATATTGACACCATCTGTAAAACAGACCAACACAGAATTATCCTGAAAGAAGCAAGAAGTCCACGATGGACCTGAATGGCTCACCTAAGTTTGGATAGAAAAGTAATCACCAAGACAAATATTTTGGTAGAGTTTAATGCAGATTAAAGCAAAACTGTGGTCTCCAGAGACTGAACAAGGCTTTAAAGCAATTTGCCTTTAGATCCAATATGACTCGTATTCAAACTGTATCGAGATATTATCAAGGCATAAATTATTTTATTGTTTCATGAAGAGTGAAGAAAAACTGTGACCTATAAGATCACAGTGAACAAACAAACTGACTAGTGACCAAATTATTTATCAAACATGACCCAAATTCGTGACCAGGACAACATTTCGATATAGTATCATACAGATATGAGCAAAACCGGCATCTTGCGGTTTAACAAGGTACTATTCCGACAAGGTCTATCGACAATCAAGAAGAAAGCTGGTTTGGTATATTGAAATTCGAATGAGGTTTTAAATAAACTAAAATCCAGTTGTATTCGTGTTTTAAGCCTGTCTTTGTATGATTTTCTCCGTTTACACTTCATTACCTCAATCTTATTCTCAATCTAAGAAAACAATTATAATGACTTAATTGAACGGATATATTCTATCAGGAAGCTTTTCTCTATCTTGCATGTGATGTAAGAAATGTTTTCACTTCTGGCAAACATAAACAATGCACAATATAGTCATGTCAGAAGATAGTGAAGCTCTCACCTTTCTACTTGACAATATTTACATACGATTTGGTGCTTAGGTATTAAGACAGAGTGTGGTAAATCCGATGGGCTTGAACTGCGCACCCCTGTTGTTGATTTGTTCTTGTTCTGTTATAAAAGAGATTTCCTGATGTCCCTTTCTTTTAAAAAAATCTGAAGTTATTGCAACTTTAGCTCGACGTCTAGATATCAGGAGTGTTTATTACTGTCAATACCTACTTAAATGGTTCGATCAGTCAAATTTACCCCTAAGAATAGAAGTAGAGGCAATGATCAGAAATCGATACAATCAACCCACAGCTCCCATCAGAGACACCAAATGGAAAGAAACACAAACATGAAACAACAGACCCTAATTGAAACATCAATAGCAGAAAGCCAAAAGGACAGTTACTTTCCCACAAAATGGCCAATTGGCTATCCAAAATAAAATAATATAAGCGACGCAAACCCTCCAAAACAAACCATAGCAAAAATAAACCGCGACATAAGAACCCCATTGGAACGGTCAGCGTAAACGAATTCCACCGGATGTCTTAAATCGATTTTACGTGACCACAATCCTCGCCCTTACTTCCGTCGCGATTTAGACAAATAATTTGTTCAGTCTACATGAAGGCCTCCTAACTCATCAGTGCAACATCTCCGTGAACACAAATAATCAAACAACCACAGAGATGAAACAACGGTGAGGACTCAACAGCAAGAAACCACTGAATTGCTTGAGCAAAAGAAAACCAACAGTTAGACGCCGATGAACTTCAACAGTCAGAACTTCAATTAAGTAAAACATTTTTTTCCGATACCGAAAATTTAAAAGAAAGACCCAGAGAGCGCCACAATTACAAGTCGCAGCTCACTCTCGACACCAATAGGAAGAGGAAACATACGCAAAACAAGAAAAACGCGAGTGTTTATGAAATTGAACAATCAACACTCTCTTCCCATCATGGGTGGATAAGACCATTAGAAAACACTAACAACAACTCACAACAAAATTGCAAATATACAACAAAAATAACAGCAAAAGACCAACACCAAAACTACCGCATAGGAACGGTCAGCAGCATATGCTACTGGGGGGCTTTAGGATCTTTTACCGGCAGAATATTTGCCTTAGGTAAGGGTGTTGTTCCCAACAATAAACTTTTAATTGAAGTAAAGCCCCGTTATTGGATTTATATTTATTTATTTTAGATTTTGGGTTTGTTTATTGCAAAATTTCTGATAAACGCAATGATTTTGAGATTTTTTTTTCTTTTCTCGGATGGTGATGTTCCTCGTGTGGCATTCGACGATGTTTATATATATCAACCAATTCGATATGCCAGAGTGTCTAGCCATGTAAGTGACTACATACTGTAAAAAATTGCTTAGCTTCTTTATCACGGCTATCGGTATCATAAACTTCACAAAGCTTTTTCTAAGTTTTTTATAGACGTCATTTAGATTTAGTCTCACAATTCAATGCTGGACATTAATGTCTGCAACAAGGCCCATCGAAAAGTGAATTGTATGGTGAATTAGTAGATACCTTCAAACAAGACGGCCAAGATAGCCCTTAATCGCTCAGCTGATTTCAAAGATGTCAAATAGCTTCTGAAAGATCTGGTGGCAATCATGTTTTTCAGAGCAGAACGATTTGAGCTAATTTAGTAGAGGGTTACCTAAACAACATTCCTGTGAACTTTAAATCAAACTGGCCGAAAGGTTTAGGAGGAGTTTGCATTTAAATGAAATTGTTGACCTATTTCTAGGTTTAGATCTGGCAGCCATTTTGTTCATCCGAGCAAAAGGATTTTAGCTAATTTGGTAGAAGGTCATATAAGCAATATTCCTATGAAGTTTGAATGGAATTTGCCTAAGGGTACAAGAGGAGTTACTATTTAAAATGATTCTATTTTTAGCTCTGGTGGCCATCTTGTTCATCAGTGTGGAAGGATTTTTTTGTTTGGTACTAGGTCACCCAAGCAACATTTCTAAACATGGGTTTGGGATGAGTTGGCATTTAAAATAAATTATTGACGTTTTTCTTATTAAGCTCTTGTGGCCATTTTTTCATCGGAGCAGAACCGTTTTAACTATTTTGGTAGAGGGTCACCTAAGTAACATGCCGTGTAGTTAGAATGAAATAGGCCAACGGGTACAGGCGGAGTTGTTGTTTAAAGATTTTCTGTTGTTAGCTCTGGAGCACATCCTGTTCATTGGAGCAGAACCATTTTAGTATTTTCGGCAGGATGTCACCTACGCAACATTCCTATGCAGTTCGACTGAAATAGGCCCAATGGTATAGGAGGAGATGTCGTTTAAGGATTTTCCTGTTTTTAGCTCTGGCGGCCATTGGAGTGGAACAGTTTTAATTATTTCGTTAAAGGGTCACCTAAAGAACATTCCAATGAAGAAAAAATGAAATTGGCCCAACGGTATAGGAGTTGTTGTTTAAAGATTTTTTTTCTATATTTAGCTCAGACGCTTGAAAGAAACTGGCCTAAGGGTTTGGGAGGAGTTGGCATTTAAAGCAAATTATTGACGTTTTTCTATTTTTAGCTCTGGCGGCAATTTTGTTCCTCCGAGCAGACCCGTTTCAGCTATTCTGGTAGAGGGTCACCTAAGGAACATTCCTTTGCAGAAAGAAAAATTGGCCCAAGGGTATAGGAAAATAGAAGTGGAAAGCCAAAAGGACAGCTACTTTCCCACAAAATGGCCAATAGACTATCCAAAATAAAATAACAAAAGCGACACAAACACCCACAGACAAACCATAACATATATAAACCGCGACAGAAAAACCGCCTTGGAACGGTAAGCGGAAACAAATTCCACGGTGGGGGGGGGGGGGGGGGCCTTAAATCGATTTTACGTGGCCACAATCCTCGCCCTTACTTCCGTCGCGATTTAGAAATATAATTTTTCTAGTCCGCATGAAGGCCTCCTAACTAACGAGTTGTTGTTCTTTAAAGATTTGTTTTTCTATGTTTAGCATTGGCGGATATCTTGTTCATCGGAGTGGAGCTATTTTAGCATTATCAGCAGTGGGTCACCCTAAGCAACATTCCCACGCAGTTTGACTGAAATAGGTCCAAGGGTATAGGAGGAGTTATCGTTTAATGGTGTTTCTTTTTTTAGCTCTGCCGACAATCTTGTTTATTAGAGCAGAAATATTTAAGCTATATTGATACAGGGTCACCGTAGCAATATTCCAATGAAGTTGATTGAAATCGGCTCAAGAGTAGTTGACATTTTAAACAAATTATCGATGCTTTTCTTTTTTAGCTCTGGTGGCCATTTTGTTCTTCAAGGCGGTAACGTTTTAGCCAGTTTTATACACGGTAGCCTAAGCAACACTCCAATGAAGTCTCGATTGAAACTGGCGCAAGGGTTTAGGAGGAGCTGGCATTTAAAGCAAATTATTGCCTTTTCTATTTTAGCCCAGGTTGCCATTTTGTTCATCGGAGCGTTATCATTTAAGCTATTTTGGTAGAGGGTCACCTAAGCAACATTCCTATAGAGTATTAAAGAAATTAGCCCAAGGGTATAGGAGCTTTTGTGGCAGAGGGTCACCTATGCAACACTCCTTTGAAGTTTGACTGACATTGGCCCATGAATATATGAGGACTTGTCGTTCAACGATTTTAGGGCTGGTGGCCATCTTGTTCATCAGTGCAGGACGATTTTGTTATTTTGATAGAGGGTCACCTAACCAACATTCCTATGAAGATTGGATGAAACTGGCCTAAGGGTTTGGGACATGTTGGCATTTTAAGCACATTTTAGACATATTTTTTTCTTTTTTTTAGCTAGGGCGCCCATTTTGTTAATCCGTGCAAAACCGTTTTAGCGTTTTTGGTAGAGGATCACCTAAGCAACATTACTACTAAGTTCGAATGAAATTGGCCCAAAGGTACAGGTGAGTTGTGCTTTTAATATTTTTTTCATCTTGTTCAGCGGAGCAGAACGATTTAGCTATTTTGGTAGAGGGTCACCTAAGCAATATTCCTATGATGTTTGATTGAAATTGTTCTAAGGGTTTTGGAGGAGTTGGCATTTAAAGCAAATTATTGACTTTTTCCTTTTTAGCTCACCAGAGCCGAAATCTCCGGGGGGGGGGGGGGGGGGGGGCGGGGAGCTTATAGGATGGACACTGTCCGTCGTCGTCATCGTCGTCTATGTCTGCGTCATCGGTGCCAACGCTTTCAAACGACATCTCCTCTGAAGCCACCCGGCCGATTGGGCCGACAATTTAACTGTAGCATCCTTGGGCGTGGGGATTGAATGTTTATGTTCTTTTTATGAAAATCGGCTGTTTAGTTTGGTTGTTATGGCAACTTAAAGTTTCCATAGACTTATAATGGGGAAATTGAAAAATGGCATTTACTGCCAAAGCATTGCAGTTATTTTGACAAAACTTCTATAGATATGTTTCTTGAGTAAACTTCTCTCAGCCATATGCTTTTATGCCAACCTGAAGTTCCCGGGGTTGTGCTGGGGTCATGTACAACACTCCACTTAATAAAAGGCCGTATATCTTAGAAACCATTCAGATCGCCAGCCCTAAACCATAATTATTCTTGTTCCTTACGATAAGACGCATTCATTGGCTCCAACCTGGGGACCCCCGGGATGCACCGAGAACCTGCCCGACCCCTCCACTTCATAAAAGGCACAATATCTCGGAAGCCTAACATATCCCCACCCCTGAACCATATATATTATTGTCCCTTATGATAAAACGCATTCAGTAACAGCAACTGGGGTTCACCGGGATGCGCCCGCGCCTTACTCCAACCCCTCGCATATTCTTGTTCCTGAGGATAAGAGACATTCAGTGACAAAACCTGGGGGCCCCTGGGTTGGGCCGTGGATATGCCCCGACCCCTCCTACTCATAAAAGACCATATATCTCAGCAACCATTAAGATCCCCACACCTTAACCATATGTATTCCTGTTCCTTATGATACGACGCATTCAGTGACACCAACCGCCCCACCCCCCCCCCCCCCCCCACGGATGCTACAGGGCCTTGTCCCAGCACTTCCACACTTCCACTTCATTAAAGGCCCAATATCTCGAAAACCTCACATATCTCAACACTCTATCCATATACATTATTGTTCCTTATGATAAGACACATTCAGTGACACCAACCTGAGCCCCCTGGGATGAGCCAGGGGCCTGCCCCATTTGCTCCACTTCATAAAGGGCCATTTATCTCAGAAACCATTCAGATCCCCACCCCATAACCATATATATTATTGTCCTTGTGATAAAACACATTCAGTGACATCAACCTGCCCCCCCCCCCCCCGGATGCGCCCTTGCCCCACCTCCTACACTTCAGAAAAGTCCCAATATCTCGGAAACCTTACAGATCCCCACCTTTATACCATATATATTCTTGTTCCTAATGATGAGACGCATTCAGTGACAGCAACTGCTCCGCCCCTGGACGCGTCCGGGGTCTTGCCCCACCCCCTCCACTTCATAAAAGGCCAAATACCTCGGAAACTTTACAGATCCCCACCCCTAAACCATATATATTCTTATTACTGAGGATAAGACACATTCAGTGATACCAACCTGGGGGCCCCTGTGTTAGGTCGGGGCAATGCCCCACCCCCTCCACTTCAAAAAAGCCATATATCTCAGAAACCGTTCAGATCCCCACCACTAAACCATATATATTCTTGTTTCTTATGATAAGATGCATTCAGTTAACACCATTCTGGGGCCCCCGAGGTACATCCGGCCATGTCCCACCTGTAAGAACTGTATACAGGTTTATTAAAATTTATCAGGTCATATCCGATGTTGACATACTTGGTATAGCGAAATAACTCTAGTTTCGTGCAGCCAATCTATAACTGCAACTGCGTAGAAGTTTATAACGTCAACTGCGTTTATGTAGGATTTGAAACGCGAATATAACCCTTCACACGTAAGATACGTTAGCGTCATGACGTTGCGCTATTGTGAGATTGCTGGGCGTTACGTTAACAACCGCAGGTAGAATTATTAAGGATTTCGAAGAAGTAAAAAGGTGCAAAGTCGGTTAGATGATTTGATTAATTGCCTTAACAGCTGGATATTAAGTTCTTATAATTTTATAAGAGATGCCTTTAGTTTTTGACCGAAATTTATATACTTGTTCTTTACGAGGCAATCCAAACAGTTTTAAAACGAAATGTACATGATAAACTGCTTTACTGTGAGTATGATAAAGAACTACAGGCGACTGCTGTTGCATAACGTGTAATTATTTTCGCTTGTTTATATGTCTTTGTATCTAGCAGTTTTTATTTTTATTGTTTCAGAGAATCGCTATCCTTGTTCACATGTACAACACATAAAGATTCAGGCGCATATCTCGCACGCTTCCTTGTTGTAATCCGAAATTCCCTACAATTCTCGACTGGCTCTAGTGGTACAGAGAACGATGGATACGGCGGATTCGCTAGATGAAACTACGGACCTTTCAAGTAAGAAACGTGTCCGTAGCGCACAGCTATCCCAGTTGACAAAATCTATAATGAATTAGAGAGGAGCATGAGCTCATACCAAAATAAAGACTTTGTGAAGTCGTTGTACGGTAAATTAAATGATCGCTTTGAACAGTTCAGGTCGGCACATTTACAGTGTCTAGATCTTTGCACGGAGTCAGATGCAGCGAATAACCTGGAACAGAATTTTGATAGCTGTCAGAAGAACTTCGTCGAGTTCCAGGACAGGTTTTCTCAGTGGATTACGGAAGGAGAAAGGCCTACACCTGATGATAATGACGGTAGTTCACATGTCAGCCGCACAACCTCGTGTGCGTCTGTTTCGTCACAGAATAGACTACGGCATGCAACGGCTAAGCGACTTGTAGCAGAACTGAAACTGAAACAGTTGTCCAAAAGGCACGCAATGGAACGTGCTCACAAGGAATTGGAGTTAAAACAGCAGCTGTTTGAGCAACAGTGTGATGTTGAGGAAGCAGCTCTCGAGGAATCAGTTTGGCAGCAGGCAGTAAATGAGGAAAGCGACAAAACCACCGAGTCCACGGTTGTACCTTCTCTTCCAACCATGCTGGATACGATACATGATGGTATACGGGACCACGACGGAGCGGTAGGAGGAGCTGACTATAATCCGGTAGCTATGGTAACTGCAAAGACGCAGGTAAGATCCGAGTCTCCGAAGAGAAATGGCCAGGATAACCTGTCTTCAGATTCAAAACAGTCTGGGACATCGAACGTGACTAATATAGACGCAGCATTCCAGCACCTTGCAGCCACACTACAGGAGGGGTTTAACCTGCCCAAACCAGAACTATTGGAATTTAATGGCACACCAACAGACTATTGCAAATTCATAAGTAACTTTGAAACAAACATAGAAAACAAAGTTAATGATGAAAGACTCAAATTAAGTTACTTTATTCAGTATTGCAACGGCGAGGCAAAATCCTGCATAGACGACTGTGTGTTGCTTGAACCATCTGAGGGTTACAAACGTGCTAGGTCTATATTATACTCACGGTATGGCAGACCGCATGTAATTGCCAGATTCTATATAGACAAATTGGTAGGTGGTCCACAAATAAAGGCATCCGACACCAACGGGCTCTCAAGTTTAGCATTAGATATGCAGAGATGTGAAATTACGCTGTCTAAGTTAGGGTTTGCTTCTGATGTCGATAACTCAGAAAATTTAAGACGCGTCGTGAAACGCTTACCCATGCATCTTCGAGCTAGGTGGGCAGACGTTGCGCATTCAATCAATGAGCCGGCGTTAGGTTATCCCGGTAGAGAGGCTAAATTTTCCGACCTAGCCAAATTTGTCGATGAAAAATCTCGCGTCGCTAGCTCGATGTACGGTCTAGATCTTTCAAGAGAAAATACTCCGAATAAAGGGGGTAGGGGTCCTCATAGCCAACATCAGAGTAATGCGGATAGGATTAAGGTCACAACACTTGCTACCAGTGGTGAAACTGAAATAGCTAAGCCTGAGCGAAAATGTGGTTGTTGCTCAGGTACCTGCTACAATTTGGAATTATGTAAAAAGTTCTAACAAATGAGCATCGCTGACCGATATCAGTTGGTCCGTAAGATGAAATTGTGCTTTAAATGTTTGAAAGGTAAACATTTTTCCAAACAATGTAGAAAGCCGCAAGCCTGCACAGTGCCTGACTGTGAGCAATTGCATCATATTTTGTTGCATAAATGGATGGCCGAGTCTGATCACCTGGATACACAGCACTCTGTCAGTTGTGGGGTGACGAATACCTCTGCGCCCAAAAAATGTTTGGGGATTATTCCTGTTGTTGTCACGGGTGGGAATGGTTACTCATGTGAGACGTATGCACTTCTTGATGACAGTGCAGACAAGACGTTATGTGATGAACGCTTGCTACGTGCTCTCAATGCTGACAGCAGACAGGTAACGTTTAACATTTCAACAGTGAACTCCACGGACTGCGTTACTCATGGGCAGGAGGTCGATCTACAAGTTCAGCACGTGAACAGCACTGGTAGAGTAGATCTGCATAATGTATGGACAGTCAAGAGACTCCCTATTTCATCCCGAACCGCTGCGGTAAGTGCCGATATTAAGAAATTGTCTTATCTGAAGGACATTGATGTACCAAGTATTGCTACCACAGATGTTATGTTGTTGGTAGGCACAGATTCGTCAGCTGCCCATATCCCATTGGAAGTTCGTTCGGGGAACAGTGGCCAACCATATGCAATTCGTACACGTCTGGGTTGGGCGATACGTGGACCTGTCCAGGCCACCAATGCATCAGGCGGATTCAGTGTAAATTTTCAGCAATCCACTGATGTTTTATTGCTGCAGCAGCTAGAACGAATGTGGACAACGGACTTTGATGACAAAATAAGAGACGAAACAAAGTCCATGTCAGTTGAAGACAAGCTTACCATGCAGAAGATGGAGTCTTCTATCTCTTTTGAGAATGGACATTACCGACTTGGACTTCCTTGGCGTGACGAGAGCTCTCGTTTGCCAAACAACATGACATTGGCACATGCCCGCTTACAGCAGTTGAGGCGCAAGTTGACTCATGACCCGTCCTTGCATCAGAAATATGCAGACACAGTCAATGTCTACATAGCAAAGGGTTATGCAAGTGAGGTGACAACCATTGATACCACCTCGAACCGCATTTGGTACCTACCGCACCATCCTGTGAGTAATCCAAACAAACCTGGAAAAGTGCGTGTGGTGTTCGACTGTGCAGCTAAGTATGAAGGTATTTCCCTGAACAGCCAGCTTTTACAAGGTCCAGATTTGAATAACAGTTTGGTCGGCGTTGCTATCAAGTTTAGAAAGGAACAAGAAGCTCTGGCTGCTGATATCGAATCAATGTTTCACCAGGTGCATGTTCTGGAAAGAGACTGCGATGCCTTACGCTTTCTTTGGTGGCCGAACGGGGATATCACGAAGCAACCTAGATGCTACAGTATGCAGGTTCATCTGTTCGGTGCAACATCGTCACCAAGTTGTGCTGCAAATGCCCTCAAACGAACTACCGATGACAACGCACATGTATTCGATCCAGAGGTGGTGTCGACTGTCAAGAAAAATTTCTATGTTGACGACTGTCTCAAATCTGTTCCATCAGAGAAAGTTGCAGTGAAGCTAGCCCAAGACTTGCAGTCTCTGATGAAGATGGGTGGTTTCCGGCTTACAAAATGGCTCAGTAACAGCAGGAACGGTCTTCGCTCGATACCAGAGTCTGAAAGAGCTCCTTCTGTTGTAAGCCTTAACCCTTGCGACGATCTGCCTAGAGATCGTGCTTTAGGCATAAACTGGGACGTAAATGACGACAAAATAAAATTCATAGTTCAGGTAGCAGATCGACCATTCACTAGACGGGGCATACTTTTAATAGTAAGCTCCATATTTGATCCACTTGGGCTCGTATCGCCAATCACACTTCGGGCGAAGGCCATTGTCCAAGATCTATGCAGAAAGAAGCTTGGATGGGATGACGAAATCCCGCTGGCGAACCAGACTGAATGGAAAAATTGGTTAGCTACCCTACCACATTTGCAGAATATAACTGTGAATCGCTGTTTCAAGCCTCAAGGGTTTCTTGACACAATCAATGCACAGTTGCACATCTTTAGTGATGGGTCAGAACTCGGTTACGGAGCAGCTGCATATTTGAGGTTAGTTGACGTCTATGGCTATGTTACCTGTTCGCTTGTTATTGGCAAGGCTTGCCTATCGCCAATCAAAAGGTTGTCAATTCCAAGGCTTGAACTGTCTGTAGCTGTGGTTGCATGTCGGCTTTATCGACTTTTATCTGACGAACTGGAACTAAACTTGGACAGGATCACGTTCTGGACCGATTCCATGATCGTTCTAGGCTACATCAAAAACGTTTCGCGACGTTTTAAAACATTTGTTGGTAACCGACTCAGTGTCATTCATAATGCAACCTCACCAGATCAGTGGTGCTACATTGAATCAAATTTGAATCTTGCGGACATAGCATTAAGAGGAATTGATGCGAGCGACACAGAGAAACTCAGCGTTTGGCTGAACGGGCCTGAGTTTATTTGGCATGACAGTCTGCATTGGCCACAGCAAAACCTAACATGTAACATACCTGATGACGACGTTGAGATTAAGAAAGAGGTAGTGATCAACAACGCTACTGCTAGTTACTTTATCGACAGTTTTGCTGATCACTATTCTGACTGGAGAAAACTGCAACGTGCTACGGCGTGGTTGACGAGGGTTAAAGTCAAATGCAGACATCGCTACTTGCGTCATCCTGAACGGTGCCGACGAGGTAATCTCACCTTAACAGAAATACAGAAGGTTACGAATGATATTTTAGTCTGTGTCCAAGAAACTCCCTTCATGAAGGAGACCACCAGCTTGAGAAACGGGAATCCTATGGGAAAATACAGCCACATTGCGTCACTCAATCCTGTTTTAGTTGATGTATTGGTTCGTTCGAAGGGACGTGTGAGTTTTGGAGCTATTAGCAGGTGTCCTGTTATACTGCCGAGTGGTTATCACGTGACTACACTTATCATTAGCGTCCTCCATGAGACTACGGGTCACGTCGGAATTCAGCAAGTGTTAGCCGCAACCCGTAAAAATTACTGGATTGTTAAGGGGCACAGTGCAGTGAAGAAAGTTCTTAAGGGTTGCAAACGCCAATATGCTCCGTTGTGTACGCAACAGATTGCACCCTTGCATGAGGAACAAATGTCTCCAGACAAACCACCATTTTCGTTTGTAGGAGTAGACTATTTTGGTCCACTGATTGTAAAGGCAGCTCGAACCCATTTGAAAAGATATGGGTGCATATTCACGTGCCTTACGACCAGGGCAGTTCATCTAGAAGTTGCCCACAGTTTGACCGCTGATTCATTCATTGCTGCCTTTCAACGCTTTACAAGCCGACGAGGAGTGCCAGAGAAAGTGTTCTCTGACAATGGAACAAATCTTGTCAAGGGCGACAAGGAGTTGCGGAAATCCCTACAAGAATGGAATGAATCAATAAGAGGGCCCAGAGGGCCCTGAATCGCTCACCTGAGAATCAGTGTCTCTAGTACATTCTTGGTCCAAGGGCTATACTAGGTGAAGCTTCATACCAGATATCAAAGACCTGAGGCTTGTGGTTTCAGATATGAAGATTTTTAAATATTTTCCCTATATAAGCCTATGAAAAACCAAAGGGCCCCGAGGATGGGGGCATTTTTGGCCCCAGGGCTATAATTTGAACACTCTTGGTAGAGGTCCACTAGATGAAGCTTCACACCAAATATCAAAGATCTGAGCCTTGCGGTTTCAGAGAAGAAGATTTTTAAAGATTTTCCCTGTATAAGCCAATGTAAAACCAAAGGCCCCCGGGGTGGGGGCATTTCTGGCCCCAGGGCTATAATTTGAACAATCTAGGTACAGGTCCACTAGGTAAAGCTTCACACCAAATATCAAAGACCTGGGCCTTGCGGTTTCAGAGAAGAAGATTTTAAAGACTTTCCCTATATAAGCCTATGTAAAACCAAAGGCCCCCGGGGCGGGGGCATTGTTAGCCCCAGGGCTATTATTTGAACAATCATGGTAGACGTCCACTAGATGAAGCTTCACACCAAATATCAAAGATCTGAGCCTTGCGGTTTCAGAGAAGATGATTTTTAAAGATTTTCCCTATATAAGCCAATGTAAAACCAAAGGCCCCTGGGGCGGGTGAATTTTTGGCCCCAGGGCTATAATTTGAACAATCTTAGTAGAGGTCCACTAGGTGAAGCTTCACACCAAATATCAAAGACCTGGGCCTTTCGGTTTTAGAGAAGAAGATTTTCCGTATATAAGTCTATGTAAACCCAAAGGCCCCCGGGCGGGGGCATTCCTGGCCCCATGGCCATAATTTGAACAATCTTGGTAGAGGTCCACTAGATGAAGGTTCATACCAAATATCGAAGACCTGGACCTTTCGGTTTCAGAGAAGAAGATTTTTAAAGATTTTCCCTGTATGTAAAACCAAAGGCCCCCAGGGCGGGGGCATTGTTTGCCCTAGGGCTATAATTTGAACAATCTTGGTAGAGGCCCACTAGGTGAAGCTTCACACATAATATCAAAGAACTGGGCCTTGTGGTGTCAGAGAAGAAGATTTTCAAAGATTTTCCCTAAATAAGCCTATGTAAATCGAAAGGCCCCCGGGGCATGGGCATTTTTGGCCCTAGGGCTATAATTTGAACAATCTTGGTAGAGGTCCTCTAGATGAAGCTTCACACCAAATATCAAAGATCTGAGCCTTGCAGTTTCAGAGATGAAGATTTTTAAAGATTTTCCCTGTATAAGCCTATGTAATACCAAAGGCCCCCAGGGCGGGGGCATTTTTGGCCCCAGGGCTATAATTTGAACAATCTTGGTAGAAGTCCACTAGGTGAAGCTTCACACTAAATATCAAAAACCTGGGCCTTGTGGTTTCAGAGAAGAAGAGTTTTAAAGATTTTCCCTATATTACCTATGTAAACCAAAAGGCCCCCGGGGCGGGGGCATTTCTGGCCCAAGGGCCATAATTTGAACAATCTTGGTAGAGGTCCACTAGATGAAGTTTCATACCAAATATCGAAGACCTGGGTCTTTCGGTTTCAGAGAAACAGATTTTTAAAGACTTGCCCTATATAGGCCTATGTAAAACCAAAGGCCCCCGTGGCGGGGGCATTTTTGGCCCTAGGGCTATAATTTGAACAATCTTGGTAGAAGTCCACTAGGTAAAGCTTCACACCAAATATCAAAGACCTGGGCCTTGTGGTTTCAGAGAAGAAGATTTTTAAACATTTTCCCTATATAAGCCTATGTAAACCCAAAGGCCAACGGGGCGGGGGCATTTCTGGCCCAAGGGCCATAATTTGAACAATCTTGGTAGAGGTCCACTAGATGAAGCTTCATACCAAATATCGAAGACCTGGGCCTTTCGATTTCAGAGAAGAAGATTTTTAAAGTTTTCATTTTAGAAATCTTTTTTTAGCTCCTGTGACCTAGATGTGCAATGGGCCGGAACCATTTGAACAGCTTTGAAAGGGGACCACCTAAGGATCATTCCTGTGAAGTTTGGTTAAAATCCGATCAGTGGTTTAGGAGGAGATGTCATTTGAAGAAAAAGTTTACGCACGCACGCACACACGCACGCGCGCACGACGGACGACGGACAAAAAGTGATCCCAAAAGCTCACCTTGTCACTACGTGACAGGTGAGCTAAAAACTAGTCGACATATGTTGCAAAGGGAAATTGAATGGCATTTCAATCCACCGGCTGCAAGCCATATGGGTGGGGTATGGGAACGAATGATTCGTTCTACACGTACTATTCTGAAGGCAATTGCCGGTGAACAGCTACTCACTGACGAACAGCTACAGACACTTATGGCTGAGGCAGAGCGGATTATGAATGACAGACCTATAACACCAGTAAGCAGCGATCCTAAGGATCCACCGGCTTTGACTCCTAGCATGCTGTTGTTGATGAGATCTAACTCCAGTATCCCTTCAGGCGTGTTTGTAAATGACGTATATTCCAAGCGCTGGTGGAGGCAGGTGCAGCATCTCGCCTCTGTGATTTGGAGAAGATGGGTTCGCGAGTATTTACCTGCACTCCAGGCCCGACAGAAGTGCATGAGAGCAAAGGCAGAACTTCGCAAAGGTGACATTGTGCTTGTGGCCGAGGTTAACATCCCTAGAGGTCAATGGCCATTAGGCAGGGTTATCGACGTAAATGTGGGTCGAGATGGGCATGTTCGTAGCTGCTTGATCAGAATGCGTACATCGCAAATAGTGCGACCAGTCACTAAGCGGTGCTTGTTTGAAAACTCAAATTGACGATATTGTTGGTTATGTAATGGTCATTTGTTTGTTTTTATGCATATATGGGTATCTAAACTTGATGAAATTTAGGGAAATTTCATGGTGGGGACTGTAAGAACTGTATACAGTTTTATTAAAATCTATCAGGTCATATCCGATGTTGACATATTTGGTATAGCGAAATAACTCTAGTTTCGTGCAGCCAATCTATAACTGCAACTGCGTAGAAGTTTATAACGTCAACTGCGTTTATGTAGGATTTGAAACGCGAATATAACCCTTCACACGTTAGATATGTTAGCGCCATGACGTTGCGCTATTGTGAGACTGCTGGGCGTTACGTTAACAACCGCAGGACGAGTATTTGTTACAAGTAGAATTATTAAGGATTTCGAAGAAGTAAAAAGGTGCAAAGTCGGTAAGATGATTTGATTAATTGCCTTAACAGCTGGAGATTAAGTTCTTATAATTTTATAAGAGATGCCTTTAGTTTTTGACCGAAATTTATATAGTTGTTCGTTACGAGGCAATCCAAACAGTTTTAAAATGAAATGTACATGATAAACTGCTTTACTGTGAGTATGATAAAGAACTACAGACGACTTCTGTTGCATAACGTGTAATTATTTTCGCTTGTTTATATGTCTTTGTATTTAGCAGTTTTTATTTTTTATTGTTTCAGAGAATCGCTATCCTTGTTCACATGTACAACACATAAAGATTCAGGCGCATATCTCGCACACTTCCTTGTTGTAATCCGAAATTCCTAACACCACCCTTCCACTTCACAAAAGGCCATATATCTGAAAAACCGTTCAAAACCCCAGCCCTAAAACATATATATTCATGTTCCTTATGATAAGAGACATTCATTGACACTAACATGGGGATCCCCTGGAGTGCCCTGGGCTGTGCTCCACGCCTCCATTTAATGGAAGGCCCGATATCTCGGAACCCTTACAGATCCCCACCCCTAAACCAACAGTGTTTTTATTGAAATTCGGCTCTTTAGTTTGGTTGCTATGAAAACTTAGAGTTTCCATTGAGGTATAATGGAGAAAAACAAAAAAAAATGACATTTACGACTTTCGAGATATTTTGTAGAACTTTTATGGAAATATTCCTGCTGCCATATAATTTTGGGCCTATTGGTTGCCACAGATGGGCAGTTGTCAATTGTTGTCTGTTGTCTTGCAACAGCACAGTCAAGTGATATCAGTCTTTGAAGCCACTAAGCTCATAGGGTCCAGATCCGCTTCTGTCGTTTTTAAAATACATACCTGCAGTGGGCAGTGCCCCCCTAAGATCTTTTGAGCATAGTGGCCCGTGGACCTCTTGTTTTAGCTCTGACGGCCAATGTGTTCATCCGCGCATGACCGTTTTAGGTAGTTTGGTACAGGGTCACCTAAGAAACATTCCTGTGACGTTTGAATGAAAATGGCCAAAAAGGTGAAGGAACAGTTGTTGTTTAAAGAGTTTTCTATTTTAGCTATGGTGGTCATCTTGTTCATTGGAGTTGAACTGTTTAAGCTTTTTTGAAAGAGGGTCACCTAAGCAACATTCCCTGTCAAGTTTGACTGACATTGGCCCATGGGTATATGTAGAAGGAGTGGTCGTTGAACGATTTTTTCTATTTTTAACTCTGGCGGTCATTTTGTTCATAAGAGCGGAACGATTTTGGCTATTTTGATAGAGGATCACCTAAGCAATATTCCTATGAAGTTTGAATGAAACTGACCCAAGGGTTTGGGAGGAGTTGGCATTTAAAGTAATTGATGTTTTTCTATTTTATTCTCTTACAGCCATTTTGTTCATCTGAGCAAAACCGTTTTAGCTATTTTGGTAGAGGGTCGCCTAGTAAGCAACATTCCTTTGAAGTTTGAATGAAATTGGCCCTAAAGTACAGGAGTTGTCCTTTATAGATTGTTCCATTTTAAGCTCTTGCGGCCATCTTGTTCAGCGGAGCAGAACGATTTTAGCTATTGTTGTAGAGGACCAACTAAGCAACATTCCTATGCAGTTTGATTGAAATTGGCCCATGATTTGGTAAGAGTTGGCATTTAAAGCAAATTATTGACGTTTTTTATTTTTAGCTCTGGTCGCCATTTTGAACATCGGGGCTAGACCGTTTTAGCTATTTATGTCGAGGGTCACCTAAGCAACATTCCTATATAGTTTAAATGAATTTGGCCTATGGTTTTAGGAAAAGTTAGCTTTTAAAGCAAAACGTTGACGCCACACGACACACGACGGACGACGAACGGATCACAATAGCTTTCAATGGGCACTTAGTGCTCAAGTGAGCTAAAATATATGATTGCAATGTTTTCACTACCTAATTTCTTAAAGTTATTCTTCGATTTATAAAGAAGTGTACAACATAAATGTTATACGACAGACTGCAAGCATGGTAGTAAACGGTTGATATATTTGCTTTTCACTTCGATTGTACGCCGGCGGGTCGCGCCTCAGACTCAATAACGGCTCCAGCCTTAAGAGTTAGGTAAAATTTTAGGTACTGTTGATTGGTGACTGATGCTCTGTCTCTGGTCGGGCCATCCACAGTCCAACTTGGTTTTCTGTTGATCCAGTATTTCAGTTATATCATGCTGTCGATTACCCATCGTTGTTTCAATAACTGTATTTGTTTGGTTTTATGTTGTTAAAGAGAATGAGATAGAAACCCTTCATGCAGTCTGGATAAACTAACAGCATAACCACTAAAGAACCGAGGACGATGTTTGTGCCCACGTAAAATCGATTTAAGCCCCCCCCCCCACACACACACACACATCCCACTCCTCCACACACACACGCAAAAAATATTTTTAATTTTTCTGGGTAACCATAAAAATTGCAGGGTCGGCACAAAAATCAGTGTCTTTCGGGAAACATTGTGTCGACACTCCTTTCGTCAGTAAGGACGTATAATTCTACGTGTTCACCACCTGTTGGTATCTGTTTACATTTACTCTCTCATAGTCATGCACATTAGTCAATCTTTTACCAATTATCTGGGTCAAACAATATTTACTTTTTCTTAAACATAGCGAGATAATTGTAATTAACAATAGAATGAATGCAACATTGCCTACTATAACAAATGTCCAATCGATATTATTCTGTTTATCATCAATATTCACCTTTTCGTATACCCTTGCTTCATGAGAGAAAATTTGTAAATGAATCTCCCCTAATCCCGACAAATGAGATGGCAACTTAATCGCTTTAAAGCCCCCCTCCCCCCTCCCTACCCACATTGAATTTTGTATTTATTCTAAATGGTAAAGTATGAACTATTACGTAATTTCAAAAGTGCTTGTAATGGGTCTGACCTTTCAAAGTAAATACGCTTGCCAGAATATTCAGGCAGCTTAAATATTTATTGAATGCTTTACATGTGTTATTAAGCCTTATAATGCCAAAAGGTGATGTAATTTTAATGTCACCATTCCAAAGTTCATGTGACTGACAATTTAATGTAAATTTCAAAGCTTTATTAGTGACAATTATCCAAATACCATGTTGCAAATACCTAGTAACTGGTATTTTCTCGTCTAAAACAATTACTTGTTTACAAAACCTTTTAATGACATGTGGGTTTTGCATGAACAAACAATAACACATAATTTATTAACGTTGGTTTTATAGAACGCTGTCTCTGGATTACAAAATTGAAAATGGTAGCTGTTGCACATTTGATGAATACTGTCATCTAAGAGTGAAAATTTCGTCCTATCTTTTGAAACTATTAACATTTCAGTTTCAAGTCTGTTTTTCACTAACACTTCAGTTTGATTACCGGAAATAACTGGTAATGGTAAGTTGTATATTTGATACACTTAATATTCCTTCGGTGTATTTATCAATGTAATCTTAAGAACGAGTCTAATTTCATTATACTCTAAACATGTTATGTTTGTCAAAGTTTTATAATAGTACCCAATGTCTTCATGAGGACTTTTCGGTAGTTCAAAATTATTTGGTAATTTTGATCCGACTTCAATCAAAAGTTCTTTAACATCTTTTGGTGCAATTGGGCTTGTCGATAAATGATTCATCGATAACATGTTCAATTCAGAACGTAAAACGTCTCCCCGTACATCAACCATAGTGCAGTTTATATTTTACATTTTGTCCTTTGAGATCAGCGTGAATTTTCTGAGAAATCAGAAATACATTATTGGTTTAGACTCATATTCTAGACAGGTTTTCAATTATTTGGACCCCATTTTGATTCATATCAGTCTTTGAATCGACTGCCTATTCAAAATTCGCAAAATTGCAGTATGTCTCCTCTGGCTTTCTTTGCCGGATCATTACAGGGTCACTGATGAAGCTTTATTAGCCGAAACTACGTAGTATGACCCATCTTCTTTCTTGTGAATGTTTTCATTGCTCTTAAAGGAACTCATTTTTGATTTTTATTCAAACTTTCCAGGTAAAATATTGCATCTTGTGTAATAAGTCTGTTTTCATCAAATACTATTTGAAATTGACGATATGTGTGAATAAATTGTTCTAGCCTTATAAACCTCTGTTCAAAAGTTTGTTCCACCTTATAAATCTTTCTGTTAAGTCTTTGAATGACCCTGATTAAATCCATTATTGATCTTCTATTTTCCATTACTTGCACCCTTGTTCTCAAGATCATTCATTGAAACAGTGCCAAATAATGTACTCATTAACTGACCTATTATGTGTATTAGTAGCCTTTTATATTTACGACTTTGTTCTGCAAGTACTTTGTATTCGTCAAAGTTATTATATACTGAATCATATGTATCAGACATTAAATCACTTTTCAATATATAAACTTTCAAATGTTTACACATATCCAGTACTATTGGACATTTGTTAGTAATCTGTTATTGCTCTTAAAATTCCATCTTTACGTACATTTTCGTCATGAATTTTAGAAATTAAATTCTCAAACAGCCTTAAATCATGGATCAATGTTACAGACCAGAGTGCAACATTTATGAAGTCTTGATTTGTCGTCTGAAACACTAAGTTTTCGGATGTAAAGAGTCCAAAAACATGACTAAATGACAATGACCACAAGATAAATGTTATATTCATCACATTCATCTGCAATGAAATAAAAACTATTACTCTATGTAACATGGGGTATTAAATTATTCATTATTTACCTCTTACACTTACATTAATGGAGGCCATTTTACAACATATCAGAAATTAACCTCAATAGTTGCTTCAAATCTCCTTTATTATGAGACTTCACTTGTTGGAATCCGAAATGTTTTTGAGATACTTCGCCTTATATGAACCGGATGGACTAGGTAATACCCCTTTGGGAACCAATATCGGTGACCTAGGACCATAATAAAAAAGCAATAGAAGAAGTCCACTAAAATGGAACTACAAACCAAATATCAAATGCTTGGGGCTTCTGGTTTCAGGCAAGAGAAAGTTTTAAGATTTTCCCTATTAGGCTTAGGTAAAACAAGTGACCCCTGACAATCTGGTAGAGGCCACTAAATTAAGCTGCATAACAAATATCGAATGCTTGGGCCTTGTGTTTTCAGAGAATATGATTTTTTAAGTTTGTTTCTTTTTAAGCCTATGTACAATAAGTGGGACCGGATCAGGATCATTTTTGACACATGGGCTATATTGCGAACAATTTTGGTAGAGGTCTTTTAGATAAAACTGTATGTTGTATATCAAATGCCTTGGGCCTTCTGGTATCAGATATTTTTCAAGGTTTTTTCCCTACTTACATCTATGTGAAATAAAGGGGCACCGGATTGGACCATTTTAACCCCGGGCTATAATTAGAACACTCTTGGTAGAGGTCCATTAGAAAAAATAGAAGTGAATGCAACGGTCAGGAACTTGCCATATATCAAATGATCGAGCCTTTCTGATTTCAGACAAGAAGCTTTTTAAAGATTTCCTTATATAGGCCTATGTTAAACAAATGGGTCCCAAGATGGTGCCATTTTTGAAGTGATTCCTTGGGGGCGGGGCCATTTTTGGCCCAGGTTAGCGATAATTTCAATAATCTATGTAGAGGTCCACTAGACAAAAAACTATACCATATATCAAAGGTCTCGGCCTTCTGGTTTCAGATAAGTAGAATTTTAAAGGATTTTACTATTTTACTATTTTTGTTGAAGTGGTAACCAGAATTCTGCATACAATTAAATTTGGTTAGGAGAAGATGTTGTTTAAAGGAAAATGTGAACTAACAGACATACGTCGACGACGACGGATGGTGAGTGATCATAACTGCTCATCGAAGCTATCAGCTCTGTTGAGCTAAACTTTGTTGAAAACGTTGAAACTGAAGTAATAAATGAGTAGGTAAAATAATGCCTAGGCATGGCCTAATTGAAAATGTACTGCAGACATGATTACCATTGGCTACAACATATATACACTAACAGCAACTACCAAAGAGAATCAAGGCAGTCCTGAAACAAATGGTAGCTTCACCAAGAACGGAAAATTTGAGGTAACTGTCTGTCTTTGGGGAGCGCTTCTGGATTTTATGGCCCTCTCACTGTCGAATACCTTAGCTGCACGACTAGAACCAGCCAGATGGGTTTCGGCTTGTAAACTAAAATACAAACGAAGCAACAAATGTTGCTTTTGGAAACGAAGAACACGTGCACAAGACTGAAAACCAAACGCCAGGGTTTTCTTACTTTTATGTTTTGCATTTTACTCTCGAGGTGTTTTGCTGCGATAAAGGGGCAACCAAATGTCAACATTGACGAAACAGGCATTCTACTGAAACAGGGATTAAACATGCAACGTTTTACTATTAAACTAGGATTTTCAAGGCTATGTATTGCATAGACCTGATAAAATGATGATATATCATGATAAAGCTCCTTAGAAATGTTTGAGTAAAAACATAACATCGGTCTTTTTAGAGACAATGAAGAATGAAAGAACAAATAAGTCAAGAAATAAGTCATTGTCACATAAATATAATGTAAGTCATCACCATTGCATAGTTTGAGGCTTGCATTGCATACCAAGTTCAGAGCTTCAAGGTTTTATAGTTCCTGAGAAATATTGGATGAAAAATATAACATTGGTGTATATGGAAAGAAAAACGAAAAAACAGATAAACAAATAAGCCAAGAAAGCCCATCGTTTCTTACACGATATGTCATCATTATTGCATTGCATTGTCATTTTATCTCAATGTCGGGTACAAGTCCCACAAAATTGGAAGCAACCTCTCAAAAACGACATATACAGTGTTGACGGGGACATTAATCCTCAAATCAAACAAACAAAATTGCATTGTATACCAAGTCTAAGGTTTCTCGCTTTTATAGTTCCTAAGAAATCTTTGACGAAAGATTTAACAATAGTCTTTATGGAGAGAAAGAGGAACGAACAAATAAGCCACGAAAGTTCTTTGTTTCTTTCACGATAAAAGTCATCATTGTTGTATTGTCTACAAAGTTAGAGGCCGCAATCTATTATAGAAACTGAGAAATCTTTGACGAAAATTTATCATTGGCCTTTATGGAAAGAAAGAAGAAGAATGAAAGTAAGCCAAGAAAGTCTATCGTCTCTTACACAATTTGAATAATCATTATTGCATTGTGTACCAAGTTAGAGGCTTCTAGCTTTTGTAGTTCCTGGGAAATGTTTGGTGAAAAAGTTAACATTGGCCTTAATGGAGAGAAATAAGAATGAAATAACAAATGAACAGATCAGTTGGGAAAGCCCATTGTCTCTTACATGATATACGTCATCATCATCATTGCATTGCACACCAAGATTGAGGTCTCAAGCTATTATAGTGTCTGAGAAATCTTTGACGCAATTATTATCACTGGCCTATGGAGAGAGAAAGAAAAAATGAAAAACAGATGAAGGAATCTACAAAGAAAGCCCATCGTCTCTTACACGATATAAGTTATCATTATTGCATTGAATACGAAGTTAGAGGCTTCTAGCTTTTACAGTTCCTGGGAAATCTTTGACGAAAAATTTAACATTGGCCTATATGGAGAGAAAGAAGAATTAAATAATGAACAAATAAGCCAAGAAAGTCCACTTACACTACATAATCATCACCATGACATTGCACAACATGACCTTTAGCTATTTTAGTGTCTGAGAAATCTTTGACGAAATAATTATCATTGGTCTATATAGAGAGAAAGCAGAAGAATCCATATTACACGGTATGAGTAATCGTTATTGCATTGCATACTAAGTTAGAGGATTCTAGCTTTTATAGTTCTTGAAAAATCGTTGACGTTAAAATTAACATTGGCGTATATGGATATAAAGAATAATTAAATAACGAATGAACAGATGAGCCCAGAAAATCCATTTTCTCTTTCACGACATAAGCCATCTTTATTGCATTGAATACCAAATGTGAGGCTTTTAGCTATTAAAGTTCCTGAGAAATCTTTGACGAAAAATTTAACACTGGCCTATATGGAGAGAAAGAAGAATGAAAGAACATATGAACAAAATAGCCGAGAAGGCAAATTGTCTCTTACACGATATAAAACATCATCATGACACTGCATACTAAGTTTGAGGCCTCAGGGGCTCTAGCCATTATAGGTTCCGAAAAAAGGTCTCTGGTCGGGCTCATCGGAGTCTAACTGTTGGTTTTCTTTTGCTCCAGCATTTCAGTGGTTTCTTGCTGTCGAGTCCTCACCGTTGTCTCACCTCTGTGGTTCTTTGATTTCTGTGTTCACGGAGATGTTGCACTGATGAGTTAGGAGGCCTTCATGCGGACTGAGCAAATTATTTGTCTAAATCGCGACGGAAGTAAGGGCGAGGATTGTGGCCACGTAAAATCGATTTAAGCCCCCCAGTGGAAATCTTCCACTGACCGTTCCAAGGCGGCTCTTCTGTGGCGATTTGTTTATGTTGTTGTTTGTTACTTACTGTGTGTATCACTTGTGTCTTTTAATTTTGGATGGCCATATGGCCATTTTGTGGGAAAGTAACTGTCCATATGGCCTTCCTTTGTTTAGGTTTCCATTATGGTCTGGTCGCTTAATGTTTGTATTTCTTTCCCTTTGGTGTCTTTTATGGATGGAGTAAGTTAATTGTATCAATTCCTGATCTTTGTTTTACTTCTACTTTGATATGTTGCACTGATGAGTTAGGAGGCCTTCATGCGGACTAAACAAATCATTTGTCTAAATCGCGATGGAAGTAAGGGCAAGGATTGTGGCCACGTAAAATCGATTTAAGCCCCCCAGTGGATTTCGTTTCCGCTGACCGTTCCAAGGGGGTTCTTCTGTCGCGGTTGATTTGTTATGGTTTGTCTTTGGGTGTTTGTGTCGCTTATATTATTTTATTTTGGATAGCCAATTGGCCATTTTGTTGTAAAGTAACTGCCCTTTTGGCTTTCAGCTATTGATGTTTCCATTAGGTCTGTTGTTTCATGTTTGTGTTTCTTTCCCTTTGGTGCCTCTGATTGGAGCTGGGGGTTGATTGTATGGATTCCTGATCATTGCCTCCACTTCTATTTTGATGAAAAAATTATCATTGGCCTATATGGATAGAATGAAGAAGAATTAAAGAAAAGATGGACAATTAAGCCAAGAAAGCTTATTGTCTCTAACACGATATAAGTTGTCATTATTGTATTGCATACCAAGTAAGAGGCTTCTAGCTTTTATAGTTCCTGAGAAATCTTGGACGCAAAATTTAACATCAGGCCTTTATGAAGAGAAAGACGAATGAAAGAACAAACGAACAAATAAGCCGAGAAAACCCACTTTCTCTTACACGATAAAAGTCATCATCATTGCATTGCATATCAAGTTTGAGGCGTTTAGCTATTACGGTTTTTAACATAATTAATCTTATATCTCTATAGCAGGCACTTACCGATACTGGAATATTTACGCAGTCGGCTGCTGATAACACGGATACAGGTTTAGAGGCTGTTATTGTCGCCCCAGTGATGTCATAGGTTGCACGAAATACGTAGCTGACATAGGCACTAACACTCACGTTCACTGTTCCTTTCGGCCTTGAAGTAATACTTATGTCAGTATTGTTCTCTATACCTGTCACGATTATCTGCTGTATTCTGAAACGAATTAAATCCTTATTCGGTAGTGTTAATAAATAATATAAAATCAAATATTTCAAATACAAAACGTGATTGGCAAGTACAATTATGCGATAGAAAGTTTGAGTAAAATAAGCATTTGCGCTGCGTAACGAACGTTTTCGAAACGCACCTGTAAATACGTTAACAATAATATAATTTATTGTCTGTATGGTGATTGATTCCTCTTTGTCAACTTACAAAATTTACAAGAACGGCATATTTATTGATTTCATTTTACTTTCGACTATAGTTTGTAGTCCATGACACGTCATTGTTATACAGCAGATTCGATTAGTTACCAGAAAAATCAGCCTCGACAGCGCAGTGGTTAACGCGTTCGTTTTATAATCGTGAGGTTGTGTGTTCGAATCCGGCCACCGGTATCGAGGTGTGTCCTTGAGCAAGACACGTAATGACACTGCCCAACTCCACCCAGGTGTAAATGGGTAGCAGTGGTGCCTCTCTCTCGCGCGCGCGGGAAAACACCCGGAATGAGTGTCCGAGAGCAATTCAATAAGCTTGAAACTTTCATTGCAATCGATATAAATAAAATAAATTAGTATAAACTAAGAAAAATCTGTAAAAAGAATTATTGTAATGCGTGGCAAATTTTGATGTAAGTTTAAGGGCAAACAAAATGATTTCTTCCGCGACTAGGGCTGTGTTCACGAGGCTGATCAAAAACTTGAGTCGATATTTTCAAACACCACACTAGAGGGCGCAGTTCTGTCAGTGCGTTGGCAAAACTGAAGAACAACAATGTGGATCTTTGGCTTATTCTGTAATTTGCTAACTCTTTATATGTCATGTTTTAATACGATATGTTTCACAACTAGTAAAATACACGTACATGTGTTGTCTTAAAACCTGTACAAACGATTCCTTGAAACACTAATGGTCTGTTGCATGGTTTTGATCCCCAGGGTCGAAGGCCCCCGAGGAGCTTATGTCATAACAGGCGACCGTCGTAATTGTACATTGGTGCAATTTCTCTGAAACACAGCAACTGATTTGAACCGAATTCGGTATGCCGCATTTAGACAAATGAGAACACAAATCGTAAAAATATATGTCTTTGCAATAAAGCTGATAACTAGGGCATATAATGTCATTAAGTTAACAATCTATTAGTAACCGGAAAAAAACTTACAAGAAAATCATTTCAATGCAATCGGCCTAGCGGTTCTGGGGAATCTGTAGGCTCTTTACCCGATATGGTCGTGCCATATGACGTGGACCATTCGAACAAGCGTTGCCTTATTAACAGGATACCGGGTGTGGAATATAATTAAAACTAACAAAGCGTTTTAGAGATTCAGTTGTTTGAAAATATTGGAAGGATGACGGATCCGTGCAATACATTAAGCTGTCCCAGAGTCTTTGACTCATGGCAGCTAAAAAGGTAGTGGGAACATTTTTACAACCTGTCTACGAATGACTCGTTATTAAGTAGCAGTTTTTGTAAAAATAAGGCAGAGGGTGTTTCATTCATGTTCTCAGAATTGAATCAAAAGTACAAAAAGCAACTTAAACGGGCCTCGTGACTTTGTTCTAAAAATAGCATAATGGTCGACTTGCACTTTAAGTGAATTTCGGCCCACGATGGATCTTGATGAAATTGATATGCAATACACCTCTATTTAGCCGCCTTCACATGAGCACAATTTTAAATTTACCACGCCGTGTATTGTCACGTAATTTCCGGTTAATCTTAGAAAGGTGGTAGCCTAGTCGTGTTGATTTAGTGCAGAAATGTGATGATCTAATGAAAGTAATTACATACTGCACCTGCAGCGAGCACAATAGACTTTCCCCTCTGTAGAAGTAGGTATTTAGCTCATTTGAGCACGGAGTGCTTATTGTGGGCTATTGTGATCAGTAAATGTCGTTCGCTGTCCATCGTGCGTCGTCAAACGATTGATTTAAATGAGGACATCTCCAAAACTCTTAAGTCAGTTTGATTTAAACTTCACAGGAATCGTGTCAGGGTGGCTTCCTACCAAATAATAAAATCGTTCCACTCCATTGAACAAAATGGCCACCAGAACTAAAAATAGAAAACTTTTTGAACGACAACTCCTCCTGTACTTTTGGGCCAATTTCATTCAAACTTAATCGAAATGTTGCGTTCTTGATCCTCAATTAAAACGGTTCGGTTCCGATGAGTAAAATGGCCGCTAGGGCTAAATATAGACAAATGTCAGCAATTTATTCTGATGAACACAATGGCCGCTAGAGCTAAAACCAATAATAAAAAGTCAGCCGTATGCTTTAAATGAGAACACCTCCTAAACCTTTGAGTCAGTTTGATTAAAACTTCTAAGGAATGATGCCCAGGTGGTTCCCTATCAAAATAGTTATAACCGTTCTGCACCGATGAATAAGATGGCTGCCAAAACTGAAAATAGAAAAATCTTTCAACGACAACTGCTTCTGTACCCGTTTGCCAATCTCAATCCACTATCATAGGAATGTTGCTTAGGTGATCATACACCAAAATAGATAAAACGGTTGTACTCTAATGAGTAAAATGGCCGCCAGAGATACATAAAGAAAAATGTCAACAATTTTCTTTAAATGCAAGGTCCCCCCAAATGCTTATGCCAATTTGATTCAAACTTTACAGGAGTAATACCTATGTGCCTCTCTACCAAACTAGCTTAAATCTTTCTGCTCTGAAAAAAAAAACATTGACTTTTGTATGACAACTTCTACACCGTTGGTCTCATTTCATTCGAATTTCACAGGAATGTCTCTTAGATGAATATCTACCGAAATAGTTAAAACTGTCCCACTCTGATAAACAAGATAGCTACCAGAGCTAAAAAACTTTATAAGCTAATTTATCCTATACCTTCGGTCCAGTTTCATTCAAACTTTGTTTGTTTGATTTGAGGTTAAACCTCCCCGTTAATACTGTAAAGGTCATTTTGGAGACGTTGCTTCCAATTTTGTGGACCTTTTATCCGACATCGAGATGAAATGACATCTAAAGCCCTGCCCCTCCAATGAAGCCAATAGGGTGTCCCAGTGGATTCGTTTTCGCTGACCATTCCAAGGCGGTTCTTCTGTCGCGGTTCATTTCTGTTATGGTTTGTCTTTGGGTGTTTGTGTCGCTTATATTATTTTATTTTGGATAGCCTATTGGCCATTTTGTGGGAAAGTAACTGTCCTTTTGGCTTTCCGCTATTGATGTTTCCATTAGGGTGTGTTGTTTCATGTTTGTGTTTCTTTTCCTTTGGTGTCTCTGATGGGAATTGTGGGTTAATTGTATCGATTTCTGATCATTGCCTCCACTTCTACTTTATAAACAAGGACGGTCCGACTCGCACCGCTTTGCCTGGGCAGGCTAAGATCCTCTAAGCGGAATCAGTTGAGCGATTCACGGCCAGCTATGCGCAATTGTAAATGCGTAAAAGCAGGTTGGAATGTGTAATAAGGTGTTCGCTATTTTTAGAGTAGGGTACAAAGGAAGTTGCATTTAAAGCTACCCTCTATCAATCATGTTGAACCGGCGACAGTATGTATTAAATGTTTCTATTACATGCATGTGGTATCAATGGAGCAATCCTCTTGCCATTACTTTTCATTATTTTGCCTATTTATTGAAAACCTTGTGTTGGTAAAAAAGAATTACTTAGTGTAGGAAAATCAAGCGCTATGCAACAAGCTGTCGAGTTAAACATTATGCCAAGACATCAACTCTACTTAATATCGAGCGTTTACACTCAAATGTCAATAAAACATTGTCATTATTGATTATCGAAGCAGCATACAACAAAATTGTTAAGTATATAGATATTACGCTTTTATACTTTGGGGTATGGTTCGATAAACTACACAGATGTAGAATACAGTCACAGTATGTCTAGAACACAAAACTGTTAGACAAAAATATGGTTATGATATCTTCTCATTTCAAACTAATTCGATTGGAGTCTTTTGTTTAACTTGAAATGCTTGTCGTACCAATCCCCTCTCATAACGGATATAAAAGACTATTCATTCTGGATGATTATTTATTCTTATCCTGCGCTGCTCGAGGAATAAATGAATGCCCCCAAAGCCACCACCAGCTGCAAGGACCTGACATCTTCGGACTGAGCAACAAGAGTCTACAACATTTCATCTGTGATACAAGAAAGAAAAGATATGATAGATCAGAAGGAAACAACTAAACCAACCCTTCCCTCAAGGGCCTCCGTAGTATCTGCAAAAGTAAAGTCTGATGTTTATATACTATAAGCTGCCATTGCCAAGCACCATTTCCTCCTACATGTAAGAAAGAATGTTCAGTAATGTGGTACTATGTATTAAACCACCTGCCACTTCTGCGGCACAATGTTCTCGCAGTGACATGCCACTTCTTTGGTTATTGTAAATAAAACGTATTGTTATTAATATGATGTTCATGGGAAAAACAATGCTACTGCTTCACAGCAAATATTTCATCGTTTTATCACAATACTTTGTGTAGCAGAAGTTTATACGTATTTGTATTTTGTAGACAAGAGGGTCATGATGGCCCTGGATCGCTCACCTGATCGATAGAGTAACAAGTGGGCCCTGGGGCGGGACATTATTGACCCCAGGGCTATAATGTGCATAATGTTGAGGGAGGTCTAAAAGGTGAAGGTTCATACCAAATATCAACAAAGGCTATAATTTGAACAATCTTGGCAAAGGTCCACTAGATGAAGCTACACACCAAATATCAAAGACCTTGGCCTTGTGGTTTCGAAGAAGAATATTTGTTTAAAGAGTATTCCCTACATAAGCCTAAGTAAAACCAAATGGCCCCAGGACGGGGGCATTTTTGGCCTCAGGGCTATAATTTAAACAATCTTGACAGGGGTCCACTAGATGAAGCTTCATACTAAATATCAAAGACATGGGCCTTGCAGTTTCAGAGAAGAAGATTTTTAAAGATTTCCCTATATAAGTCTATGTAAAACCAAAGGGTCTCGGGCGGGGGCATTTTTGGCCCCAGGGCTTTAATTTGAACAATCTTTATAGAGGTCCATCAGATGAAATTTCACCCCAAATATCAAAGACCTTGGCCTTGTGGTGTCACAGGAGAAGATTTTTAAAGATTGTCCCCCAATATAAGTCTATGTAAAACCAAAGGGCCCGAGACGGGGGCTTTTTTGGTCTCAGGGCTATAATTTGAACAATCTAGGCAGAGGTCCACTAGATGTAGCTTCATACGAAATATCAAAGACCTAGGCCTTGTTGTTTCAGAGAAAAAGATTTTTCAAGATTTTCCCAATATAAGTCTATGTTAAACCAGATGGCCCCGGAGTGGGGGCATTTTTGGCTCCATCACTATAATTTGAACAATATTGGTAGGGGTCCAATAGATGAAGCTTCATACCAAATATCAAAGACCTGGGCCTTGCGGTTTCAGAGAAGAAGATTTTTAAAGATTTTCCCTATATAAGCCCATATAAAAACAAAGGGCCCCAGGGCGGGGTCATTTTTGGCCCCACCACTATATTTTGAACAATCTTGGTAGGGGTCCACTAGATTAAGCTTCATACCAAATATCAAAGACCTGGGCCTTGCAGTTTCAGCGAAGAAGATTTTTTAAAGATTTGTCCTATATAATCCTATGTCAAACCAAAGGGACCCGGGGCGGGGGCATTTTTGGCCCCAGCACTATAATTTGAACAATCTTGGTAGGGGTCCACTAGATGAAGTTTCATACCAAATATCAAAGATCTGGGCTTAACGGTTTCAGAGAAGATAGATTTTCCCTATATAAGCCATTGTAAAACCAAAGGGCCCCAGGCCGGGGGCATTTTTGGCCCGAGCACTATAATTTGAAAATTTTGGTAGGGGTCCACTAGATGAAGCTTCATACCAAATATCAAAGACCTGGGCCTTTGGTTTCAGAGAAGAAGATTTTTTAAATTTTCAGTGAAAAAAAAATCTATTTTTGGCTCCTGTGACCTAGATGTGCAACGGACCAGAACCATTTGAACAACTTTGAAAGGGGACCACCTAAGGATCATTCCTGTGAATAAAAATCAAAAATGAGTTCCTTTAAGAGCAATGAAAACATTCATAAGAAAAAAGATGGGCCATACCACGCAGTTTCGGCTAATAAAGCCCCATCAGTGACCCTGTAATGATCCGGCAAAGAAAGCCAGAGGAAACATACTGCAATTTTGCGAATTTCGAATAGGCAGTCGATTCAAAGACCGACACAAATCAAAATGGGGTCCAAATAATTAAAAATCCGTCCAGAACACGAGACTAAACCATTAATTTTCCCCCGATTTCTCAGAATATTCACGCTGACCTCAAAGGACCAAAAGTAAAATATAAACTGCACTATGGTTGATGTACGGGTCAAAATCTGATCACTAGTTTAGGAGGAGATGTCGTTTGAAGAAAAAGTTTACGCACGCCCGGACGCACGACGGACGACGGACAAAAAGTGATCCCAAAAGCTCACCTTGTCACTACATGACAGTTGCGCTAAAAAAAGAAAAAGAAAATAAAACATCTTGCCTTCAGTTATATTTTGCTCTGCACAGTGGTGACAATTTTATAAACACTTACACTTTCTAGGTACTCATCTGAGTTTATGAAGCGGAAATAAATAAGTGCCGTTTTTAATATATGTTAATCTTTGTTGAGAATAAATATCGGTTTTGTAAATTGTAACCTATTTTGAGACCTAGTGAAGTGAACAACAATAAGAGGTTTAAAGATGCATTAAAATACTACCCTATAGAGTGAGGGGTATACAGCGGGTACCTTGCTCCCCTCTCCCTCCCCGTCTTCCCTCTCCCCCCTCTCCCTCCCCATTTCTCCCCTCTCCTTTCCCCCGTTCTCCTGCCTCCTTACCCTTTATCCTTTCTCCCCCCAAATTTTCTTCCCTCGACCTTCACCTTTCCACCTCTCCTCCATTTGCTTTTCTTCCTCGTCCTCTCATCTACCTTCCAATTTGTATTCTTTTCCCCCTTTCTCTCCCTCCATGTACACCCCATAAAGATGTGTGAGTTTTAACTTGCTTCAATACCACACACACTATCTCTATATCGGTTTCAGTACCTTCAGTACTTTGGTTATAATGGATTTTTACAAAGAAATCTTATCTAGATTTTTTTTTCAGTATCATCCGCATTTGAAAACAAAGATAGGTTGGTATTTGATTAAAGACAAATATAAATTGGATGTCCTCATATAAAGATTACTCTGTTTTCAAATGCAGACGTATGTTAAATTTAGATTTAATTTACATGGGGTGTGTGTAAATTTCCCATTGATTCAATGTTAAATGCGGTTGACAGGACATGCATTTAATCGGTCAATGAAGTGTGAAAACACATTTGTATGAGACAATAAAATCCAGGATTATGCACTAGAGATATCAGCAGGGCGACCTGGCCTTGGGTCACCTTCTAAGGAGTCTCGCCCCGTTTAAATTCTGGGTTTAGGTTTTCAAACAAAAAGAAAGAGCAAAAAAGTACGTGTTGACTGAATGGCTGTTTTCAGTCAACTAACAAAGGTATACACAGAAATGAAAAAAGAATCTTGAATTGTATAGAAAAAACCGAGTTCTACGAACTTATCGAACTCTCCTCGTATAATGAAAACTGTGTCAGATAGCAGACACTTTCGAGTCTTCGGCTTAGTGGAATTTCAACCAAACGACCCTGTTCGAATCCAACTTACGGCGGCGTAGTTCTTTCCTTTCTTAAAACTGTCATATCAGCTGCTAGTCTTGGGGCTTACTTTTCTTCGCCAAAAATGGTTTCCCGTCATCTCATTTGAGATGGTGTTACGGCCTGCAGTTGTCGATTGTGCACAGCTAACAGGTTTAAAACAACTGACAACTAAGCGTGGAAATTACCATTGGCTAGGACACTATAGGCAATGTATCAGACAATAAAGAGAACTTTTTTGTAACGGGGCAGAAAATAGGCCTTATTAGCAACCGTTCTTACTTTGGTGACAATGATCGAATTCAAGTTGATGTGATTACCAATTATGGACAGGAAAATCCAATTACCACATATAAAGTTTTAAATATGAAAGATGTAAATGACTTGCCACACGAAATGCCTAATGTGTTCAATGACAAACATTTTGTCACACACATTCAGAGTTTACTCCCTTGTGTTGCATAGTCACTTTCTTGGTTGTCATGGAAACTTGAAAAGTAATCTAAAAAAGATACACTATCTCTATGTCTATGATAAAGGCAGTTAGTCCAATAATTCATAAGACCTCTTTACCATGATTTTAGCAGTTACAGAAGGCGCTTTTTTGCCATTTAACTTGTTGTCATAGCAACATAAAACTTACGCTTTCATTCATTTGTAAGCATATATAATTGTTTGTTTGATTTGAGGTTTAACGTCCCCGTCATTTTGGAGACGTTGCTTCCAATATTTCGGGACTTTTACCCGACATTGAGATGAAATGACATCTCAAGTCCTGTCGCCCAGTGAAACCATTAGGGTTTATAAGTATGGACGGACCGACTCGCACCGCTTTGCCTGGGCAGGCTCAGATTCTCTAAGTGGTTTACCAGTACTCGTGTGGGGTGGGTTTCAGCTCTGCGTGGAAGCATCATGAAGCCCATCTATCTCTTTAAGCCCCGATTGGCGGGGGCCAGCATATATAAGTGAAGAAAGCCTTTGGTTTCATTCTTGTCAAGAATGCTGGCCAAGCATACAACATAAGTTTTATAATCCTTTACTGTGCATAGGTTCCAATGTAAAATATCTTAATTTGGTAAATAAAGAAAAAATCGATTCCAAAGTTAAATCTTTGATTTGCAGTTGCCATGGAAACGATGTGCAAAAGACATGTTGGATTCGACTTTTGATGTTTAATTGCATAAGAATCCAGATGATTTTGGAATAATATTGCTGCAGTGTACTTCAACATACCCTACCCACAGCTTGAATTCCAGTGAATTTGCTAATTGGGTAAAAGTGGTTGAATTGAAAATGCCGTCGAAAAAAATATGGATGTCAATTCAAACTACCCCACCTAAAGTTTAAAGAATGAAAGTTTTATGGTAGGTTACTGCATTAATTTCTCAAGTTTGTAAATGATATACATGCTATATTTGAGTAACAGTTCATTTGTAGCAGTGATTTACTGAGTGATAATGCACTGTTTGCAGGTCAGTTTTCAAGTAGATCAAATCACGAGCGCGTAGACCAAGTGATTTTTCTGCTTAAAACTAATCGACAAACAGTGATTCATCATTCAATATATCACGACACTAGATCTGATCTATTTCGATTCAAACACCTTAAAATTCGACGAAATGCTATTGATTCCTTCAGATTCTCCTTATCTCCCGTCATGGTTTAAAGGAATCCCATCAACATAACATATTGTATCAAATGCGTTAAATTGTTTTGATAACATATGATACAAGAAAACAACGTCGCACAATATAATGTCTAGTTTGCAATAACGTCATGAAACGGGATCGAAAAGCGGCTCTTCGCATTATGCAAGTCCGTTCAGTGTTATATCAATCAATAAATTACCAGATTTTACTATTGGCTTTATGAGTGGTCAGTGCTAGAATCTTTAATTTATTTCTCCATTTCACTGGATAGTCGCTTGCATGGTAACCATGATAATAAACAAGTAAATCTTCCAACACTTACTATTTCAATTTAAATAAATAAAAAAAAAAAAAAAAAGACAGCGCTTCAGTATCTAAGTCTTTGACAGAGTTAATATCCTCCATCGCTGCTGAAAAGAGAAATTCAGGATCAAAGTGAGATTTTTTAGCGTTTTTACTAGTTGGCTGATACCACTTTCACATGACACAGTACATATACTTGGAAAAAATGTAGGATTTGCATTTTTAATCGCACTAGAAACAAAATACTTCTGCAAGTACTGCTATAGTATGATTCATAAAAGTATAATTCTTTGATTTGAGGTTTAAAGTCTTCGTCAAGACTGTTGGGAGACATTACTTCCAGTTTTGGGGGACTTTTACTCCATAGAGATGAAATGACATCTAAAGCCCTGCCACCCCTTGGTTTATATACATGACCGGTCTAACTCGAACCGTTTATCCTTGGCAGTCTTATAACTCCTACACGGTTAACAATTACTTTGTTTTTGTTTATTTGATTTGAGGGTGAACGTTCCCGTCAACAATGTATAGGTTATTCTGGTGATGTCGCTTCCTATACCCGACATTGGGATGACATGACATCTCAAGCCATGTCGGCCAATGAAACCAATACAGGATAAGCATGGACGGTCCGACTCGCACTGCTTTGCCTGGGCAGGCTTAGCTCCTCTAAGCGGTTTACCTGTACTCATGTGTGGTCGGTTTCAGCTCTGCGTGGAAGCATCATGCAGCCCATCTATTTTTTCAAGCCCCGATGGACGGGGCCGGTTTACAAGTATTCATGTGCCATTGGCTACAGCTCTGCGTGGAAGCATCATGCTGCCCAATCTATTTCTCCAAGCCCCGATAGGCGGGGGCCGTAATCATAAATTGAAATCCAGGAAATGTTCTATTGTTGGTAACTTTGGTTGACTTCAAGTTGCCATGGAAACCAAATATAGACCGAAAATCAAACTACCACACATCAAGTGTTAAGAGTAGTATACCCGCCTCTATGGTGCCAATGACGTCACAAGCCGGTCGACAATATGGCCGCCATCTTGACCTGGGTTGACCTCGCGGAGGTCGCTCTCGATGCGGAGTTTGAGACCAAGATGGCCGCCATTTTGACCCTGGATGACCTCGCGAATGACCCTCCACGGGGTTTGTGACCGAAATGGCCGCCATTCCTGACCCTCGCGGGGGTCGCCGGATGACCTTTGCGGGGAGGTGGGTGACGCGTTTAGTAGAAATGCCCTAGACCGCGGAAAGGTAGCGTCACTCTAAGGCATAGGGTCTCGGATATTCGTTCCGGGTTCAAAGGAAATAAAATACGGGCTTAGGCGAAGGCGAAATTCGTCCGATTTTGGCTACTTAATATTGAGTAATCGCTTACTAATTCCCACACCAGGTATCCCGACTGCAAATGGCTTATACATTTGGCCAACGTACCAGTACGTGTACTTCCGATCCACCCCCATATTCCGCGCTGGCGTCCACTTTGATCCAAACCGGATAGGAGCGGAGAAGCTCAAGCCCTTCTTCTTTTAATTAAATAAGATGCGAAAACATTAGCAGACGAAACAAAAATAATAACTCGCATTATTTTGCCTACTCCCTTTGCTGCCTCGTCACTAAATGATTGCAGAATGGCTAAACTCTTCGTTTATTATGTCGGCTGACCCGAGATGACCTTTCAGACCGGTGTAGGTCTTCACCACTAGCTTTCGGAAAATGGAACACTCCGTACTTATTAGGCTGGGAGAGTCCATTATCATACATGGGTTAGACCATTTACGATTATAGAACGTGGATCTATAATGAGAAAAACATTCGCCCATTCCGCACTCATTACGAACACTCACCATTTCAAGCCTAACATCCTACAAATGGAACGAGGCAAACGGCGTAGATCCTGATGACACGGCCCTAGGCAAACAGTACGGGCTACGACCCATTATACGGGAATGTTTTGAATCATGACTTTTTTCATGAAAATGAGCAAGAAGCCTAAAATCGTATCGTAGATGGCACATTTCTATCAAAGTTTTATCAAAATATATGCAAAGGCGTGGCAGTAAATGCCATTTTTCAACTACCTGTCGATTACACTCGTCTAAGATGGAAGAACTCATTCGGCTTAAATGGCCTTTGGTCAGTTTTTATCGTGCTACAGCGCTGAGTCATTAAATTCGACACCATTTCAAGCCTAAATGACATAGATTCATACGCTGTTCGACTATTCTTTTATATACTATCGCCATTGTTTAAATACACCATTCTCTCTGTCGTAGATGACAATTAATGAGAAAAACATTCGACCCATTTCGCCCTTTGAATTGTCTTCACTCGTCTAAGAAACTCATTCGACTTAAATGGGTGTATGTCAGTTTTATCGCGTTACGGGTCGTTAAAATTAGATCGCATTAATTGTTTTTCAACACTTACCCAGGTATTAACTTTTTTGAATTCCGATGGTCTATTTTTAAACTTCAGCCGCCCGAGCTCATCGGGGGCTTGAAGAAATAGATGAGGCTGCGCATATCTGAAACGACCGCATACTGCCAAGGCAAAGCGGTGCGAGGAGGCCGCTATAAACCCTATCGGTTTCATCGGGTGACAGGGCTCGAGGTGTTATTTCGTCTCCGTATCTTCTTCTTTCTTATACCGTGATCGGTCACATTTAACCATTACTCGCAGGTGTATATTATATACAGTCCGGGTTGCAGGGTTGCCGGACAGCCTACGCAGAAATCGTGTAATTACGGTAGGGGTCTTCTTGAGGCCTAAATGGCCGAAACTAGCTAGTCTGCCCCAGAAAGTGCTGTGGTGTATCCCTTGCTTCCAAATGATAACCCTTTCTAGGACATATTTGACGTCACTACAGCTGCTGTCTGGGAATGTGTGGCGGCCGTAAAACGTCTCCCTGACCTACATCATAGTGTAGTTTATAATTTCTTGTCCTTTGGGATCATTGATTCCATTGCGGAATTTTAAAAATATTTGAGGGTCACTGATGAGGCCTAAATGGCCGAAATTAGCTAGTCTGTCCCTGAAAACATGTTCACTCCATATCTTCCAGTTCAGTGGTGTATTCCTTGCTTCCAAAGGATAACCCTTTCTAGAACATATTTAACCTGCACAGGGGATAACTCTTCCTGCATAGGGGGCCTCCAGTTAACGTCCCGAACCGAGGGACGGTACACCTTTTGGCTTTCACCCCCAGCAAATGATGCCACTGGAGCGTGTTAGGACACCGACCGAATTGTCTGCACTCGTCTAAGATGGAAGAACTCATTCGGCTTAAATGGGGTTAGGTCAGTTCTTTTAAACGCCGTCTGATGACCTTTATGTATTATAACAAATATTTTATCAATTTCGATACACGTTTTCCGCATATGCCTAGTGGCCCTTTTCGGGGACATTTGCAATCAGTGTGGGCCCAGATCATACGAGGCGTTCGATGTAGGTCTTGACCTCATTAATCTCGCAAAGCTTATCGCTAACTTAACACCGCTTTTATTGGATCACTCCATAATTTTCGGCAGAAGATTCCATTGAGGGTTAGACCATGAGAAAAACATTCGTCCAGCGTACTGAGATCCATTTCACGCATAAATGGCATATAAATTTATACGCTGTTTTTTTTTCACATGGTTTTCTAACTTTATAACGGTAGGGGTATTTAAACTGCACAGGAGATGACTCTACCTGCACAGGGGGACCTCCGATCCGAAGGACGGTGTACTTTTTCTTAGCGTTCACCCCCCGCAAATGATGCCAATGGAGCGTGTTCGGACATCTAAATAATCACCGCCTCAGACATACATACAACAGAACCATCTCGTTAAAGGTACGTTGTGGATGCGCGTTGAGGCGGATCATTAATTACGGGTTTCGGGATTCCGCCTTCGTGAGGCGGCGCTTCACGCCTAAGTTCTGGGCGTTTGTCCCTCAAAGACATGTTAAAAATCAAAGTAGTAACAGTACCGAATATCTACATTACCGTGTACAAGGCTTGCTACGAAGAAAAATCAAAGTAATAGCAGTACCGAGAATCTACCTTATCGCGCATAAGGCTTGCTACGAAAAAATCAAAGTACTAACGGCACCTCAAATTTTCTAAAAAAAAAATCAAAGTACAAAAGTACCTAAAATTTTGAGAAAAAAAAATCAAAGTAAAATGTTTGGCACGAATAGGATTCGAACCTATGATCTCCTGCTTTCCTTAATATTAAGGTGTCTTAAACTTTCAAATCTCCACATAGCAAATGTGAAATATCCACACATTGGCGTTTCTTAAAATGAGATGGCCCCTCAAAGACATGTTAAAAGTCAAAGTAATAACAGTATCTTAAATCCTATTTTAAGGCATATAAACCCTCAAAGACATGTTAAAAGGCAAAGTAATAACAGTATCTTAAATCCTATTTTAAGGCATATAACATCCATCCATCCGTCCGTCCATCCATCCATCCATCCATCCATCCATCCATCCATCCATCCATCCATCCATCCATCCATCCATCCATACATACATACATACATACCCAAAGGCGCGTTGAGGCGGAACATTAAACACGGCCTTCGGGACCCCGCCTCGGTGAGGCGGCTCGTAACGCATGAGTTTTAGGCGTTTAATTTATTAGAATGAGGTGGTCCCTCAAAGGACATGTTGTGGGTGCACGTTAAGACAGGTTTAATGAGGCTAAATATAGTAACTGACGTTTGTTTCTAAAAATAGCCACCAAGCACACACACAACACACAAAAACTATTAACTGCACATACATCCTAAAAACGGAAACTGCTTCAGACACTAATTGAATGCGAAAAGTTTTAAACGACATAACCGATCAAAGCTCTGCGCCATACTAACAGACAATAACTTCTATTGGATAAAGCCTATGTTTAATATGGCTACGACACATACCGATTGGTTGCTATTAATAACCGACCTATAATACTTATGCTGTGAACAAATGACAGCCTCGTTTTGAAATCGGCGAAGAAAACAGAAAGGTTGTAGTAAATAAATTCAGTCTCAAACGAATCCGCAAAGACAAAACACGACGCGTTCTGTTCCAGGTAGGATGGGAAGGTTTCTGACATTATATTGCGCTTGCGGCGGAGAGGAGTGCATCGAAAATGATATGCACGTAATTAATGAAATTAACTGGAATTTCAACGAAAGGGGCCTATGTAATTGGATCGAGGACAACTATAAGTTTCACTATGGCCAGGAACCCCAACTCACTTTTTACAAGGTAACTTCTCACCATGACGGGGAAGGCAATACGAGCTACACCAGAAAGCAGATTCACGATACGGTAAAGCACTACTGGAAGCGGCTAAAGCAAAAGCTATGGAGTGGTCAGTGTTATTTCTTCCCATCCACAAGAACTCCACCGACGGATAGCGGCGACAAGCCCGCCAGATATAAGCTGAGTACTGGAGAGCTGTATTCGTTACCCACGTCTGGAGAGAAATGTCCCATGAATTTGAAAGATATTAAGTTTTACGAAAAGTGGTTCAAAGACTTACTCGCTTTTGTAATAGATTATCTAAGAGATGAGACCCTTAGCTTAGCTGTATCTGATTAGACGTATTTGCAAATCGAACACTTGGGAACAGTAGTAGACTCAAACGAAATAAGAGGCGAGACACTGAAAGTCTAGACTTCATACAGATATTGGACGACAAATACACTAAAGATTTTTTTATCATTTGAATATGCTAGTTTATCCTTATTACACAAAAATGAGATTACTTATTGCACAAAATGAGACTCCTTATTGCAAAAAGTGCACAAAACGCGATTCCTTAATGCACAAAATGAGATTTCTTATTGCAGAAAACGCGAATCCTTATTGCAGAAAACGCGATTCCTTATTGCAGAAAACGCGATTCCTTATTGCACAAAACGCGATTCCTTTTTGCCCAAAACGGGATTCCTTATTACACAAAATGAGATTCCTTATTACACAAAACGTGATTCCTTATTGCACAAAACGCGATTCCATATTGCACAAAACGCGATTCCTTATTGCATAAAACGCGATTCCTTATTGCACAAAATGAGATTCCTTATTACAAAAAACGCGATTCCTTATTGCACAAAACGGTATTCATTAGTGCACAAAACGAGATTCCTTATTGCACAAAACGCGATTCCTTTTTGCTCAAAACTAGATTCCTTAATGCACAAAACGCGATTCCTTATTGCACAAAACGCGATTCCTTATTGCACAAAAGGCGATTCCTTATTACACAAAACGCGATTCCTTATTGCAGAAAACGCGATTCCTTTTTGCACAAAACGGAATTCCTTATTACACAAAATGAGATTCCTTATTACAAAAAACGCGATTCCTTATTGCACAAAACGGGATTCATTATTGCACAAAATGAGATTCCTTATTGCACAAAATGCGATTCCTTAATGCACAAAACGCGATTCCTTATTGCACAAAACGCGATGCCTTATTGCACAAAACGCGATTCCTTATTGCACAAAACGCGATTCCTCATTGCACAAAATGAGATTCCTTATTGCACAAAACGCGATTCCTTATTGCACAAAACGCGATTCCTTATTGCACAAAATGAGATTCCTTATTGCAAAAATACGAGATTCCTTATTACACAAAACGGGATTCCTTATTACACAAAACGGATTCCTTATTGCAAAAAACGCGATTCCTTAATGCACAAAACGCGATTCCTTATTGCACTAAACGCGATTCCTTAATGCACAAAACGCGATTCCTTATTGCACAAAACGCGATTCCTGAATGCATAAAATGAGATTTATTGCACAAAACGCGATTCCTTAATGCACAAAATGAGATTTATTGCACAGAACGCGATTCCTTATTGCAGAAAACGCGATTCCTTATTGCACAAAACGCGATTCCTTATTGCAAAAAATGAGATTCCTTATTGCACAAAACGCGATTCCTTATTGCAATAAACATGATTCCTTATGGCAGAAAATGAGATTCCTTATTGACCGAAACGTGATTCATTGTTGACAAAAACGTCTATTTAAAACTTCAGCCGCCCCCCGCTCATCGGGGCTTGAAGAAATAGATGGAGCTGCACGATGCTTCCACGCTTAAAATGACCGCATACTGGTAAGGTTCTAAGGTTGCCACAAAAGCGGTGCGAGTCGGCCAGTCCACGTTTATTAACATGGTTTTCATCGGGCGACAGGGCTTGAGATGTCATTTCATCTCAATGTCGTGTCAAAGTCACACAAAATTGGAAGCAACGTCTCCAAAATGACCTTTACAGTGTTGACGGGGACGTTAAACTTCAAATCCGAACTTACATCATTTCAACTGGTTATGAAATACTCCAGGAAGACGGAAAATTACCTCTGTCGTAGATAGCTTAATGTATTGGACGAAAAGGTATTGAAACAAGGCAACGCAAGCGTAGCATCCCCTCGCAACTGCATACCATTCATTAACATGAAAATCCATTGTGACCTTGACCTTTGACCCCTGACCTTGAAATTCAATAGGGTTCATCCTCTGTACATGGTGAACATTTGTGGAAGGTTTGATGCTTCTACGATGAATACTGTGTCTTCTATCCTGCTCACAAGGTTTTCAAGGTGAAGTCCATTGTGACCTTGACCTTTGACCCCTGACCTTGAAATTCAATAGGGTTCATCCTCTGTACATGGTGAACATTTTTGGAAGGTTTGATGCTTCTACGATGAATACTGTGTCTTCTATCCTGCTCACAAGGTTTTCAAGGTCAAGTCCATTGTGACCTTGACCTTTGACATCTGACCTTGAAATTCAATAGGGTTCATCCTCTGTACATGGTGAACATTTGTGGAAGGTTTGATGCTTCTACGATGAATACTGTGTCTTCTATCCTGCTCACAAGGTTTTCAAGGTGAAGTCCATTGTGACCTTGACCTTTGACCCCTGACCTTGAAATTCAATAGGGTTCATCCTCTGTACATGGTGAACATTTGTGGAAGGTTTGATGCTTCTACGATGAATACTGTGTCTTCTATCCTGCTCACAAGGTTTTCAAGGTCAAGTCCATTGTGACCTTGACCTTTGACCCCTGACCTTGAAATTCAATAGGGTTCATCCTCTGTACATGGTGAACATTTGTGGAAGGTTTGATGATTCTTCTAGCCTGCTCACAAGGTTCCGGACAGACACACACACACACACACAGACACACTAACACACGGACGCACGGCACCGATGCTATATCCCCATTCGCAACGTTGTTGCGAGGGGATAATTAATGAGAAAAATATTCGCCCAGTTCGCACTTTGAATTGTCTGCACTCGTCTAAGATGGAAGAACTCATTCGGCTTAAATGGGGTTAGGTCAGTTCCTTTAAACGCCGTTAAAACATGTTAAGACTAGATGACCTTTATGTATTATAACAAGCTTTTTTCAATTTCAGTACACGTTTCCCACATATGCCTAGTGGCCCTTTTTGGGACATTTGCAAATATTGCACAAAAATAGATACCTGATAGCAAAGATTGGATTCCTTATTGCAAAATTTTGATTCCTTATTGCAAAAAACGTGATTCCTTATGACACATAATGAGATTCCTTATTGCACAAAACGCGAATCTTTATTGCGCAAAACGCGATTCCTTATTGCACTGCACTAAAATTGTATGATTTGAGAAAAGTGCACATGTCCGACTGGAAACCGTACTTGTTGGTGGTGATGGCGTGTTATGGTGTGTGGCGTGTGGTGGTGGTGTGTGTGAGTGTGAGTGGAATCGGTTTTTTTTTTTTTTTTTTTTTTGTTTTTGGCAATAAGGAATCAAATTTTTGCAATGAGGAATCCAATTATGGCAATAAGGGATCACGTTTTGGGTAATAAGGAATGCCATTTTGTGTAATAAGGAATCGCATTTAGTGCAATAAGGAATCACGTTTTGCGCAGTAAAGATTCGCGTTTAGTGCAATAAGGAATCTCATTATGTGCCATAAGGAATCACGGTTTTTGCAATAAGGAATCAAATTTTTGCAATAACGAATCCAATTTTTGCTATCAGGTATCTATTTTTGTGCAATATTTGCAAATGTCCCAAAAAAGGCCACTAGGCATATGTGGGAAACATGTACTGAAATTGAGAAAAGCTTGTTATAATACATAAAGGTCATCTAGTCTTAACATGTTTAAACGGCGTTTAAAGGAACTGACCTAACCCCTTTTCAGCCGAATGAGTTCTTCCATCTTAGACGAGTGCAGACAATTCAAAGTGCGAACTGGGCGAATATTTTTCTCATTAATTTCAATACCTTTTCGTCCAATACATTAAGCTATCTACGACAGAGGTAATTGTCCGTCTTCCTGGAGTATTTCATAACCAGTTGTAATGATGTAAGGTCGGATTTGAAGTTTAACGTCCCCGTCAACACTGTAAAGGTCATTTTGGAGACGTTGCTTCCAATTGTGTGTGACTTTGACACGACATTGAGATGAAATGACATCTCAAGCCCTGTCGCCCGATGAAAACCATGTTTATAAACGTGGACTGGCCGACTCGCACCGCTCTGCCTGGGCAACCTTGGAACCTTGCCAGTATGCGGTCATTTTAAGCGTGGAAGCATCGTGCAGATCCATCTATTTCTTCAAGCCCCGATGAGCGGGGGCGGCTGAAGTTTTAAATAGACGTTTTTGTCATCAATGAATCACGTTTTTGTCAATAAGGAATCTCATTTTCTGCAATAAGGAATCATGTTTATTGCAATAAGGAATCGCGTTTTGTGCAATAAGGAATCTCATTTTTTGCAATAAGGAATCGCGTTTTGTGCAATAAGGAATCGCGTTTTCTGCAATAAGGAATCGCGTTTTGTGCAATAAGAAATCTCGTTTTGTGCATAAAGGAATCGCGTTCAGTGCAATAAATCTCATTTTGTGCATTAAGGAATCGCGTTTTGTGCAATAAATCTCATTTTGTGCATTCAGGAATCGCATTTTGTGTAATAAGGAATCGCGTTTTGTGCAATAAGGAATCGCGTTTTGTGCAATAAGGAATCGCGTTTTGTGCAATAAGGAATCGCATTTTGTGCAATAAGGAATCCCGTTTTGTGCAATAATGAATCGCGTTTTTTGTAATAAGGAATGTCATGTTGTATAATAAGGAATCCCGATTTGTGCAAAAAGGAATCGCGTTTTCTGCAATAAGGAATCCCATTTTGTGCAATAAGGAATCGCGTTTTGTGCAATAAGGAATCGCGTTTTGTGCAATAAGGAATCGCGTTTTCTGCATTAAGGAATCTCGTTTTGTGCAATAAGGAATCGCGTTTTGTGCAATAAGGAATCGCGTTTTGTGCAATCATGAATCCCGTTTTGTGCAATAAGGAATCGCGTTTTTTGTAATAAGAAATCTCATTTTGTGAAATAAGGAATCCCGTTTTGTGCAAAAAGGAATCGCGCTTTCTGCAATAAGGAATCCCATTTTCTGCAATAAGGAATCGCGTTTTGTGCAATAAGGAATCGCGTTTTGTGCAATAAGGAATCGCGTTTTGTGCAATAAGGAATCTCATTTTGTGCAATAAGGAATCGCGTTTTCTGCAATAAGGAATCGCGTTTTCTGCAATAAGGAATCACGTTTTGTGCAATAAGGAATCGCGTTTTGTGTAATAAAGAATCTCATTTTGTGTAATAAGGAATCCCGTTTTGTGCAAAAAGGAATCACGTTTTGTGCAATAAGGAATCGCGTTTTGTGCAATAAGGAATCGCGTTTTGTGCAATAAGGAATCGCATTTTGTGCAATAAGGAATCGCATTTTGTGCAATTTTTGCAATAAGGAGTCTCATTTTGTGCAATAAGTAATCTCATTTTTGTGTAATAAGGATAAACTAGCATATTCAAATGATAAAAAAAATCTTTAGTGTATTTGTCGTCCAATATCTGTATGAAGTCGAGACTTTCAGTGTCTCGCCTCTTAACTCGTTTGAGTCTACTACTGTTCCCAAGTGTTCGATTTGCAAATACGTCTAATCAGATACAGCTAAGCTAAGGGTCTCATCTCTGAGATATTCTATTACAAAAGCGAGTAAGTCTTTGAACCACTTTTCGTAAAACTTAATATCTTTCAAATTCATGGGAAATTTCTCTCCAGACGTGGGTAACGAATACAGCTCTCCAGTACTCAGCTTATATCTGGCGGGCTTGTCGCCGCTATCCGTCGGTGGAGTTCTTGTGGATGGGAAGAAATAACACTGACCACTCCTTAGCTTTTGCTTTAGCCGCTTCCAGTGGTACTTTACCGTATCGTGGAACTGCTTTCTGGTGTAGCCCATATTGCCTTCCCCGTCATGGTGAGAAGTTACCTTGTAAAAAGTGAGTTGGGGTTCCTGGCCATAGTGAAACTTATAGTTGTCCTCGATCCAATTACATAGGCCCCTTTCGTTGAAATTCCAGTTAATTTCATTAATTACGTGCATATCATTTTCGATGCACTCCTCTCCGCCGCAAACGCGATATAATGTCAGAAACCTTGCCATCCTACCTGGAACAGAACGCGTCGTGTTTTGTCTTTGCGGATTCGTTTGAGACTGAAGTTATTTACTACAACCTTTCTGTTTTCTTCGCCGATTTCAAAACGAGGCTGTCATTTGTTCACAGCATAAGTATTATAGGTCGGTTATTAATAGCAACCAATCGGTATGTGTCGTAGCCATATTAAACATAGGCTTTATCCAATAGAAGCTATTGTCTGTTAGTATGGCGCAGAGCTCTGATCGGTCATGTCGTTTTAAACTTTTCGCATTCAATTAGCGTCTGAAGCAGTTTGCGTTTTTAGGATGTATGTGCAGTTAATAGTTTTTGTGTGTTGTGTGTGTGCTTGGTGGCTATTTTTAGAAACAAACGTCAGTTACTATATTTAGCCTCATTAAACCTGTCTTAACGTGCACCCACAACATGTCCTTTGAGGGACCACCTCATTCTAATAAATTAAACGCCTAAAACTCATGCGTTACGAGCCGCCTCACCGAGGCGGGGTCCCGTAGGTCGTATTTAATGTTCCGCCTCAACGCGCCTTTGGGTATGTATGTATGGATGGATGGATGGATGGATGGATGGATGGATGGATGGATGGATGGACGGACGGATGGATGGATGGATGTTATATGCCTTAAATTAGGATTTAAGATACGGTTATTACTTTGACTTTTAACATGTCTTTGAGGGGCCATCTCATTTTAAGAAACGCCAATGTGTGGATATTTCACATTTGCTATGTGGAGATTTGAAAGTTTAAGACACCTTAATATTAAGGAAAGCAGGAGATCATAGGTTCGAATCCTATTCGTGCCAAACATTTTACTTTGATTTTTTTTTCTCAAAATTTTAGGTACTTTTGTACTTTGATTTTTTTTTTTCAGAAAATTTGAGGTGCCGTTAGTACTTTGATTTTTTCGTAGCAAGGCTTATGCGCGATAAGGTAGATTCTCGGTACTGCTATTACTTTGATTTTCTTCGTAGCAAGCCTTGTACACGGTAACGTAGATATTCGGTACTGTTACTACTTTGATTTTAACATGTCTTTGAGGGACACACGCCCAGAACTTAGGCGTGAAGCGCCGCCTCACGGAGGCGGAATCCCGAAACCCGTAATTAATGATCCGCCTCAACGCGCATCCACAACGTACCTTTAACGAGATGGTTCTGTTGTATGTATGTCTGAGGCGGTGATTATTTAGATGTCCGAACACGCTCCATTGGCATCATTTGCGGGGGGTGAACGCTAAAAAAAGTACACCGTCCTTCGGATCGGGGCGTTAACTGGAGGTCCCCCTGTGCAGGTAGAGTCATCTCCTGTGCAGTTTAAATACCCTCCCAGCCTAATAAGTACGGAGTCTCCCATTTTCCGATAGCTAGTGGTGAAGACCTACACCTGTCTGAAAGGTCATCTCGGGTCAGCCGACATATTAAACGAAGAGTTTAGCCATTCTGCAATCATTTAGTGACGAGGCAGCAAAGGGAGTAGGCAAAATAATGCGAGTTATTATTTTTGTGTCGTCTGCTAATGTTTTCGCATCTTATTTAATCAAAAGAAGAAGGGCTCGAGCTTCACCGCTCCTATCCGGTTCGGATCGAAGTGGACGCCAGCGCGGAATATGGGGGTGGATCGGAAGTACGCGTAAGGGTACGTTGGCCAAATGTATAAGCCATTTGCAGTCGGGATACCTGGTGTGGGAATTAATAAGCGATTGCTCAATATTAAGTAGCCAAAATCGGACGAATTTCGCCTTCGCCTAAGCCCGTATTTTCTTTCCTTTGAACCCGGAACGAATATCCGAAACCCTATGCCTTACAGTGACGCTACCTTCCCGCGGTTGTAGGGCGTTTCTACTAAACGCATCACCCACCTCCCCGCAAAGGTCATCCGGCGACCCCCGCGAGGGTCAGGAATGGCGGCCATTTCGGTCACAAACCCCGTGGAGGGTCATTCGCGAGGTCATCCAGGATCAAAATGGCGGCCATCTTGGTCTCAAACTCCGCATCGAGAGCGACCCCCCGCGAGGTCAACCCAGGTCAAAATAGCGGCCATCTTGTCGACCGGCTTGTGACGTCATTGGCACCATAGAGGCGGGTATACTACTGTTAAGTATGAAAGTTGCTTAATAAAAATCCTGATTTGCTAAATGACTGATATGTCATATTTGATTTGCAAAAAGAATGTAATTTTTAACACGTTTATAAGTTGCTTGATAGCACTTCGACTTGTTGCCATAGCAACAGAGTAACATTGATTTGCATAAAAATGTTTGATTTCAATTTTGGCTTTTAAATGCACAAGAAATCAAATGATTTGCAATGACTGCTAAAGTATACTTAATTATATTAAAATTAATACTTAAAATGAAATAAAGTTTATATGGTGGTAATAGTTGTTGAATTCAAGTTGCTATGGAAACCAAATAATATGTACAGAAAACCAAGTTTCTAAACATAAACGTGTAAGTTATGAAAGTTAATTTAAAGACTGCTGTAGGAAAGGCCATATTTGTTAAACCACTTACATTTCATTTCGGTTAACTTGTTTCAGCAGTACTTTAATTTCACTGGATAGCCAATTCTTTAGTTGCTATGGTGACTAGGATGTCATTGGTCTTCAAATTTTTAATTTTTTTTTTTCAAAAACAAGACTGCTTCGATGTTTGCAAGCACTGTTAGAATCCGCTTGATACTACTTTTTGTACTTGTTGTCATGGCTATATAGTACATATATTTGAAATATATATTTATTTCAAATATATGTACTATATATATATTTGAAATAATGTTTGTTTTTTTTTTACTTTTTCTTATTTTTTTTTTTTGCACTAAAAATCAAATGATTTTGGAAGCACTGTTTTAGTATACTTTAAAATACTATAGTCAACACTTGAAATTCTGTAAATTTGGTTCATATTTATTTATTGGTAAAAGTGGTTGAATTCAATTTGACAATGAAACAAAACATGGGTAGAAAATCAAGCTACTTTACATTAAAAATGTAACATATGATTTTATTATGGACTGCCATATGAAATGCCTTATTTGTTACATGACTTATATGTCATATTGGTTCTTATATTTTAGCATTTTCGTTATTTCATTGGGTAGTCACTGCTTTGGTTGCCATGGGAACGAGGATGGCATACATTTTCCTTAAAACTTTTTTTAACATAATACAATGTTTCAGTGTCCATGTCTTTGATGTACTCAGCAGCCTCCATCGCTATTGAAACGATCAATCGATTGCAAATTTATGTTATTGTTTAGCATTTTAAATAAAGCCGTTTTTACTTGCTGCCATAGCAACATACTATGTAGATATGCCGAAACGTGTTGTTTTTTTTGTCTTTTTGATATTTATTGCATTAGAAATCAAATGCTCTTAGAATACTTATAATAATCATAAATTGGAATTCAGTAAATTTTATATTTTTGGAAAGAGTGATTGAAATCAAGTTGCCATGGAAACCAAAATCGGACAGAATCCAAGCTACCAAACATAAAACTGTAAAGTACTCAAGTGGATAAATAGACTGCCATATAAAATGCTTATTTTGTTAAATGACTTCTGTGCATATTTGTTCACATATTTGAACATTTTCTAAAGTTTCTCGAATAGCTACCTACTTGGTTGCCATGGGAAGGGGAACATTTTAAATTTTCCAAACTGTTTATCTTTTAAAAACAAGATGATGCTCCAGTGTCTATGACTATGATAGTGTCAGTAGCCCACATCGCTGTTGAAACGAGAAATTATGGAAAAAGTCTGTCATTTTCGGCACATATAAAAGTCGTTTGATACCAGGTGTACAAGTTGCCATACCAAAAAAAAGGCGATATGGGTCACAGCTTCATCCATAATGCTGATATTTCGCATTTTGCAAGTTTCTCCTATTTTTCCATAGGTACAATTGTCGAATATTTTAAGTTTGGAAAAGATTGAAAGGTGATTATTCAGTTAAATCTTTGATCTGCTGATGCTATGGCAATGGTTCAGGAACACATTTTGGCTTTGGCTTTTGAAGAAATCGAATAAACCTAGAACATGTTATAAATCACCATTTCAGGTCCTGCCTGATTCTAACAGATACCACTACTTAAATATTTAATGCTACCTTGATGATGTACTTACGGATAACCTGAATATGGCGAATAGCTTCCCACCATATAAAGAGTCGATAATGCAGTTGTTGGATAAACGATGTATGCACTAGCAGTCCCTAAAGCGCCGACTCCTGTCACAAAAACCGCAACGTCTTTATCTGTTGACAAGTGGACAAATTTCCTGTGTTTGCCTTCGGTCATTTGAATCAAAGTCGATGTCATCTTAAACGCTGTAACTGTTCGTCCGATTACACTTTGATTTCTCGCTAAGCTCTAGGTAAAATAAATTTAAAGGTCATAAACAGAACAAGTTTTATTGGCAATAAACTTAAAGGTTCTGAACAGATAGTTCCGAGACGGAAATCTATCCCGCCTAAATAACTCTTTTTGGATGGTTTTGCAGTATTTTAACAAGATGGATCTTGCATAAAATTCAAACTAATCTCAGACTGGATTTCCTTCCTTCCAGTTAATGCACGTTGCCATGACTTGTCCATCATACAGCTTCGAGTTTATGTTTCTGTTATTTCATGGGGATAAAACTTAATTGTACTATCTACTGGTTTTTGTAGCAGCTAGAACATTTTAAGATAAATCATTTGACATATAACTAAACAGAAGTGTAGGCAATGATCAGAAATCTATAAAATTGCATCGCAACTTCCACCCAAAACACCAACATAAAACAACTTCACCATAATGAAAACGTCACAAGCGGAAAGCCATACGGACAATTACTTCACAACACAATGGCCAGACGGCTATCCAAAATAAAGCGATATAAAAGACCTTAGGCCAAGAGTGGTGAATATGTTTCTAACATATATGTCCGAGGTCCCGTCTTGATATGACCTTAGCTGTTGGTAAAACTAAAAAACACACTCACCCCGTAATCACTTTTCATAGATCACATAATGCTGTATCTTGTTTTGCGCGCCCTGTTGTCCATCCTTTTTTCTTTATTCTTTGTACATTTGTATCATTTTTGCACGATATGTAAATGGAGTCGGGTGGGGAGGAAGAGCCGACAAAACAAACACAAAAAACATATATGTCCGAAACAATAGTTTCAAGATTTTACAACCCTTTCAAGAGACTATTTTTTTTAGTTTTCCTAAATGTTGTAAGGACTATTTTATGGAAAACAATGATCCCCAAAACTGTAAATGATGATTATGTAAGGTGAATGTGTAAAATTGCAGGGAAATAAAGTAGAAGTGGAGGCAATGATCAGGAATCGACACAATTAACCCACAGCTCCCACCAGAGACACCAAAGGGAAAGAAACACAAATACAAAATAACAGACCCCAATGGAAACATCAATAGCGGAAAGCCAAAAGGACAGTTACTTTCCCACAAAATGGCCAATAGGCTATTCAAAATAAAAGAATATAAGCGACACAAACACTCAAAGACAAACCATTACAAAAATAAACCGCTACAGAAGAACCGCCTTGGAACGGTCAGCGGAAACCTCTGTCAGTTTTAGATTTTGCCCGTTGTTTATAATATGAGCACCTAAGTACATGGGAACAATATCTGGATAGTTTCATCAAGATCCCATGAACACTGTAGGAGATAACGATTCCTATTGGCAACATTACTAAAATTAACCAAAGGCCCAAAGTTCAGTGCAAATTGGTATAATATGATCCTCTACAGCTCATGAGAACAATAATTGCATACTTTCATCTAAATGCATTAAAATAGAAGTGAAGGCAACTATCAGGACTCGATACAATAAACCTACAGCTACCATCAAAGGCACCAAAGGGAAAAAAGCACAAACATGAAACAACTAGACCCTAATGGAAACATCAATAGCGGACAGCCAAATGGACATTTACTTGCTGACAAAATGGCCAATTGGCTATCTGAAACAAAATAATATAGGCGAAACACACACTCAAAGACAAACCATAACAAAAATAAACCGCTACAGAAGAACCGCATTGGAACGTTAGAGCGACCAGTGAAACGAATTTTGAATTCCACTCTTGGGTCTTGTGGTGGGGAGGAGCTAAATCGATTTTACTTGGCCACAGCTCTCGCCCTTATTTCCGTCGCGATTTAGACAAATAATTTGTTCAGTCCTCATGAAGGCCTCCCAACTCATCAGTGTAACATCTCCGTGACCAAAAAATTAAACAACCCCAGAGATGAAACAGCGGTGAGGACTCGACAGCATGAAACCACTGAATGCTGGAGCAAAAGACGACCAGCAGCTAGACTCCGATGGGCCCAGCCAGAGACAGAGCATCAGGCACCAACCAACATAACATAAAATTAGATACTCTTTTAATTCCCTGTAAGTGTTTACGCTGGAACCGTCATAGAATCGGAGGTCTGGCCCACCGGTGTGCAGTGAAAGAGGGAAGCAAAGTTGTCAACCGTGATTCGGTTACCATGCCTGCACTCTGTCGTATATCATTTATGTTGTACCCTACCTTTTTATATCGAAGAATGATTTTGCGAAATTGCGTGCTGAAGTCATTGCATTTACATATTTTTTTCTGAATTTATATACTAAGTAACCATATAATTCGGGTTCCGATAGACCTTGATGCAGAAGCCCATCATTGAATTTTGAAATTAAATCGGAATGGCGTCTACAAAATTTTGAAAAGGCTTGGAGTAGTTTATGATACAGATAACCATGATTAAGAAGTTTAGTAGTTAACAATTTATTACGAGTGTTGAAGTCAGTTACATGACTAGATAGTCTGGCAAGTCGAATTAATTACGAAATATTAACGTCATAGGATGCCGCACCATCCATGAAAGGATCAAACTCATCGCGTTTATTATAAATTTTGCAAGAAACAAACGAATCTACAATAGATAAATGTAAATCCCAAAACGGGGCCTCGGTATCAGAAGAATTTGCTTTATTTAACTGAAGTTCTGTTCGGTTGGGGTTGGGGTAGGTAAATTTGATTGATGAAAACATCGAAATAGGTATTGCCAATATTTTATAAATTATTCAAATATCTAGAAATCGAGCTAAAGGCTTCAAGGATTTCAGATTGGTTTTCAACGGAAAGGGACATCATGAAGTCTCTTTCATAACAAAACAAAAATAGAGCAGACACAAGGGGTGGGCAATTTGTACCCATCGGAATACTCACAACTTGTCTAAATAACTTAGTACCAAATCTTATGTTAATATTGTCAAGTAGGAAGGTGAAACCTTCATACACTTTCTGACATGACCATACAGTATAATGTTTATGCTCTTCAGACGTGAAAAAAAAGCATTTCTTACATTGATAATAATAATAATAGTTCGTCTGTCATTTCTGACAATGTCCAATCTTAATAGTATTTTTAGAAATGTTTCTGTTCGTGTTTTCTAAGATGGCGGATGAGACCGATTCTAGCTCTGAACTATCTGGTGCAGATAGACCAACAGAGGCTAGAGGAAGACAGCTCTGTTGGTGATGCGTAAGCTCTGGCTTTGCGCTGTGCGCGTTTCTGCTCAGCTTCACTGATTCTGTTTGACTAATATTCACTGGCAGCCTTCTGATGAGACCATACCACTTCTTCCATTACACACAAGAGAAAGGTAGTCTTCCCTATGAAATGTCCATTCAATTAAATCATTATTTTTTTTATAAGATTGTGAGGAGGTGTAGTGTTAAGGGTGGAAAATCATAAGTAGACAGACTTGAAGCATAAAAACGTCTGGATTTCAATTTATTTATAACTCCATTATATTTTTATAGACCAAAACAGATTCCTCCCTGATCTTTCAAAGACTTTGTCGCAATAGTTAATCACATGTTTATGATGGCAGTAAAACATGAAGACAATAATTTGGAAAGTTCAATGTTGGTACATGAGCTTGGTATAAACCGTGCTTTGTATGGTCTTTTATGAAGCTTAAGCAAACTATATAACGTAGGAAGCTTTTCTTGGCCTTCTGTAACACATACAGCAAACTTGGTGGCTGAAAGTGAAATGTGGTCATCAACTAAAGCCCTCTCTACAACCACAGGCTGCAGTTCTTATGCCTTAGTACCACACAGTTCTTGCTGAAGAGTGTTTACATAGTGGCGCCGTCAAGTAGTGTTGCAGGGCCAAGACTTCATATCGAATAAAATATCAAAGTGAAATAGCTGCGGTAAAAATTAGTATGACCTCGATAAAATATGATCATCTTCAGGTCATGTGAACAAAAACTTGAAAGTTTCATCAAAACTGTATGAGGAGTTGCGGAGACAGGATTTTGTCTATGGATGGACGGACGGACGGACAGACAGACTTACGGACCAACCAATTACTACAGTCTTTGACAACAATAACTGGAAAGTCTCATCAAAATCCCTTGAGAACTGTGCGGAGACAAGTTGTGTCTGCCGGCGGACACACTGAAGAACCCTTTACTATGGTCTCTTCGACTAACGACGGGGGAGAACAGTTACTGGAAAGATTCATCAAAATCGCTTGAGAACTATACGAGGAGTTATAGAGAAAGAACTTAGGTAAGTAAAATGGCTGAAACTGACAAAGGGTAACATTCTGGTAAAAACCAGTCAAGCATGACCTCGTTAAAATAATATCCTCTTCAGGATTGAAAGTTTCCATCAAAACCCAATGAAAACTGCAAGAGCATTTGCAGAGGCATGGCTTACTATGGAAAAAATGCCAAAGCACCATAACTCTGGTAAAAATTAGTCGAGCATGTGATCTGTAAAAAATAATCATCCCCCGGTCATGGAAACTTTACTGGAAAACTTCATCAAAATCCCTGAACTCTGAAAACTGCCAACTCTTGTAAAAATCAGTTGAGCATGACCTCGATAAAATATGATCATTTTCTGGTCATGGGAACAAAAACTGCACGGTTTCATTGAAATCCCTTGAAAACTGTAGGAGGAGTTGCGGGGAAAAGACTGTATCTACGGCCGGACCGTTGTCCGACCCATTACTACAGCATTCTTAGACAAACATCGGGGAATAAAAATCCGTTGAGAATGACCTCGATAAAATATGATCATCTTCAGGTCATGAAAACAATAGCTGGAATGTTTCATCAAAATCCCTTTAGAAATGTAGGAGGAGTTGCAGAGACAAGAACTTTTGTTTATAAAAATGGCTAAAACTGAAAACGGGTCATAAGTCTGGTAAAAGCAGTCAAGCGTGACCTCGGTATATTGTGAACCACTACAGGTCATGGGAACTGGAAGGTTTCACTAAAACCCACTGAAAACTGCAAGTGGGGATGCAGAGACAAGACTTACTGGTGCGAAAGTGCCATAGGGGCCATAACTCTGGTAATATCAGTCGAGCATGACCTCGATAAAATGTAATACTCTTCAGGTCATGGAAACAATAACTGGAAAGTTTCATCAAAACCCCATGAAAACTGTAGGTGGAGTGGCGGAGACGAAATTGTGTCTACGGACGGACGGGCTGACGGACGAACGAACCTGTCTCATTCGATTGACGTCGGGGGACAATAAGTTGTGGTGATGACATTTAAAGCTTTAACTTTTTTAATCTGGTGGCCATTTTATTCAGTAGAGTAGAACGATTTAAACAATTTCGGTAGTGGGTCACCCGAGGAACATTTTGAAATTATTATTGGGCAAGTGGGCAAGATGGTGGGGCCATTGGGATAGAATCTGTCATTAAAAGGATTTTCTATTTTTAGCACTAAAAATTTTGTTCGGAAGATCTAATAGATATCAGCAATATTGGTAGTAGGTCCACTAAAGAAAAAATTATGTGAAATTATTTTGAAAATCGGGCCAGTGGGCTAGGACATGTCATTGAAGGGATTTTTAGTTCACCTGAGAACAGCTCACCTGAGCACAAAGTGCTCATGGTGAGGTATTGTGATCAGCGAATGTCCGTCGTACGTCGTGCGTCGTCAACACTTTGCTTTAAATGCAAACTTCTCCTAAACCCTTGGACCAATTTGATTCAAACTTCATAGAAATGTTGCCTTGGTGGCTCCCTACCAAAATAACTACAAGCATTCCGCTCTGATGAACAAGATGGCCACCAGAGCTATAATAGAACAAATCTTTAAACGCCAACTCCTCCTGTACATTTGGGACAATTTCATTCAAACTTCACAGAAATGTTGCTTAGGTGAATCTCCGCTCCGGTGAGCAAAATGGCCGTCAGAGCTAAAAATAGAAAAAACAACGTAAATTTGCCTCAAATGCGAACTCCTTTTAAACCCTTTGGTCAATTTGATACAAACTTCACAGAAATGTTGCCTAAGAGACTCCCGACCAAAATAGCTAAAATCGTTCCGCTTTGACAAACAAGATGGCCACCAGAGCTAAAAATAAAAAATATTCAAACGACAATTTCTCCTGTACTCTTCGGCCAATTTCATTCAAACTTCATGGGAATGTTGTTTAGATAACCCTTTACTAAAATAGTTAAAACAGTTTACCACCGATAGACAAAATGGCCGCCAGAGCGATTTACGCTGATGATGGATATGCTTCTTATTTGGAATTATGATAGATTCAGATCAAAAGTATTCATTCAGCCATACGATCTCAAGGTTAAGGTCGTATACTAAGAAATTTTAATGTTGACATGTTGAAGAACTCATATTTTGCTAAACAATTTGTTGGATTGAGTTCATATTTTATATGGTAATAGTTATTTTTACTTGTTAACTGTTCAATCGGCAATATCTCCAGCTATGCCACTGACCTTAAGGACTATTTTTTTTTCAGGTGAGTTAAGCTGTCCTGATGCTAGCTGTTGTTGGAGTGTAATTGTTTCGGGGTGAATTGGGCCCCTTGGCTGGGATATCCGTGTCGTATTGACACATTTCTAGTTTGTTTCTTTTCTTTTCAAAAACTGAAAAATAATTAAATTTTATTTTTCTTCTTATGATTTCTTTTTGGTTCTCTTTCAAATAAGTCCGTAAAATGAACAACCCTCTGAACCCCAGTTTACATAGAGAAAACTGGTGTTTACGTGGATATACATTATTTTTCTTTATTTCTGCTCCAAGACATGGGTTATGGGTACTCGTTAGAACCACCACAGTAAGGCGGTTCCAACGAGCACCCACAATCATTTTTGTCATTCAAATAAGAAAAAAAAATCAAATATTTCAGCAAAAAATCACCATTTTGGAGATAAGGAAAAATGCTCTATGTCACACGGGAGTGTTATCGTTATGAACAAAAGACTTCACCATAGTGCGGGTTATATTTTCTAGTCCTTTGGGATCATTGATTCCATTGCGTCTTTTTTTTTTTTTTTTTTTGAAAATGTTTAAGGGTCACTGATGCGGCCTAATTGGTCGAAATGGGGTCTTTTCTGAATTTGTTTTACTCTTTTATAAAAGAAAATGTCATGTTTGGGCAAAATTCGTGTAACTAGCTTTTCTTAATAGCTTGTGCTTATCAAACTTATGCCCCACTTGGCGAGCTGTGTTCTTGTAATAAATTTTTGGTTAAAAGTTACAAAACCAATGCCTGAAAGGACACAGAAAAAAAAAAAAAAAAAAAAAACACGCCGACCCACATCGGGCGGTGTCTGATGTGGGTCTGCACTATTAGTCATCGTTCCTTGGTATGGGCATCGGCCTCGGTGGTCCGGTAGGATACAAGTTTGAATAGTAATCAGGAGGTCGTGGGTGTTATTCCCGCCATGTTAGCAACGTAAATCATGAAATCTTTTCTGCGACAATTTTCTTCCTGCCGCTGATTTAAGAAGGGTAGTTGACTGGTCAACCGCTTCTGTTTTATGACTGCAAATAAATGGTACCGGTTTTTGTCCGGTAATCAGACCGCCTTGACATGACCTAAATAGTGTTGATTAGGTCGGTAAAATTAAAACCAAACCAAAAGCGTTCCTAGGCATTGAAGAGTTATACAATGTAAATCTGATGAGCTTTTGGAAGACAAAATCTTCAAAATTCTTTGTGCCCACATCCCCCAACCGCACGCCCATTGGGCCTTGAAGAAAAAGTCTGGGCTGCATGATGCTTCCATGCACATCTGAAACGGGCCGCGCATGAGTACTGGTAAACCGCTTAGAGGGTCTAAGCCTCTCCAGCCAAAGTGGGGCGAGTTGAACCGTCCCTACATATAAATCACTTCTCTTAGTTTGCGGAAGAGCTTAAGATGCCATTTCATACCAATGTCGGGTAAAAGCCCCACAAAATTGGAAGTAGTGTTGACGGGGATTTAAAAACGCAGTACTAGCAAACAAAAACAAACAAAAACAGAATGCTATGTACTGTCGATGTTTTGAATAACATGCATAGTGGTAATCGAGCAGTATGAACAGCGTCTTTGTTGTTCGTATGTAATCTGAATTTATTTGGGCCTCCGGCAATGGAAATACTATTAACACTCCAGGAAATGCGTGATGGTAACGTGTAATATATGTACTTATCAGAAACGCCAAGCTGCCGTGGCTCCGCTTTGGCATTTTCTGCTCGAAACATAGGCTTTGGGTACATGCTTTAACCGCCGCATTGAATGTTTTCTGTTTGAATGAATACCAGTGTTCTATGCTCTGAGCTATATTTTTTGACGAGGTCGGATGTGTTTGCATTTTTTTTGTGTGTCAAAAAAGAGGGTCTTTTGGCCTATCCATTAGGCAGATCCAATGTAGATACGAAATTAAGTGGTGTTGGATTTGAATTGGACAGTTCCTGTACATTGTTGAATCCAGTCAAAAGCCACCTTCTGTGGTCTGTAATCTGGGTCTTATCCCGGAAAGATGCCTTTGGACTGATCAATATGACAGATCCAATTAGAATTGCAGGGGTGTCGGATTGTTTATTTTACGTTTTAACTTTACAAAACATGCTGTACTTTGGCGAACTGGGTTGACCACGATCAGACGCCGGATTCTTTGACATCTGACCTGTGTCTACTCTTTTCGGATGGATGGATGGATGCGTTCCGGACAGAACTATTTTTTCATTATGATATTCAGCCCATGAAATGAAAACCCATCTAAAACCCACGTTGTGTACAGTCAACTGGGGCTTACAGAGGTGTACGTTATTTTTATTGACAGATTCTATCCCTAGTTGTAGCTAACTTCAGGCTTTGACTCAAAACTAATGAAATAAGATCCCGCGACAAAACGTAGTCCGGTTTGTTTTCAGTTTTAGCGCAATTTCGCTCAAATCATATTTATCAGATAGATATGAACATTTTCTTGCGCATATATGTATACATGTTTTGATTCAAAGATGCAAATGCCTTGCAGAATCATTTATTATATAACCTACTCTTTCACTCTTGCGTTTCCGAACAGGACCTTTTGTGTGTATTTATTCTTATAGAAAGGTTCTTGTTCCCAGTTCATTGACATGATGACAAACATTGTACAGGTAGATCATGGCGAGACACCTCGTTACGTGCCGTCTCATCTTGATCTACAGGGCTTGCACCGGTAGGGTTAAATAGCGTTTGAACAAATTCCAAGTAGTCACAAATAAAAAAGGGTTAATAACCCTTTACTGACCGACCGGAATCCGGGTCGTTTCGCCAGTGGGTAGTTTCGCCAGGAGTAGTATACGGGTCTCTTTAGAGCCAATGACGTCACAAGATGGTCGACAAGATTGCCGCCATTTTGACCTTGGATGACCTCGCGAATGACCCTCCATGGGGTTTGAGACCATTCCTGACCCTCGCGGGGGTCGCCGGATGACCTTTGCGGGGAGGGGGGTGACGCGTTTAGTAGAAACGCCCTAGACCACGGGAATGTAGCGTCACGTCCCTTTGAGGGGTTTGAGAACAAGATGGCCGCCATATCGGATGACCGGAGAGGGGTCGACGGATGAGGAGAAGAAGCGTTGGCGAGCGAGATGGCCGCCATAAGTTGGATGACGCGTTTAGTGGGAAGCGCCCTAGACCACGGGAAGGTAGCGTCACCTCATAGGGCACGGTGTCGCCGACCAAGGGCGCTCCACATCCGTTACGGTTATCTTTCTTATAGGGTCATCCGAGCATTAGCGCTTCACATCCGTTTAATTTAATTTTCGTAAGCATTCTTTTCATTTTTGACACAATCATGCGGTCGTTGAGCTTCTTTCGGCGTGGACTGAATTCTTTGATAATGTCTCTCATCGATTTTCCTCGAGATCTCTTCATCACGCAGTACGCGCAGTATAGTCCGCATACGTTAGACCCGGACTGTTGGAGTTGTAGAGCGTTCATCAGGTAGGGTTTATCGAGTAACTCTTCAAATCTAACGCCGTAATCTCTAGGATCGTTTCCTACTGAATCGAAAAATTCGTATGGTCCATGCACGGGAAAATAGAATGCTACCCAGTGCTCCCCTCTTTCTTTACTAGTGGCCGTGTTGGAAATGACGAACCTTCCTCTTCGTTTTTTTTAATTTGGTCCGCTGCGCAGACAGTTAAGGGATATCCAGAAAGTATACGAGTCAGTTGATCGCTGTTCATCGTCGCTTAATATTTAAAGGTTGTCCAGTCTACCATCTGTCCGTTTTTTACTCGTGTTTTCTTACGATCAGAGGTCTCGCCCTTATGCTCTTTTTGTAATCGAGCTAGATCTGACTTTGCCATTTCGACCGCTTGTGCCACGGGAGTGACCAATTTCACCACGGGCTTTTGCTGTTCCCGCATTTCTATTTCCTTTTGCCGTTGTTCTTCCATTTCTTTAAGAAGTCGATTTCTTCTACCGCTACCGATGATGTATCGCCCCATGTAATCGGGCTGTACGTAGCCCTCGCTCAAGTCTTTGAAATGCTGGTACCACGCGTCGTAGTCCGGGACTTAAGGCACCCATTTATCGAGTTTTACGTCGTACACATCGATCGACCCCATCTTATTTTGTCTAAATATAGCGTTGATTTACCCTTCTTACGTTTGTTTCATTCGTCGTCAGATTCCTGGTCTTCGCCGTATTTCGTCAAGGCATGATCGGGCAATACGCCGGTAAACAAATCCTTTCTCAGTTTCACGGCTTGCTGGATGGATTCGCCGACATTCATGTCATGTTGTACTCTTAAAGTTTTTGCCGACTCTAGAATCTGCCTCTGAGTAGGGTCTTTTTGCAGCTGGTGATAATCCCTTTAAAACCTCGCGTATTCGTGTCTTAGTCTTTTCCTGAAGGAGGGCAAGTCCTCGTTTGCTGCGCGATGATACGCTTCCTCGGGAGCGTTTCCCTCTTCGATGAAGCTATTCACCTTGTCTTTGAAGCGCTCTGCATTCGATTGCCTTAGAGGTTCCTTAAACCTTCTCTCCCATATTTCTAGACACTGAAGGTCTTCTGACAGTTCATCGTTGACACGTTTACAGGGGGTCCCTTTAAGGGGTAATGCGTGTCGTTTACGTCGCTTATCGATTCCCTGTCATCGTCGCTGTCTTTATCGTTAATATCGGACTCTTCGGATACCTCTAATTTCCGCTTTCTTTCTACCGGAAATATGTCACCGCGTAAACGATCTTGTTCGGGCGTGTTCGGTTTTAGGTCGACAATCAGGTATCCGTAAGGCTTACTCGTGGCCTGTTCGAATCGTTTCATAAACGAAGAGTTAGATGCTGGGTAAATTCTTCTCGCCAAAGTCGCCACTTGTTGTCTGTCGATGGGATTATTGAAAAGGACGAGGTATTGAGTGTTCAACGCGATGTCTCTACAAGCTTTTCCTTGCGGAAATAGATTCTGCGTGAGATATACGACGGACAAGTTTCTGTGATGGCTCCCCTTGGTAAAGAGGTCGGCGATCCTTTGGTCGCATTTAGCCTCGGTCATCAAATCGTCAAAAACCAGTACGTTTCTTTTGCGGGTATCGACATACTCGGAGCTGGTCAGGTTGTCCGGTATACCGTGTACACACTCTATCTGAGGAAAACTGCGTCGCAAGCCGTCGTACAGTCTTTGCCACTGACCAAAACACCATACGATACGCTCAGGTGGAGGGTATATGAGGTCGGATAGGAGTAACTTTCTACTCCAGCCCGTTTTACCGCTTCCACTAGGGCCAGTCACCATCATAGAAAACGGATGCTGAAATGTAATGCTATTTGGCATGTCTGTTTGTGGAACTATCCCACTACCGTGCTTATTGCGTTGGTGCCTTAACAAAGCATCATGTCTGGAGAACGCGAGGTTACAGTCAGAGCATTGATTCATTTTTGTTATTCAATAGTTTGCAGTTGGGTCAGTCTTACAAACTTTTCACATTTTTGACCGACACCTACACCACCACAGCCATCACCACCACCACCACCACCACCACCACAGCCACCACCACACCACCACCACCATAGCCACCACCACCACCACCACCACCACCACCACCACCACCACAGCCACCACCACCACCACAGCCACAACCACCAACAATGCCCAGTGCATCTCCTTTCAATTCGTTTAATAATAATACTGGTCCCCCTTCGTCCTGTCTCGCTCACAATAAAATGCCGTATAAATCTTCGCGATGTTGTCTTGCGCATACTTCTACCCATCGTTCTGTAGCTTCTCTTAACCACAAACACAACTCGTCTAATATCACCAGTGTCATACACACAAATCCATACATTTTTCGCATATAGGTTCTCTCCGTTTTTTAAGTGTTTTTGGATCAAATATTCTCACAAAATTATTGGATCCTGCCCCAGAAGGTGACCATCCGTGTCATTTTCTCTTTCTCAAGCACTATATAATGTCAGAAACCTTTCCGAGAGAGCGCCGTGTTTTCTCTATGAGGATTCGTTTGAGAATGAAGTTCTTTACTACAACGTTCATGCTTTCTTCGCAGATTTCAAAACGAGGCTGTCATTTGTTCACAGCATAAGTCGGTAATTAATAACAACCAATCGGTATGTGTCGTAGTCACTGTTAACATAGATTTTACTTATTAGAGTGCATTGTCTGATAGGAGAGCGAAGGTCAGGTATGTCGTTTTAAACTTTTCGCATTCAATAAGAGTTTGAAGCAATTTGCGTTTTTAGGTGTATGCATGCGTTTATAGATATACGCGTGTACTTGTTGGCTATTTTTAGAAATAAACGTCAGTTACTCTATTTAGCCTCACTCATGGTTTGACCTTCATGAGGTCGTTATTTTAAAAACAAACGTCAGTTTCTATAAATAGATTCATTGAACCTGTTTTAACGCGCACCCACAGCATGTTTTTGGAGGAACCACCTCTAACAAACGCCAAGAACTTGTGCGTTACGAGCCGCCACACCGAGGCGAGATCCCGAAACCCTTATTTTATTTAATGATCCGCCTCAACGCGCATTTGGATGTATGGATATATGTATGTATGGACGTATGTAATGTGCCTTAAATTGGGAGTTAAGGTACTGTTAGTACTTTGATTATTTTTTTTTTGGTTTCTCAATATAAGAAATTAAGGTGCTTTTAGTACTTTGATTTTTCCTTTCTCAATATAAGTATTCAAGGTGTTTTTAGTACTTTGATTTTTTTTGCAAGATTTGGGGTACCGTTGGTACTTTGATTTTTTCATTGCGCTCCTGATACACGATAACGTAGATCTTCGGTACAGTTGGTACTTTGATTTTTAACATGTCTTTGAGGGACGGGCAGCCTTAGAACCTTACCAGTACTGGAGTGCGATCGGATTCAGCGAGGAACCTTCGCGCAGCCCCATCTATTTATTCAAGCCCCGATGGGCGGGGCGGGGGTGGGGGCGGGGGTGACTTGTGCTCGTGCACTCGACAAGCAGAACCTTCATAATCAGACGCCACATAAAGCGATGTCTGATCAGATCTACTGTGCTCGCTAAAAGTTGAACGAACTGTTCGATTCTCAGTTCAGGACTATTTTCCCAACCCACACTCAGAGACGATCGACCCACCGTACTCTCAGTGCTTTGATTACCCCGAAAGTATACATTACCTTTTACCCGCGAATAAGTCTTTACTTAAATATTGGAAAAGTGACATTTACCTCATACCGATACGATCGCCTTGGAATTGTCTTGTCGAATGGCCCATAGGTATAAAAACCAATACTTATACTCGCTGAAAGATATTGATTTTGTATATAGATCTGACAAGTCGATAAACGTTTATAAGTAGTCGTCCAATCAATATCTTTCAGCATTCAATTAGAGTTTGAAGCAATTTGCGTTTTTAGGTGTATGCGTGCGTTTATAGATGTACGCGTGTACTTGGTGGCTATTTTTAGAAATAAACGTCAGTTACTCTATTTAGCCTCACTCATGGTTTGACCTTCATGAGGTCGTTATTTTAGAAACAAACGTCAGTTACTATAAAAAGACTCATTGAACCTTCGCTCTCCTATCAGACAATGAACTCTAATAAGTAAAATCTATGTTAACAGTGACTACGACACATACCGATTGGTTGTTATTAATAACCGACTTATGCTGTGAACAAATGACAGCCTCGTTTTGAAATCTGCGAAGAAAGCATGAACGTTGTAGTAAAGAACTTCATTCTCAAACGAATCCTCATAGAGAAAACACGGCGCTCTCTCGGAAGATTTCTGACATTATATAGCGCTTGAGGAAGAGAAAATGACACGCATCGTCAGCTTCTGGGGCAGGATCCAATAATTTTTGTGAGAATATTTGATCCAAAAACACTTAAAAAAACGGAGAGAACCTATATGCGAAAAATGTATGGATTTGTGTGTATGACACTGGTGATATTAGACGAGTTGTGTTTGTGGTTAAGATGTCATCAGTTGCGAAGAGAAGCCAGGGAAGCTACAGAACGATGGATAGAAGTATGCGAAAGACAACATCGCGAAGATTTATACGGCGTTATAATGTGAGCGAGACAGGACGAAGGGGGACCAGTATTATTATTAAACGAATTGAAAGGAGATACACTGGGCATTGGTGGTGGTTGTGGTGGTGGTGGTGGTGGTGGCTGTGGTGGTGGTGGTGGTGGTGGTGGTGGTGGCTGTGGTGGTGGTGGCTGTGGTGGCGTAGTTGTCGGTCAAAAATGTGAAAAGTTTGTAAGACTGACCCAACTGCAAACTATTGAATAACAAAAATGAATCAATGCTCTGACTGTAACCTCGCGTTCTCCAGACATGATGCTTTGTTAAGGCACCAACGCAATAAGCACGGTAGTGGGATAGTTCCACAATCAGGCATGCCAAATAGCATTACCTTTCAGCATCCGTTTTCTATGATGGTGACTGGCCCTAGTGGAAGCGGTAAAACGGAATGGACTAGAAAGTTACTCCTATCCGACCTCATGTACCCTCCACCTGAGCGTATCGTATGGTGTTTTGGTCAGTGGCAAAGACTGTACGACGGCTTGCGACGCAGTCTTTCTCAGATAGAGTTTGTACACGGTATACCGGACAACCTGACCAGCTCCGAGTATGTCGATACCCGCAAAAGAAACGTACTGGTTTTTGACGATTTGATGACCGAGGCTAAATGCGACCAAAGGATCGCCGACCTCTTTACCAAGGGGAGCCATCACAGAAACTTGTCCGTCGTATATCTCACGCAGAATCTATTTCTGCAAGGAAAAGCTTGTAGAGACATCGCGTTGAACACTCAATACCTCGTCCTTTTCAATAATCCCATCGACAGACAACAAGTGACGACTTTGGCGAGAAGAATTTACCCAGCATCTAACTCTACGTTTATGAAACGATTCGAACAGGCCACGAGTCAGCCTTACGGATACCTGATTGTCGACCTAAAACCGAACACGCCCGAACAAGATCGTTTACGCGGTGACATATTTCCGGTAGAAAGAAAGCGGAAATTAGAGGTATCCGAAGAGTCCGATATTAACGATAAAGACAGCGACGATGACAGGGAATCGATAAGCGACGTAAACGACACGCATTACCCCTTAAAGGGACCCCCTGGTAAACGTGTCAACGATGAACTGTCAGAAGACCTTCAGTGTCTAGAAATATTGGAGAGAAGGTTTAAGGAACCTCTAAGGCAATCGAATGCAGAGCGCTTCAAAGACAAGGTGAATAGCTTCATCGAAGAGGGAAACGCTCCCGAGGAAGCGTATCATCGCGCAGCAAACGAGGACTTGCCCTCTCTCAGGAAAAGACTAGGACACGAATACGCGAGGTTTTAAAGGGATTATCACCAGCTGCAAAAAGACCCTACTCAGAGGCAGATTCTAGAGTCGGCTAAAACTTTAAGAGTACAACATGACATGAATGTCGGCGAATCCATCCAGCCAGCCGTGAAACTGAGAAAGGATTTGTTTACCGGCGTATTGCCCGACCATGCCTTGACGAAATACGGCGAAGACCAGGAATCTGACGACGAATGAAACAAACGTAAGAAGGGTAAATCAATGCTATATTTAGACAAAATAAGATGGGGTCGATCGATGTGTACGACGTAAAACTGGATAAATGGGTGCCTTATGTCCCGGACTATGACGCGTGGTACCAGCATTTCAAAGACTTGAGCGAGGGCTACGTACAGCCCGATTACATGGGGCGGTACATCATCGGTAGCGGTAGAAGAAATCGACTTCTTAAAGAAATGGAAGAACAACGGCAAAAGGAAATAGAAATGCGGGAACAGCAAAAGCCCGTGGTGAAATTGGTCACTCCCGTGGCACAAGCGGTCGAAATGGCAAAGTCAGATCTAGCTCGATTACAAAAAGAGCATAAGGGCGAGACCTCTGATCGTAAGAAAACACGAGTAAAAAACGGACAGATGGTAGACTGGACAACCTTTAAATATTAAGCGACGATGAACAGCGATCAACTGACTCGTATACTTTCTGGATATCCCTTGACTGTCTGCGCAGCGGACCAAATTATAAAAACAAAGAGGAAGGTTCGTCATTTCCAACACGGTCACTAGTAAAGAAAGAGGGGAGCACTGGGTAACATTCTATTTTCCCGTGCATGGACCATAGGATTTTTTCGATTCAGTTGGAAACGATCCTAGAGATTACGGCGTTAGATTTGAAGAGTTACTCGATAAACCCTACCTGATGAACGCTCTACAACTCCAACAGTCCGGGTCTAACGTATGCGGACTATACTGCGCGTACTGCGTGATGAAGAGATCTCGAGGAAAAACGATGAGATACATTATCAAAGAATTCAGTCCACGCCGAAAGAAGCTCAACGACCGCATGATTGTGTCAAAAATGTAAAGAATGCTTACGAAAATTAAATTAAACGGATGTGAAGCGCTAATGCTAGGATGACCCTATAAGAAAGATAACCGTTACGGACGTGGAGCGCCCTTGGTCGGCGACACCGTGCCCTTTGACGTGACGCTACCTTCCAGTGGTCTAGGGCGCTTCCCACTAAACGCGTCATCCAACTTATGGCGGCCATCTCGCTCGCCAACGCTTCTTCCCCTCATCCGGCGACCCCTCTCCGGTCATCCGACATGGCGGCCATCTTGTTCTCAAACCCCTCAAAGGGACGTGACGCTACCTTCCCGTGGTCTAGGGCGTTTCTACTAAACCGCGTCACCCCCCCCTCCCCCCAAAGGTCATCCGGCGACCCCCGCGAGGGTCAGGAATAGCGGCCATTTCGGTCTCAAACCCCAATGGAGGGTCATTCGCGAGGTCATCCAAGGTCAAAATGGCGGCCATCTTGTCGACCATCTTGTGACGTCATTGGCTCTAAAGAGGCCCATATACTACTGTTAGTTCGTTTCGCCCTGATATAGGGGTGGGTCGATTCGCCCTTATGAGGTGAGTCTTTTCGCAGATTATTTGTTTCGCCCGTGGATTGTTTCGCCCCAATTATATTTTTGTACGGGGACAAACGGGGTGGATGGGTAAACGGACGGATGGATAAAAACGGTAAATTGGATGGATGGATGAACGGACGGAGTGGTGCGTGGTTAGACGGACGGGCGTGCCAGTCTAACCAACAATTTTTTTTTTTGGTTTGGGTTTTACGGCCCTTTCAAGATTATTTCACTCATATCGAGCCGATCGTTAATCAGAGGTGGGCGAAAACCGGAGTACCCGGAGAAAAACCACCTGACCTTCCGTTGCAGAACTTGAAGTCTCACACGTGGCCCGAGCGAGGCTCGAACCTACGGCGGTGAGAGACCTAATGACTAAGAGTCAGCGCTCTTATCCACTAGGCCACGGAGGCCCGTCAATAACTAACAATCAATGTGTTGAACAGAAATGAGAAAAATATACCCTTTACTCATCTACAAGTTGTCATTCTCACAGGCATACAATCATAGGCATGTAAACGTAATACTGACAAGCATCTCTTTCTCAAACATTTTTGAACCCGTCCATCGGGGCTTGGATATATATTAGGGCAGCATGATGCTTCCACGCAGAGCTTAAACTGACCGCACGCGGGTACTGGTATCCAACTTAGTAGGTCTTAGACTATCCAGGCAAAGTGATGCATGTCAGATAGTCCAGTATATATAATAACCATTGGTTTAAATGGGCGGCAGGGCTTGAAACGTCATTTCGTCTCAATGTCGGGTAAAAGTCCCACACAATTGGAAACAACGTATCCAAAATGACATAATTAGTGTTGACGGGGACTTTAGTTCTAAACCAAATAAAATTCTCTAACATTTGGTAGCTCAGTTCTCAAAATCTAACGTAGAAGTAGTCAGCAGGTCGACTGGCTGCACCAAACGAGGATATTACAATATTAAGCCCATACGCAATAGATATTAAATACACAGGCCAGAGCACATCGACTTCCCATATCCCCCTCGGCTCATAAAACAATGCATACTTTAACACAATCCATAGGGCCTAAATAAAAATATGGACGAAACGACCCACCAAACTAGGACGAAAGACCCACAGGCGAAACGACCCAGGGCGAGACGAACCAGGGCGAAATGACCCATGGGCGAAATAACTCAACGGCGAAACGATCAGTGACCGACCGACATCGAACATGGTAGTCCACACATTTTGGAGAGGTCTAATTAAAAGTATGTTGCAATGTTTTTAATCAGGTTCCGTACCTAAAGGAAACAATGAAGACACCGATCAGACGCCGCACTCTATGGCCTTTGATCAGGGTCTTAAATGTTTCCGAATGTCCCAGAAATGAGAGTATTGGCACTGATGGGTAAATATGTTAATCGCCCGGAAGCTTCAGTTAATGTAGTCTGCATCCAATAAACTCTTAAGATACCAATCACAACAAATGGCGCCTGTTTTATTGTCTGCTGGTAACTTTAAAAGTCATTGTTGCAAAACAATATGGGTCCAGATCAAACAGCTCCTCAAGCAGCAGTTTGGACAGCATCCACACTATTTGTGTACATGCAAAAATAGGTTTGAAAAGTTGGCAAGAATATAAAGCAGACGACATAAACAGTGGCATCTAATATCCTGAACAGAGACCTATACGGAGACGCCGCAGCATGCGGCCTTTGATCTGGGTCTACACTGTTTGTCAAACCGAACACATGATTCCTGTCTCTATTCTGGGGGTGGTTGGTGTCGTGTGTCTTGCGGCACTGGGGCGCCCAGCTGAAATTGACTTATAGTAGGGCAAGGCCTTCTGTCCTTGCAGAAGGTAAGGGTAGAGGGGGATGTATTTATTTCTTCAGTGTCTACACTTCCTTTGATTTTCCTCTTTCTGCCCTGTCCTTCACTTTCATCGCCTCTGTCGTCTCTTTTATCTGTTTTCTCCTTTTCTCTGGGAGACGACTCAAAATGAACCACAAGGGTTGGGGTGTCGTTAAACCCCAATACAATCTTATAGACCTAACTAAAACACACAACTATTTTCTATATATAACCGTTACTTTGGTTTCCTCTAATCGGCGATAGTCACGAAGACTCCAGCATTCCTTATAACTTTAATGCTCTGCATGCTGGGTATTATTTTCAGCAGACGACACTTTGAAATATTTTCTTTTTTTCCAGAAAACAGGACATGACATATCATGCAAATTGTCTCCATAGTCAAGTTCTGTTTTCTATGAAAAATAAGAAAAACTATCAACAATTTACCCTCTCCTGAGTTAGCCCAGAGAATGATAAGGGTAAAAAATAGACAAAATAATATATTTGAAACCTTTTTAAAAAGGCCTTAGTACTCACGAATTTCTCAAAGAATGTATCTTGCGCTTTGATTCATGGAAGGAATTACTTTACATTACTTAATCAAAGCGCCGAGAGTCATTGAAATGACAGATTCTATGAGAAATTCGTCAATACTAAGGCCTTTATAAATAAGTTTCAAATTTATTTGATTATCTATTTTTTTAGCTTTACCACTCTCTGGGCTAATTCAGCAGATGACAAATTACCACAATAGAATCAATGATCCCGAAGCATTTATTTGTTTGATTTGAGGTTTAACGTCCCCCTCAACACTGTATATGTCAATTTAGAGACGTCCTTTCCAATGTTGAGGGACTTTTACCCGACATTGAGATGAACTGACACCTCCAACCCTGTCGCCCAATGAAACCAATAAGGGTTATAAGCATGGACGGTTCGACTGGCACCGCTTTTCTTGGACAGGCTTAGATCCTCTAAGCGGTTTACCAGTACTTGTGTGTGGCCGGTTTCAGCTCTGCGTGGGAGCATATTGCAGCCAATCTATTTCTCCGAGCCCCGATGGGCGGAGGCTGCGATCCCAAAGGACAAGGAAATATAAACTACACTGTGATGAACGACAGAGATAGTTACTACGGCCGGTACATATTCCTTTAACAAAAACTGTCATGGTTATATTTATGTTGTGTAAAAAGGTTTCCTTCTTGAATCATTGAGTATGCCACAGAACTGAAATGTGAGGAGTGTACAAGTTGTTATGGTCCATATTGTGTTGCTGTGATCGAAATTGTCATGGTATAATGTGACAAAATCAATGGAGCATAAAATAAAGGTCAATATCTGAAGTTTGAAGGTTCTAGCAACTACAATTGCCGAGATCACAGGGACCACCATATAATCAGAAAAATAATAGTTAATAGAGCGTGAAATATAGGACAAGACCACCCTGGCACGGAGTATGATGTGTCGGTATAACAAGAAGAAACGTAAGGTAAAAGTTGAAGGTTCTAACAACTATAGTTGATTAGATCGCAAGGCATACTTTTGCTTGCTTCATCTGTTAAAGAATGCGATAATCAATTGTAGAAACAGATGTCCATAAACAGCCGCATTCAAAGATAACAACCTAGCATGTCATAAAGAAGTAGAGTAACTAACAATGCAGAAAACAAAACAGGAAAATAAACGAATAACAAAATGCAGACCAAACAGCCCCCTGTACCCCACAAGAGATGATCACGGAGCAACAGGCATAGGTAATGAATAATAATAATAATAATAATAATAATAATCAGCCATAAGTATATAAATCATGAAAATCCCAGCAGAAAAGCGACGAATATAAATTAGATAAAAAAAACAACAACATTAGAACCACTGCCTTAGGGCGGTCGGTAGCGAGATCCATTGGGGAATTTAAATCGATTCTATGGGTCGCACCTTCACTCTAGATTTTTATATTATTTACAACACATAAGTTAGTTGGTCCACCTGAAGGTAACTAACTCAAGCAATGGACCATCACAGAACAGCATACAAATTAGGACAAAGTGAAATACAATCAAATTAAATAACTCTGAGGAGACACAGATGAGGGCTTGTAACTTGTTCCATGTTCTGAAAGCCGAAACTAAAGAAATCTATCCGCTAGACCAGGTAGAGCTAAACCAAAGCATCAGGCACCAAGTTGAACCACTCATTACACAAAACATCTTAGAGATTTAAGTTGGGTCCGTCATTGAGTCAGAGACATGAACCCCTCCCCGTTGTGCAATGACATTTACTGACTCTTCCAAGGCTGTTCGTCTGTTGCGGTTTATTATTTTGATACGTCGTCAATGCAAGTATGTGTTTCTAATGTCTTTTTTATTTTGGATAGCTGTTTGGCCATTTTGCAGGGCAGTATGCATCTGTAATTTAGGCTTTCTTGCCCTATGGCGTGTGGGGTTGGAGATGTGAGGTAATTGTATCGATTACTGATCATTCACTTATACTGTTTGTCTGCAAAATAGAAGTGGAGGCAATGATCAGGAATCGATACAATAAACCCATAGCTTCCACCAGAGACACAAAGTTTTATCAAACTCGACTTTTGCGCGAAAACATGTTTAGTTATTCTGTCCTACCTTTGGTTAATAAACCTTGTATTATTATGATTGTATAAATATTAACCATTTATTATCTTTTTTCCTGAATTGTATATGACTCATGAGACTGTATCTGCAAAAATGTATCTAAGTACATAGTCAGGAAGGTGTATCTGCACTTTGCGCAATAGGTTGCATGCAACTAGATCTTTATTTTAATCATATTTTATTGCATATAAACAGTGCAATGGGGTTGGGCCACAAATTCTCGCAACATTAGTTACGGCCCTTCCCCTGAGTTACGGCCCTTCCCTAGAACTTTATTTACGAATCGGTGCCTGCAATTATGAAGTTTTTATTATCACACATGCGTATTTGGAGAATTAAACATATATTAGTTTAACAGATTAAATTTAAAGTATTGTTTTGTATATTACAACGCTTAGTATATTACAACGGTTACCCCGCCATTTGCCAAATTCATACAAGGCAGCAGGAATTACTTTACTTAATAAAATCAATATTAGAAGTGAATCGGTACTTCTGTCCTTTAAAAATATTTTTCTTATTCTAGAATCAAGAATATTCCATTTCCAGTGATTATTTGACCTGCTGCTGGATAGCAATACAGTGGCTTGTAGAAGACCCTCAAGTTTAAAAAGAATTTATCTCCAGGTAAATTTTGTTTGATTTGAGGTTTAACGTCCCCGTCAACACTGAATAGGTCATTTTGGAGACGTTGCTTCCAATTTTGTGGGACATTTTTACCCGACATTGAGATGAAATAACATCTCACGCCCTGTCGCCCAATGAAACCAACAGGGTTTATTATCATGGACGGTCCGATTCGCACCGCTTTACCTGGGCAGGCGTTTTGGTGTTTCCATTAGGGTCTGTTGTTTCATGTTTGTGTTTTTTTTCATTTTGGTGTCTGAGGGTTGATTGTATAGATTCCTGATCATTGCCTCCACTCTATTTAGATCCTCTAAGCAGTTTGCCAGTACCCGTGTGCAGTCGGTTTCAGCATTGTGTGGAAGCATCTTGCTGCCAATCTATTTCTTCAAGCCCCGACGGGCGGTGAAATATGGGCACAACTTTTAAAATGCCATGTCTTATTAAACACTATTAACTGACTATACTATACTGATCGGGATTCATCCGTATTAACACCAGGTGAAAAAATCAATAATCACGTTTTTACCATTGTGTCGATTAATAAAATTATCATTAATCAAGCATTTTTGTATTTTCCAAGTTACAGGTCATCAGTCAGCTGCATTGGCTTCGGCCTTCGGCCTCGGGCATATACAGCAGACTTCTGACCTGTAACTAGACCAATACGAAAGAACTTGATTAATAAAATTATATTCAACACGGGGCAATTCTTAATGTCAGATATATAAATCGAAATTAACGTACTGGTGCTGTGGAAAGGATTTTTAATCTCGTTGATTCTTCTGTAGCCACATAGAGGGTGTATGTCATTCGGTTTGGGCCGAGTCCTCTTGGAAATACCACAATGAAGTCTTTGCCTTTATTGGCTGTAATAATAATGATACGTCGGGTAAGGAGTTTTGTTCCTGTAAAAGGCAAAAACTCAGTAAAGTAAATTAGCAGTTTCTTTATCATAAAATCTTCAACAGTGGGTTACAGGATGACGCATGCCCCATGTTCTGCTAGATGTCTTACCTCAGTAGACGACTGTTTGCAACATCGGGTGTTTACCTCATAATGTTAAGTGCGTAACGCCTATGTTTTGCGATAACCATAAGGATATGCATTTGTGTTATATTGTTTTATATGTCGCCTTGTTTGGAAACATAGTACAAACGGGTAAGGGTGGGGAATCGTAGGGGATGAAATCCCGATACGGAGAGGTTGAAGGCGCCACTGGAAACAACGGTCCACATCAGTATTACCTATGTTTTCTTTTCCAGTTCTAATTCTTAAAATGGTTTTTAATGATTAATAGTAATATAGCTTCAATTGCATTTTAAATGTTTTAAGCTTTCAATTTTATGTCAGTCAATGAATGTACATGTTTTGAAATTCATTTTATAATGGGTTAAAGAATGACTATTCTCCCGCCCACCAGAAAATAAAAGAAAGAAAAGAAAAAGCCTTACACAATAGCTTAACGATAAAAGTCAAAATGTATGGACTATATAGGACCACTAAACCTATATCGAATACTTAAGGAAAATAGTCATACGGGCAACCCTATTCACATTTTCTGATAAAATTTCCAATCTGTTTTCATTACTACTTGTTGACAACAAGAAGGAAAGCAATACTATAATCAAACAGATATAACAGGCGCTATGTTCTAAAAATGTTACCTGCAGTGGCTCCAGAGGTGGTAACAATACACAAAGACATGACCAAACAAAAACACGAGAACACGGTAGCAAAATATAAGAAGCCACACAAAGACATAAATGACAAGCAAGCTTCTAAGAACGATCACGATTTCAAAACAGAAGTGGAGGCAATGATCAGAAATCGATAAAATACCTCACAGCCACTTCCCATCCAAGACATCAAGGGGAAAGGAACACGAGCATAAATTAACATCATTATAATGAAAATATTACACGCGGAAAGCCAAAAGGAAAGTAACTTTCCTACAATAGGGCCAAACGGCTATTCAAAAGAATAAGATATTAGCAATGCACAGAGTGAAAACCGAACTACTACAACAACAACAATCTACAACAGAAGAACCGCCGTGAAACGGTTAGTAAAAGGTTTTATGTTGCGGGTGGGTGGGGACGCTTAAATTGCCCTTAGTCATGTCGCAGATTAGTCAAATAATTTGTTCAATCCTCATGAAGGATTTCTAGATTATCAGTGCGACATCTTCGATAACATAAAAACAAACGAAAACAGAGATAACGGGATTACTGGCAAATTTTTTGCTCTTGGTTTCAATATTTTCGCGTAGAGACTTGCTGGTCAATTACACAGAACAAAATTAAACGATTTTGAAATCAAATAGCTATTGAAGCAGTGATGGTGCTCATAGCTTGAAAACGTAATGACATATAAGATAGCAACGGACATATAGTAAGCAAACATTACAAACGAACAACCACTATCAATAAGGAAGCATCTAACGATACGACCCAAAGAAAATCAGCATACAAGACACCGTGAAAGACCTTCAAGGGGACATTCAGCTCCTTCTTTCACGAACGTTCTATCTCGTTATCAACATCATACATAATACCAATTACAAACGTTTTCTAGCTCAACAGTTCAAATACGATGTAACAGAAAAAATACGATGTAACAGTGTTAAACAACTATGTAAGTATAACGCAACTATTTTGAGGAGAAAACAACAATCTGACGTAAGAAACGAAAGGCAAATCAGTTATATAACGGAAAAGGACCTTAAAAGCGGATAAAGGTCAAGGCAGTGTAAAACTGTCGGGGAGCATCACATCCATAAAAATGTTATAAACAGCAAGGGTACGGCTCGTCATCGAGTTATTGACAATGTCAAACAAATTTCCAAAACAGAAGTGAAGGCTATGATCAGGAATCTATACAATTAATCCACACCTCCCATAAGTGATACCAAAGGGAAAGAAACACAAACATGAAATAACTAGACCCTAATGGAAACATTAATAATGGAAAGCCAAAAGGACAGTTACTTTACAACAAAATGGCGAATTGGCTATCCAAAACAAAATGTTATTATTAAGCGATGCACACATTCATTGACAAACTGTAACAAACTAACCGCGGCAGAAGAACCGCACTGGAACCGTCAGTGAAAAGTATTTCACTAGGGTGGGGGCTTAAATCGATTTTACGGGGCCGCAATCACCCTTACTTCCGTCGCGATTTAGACAAATATTTTATTCGGTCAGCACGACGGCTTCATATCTCATCAGTGCAACATCTACAAGAACACAAAAATCAAACAAACACAGATATGAAACAACAATGAGGACTAGATAGCAAGTAAACACTGAAATACTGGAGCAAAAGAAAATCAACAGTTACACTCCGATGGACCTGACCAGAGACAGAGAATCAGGTACCAACCAGCATTACAAAAATTAAATTTTAACTTCAAGTAGTCCTTTAGGCTGGAACCGTGCAATTAAAGAGGGAAGCAAAGTAATCAACCGTGATTGGTTTAACTACCACGGATGCAGTCTGTCGTATAACATTTAACTGGTATCAAATAATTTTATGTCGGAGAACGACTTTATGAAATTGAGTACTGAAGTCATTGAAAGTTTATATTTTTCTGATTTTAATTACTAAGTCACCATAAAATGCGGGTTCCGATAGAAGCAGGTTTAAGTCCAACATTGAATTTTGAAACCAAATCATATTGACGTATATAAAACTTAGAAAAGGCTTTTCGCAGTTTATGATACTGATAATCCTTATTAAGAAATTCAGCAGTTAACAATTTATTACGAGTGTTGAAGTCAGTTACATGACTAGACACACTAGCAAATCGAATTAATTACGAAATTGAAATATCACGAGGAACATCATCATCCAAGAAAGTACAATTTACAATGCAACATCAACATCATGTCGTTTGTCATATACATTTGCAGGAATCAACCCATATAAAATAGATAGCTGTAAATCCAAAAACTGGGCCTCGGTATCAGAAGGATGTGCTTTAATTAACTGAAGTTCTCAGGGATGGGGTGGGGGTTGGTCAATTTGACAGATCAAACCATCGAAATAGGCATTGTCAATATTTAATTTAATACATCATTAAACTATCTAGAAAACAAGCTATAGGCCTTTTGAATTCGGGAAGGGAGGAGCCGGATATTTCCTTGGTTCGACCTTCCGTGATCTAACCGGTGGTTTTCTTCTGTTCAAACGTCGGATAGTTGTTGAGTCCTCAACCCTGATTCATGATGATATTAATGTATACGTTACCGGTTTACCATATATTTTATCATGACTCACTGTTGAGGTAGAAAGTCCCCATGCGGATCAATTTGTTATTGTTATTTTGTTTGATACTGTACTGGAACTGAGGCCGAGGGTTGAAATTTCAAAAACTCAGGAGTTGAAGCCCCGAGTAGGTTTACTACAGTAACTGACTGTCCCAAGGCGGTCATTCTTTTGCAGTGTCTTACTTATTATTTGGCTTTGCGTCTTTGATCATGTTTCGACTGTTTTTCGTTGTGCCTTTGTGTCAATTTCAATAGGTGACTTCAGACGGCTGCTTTCTTAGATTTGTTTGTTTGAATTGAGGTTTAACGTCCCCGTCAACACTATAAAGGTCATTTTGGAGACGTGGCCTTCAATTTTGTGGGACTTTTACCCGACATTGAGATGAAATGACATCTCAAGCCCTGTCGCCCAATGAAACCAAAAGGATTTATTAGCATGGACGGTCCGCCTCGCACCGCGGTTCCTGGACAGGCTTAGATCCTGTAAGTGGTTTACCAGTACTAGTGTGCGGGCCGGATTCAGCTCTGCGTGGAAGCATCATGCAGCCCATATATTTCTTCAAGCCCCTATGGGCGGGGACGAGGCTGCTTTCTTAGATTGTAGCCTTTAATGAGTGACCTTTTCCTACTAGTTTTCAATGATTACAGATAGGTGTTCAACGGGAAGGTACATCATGAAAAATAGAAGTGAAGGCAATGATCAGGAATTGATACAATTAACCCACAGCTCCCATCAGAGACATCAAAGGGAAAGAAACACAGACATGAAATAACCAGACCCTAATGGACACATCAATAGCGGAAAGACAAAAGGACAGTTACTTTTCCACAAAAAGGCCAATTGGCTATCAAAACAAAATACTATAAGCGATAAAATCCCTCGAAGATAAGCCATGACAAAAATAAACCCCGACAGAAGAACCATATTGGAACGGTCAGTGAAACGAATTCCACTAAGGGGTGGGGGAGGGTGCGGCTTCAATCGATTTTACGTGACCACAATCCTTGCCCTTGCTTCCGTCGCGATTTAGAGAAATAATAAGTTCAGTCCACATGAAGGCCTCATAACTCATGAGAGCAACGTCTCCGTAAACACAAAAATCAAACAACCACAGAGATGAAACAACGTTGGGGATTCGACAGCAAGAAACCGCTAAAACGCTGATGCATAAGAAAACCAACAGTAAGACTCCGATGGACCCGACTAGAGACAGAACATCAGGCACCAACCAACGTTACATAGAATAAAATCTCTCTAATTCTCAGTAAGCCTATACGCTGGAATCGTCATAGAATCTTAGGCCTGATCCACCGGCGTGCAATTAAAGTGAAGCAAAGTAGAAGCAAAGTTATCAACCGTGACTGGGTTGACTGCGATGCATGAAGTCTGTCGTATAACATTAAGGTTGTGCCATATTTTTCATATCGAAGAACGATTTTACGAAATTGGGTGCTGTAGTCATTGCGATTATATATTTTTCTGAATTTATACACTAAGTCACCTTAAATTCGTGTTCCAACAGACCTTGTTGCAGAAGAGTTTTAAGTCCAACACTGAATTTGAAAACAAATCGGAATGACATCTATAAAATTTTGAAAAAGGCTTTGCGTAGTTTATGATACCGATGACCCGGGTTAAGAAGTTAAGCAGTTAACAATTTATTACGAGTGTAGAAGTCAGTCACATGACAAAACACTCTAGCAAATCGAATTAATTACGAAATATAAACGCCATAGGATGCAGCGAGAGGAACATCATCATCCAAGAAAGGACAATGTACAATCGCAACATTAAAATCATGTCGTTTGTCATACATATTGCAGGAAACAACCCATAAATATTAGATAGATGTAAATCCAAAAACCGGGCCTCGTTATCAGAAGAATGTGCTTTATTTAATTGAAGTTATCAGGTATGGGATGGGGGCGGTAAATGTGACTGTTCAAATCATTGAAATATGTATTGTCGATATTTGATAAATCTTTAAAATATCTAGAAAACAAGCAATAGGCCTTTTGAATTCGGGAAGGGTGGAGCGGATATTTCCCAGGTTCGACCCTCCGTGATCTAACTGGAGGTTTTCTTCTGCTCAGACGTCGGATTGTTGTTGAGTCCTCAACCCTGATATATGAATGATATCAATCTTTACATTACAATTTTACCATATATTTTATCATGACTCTCTGTTGGGCTAGAAAGCCTCCATGCGGATCAATTTGTAATTGCTATTTTGTTTGATACTATACTGGAACTGAGGTCGAGGGTTGGAATTTCAAAAACTCCGGAGTTGAAGGCTCAGTAGTTTTACTACAGTAACTGACCGTCCCAATGCGGTCGTTCTTTTGCAATGTCTTATCTATTATTTGGCTTTGTGTCGTTGGTTAATGTTTCGACTGATTTTCTGTGTGCCTCAGTGTCGATTTCTATAGGTGACTTGAGACGGCTGCGTTCTTAAATGTTGGCCTTTCCTGAGTGACCTTTGCTTTCTAGCTTTCAATGATTTCAGATAGGTTTTCAACGGGAAGGTACATCATGAAAAAGAGAAGTGAAGGCAGTAATCAGGAATCGATATAATTAACCCACAGCTCCCATAAGAGACACCAAAAGGAAAGAAACACAGTCATGTAACACCCAGACCCTGTTGGAATCTTCAATAGCGGAAAGCCAAAAGGACAGTTTTCCACAAAAAGGCCAACTGGCTATCAAAACAAAATAATATAAGCGATACAAACACTCGAAGACAAACCATATCAAAAATAAACCCCGACAGAAGAACCGCCTGGGAACGGTCAGTGAAACGAATTCCACTGAAGTGGGGTGGGGAGGGTGCGGCTTAAATCGATTTAATGTGGTCACAGGCCTTGCCCATGCTTCCGTCGCGATTTAGACAAATAATAAGTTCAGTCCGCATGAAGGCCTCCTTACTCATCAGAGCAACGTCTCCGAAAACACAAAATTCAAACAACCATAGAGATGAAACAGCGTTGAGCACTCGACAGCAAGAAACAAATGAAATGCTTGTGCATAAGAAAACCAACAGTTAGACTCCGATGGGTCCATATAGAGACAGAACATCAGGCACCAACAAACGTTACATAGAATTAAACTTTCTGTCACTTGGAATAAGCCTATACGATGGGACCGTCATAGAATCCTAGGCCTGATTCACCGGCGCGCAATTAAAGTGGGAAGCAAAGTAGAAGCAAAGTTGTCAACCGTGATTGGGTGAACTACGATGCATGCAGTCTGTCGTATAGCATTTATGTTGTACCATTTGAGCTCACCTGGCCCGAAGGCTCCAGGGGAGCTTATAGTATAGTGGGTCTTCCGTCGTCCGTCCGTCCACACTTTTGAGGAGCAATATCTCTTCAGCCTGCAGGCTGATCTCAATCATTTCTCATCTGTAGCATGCCTCTGGTGAGGCATTGATGACATAAACTTTTTTTTTGAAATCGCTCTAAAACTTTTGTTGTTATGGCAACCACAAGGTCCCATAGACTTACTATGGGAAGATGGTTTTCATCACCGTAGCGCCTTCAGTTTTGATAAGATCTTTCTGAAACGTATGTGTAAGATGGCTGAGGATAAAAACCCGGATGAGTTCGAAAACCGGCCATGTCGGCCCATTTATCATAGAGTTACGTCCCTTTGATTGCTGAAAATGTCGATTTTTGACCTTGTCATCACCGTAGTCCGTTCAGTTTTGATTGGATCTTTCTGAAACTTATATGTAAGGTAGCTCGGGATAAAACCTCGGATGAGTTCTAATACCGACTGTCGTTCATCGTCCGTCCGTCGTCTGTCCACACTTTTGAGCAGCTATATCTCTAGAGCCCGCAGGCTGATCTCAATCATTTCTTATCTGTAGCATCCCTCTGGTGGGGCATTTATGACATAAACTTCTTTAGCTCACCTGGTCCGAAGGCTCCAGGGGAGCTTATAGTATAGTGGGTCCTCCGTCGTCCGTCCACACTTTTGAGCAGCTATATCTCTGCAGCCTGCAGGCTGATCTCAATCATTTCTCATCTGTAGCATGCCTCTGGTGGAGCATTGATGACATAAACTTTTTTTCGAAATCGCTCTAAACTTTGGTTGTTATGGCAACCACAAGGTCCCATAGACTTACTATCGGAAAATGCTTGTCATCACCATAGCGCCTTCAGTTTTGATCGGATCTTTCTCAAACTTATATGTAAGGTGGCTGGGGATGAAAACTTGAATGAGTTCGAAAACCGGCCAAGTCGGCCCATTTATCATAGAGTTAGGTCCGTTTGATTGCTGGAAATGCTGATTCTTTACTATGTCATCAACGTAGCCCCTTCAGTTTTGATCGAATCTTTCTGAAACTTATATGTAAGGTGGCTGGGGATAAAACCTCGGATGAGTTCGAAAATCGGCCAAGTCGGCCCATTTTTCATAGAGTTACATCCCTTTGATTGCTGAAAATGCCGATTTTTTACCTTGTCCTCACCGCAGCCCCTTCGGTTTTGATTATATCTTCTTGAAACTTACGTACAAGTCCGATTTAACAGCTTGGATGAGTAGAAAACTAGCGATGTGGGTCAATTACTGATGGAGTTATGTCCCCTCCTTTGCTGAAAATGCTTATTTATGACCTTGTTTTTTTTTTACCGTAACTTCTTCAGTTTTCATCGGATCTTCTTGAAATTTATATGTTAGTAATACAGAGAAAAAAGCTCAGACAAGTTTGAAAACTAGCAATGCCAGTCAATTAATCATGGATTTATGTCCCCTGCTTGGCTGTTTTGTTTGTTTGATTTGAGGTTTAACGTCCCCGTCAACACTGTAAAGGTCATTTTGGAGACGTTGCTTCCAATTTTGTGGGACTTTTACCCGACATTGAGATGAAATGACATCTCAAGCCCTGTCGCCCAATGAAACCAATAGGGTTTATTAGCATGGACGGTCTGCCTCGCACCGCGGTTCCTGGACAGGCTAAGATCCTCTAAGCGGTTTACCAGTACTAGTGTGCGGGCCAGATTCAGCTCTGCGTGGAAGCATTATGCAGCCCATATATTTCTTCAAGCCCCTATGGGCGGGGGCGGCCTGCTTGGCTGAAAATGCTTATTTTCGACCTTGTCATCACTGCTGCCCCTACAGATTTGATCGGATCTTCATGAAACTCTCAAACAAGAAGTCAGGCAGAAAAGCTAATAGGAGTTTGAAAACTGGTGAGGTTTGCCTATTTATCATAGAGTTACATCCCTTTGATTGCAGCAGTTAATTGCTTATTTTTGACCTTGTCATCACCATAGCCCCTTCAGTTTATATAGGCTCTTCTTGAAAGTTACATATAAGCAAGTCAGAAATAAAAGCTTGAATGAATTTGAACACCGGTGAGGTCGGCCGATTTATCATAGAGTTACATTCTACTTGATTGCAGAAAACGCTTATCATGCCATCACCTTGTTCTCCAATAAATCCTTCAGTAAAGGTTGGCACTTCCTGAAACTTTGAATCTGTGAGCTCAGGTGAGCGATACAGGAACATCTTGGTCCTCTTGTTTTATACGACATTGGAAGCTGAAGTCATTGCGATTATATATTTTTCTGAATTTTTACACTAAGTCACCTTAAAATTCGTGTTCCGACAGACCTTGTTGCAGAAGAGATTTAAGTCCAACATTGAATTTGAAAACAAAACGGAATGAAATCTATTAAATTTTGATAAAGGCTCTGCGTAGTTTATGATACCGATAACTCTGGTTAAGAAGTTTAGCAGTTAACAATTTATGTCGGATATTGAAGTCAGTTACATGGCTAGACAGTCTTGCAAATCGAATTGATTGCGAAATGTAAATGCCATAGGATGCCGCACGAGGAACATCACCATCCAAGAAAGGAAAATGTACCATCTCAAACTCAAAATCATCGCATTTATCATAAATTTTGAAAAATACAAACCCAACTACAATAGAAAGATGTGAATCCAAAAACGGGGCCTCGGTATCAGAAGAATTTGCTTTACTTATATGAAGTTCTGTGGGGGGGGGGGGGGAGGGTAAATTAGACCGATCAAACCATCGAAGTAGGTTTTGGCAATATTAAATAAATGATCCACATATCTAGGAGTCGAGCAAAAGGCTGCAATGATTTCAGATTGCTTTTTAGCAGAAAAGGACATACTGAAGTTCCGCTCATAGAAAAAACAAAACAAAACAGATTAGCCACAAGGGGTGCGCAATTCATACTTATCGGAATACACCCACGAGTTGTCTAAATAACTAAGTACCAAATCGTTTGTAAATTTTGTCAAGTAGAAAAGAGAGAGCTTCACGTACTATCTGAAATGACCATAATATGTAATTTTTATGCTCTTCAGAAATGAAAAAAAAACATCTCTTACATTACATGCAATATAGAGTGAGTATTCTCCAAGGAATGTCGACTCAGTTAAATCATAAAGTTTTTCTGTTATAAGATTATGAGGAAGAGTAGTGTAAAGTGTAGAAAATCATAAGTAGACAGACTTGAAGCTCGAAAAAGTCTGGATTTCAATCTATTTAAAACCTAATTAGAATTTATATAGACCAAAACGGATTTCTCCATGGTCTTTCAAAGACTTTGTTGCAATATTTAATCACACGTTTTTCAATGGCAGTAAGACATGATGTTAATAATTTGGAACGTTCACTGGTGAAACAAGAGCCTGAATGTGCAATATACCGTGCTTTTTATGGTCTTTTATGAACTTTAGATAATCAATATATCGTAGAAAGCTTATCGTGGCCTTCTGTAAAACAGAAAGCAAACTTGTTTGCTGAATGACAAGATGTTTTTATCCCGGACGAGCCCCCAATTTCTGTTACGATCCAGGCGTAGCAGAAAGAAAAAGCAAACAAGCCTTTTGGAAAAATTTAACAAAAATGATTTACAAGTTATCTTTAACCTGTAGAAGTAAGAAAATTAAATGTATTTAGCTCTGCTATGAAATATTTTGAATGAATCTATTTTCCTTGGTCCCACAGAATTCACAGTCCGAATTGAAATACAATATCCTTTAACAATCCAACACAGAATTCAGAAATAACATTTCTTAAAAGCCCAAACTTCAAACTCCAAAGTCTGACTCAAAGAAAATAATCAAGCTCTTTTATAGACCCTAAGATTTCTCTAGAACATTCCAGGGGGCTGTGGAATAAGATTAAGTAATTTTCTAAAAATAATGCAACCCAGAACTTTCTGGAAGATTTCAATGTACTTTTACTTGTAAACATGTTGTTTACCAAATAAAATTAATCTGTGACTCATTTCTTTCTAGAAAGTTCTTTAAGAAGAATTAGGTCACCCAGTGGGGTGAAAGTGGGAATCAGAAAAATAAATTCTTATGCATAACATCATCTACTACAGCCCTCCTACAGCAAAATGCTGCAGTTCTTAGGCCTTAGTACCATCAATTGTTTGTTTGATTTGAGGTTTAACGTCCCCGTCAACACTGTAAAGGTCATTTTGGAGACGTTGCTTCCAATTTTGTGGGACTTTTACCCGACATTGAGATGAAATGACATCTCAAGCCCTGTCGCCCAATGAAACCAATAGGGTTTATTAGCATGGAGGGTCCGCCTCGCACCGCGGTTCCTGGACAGGCTTAGATCCTATAAGCGGTTTACCAGTACTAGTGTGCGGGCCGGATTCAGCTCTGCGTGGAAGCATCATGCAGCCCATATATTTCTTCAAGCCCCTATGGGCGGGGGCTACTTAGTACCATCAAGCTCTTGCTGAAGAGTGTTAACATAGTGGAGCCGTTAAACAACGACGGCATTGTTAGCAGCCTTGTCCGCTGCAGCCAAAACGAACTTTATGACTTCTCGTAATAAATTGTTAACTGCTTAATTTCTTAATCAGAGTTATTGGTATCATAAATTACGCAAACCTATATTAAATTTTAAAGAAGTCTTTCCGATTAAATTTCAAAATTCAATGTTGAACTTTAATCTCTTCTTCTGTCATCGGAAGACGAATTGTATGGTGACTTTGTATATAAATTCAGAAAAAATATATACTTGCAATGACTTCAGCACCGAATTTCGTAAAATGATGCTGCGAAATAAAAAGACTGGGTACAACATAAATGTTATACGACAGACTTCATGCATGGTAGTTAACCCAATCACGGTTGACAACTTTGCTTCCCTATTTAATTTTACACCGGTGGGTCAGGCCTCAGATTCAACGACGGTTCCGGCATTAAGGCTTACATAGGACTAGAATTTGGTTTTACGAGTGTAATATTGGCAGGTGCCTAATGCTCTGTCTCTGGTCAGGTCCATTGGAGTTTAACTGTTTCCTTTTGCTTCAGCATTTCAGAGGTTTCTTTCTGTCGAGGCTTCACCGCTGTTTCATCTCTGTGATGTTTGATTTTTTAAGATCGGACATATTGCACTGGTGAGGCCTTATGCGATTTGTCTAATTGCGACGGAAGTACGGGAGAGGATTGAGACCGTGTAAAATCGATTTAAGAGTCCAGGAGAATTCTTTTCACTGACCGTTCTAATGTGGGTCTTCTGTCGCGGATTATTTTTGTTATGGTTCGCCTTTAAGTGCGTGTATCGATTATATCGTTTTGTTTTGATAGCCAATTCGCCATCTTGTGGGGAAGTAATTGTCCTTTTTGCTTTCCGTTAGTAATGATTCCATTTTTGTCTATTTATTTTATGCTTGTGTTTCGTTCCCTTTGGTGTCTCTGATTGGAGCTGTCGGTTATTGCCTGACCATTGCCTTCACTTCTAATTTTATTATGAAATTCTTGAATACCTAGCTTACGGTGACATAAAGACGTCATACTGTAATGAGGCAAAAAGTTAGTATTTTGAGAAAAAGAAGAAAAACTTTTGTGCGCTTGTTTGAGTTTCTTTAAGGGCTTTATACTCATCATACTCGCGTTTACACCATCGATTACCGAATTCATTCAAAGCACCAGCGATCTCTTCTCTACACTTATTTGAATCATTTTTAGGAGGAAATCGATATTTCTGTCCTTTAGACATTATATTTTGTATCCTAGAACCAGGAATAACTTTAAAATTGCCAGTAATGATATGACTACCAGCAGGATACTAATACACTGAGTTTGTTTTTACATTCTCAGATATTAGGAGTTTTAGAATCAGTATCAAGGTCTGAAACAAGTTTGATTAAATTAAAAATGACAGATCTTACAGGTTTATTGTATTTATAGCAAATTATGGGTGTTTCAGTATTTTCAGAGTAAGAAGAATGGTTGAAATCACCGAACTGTCTCGGAAGATACTAGATAAATCTAAACAAAATCCATATCAATGAAAGATAGTTTGAGTTAATGACGTTTGTGATTAATTTCAGAATCGGCGAAAAGATGAAGGGCATGCCGAGTATGACCTCTAAAAGCATTATATATCTGATTAGAACTATCATAGAATTCATTCGCCTCGGTGTCCAAAATACGTTATACAGAAATGGGAAATGAACTTAGAAATGTAAGCATTGAGTGGCGGCCACGATTCAATGATACTTTAGACAGTCACTACAGCCTAGTATTGTTTCTTTTAAAAGCGCGTAATTCTCGTTTATAGTTGCCTATATTTCTGGTCTCGTGCGATCTAATTTACGCTTTCGACATTTCAGAGGCGAGAAAAAAATCTAAATCTGGAATTTTAGAAATATTACCCTCATGGTAAATGTTGTCATTAAATCCCAATGGAAAACGTATTTGTAATAAATTCATCCATTTTAATTCAGTTTCTTGACGTCTAATAATTTTAAATCTAGCTGTAGCCGGCCTGGGTAGCTCAGTCGAATGCGCGTCTGACTGGTGACCAGGAGGACGCGGGTTCGATACCTGCCGGGGTCGGCAATATTCTTTCCTGGGGATTGATCACGAAATCTTTTCTATGGTCATTATCTCCCTTCCGCTGATTCAAGAAGGGCAGTTGTCAGTTTCTGGCGAAAGAATGCGGACTGTACTGGGTAACCGCTAACGTATAACATGTTCTGTAAAAGGGTTATCCGTTGGAAGCAAGGAATACACCACACAACTTGACAATATGGAATGAACATGTTTTCTGGGCCAGTCTAGCTTGTTTCGGCCAATTAGGCCTCATCAGTGACCCTCAAATATGTTCAAAAATCCACAATGGAATCAATGATCCCAAAGGACAAGAAAATATAAACTACACGATGATGTAGGGCAGCGAGACTTCTTACGACCGCCTGCCCAGGAAAAGTGTGGATAAGTAAATTGACCGGCTCAAAATGGCCTATATAGTGTTGACTGGTCCGTTAAACCATAATGCGTATAAACAAACAAAATTTAGCCGAAGAATTTATATCTAAGTAATGTATTCCACTAGTTGTATAGATATATCATTTCAGAATAACCTGTACGTTTAAAATGAGTGTAAAGAAAAGCGCCAGTACTCGTTCTGCGACCATGTTCGTTAAATCTTGTTTTAACTTGCGATTAGTTTGCCCGACATACTGGATTTTACAGTTTACAGCACGTCAATTTATCACATATATGAAATCGGTAGATGTCAAATCGGACATGTTGACAACAGAAAAGCATCTAACGTTCACAGATGAAGAAACGGTACACGCACTGCATAAATGCGAACAGCACATGCACCTCTAAGCATTGCACTTCGAAACACTAGGATACATTCCACTACTTTTGAATTGTTTGGTATATTTTCGAAGGATTAGCGAATAGATAGGAGATAGTACAGCTCTACGATTATTCTTAAAGACACATTTTTTTCCTTATATAAAAGGGGTGGCCTGTCTAATGATCTACAATAAACATTTCCTTCGGACCATAGTGCACATCAAAGGCTTATCTTATCTAAGTGATTATGAGGTGATTATGAGCAGATATCTTGTTTAATAGGGTGGGGGGGGGGGGGGGGTCAATAAGGGTACTTGAGTAGTAGTATAATTTACTGAGATTGTTTCCAACATATTGTTTAAATAACTTCTTTTTTATTTTAAAATAAAGTAAAGAAAAACATTGATATCAATTATTTTCTTTACTCAAAAGTGCAAAAAAGTGTAAACAAACAAGGTAAATGAGTTGATTAACCTCAAAATTTAATCAATCAATTTACCTTTATTTAATTATATTTATTTTTTTTATTTATTTATTTTATTTTGGTTGAAAGTATGTGATACACAAATCATATAATGTCTTAAACATTAGCATTTTATAGTTTCAGTCAAGATGGAACTATAAAATGTTCTTTGTTTTAGACACAATCATATCAGAAAAGATGAAAAAAAAATAAGATTTTAGTTTTCACCTTTTCAAGTTCCAAACTAAAGTAACAAACACAATTAAATTTATTTTTCTTATTTATATTGCAAACATAGGTTGTGGGTGCTCGTTAGAGCCGCCTCATTGAGGCGGTTCAAACGAGTACCCACAACCTATGACTCAATGAGACGATTCTTAGGAGCACCCGCAACCTATGACTTGGAGCAGAAATAAGGAAAATAGTGTATACCCCCTTAAACCCCCATTTTCTCTATTGAAAGTGGGATTTAGGGATGCTCCTTTTTTCTAAAAAAAAAATATTGTGTGTCGTCGTTAGAACTACCTCATGGAAGCAGTTCTAACGAGCAGTCACACTGTTAAAACAAATTGTGGGTACTCGTCTGAACCGCTTCGCCGAGGTGGTTCTAATGAGTACCACAATATATGTTTAAAGCAGAAATAATAAAGTTATCAGGATTTTATCTGAAAAAAAAAATCATTTTTGGTGGAAAAAATTTACCAATATATTTAAATTGGCATTTTCTGTAATAATTATAAATAATGGCTACTAAATATAAAATCGGAAAAAGTGCTGTTGTTTCTTCCATGCAAATCAAAATAAGGACTTAGGTGTAAATGAATAGATGTCATTTGTCAAAGTCATATCCCTGGGTAATTTATTACCCTCTCTTGGTCCCCTACCTGTATGACAGCCTGAATACCCAAAGTGTATTTTATCTCAATGCTGGATTCCTTAATAAACGGTCATTAGGATGTTATGTAATCTAAAAATGTGTCTTTAAGCAAATTAGTGTTGCCTGCTCCACCAAAATTAACTGAATATGCAGAAAACAAATTTATGGGTCTAACCAAAACATACGGCAACATAGTTTTAAATTTTCTAATAGAAACGGGAGTCTGTAAGCAGATGCAGAATATAATTTATGGGAGAAATTGTAAGTTGAAATTTATTTGTGATACTCATTGTGTGTAATGTTGCAATGCCGTCAAAAGTCAAGCGATATTCATACCGGTCATTATTAAGTTAAACAGCATACGAAAGAACAGATGGTAAATCCCTTCAAGCAGATGAAAGGTATAACAAAAGCCCACAAAACAGCTATGTCTGCAAAAAGTCCACACATCTCGAACAAGCAATTGTAAAACTACGAGATACAAAGATTGGTCTAAATATGACATTCAATAGGTATCTAAAGGTTGTCAAAGTAACGACGAAAATCAATTGTAAATGCAATTCCTAAGAATTGGGAAAATAAGAATATTAAATGCATGTTCTTGGAGACGTTTTATAGCCTCCTTAACCGGTCATTGGACGTGCCACATTTCTACGTTAAAATGTATTTGCTTTACAGTTCCAAACAAAGAAAACTCGTGATAATAACGTCATCACAATGATTCTCTTTGGGCATTTAATAATAATTATTGAGCAGTCGAAAACACATTTTCAGACCTTATGATGAAACAGAAATTTGTCTGAGATCGGAAATGATAAATGTTCACTGTCTTTATGTTCATTAATCATAAACAGTTTTCATGAATTAAAAGTAAAACCGAGAGACAACACTATCCCAAATCCTTAACGAAAGCTAAATATGCGATAACATCTTGAAGGCAAATATAACGTCAAACCGTTTTGTGCATTAACAGCACCAACCAAAAACATACCACAGCGTGGCTGTAGTGGAAAATATATTCTAAATTGGATTATCTCCGATGGCGAAATAGTGACAAGAATAGTGAGGCTACAAATAACCATTACATGGACTTCTTATGCCCGCGGTTTAACGTTATCGGTCACGTGGACAATCGCAAAGAAACTATTAGATATCTCATTAACTTTTCGTTGATTGATAAACAGTCGAGCCAAAATTAACAGATGAGCACGTTATATAGGCTCTGCCGTTGTTTGACGGCTTAACTATGTTAACACTCTTCAGCAAGAACTTTGTGGTACTAAGGCCTATGAACTTCAGCCTTTAGCTGTAGAGAGGGCTTTAGTTGATGACCACATTTTTCATTCAGCCACCAAGTTTGGTGTCTGTGTTACAGAAGGCCAAGACAAGCTTCCTACGTTATATTGGTTACCTAAACTTCATAAAAGACCATACAAAGCACGGTTTATTGCAACTTCAAGCTCTTGTACCACCACTGAACTCTCCAAATTATTCACTTCATGTTTTACTGCCATAAAAAAACATGTGATAAAATATTGCGACAAATATGTTCTATAAAAGGGTTATCCTTTGGAAGCAAGGAATACACTACAGAACCAAAAAATATGGAGTGTAAATGTTTTCTGGGCCAGACTAGCTAGTTTCGAAGTCTTCGAAAGATCAGGTAGAAATCTGTTTTGGTCTGTCAAAAATTCTAATGAAGTTTTAAATCAATTGAAATCCAGGCGTTTTCGTGCTTTAAGTCTGTTTCCTTATGTTTTTTCCACCCTTTACACTACACTTCCTCATAATCTTATAAAAGAAAAACTTCATGATTTAATTGAATGGGCATTTCATAGGGAAGACTCCCTCTATCTTCCATGTAATGTAAGAAATGCTTTTTTTCACTTCTAAAGAGCATAAAAATAATACTTTATAGTCATGTCAGAAGGTGTGTGAAGCTCTCACCTTTCTACTTGACAATATTTACATAAGATTTGGTACTAAGTTATTTAGACAAGTTCGGGGTATTCCGATGGGTACTAATTGCGTACCACTCGTGGCTGATCTGTTTTTTTTTTTTTTTTTTTTTTTTTTTTGTTATGAGAGAGACTTCATGATGTCCCTTTCTGCTGAAAACCAGTCTGAAATCATTGAAGCTTTTGGCGCCACTTCTAAATATTTGGATGATTTATTAAATATTGATAATACCTATTTCGATGGCTTGATCAGTCAGACTTACCCCCCAGAACTTCAGTTAAATAAAGCAAATTCTTCTGATACCGATGCCCCGTTTTGGGATTTACATCTATCTATTGTAGATGGGTTTGTTTCATGCAAAATTTATGATAAACGCGATGATTTTGATTTTGAGATTGTAAATTTTCCTTTTTTGGATGGTAATGTTCCTCGTGCGCCATCCTATGGCGTTTATATTTCGCAATTAATTCGATTTGCCAGAGTGTGTAGTCATGTAACTGACTTCAACACTCGTAATAAATTATTAACGGCTAAACTTCTTAATCAGGGTTATCGGTAACATAAACTACGCAAAGCCTTTTCTAAATTTTATAGACGCCATTCTGATTTAATTTCTAAATTCAATATTGGACTTAAATTTCTTCTGCAACAAGGCCTATAGGAAACAGAATTTTATGGTGACTATAAATTCAGAAAAATATATAGCCACAATCACTTCAGCACCCAATTGCGTAAAATTATTCTTCGATATAAAGAGATTGGGTACAACATATATTTTATAAGACAGACTGCATGCATGGTAGTTAACCCAATCACGGTTGACAACTTTGCTTCCCTCTTTAATTGCACGCCGGTGGTCAGGCCTCAGATTCTATGACGTTCCAACGTAAAGGCTTATTGAGAATTGGAGAAATCTAATTCAAGGTAATGTCGGTTGGTGTCTGATGCTCTGTCTCTGGTCGGGCCCATCGGAGTCTAACTGTTGTTTTTCTTTTGCTCCAGCATTTCAGTGGTTTCTTGCTGTCCAGTCCTCATCGTTGTCTCACCTCCGTGGTTGTTTGATTATATGTGTTCACGGAGATGTTGCACTGATTAGACTGAATAAATTATTTGTCTTAATCGCGACGGAAGAAAGGGCCATTTAAAATCGATTTAAGCCCCCCCCCCCCCCCCCCCCCCCCCAATGGAGGCGGGTCATCTGTCGCGATATACTTTTGTTTTGGTTTGTCTTTGGGTATTTGTGTCGCTTGTGTTAATTTATTTTGGATAGCCTATTGGCCATTTTGTGGGAAAGTAACAGTGTTTTTGACTATCCGCTGTTGGTGTTTCTATTAGGTCTGTTGTTGCATGTTTGTGTTTCTTTCCCTTTGGTGTTTCTGATTGGAACTGTGGGTTGATTGTATCGATTCCTGATCAATGCCTCTACTTCTATTCTGAACGTTTTCGTCCTTATATTACTAAGTGGACGGAGTAATTGTTGCTGTATTGAATAGAGACCTCGTTCCCATTGACATATTTATGTAATATGCCATACACATACGATTAAGAAGTTTCTCAACCTATTGATAGACAACAGCTAATCAAATCCTTTCTTATATAAAATGTTCTGCATCAACATTGCCAGTAAAATTGCTGCGCCGATCACCTATTGCAGGTTTATATGAACCATACTTCTAAATTTCCTTCTACAGCCATCTGTTATTTTAACGTGCTTGGAAATGATGAAGAAGAATGTGGCTTCCCATGTTTGGACTCAAACTTTTTCAGGTGCGTATGTTGTGCGGATCGAAGAATAATGAAATAAAATACATGTTCTGTGAATTGTGTGCAAAGGAAATATCAAAACATTTGGTCTATTAACAATTCGGGCAAGCATTTTGCCCAATTAAGTCTAAAGGTTTTAAAGCCTCTTGTTTGTCCTCATACGATTTCTCACTCCTTATAACACCTTAAACTTAAAGTGAATACGGGTAATTGAAAGTTCAGGTAAACTTTTAGTAAATCGGATCTTTTGGAAAAAAAACTGTATGTTATATCATGGATGTTTGTCGACAAACTGCATGTCAAGTTTTTAACCCAATCATGATTGATGGCTATGTTTTCCTCTTTAGATGCACGAAGCTTGATCGGGTCTCAACAATATGACGGTTCCGACCTATACCGTTCATAAGAGGGTTGCTGCCTGATGCTACGACTTTGAATCTGTGGTTCTATTCCTGGTTTTCGATAGCTCTGATGTAAATGTTTGGGATATGTGGCACAAGAACTAATCTTTGTTTCATCACAGTGGTTTATCAAGTGGTTTAACTTATTTTCTGTGATGATTCACTGAGTTTAGAAACCTGTATTTGAGCTGAAAAATATATCTGTAAATATTTTATCCCATGGTGAAGATTTGTGCCCTCTAAAATATATCCCATAAGGGGGGGGGATTGTTGCTGTTCGACTTCCGTCGCGATTTGACAAAAAATGTTCAGTCCTCATTTAGGTCTCCTACATCATCAGTGCAAATTCTCCGAGAACAGAACAAATCACACAACCACGAAGATTAAACAACGGTGAGGACTTGACAGCAAGAAACCACAAAAGAAAACCAACAGTTAGACCCTGTTCGCCCGACCAGCGACAGAGCTTCAGTCACCAACCAACATTACATAAAATTAAAATTGCTCTTATTTTCAGTAACCCTTTACGCTAGAATCGTCATAATATCTGAGGCCTGACGCACCGATATGCAATTAATGAGGAAAGCAAAGTTGGTGGTTGAGCTAACTACGATGCATGCAGTATGTCACTGTTGTACCAAATCGTTTTATACTGAAGAATGAATTTACGAAATTGGGTGCTAAAGTCATTGCAAGTATAATTTTTTCTGAGTTTGTATACTAATTCGCCGTAAAATTCGGGTTCCGATAGACCCTGTTGCAGTAGAGATTTAAGCCCAGCATTGAATTTTGAAATTAAATCGGAATCGCGTCTATAAAATTTTGGAAAGGTTTTGCGTAGTTTATGATACCGATAACCCTGATATGAAGTTAATCAGTTAACAATTTATTACGAGTGTCGAAGTCAGTAACAGGACTAGACACACAGGCAAATCGAATAAATTGCGAAATATAAACGCCATAGGATGTCGCACGAGTAACATCACCAAACATGAAAGGAAAATGTACAATCTCAAAATCAATATCATCGCGTTTATCATAAATTGTGCAGGAAACATACCATTATGCAATAGATAGATGTAAATAAAAAACGGACCCTGGGTATCAGAAGAATTTGCTTTATTTAACTGAATTTCTTGGGGTGGGGATTCGACTGATCAAACCGTCGATATAGGTGTTGTCAATATTTCGAGCTAAAGGCCTTAATGATTTCAAATTGTTTTTTAACGGAAATGGACATCATTAAGTCTATTTTATAACAAAACAAGAACATATCAGCCAGAAGGGGTGCGCAATTCGTACCCATCGGAATACACACAATTTGTCTAAATAAGTAATTCCAAATCGTATGTAAATATTGTCAGATAGACCGTAGGTGGGCTTCACATACTTTCTGATATGACCATAATATATATTTTTTTGCTCTTCAGAAGTATAAACCCAGAGTATTGTAGCCAGAGTTATGTTACTTGCCATGAAATTGTGTAATGTTGTTGTGACTTTACGTTTAAAGATTGAAGTTGACGCGTTGGAAGGTTTGTAAGTTATTAAGAAAAAACATGGAAAATGTTGATGGACAAACGGTCAGATGGACGGACAGACAGATGGACAGAGGGACAGGACATTACTATAGGGCGACTGTCAACAACTATAGGAAGTTTCATTTGAATATTTATAGCGCTTTTGAAATGAAGATAAAAAAGACGAAAAAGCTGAATTTTTAAGTTTTTGAAAGGACCATAACTCTAAAAGTAGTGTAGCTAGAGTAACATAACTTGCCATAAAATTGTGTAATGATATTGTACCTTATATTTGTTTGTTTGTTTGATTCGAGGTTTAACGTCCTCGTCAACACTGTATAGGTCATTATGGAGAAGTTGCTTCCATTTTTGTGGGACTTTTACCCGACATTGAGATGAAATGTCATCTCAAGCCCTGCCGCAAGAGTTTATAAGCATGGACGGTCCGACTCGCACCACTTTGCCTGGGCTGGCTTAGATCCTCTAAGCGGTTTATCAGTACTCGTATGGGGTCGGTTTTAGCTCTGCATGGAAGCATCATGCAGCCCATCTATTTCTTCAAGCCCGATCGTCGGGGTCAGTTACCTAGTAGTTGATGCGTTTGACGGTTTGTAAAGTTATTAAGAACAAGAGGCCCAAGAGGGCCTGTCGCTCCACCGGCTAACTTCAGACAATTGTCATATTTATTACATTAACCAATTGTATACTAGTGGACTCTTCTATTGCTATATGTTGGACCAGTCCATTTGTCATATAAGGGGTGCCAGGCCTATTTTTTTCTATTTTTGATGGAAAATTATGTTAGCAAACAGTGCAGGCCCTGATCAGACATGGTGTTCTGTGGGGTCTGATCTGGGCCAGCACTGTTTGCCAAGGTACCCATTTAGGGTTTTCCCGCATGCAATGGGTAAAAAAGAAACAAGTGATCCACCCAAGGAATGTCCATTCTATATTTTTTGGACCCCAGAGCCATGGTTGGCAGGATTTATGTGAGTGACCATTTGGCATTGCTCCGTTCTAAATATCTAAAGCTCTGGGCCGTATGGTTTCAGAAAAGAAGACTTTTTTTAAGTTTTTCCTATTATAAGTCTATGGGAACTAATATGCCTCTGGGCGTGACCAATTTTTTACCCCAGGGGCATTGTTGGCAGGATTTATTTGAGTGACCACTTGACGTTGCTGCATACTTAATATCTAAGCTCTGGGCACTGATGGTTTCAGAGAAGATTTTTGTCAATTTTTCCCAGTATAAGTCTATGGGAGCTTATGGGCCTCAGGGTGTGGCCAATTTGGACCCCAGGGGCATAGTTGGCAGGATTTATGCAGTTGAATACTTCAAGTTGCTACATACTAAGCTCTTGGCCTTACGGTTTCAGAGGAAAAAAGTTTCAAGATTTTGTCATTATTAGTCTATGGGAGCTACTAAGCACCGGGGCGTTGCCAATTTGGACTCAAGAGTCATAGTTCGCAGGACTTAGTAGGTGACCACATAACTTTGCTACATACTACATGTAAATGTCTTAGCTTTAGGCTTTATGGTTTCAGAGAAGAAGTTTTTCCCTTTATTGGTCTATGGAAGCTAATGAGCCAAAGGTGGTGGCCATGGCGGCCATGTTTTTGTCTGATCAAAATTTCTTCAATGAATCTGACAATGGTAGACACAAGGAACATTCATGAAAATTAAGAATGAAATCCATTTAGCGGTTTTGGAGGAGAAGATTAAAAAAAAAAAAAAAGATCCCTTTATGAGTCTATGGAAGCTAATTAGCCAATGGGCATGTCCATGGCGGCCATGTTTTTTGTCTGATCAAAATTGCTTCAAGGAATCTGACAGAGGTCCACCCAAGGAACATTCATGCAAAGTAAGAATGAAATCCATTAAGTTGAGCGGTTTTGGAGGAGAAGGTTTTTAAAACTTTTCCCCATATAAGTCTTTGAAAGCTAATGAGCCAAGGGGCATGGCCATGGCAGTCATGTGGGGCATGGCCATGGTGGCCATGTTTTTTGTCTGATCCAAATTTCTTCAAGGAATCTGACAGAGGTCCACCCAAGGAACATTCATGCAAAATAAGAATAAAATCCATTGAGTGGTTTTGGAGGAGAAGATTTTTAAATATTTGTTTTTGGTTTCGATGCCATTTTGTTCTGCATGTAACAAAATTCTTTGAAGGAATTCAGAAGAGGACTATGTGAGAAACATTCCTGTGAAGTTTGGTTACAATCGACCGAGTAGTTGCGGAGGAAATGGTTGAAGAAAAAAAAAGTTAACGCACGGATGCACAACCGCACAGACGCACAACAGACACAGGGCCATAACATATAACATAAGACCCGCCGGTCTTTGGCCAGTGGAGCTAAAAAATGAACAGATTTATGTTTTTATTTCTTTATTTATTTATTTTTTCGTTTCCTCCGTCGGATTCTGTATGCCTCCCTTTTCAACTAAGCCATTTTTAACCTCAGGGATCTGGAGAAGTGTTGACATTGTAGTATAATTAGGTCTAATAAATCAATCTCCCTCAGTATTTTGAATTTATTTTGAAACATCAAGTCGTATAAATAGAGTTTGTGTTGAAAACATCAGTTCTATCACCAGTGTGATGGGCAAGTGAAATTTCTGATGTTTTGAATTTTAGAATGACAATTTGTAGGTGGACCTCTATAGATATGTGATAGTCAGCAAAATTGGAGGAGATTAATTCAGATACAGGAAGGTACTTTTAAATAAATAAATAAATAAATAAATAAATAAATAAATAAATAAATAAACAAGAACTTTTGAAGAAGAGAAGACTTTTTTAACATTACACTACATGTTATATAGTGAAAATAAACCCCGCCCACTGCAGCCATGTTTTTGTCGGATCAAAATTTCTTCAAGGAATCTGACAGAGGTCCACCCAAGGAACATGCATGCCAAATAACTATGAAATAAAACAAGAACTTTTGCAGAAAATGTTTTCAGCATTACACTATATGTTATATAGTGAAAATAAGCCTCTCCCATGGCGGCCATGTTTTTTTGTAAGATCAAATTTTTTTCAAGGAATCTGACAACAGTCCACCCAAGGACAATTCATGCAAATTACAATGAAATCCCACAAGTACTTCTGCAGAAGAAGAATTTTTTGCATTACATTATATGTTAAATAGTGAAAATAAGCCCCGCCCATGGCGGCCATGTTTTTTGTCGGATCAAAATTTCTTCAAGGAATCTAAAAGAGGTCCACCCAAGGAACATTCATGCAAAATAAAAACAAGGCATCGCATGCGATACAAATCCCCTCGCACTAGACAACTTCGTGTGTGGAAAACACTGAAATAGCAAAAGTCCAACTTGCTTGAGATATTATCATATGCAACATTTGTGTAAAGTTTGTTTAAAAATCCGCCAATAAATGTACATTCTAGAGTGATGACGTTTCTCTAAAAATAGCCATAGTGACCTTGACTTGAGGCCATGACCACGAAAGTAGATCTTGCTCAAGATATTATCATAAGCATCTTTTGTGTGAAGTTATATTAAAATTTGTTAATAAATGTAGACGGTAGAGGCATGACAAAGTTTTTCTAAAGATAGCCACAGTGACCTTGACTTTGAGGTCATGACCTTGAAAGTCAAAGTAAGTCGAGATATTATCATAAGAAACATTTGTGTGAAGTTCTATTACAATCCATCATTAAATGTAGGCCCTAGAGCGATGACAAGGTTTTTCTAAAAATAGCCACAGTGACCTTGACCTTAAAAGTCTAAATAGCTCGAGATATTGTCATAAGGAACATTTGTGTGAAGTTATATTGAAATTGGTGAAAAAATGTAAGCACTAGAGCAATGACAAAGTTTTTCTAAAAATAACCACAGTGACCTTGACCTTGAAAGGTAAAAGACGCTCGAGGTATTGTCATAAGGAACACTTGTGTGAAGTTATATTGAAATGGGTGAAGAAATGTAAGCGCTAGAGCCATGACAAAGTTTTTCTAAAAATAGCCACAGTGACCTTGACCTTGAAAGTGGAACTCACTTGAGATATTGTTATAAGAAACATTTGTGTGAAGTAATATTGAAATTGGTGAAAAAAATGTAAGCGCTAGAGCAATGACAAAGTTTTTCTAAAAATAGCCACAGTGACCTTGACCTTGAAAGTCGAACTCGTTCGAGGTATTGTCATAAGCAACATTTGTGTGAAGTTATATTGAAATCAGTGAAGAAATGTAGGCGCTAGAGCGATGACAAAGTTTTCTAAAAATAGCCATAGTGACCTTGACCTTGAAAGTCGAAATGGCGAGATATTGTCATAAGGAACATTTGTGTTAAGTTATATTGAAACCGATGAAGAAATGTAAGCGCTAGAGGGATGATGAAGTTTTTCTAAAAATAGACACAGTGACCTTGACCTTGAAAGTGGAACTCGCTAAAGATATTGTCATAAGGAACATTTGTATGAAGTTATATTGAAATTGGTGAAGAAATGTAAGCGCTTGAGCGATGACAACGTTTTTATAAAAAATAGCCACAGTGACCTTGACCTTGAGGCCTTGACCTTGATAGTCGAACCCGCTTGAGATATTGTCATAAGGAACATTTGTGTGAAGTTATGTTGAAATCAGTGAAGAAATATAGAGAATAGAGCGATGACAAAGTTTTTTTCTAAAAAAAAAACAGTGACCTTGACCTTGAGGCCATGAGTTGGAAAGTCGAACTCGCTGGAGATATTTTTATAAGGAACATTTGTGTGAAGTTATATTGAAATTGGTGAAGAAATGTAGGCGCTAGAGCGATGAAAAAGTTTTTCTAAAAATAGCCACAGTGACATTGCCCTTGAGGTCATGACCTTGAAAGTCCAACTCGCTCAAGAAATTGTCATAAGGAACATTTGTGTGAAGTTATATTGAAATCAGTGAAGAAATGTAGGAGCTAGAGCGATGACAAAGTTTTTCTAAAAATAGCCACTGTGACCTTGACCTTGAAGCCATGACCTTGAAAGTGAAACTCGCTCGAGATATTTTTATAAGGATCATTTGTGTGAAGTTATATTGAAATTGGTGAAGCGCTAGAGCGATGACAATGTTTTTCTAAAAATAGCCACAGTGACCTTGACCTTGACGTCATGACCTTGAAAGTCAAACTCGCTCGAGATATTTTTTTTATAAGGATCATTTGTTTGAAGTTATATTGAAATTGGGGGAGAAATGTAGGCGCTAGAGCCATGACAAAGTTTTTCAAAAAATAGCCAGAGTGACCTTGACCTTGAGGTCATGACCTTGAAAGTCAATCTTGCTCCAGGTATTGTCGTAAGGAACGTTCGTGTGAAGTTATATTAAAATCGGTCAAGAAATGTACCGGTAGGCGCTAGAGCGATGACAAACGTACGTACGTGGCGCTAGAGCGATGACAAAAGTACGTACGTACGTGGCGCTAGAGCGATGACAAAAGTACGTACGTACGTATGTAGGGACAAATGCTATATCCCCCCTCACAACTATGTTGTGCGAGCGGATAATGAAATCCAACAGGTGGGTTTGGAGGAGAAGATTTTTAAAGATTTTTATTTTTTTTGTGGTTTTGTTGCCATGGCAACCAGAGTTCTGGGTGTAACAAAATTCTTTGAAGGAATTTAGAAGAGGACTAAGTAAGGAACATTCCTGTGAAGTTTGGTTACAATTGGCCCAGTATTTTAGGAGGAGAAGATGTTTTAGCATTACACTATATGTTAAATAGGGAAAATAAGCCCCGCCCATGGCGGCCATGTTTTTTGTCGGATCAAAATTTCTTCAAGGAATCTGAAAGAGGTCCACCCAAGGAACATTCATGCAAAATAAAAATGAAATCCAACAGGTGGTTTTTGAGGAGAAGATTTTTAAAGATTTTTAATTTTTTGTGTTGTTTTGTTGCCATGGCAACCAGAGTTCTGGGTGTAACAAAATTCTTTGAAGGAATTTAGAAGAGGACTAAGTAAGGAACATTCCTGTGAAGTTTGGTTACAATGGGCCCAATAGTTTAGGAGGAGAAGATGTTTTAGCATTACACTATATGTTAAATAGGGAAAATAAGCCCCGCCCATGGCGGCCATGTTTTTTGTCGGATCAAAATTTCTTCAAGGAATCTGAAAGAGATCCACCCAAGGAACATTCATGCAAAATAAAAATGAAATCCAACAAGTGGTTTTGGAGGAGAAGATTTTTAAAGATTTTTAATTTTTTTGTGGTTTTGTTGCCATGGCAACCAGAGTTCTGGGTGTAACAAAATTCTTTGAAGGAATTTAGAAGAGGACTATGTAAGGAACATTCCTGTGAAGTTTGGTTACAATTGGCCCAGTAGTTTAGGAGGAGAAGATGTTTAAAGAAAAAATTAACGCACGGACGCACGGACGGACGGACGCACGGACGCACGACGGACACAGGGCAATGACAATAGCCCCGCTGGCCTTCGGCCAGTGGAGCTAAAAAGCATAAAAATATGGACGGACAGGCGGACGTTCTCACAAATGGATACTTATGTGGCTATTTTGAGCAAGATTGATACTTAGGTGGCTAATTTTAACCACATAACAGACCTTTTATGTGTCTAACGGAATAAATCGCACTTTCTCTCATTGACTTACATTGATTCTGTCCAAGTTCATAGCCACCTATCTATCCATTTGTGTGTACGGATAGACAGACAGACGGACGGACGGATGGACAGACGGACGGACGTTCTCACAAATGGATACTTATGTGGCTATTTTGAGCAAGATTGATACTTAGGTGGCTAATTTTAACCACATAACAGACCTTTTATGTGTCTAACGGAATAAATCGCACTTTCTCTCATTGACTTACATTGATTCTGTCCAAGTTCATAGCCACCTATCTATCCATTTGTGTGTACGAACAGACGGACAGACAGGGTGATTACTATAGTGCACTCGAAAATAGGGCCACAAAAAGCATTTATAACATTACATGCAAGATAGAGGGCATCTTTCAATATTCATTCAATTAAATCATTTTTTTTTTCTTTTATTCTTTTATTCTTTTAAACAATAATGAGGAAGTGTAATGTACAGGCTGGAAACATCATAAGTAGACAGACCTGAAGCACGAATACGTCTGGATTTCAATTTATTCTAAACTTCATAAGAATTGTTTTATATACCGAAACAGATTTCTCACTTATCTTTCAAAGACTTTGTTGCAATACTTAATCTAGTGTTTTAAATGACAGTAAAACATAAACCTAACAATTTGGAATGTTAAGTGCTGGTACTAGCGCTTGAATTTGTAATAAACCGTGCTTTGTGTGGTTATTTATGAAGTTTAGATAACAAATATATAACGTAGGAAGCTTGTCTTGGCCTCCAGTAACACAAACAACAAACTTGGTGGCTGAATGACAAATGTGGTCATCAACTACAACCCTCCTTACAGCCTTAGTACCACCAAGCTCCTGATGAAGAGTGTTAACATAGTGGAGCCGTCAAATAACAACGACATTGTTAGCGGCCTTGTCTGCTGGCGCCAAAACAAACTTCTTTTGAAATTCTCGAATACCTAATTTAAGGTGACGTAAAAGCGTCTTAGGTGGCGAGGATTATGGCCATGTAAAATCGATTTAAGCCCCCCCCCCCCAGTGGAATTCTTTCCACTGACCGGTTCTTCTGTGGCGGTTTATTTATGTTGTTCTTTGTTACTACTTACTGTGTGTATCACTTGTGTCTTTTTGTTTTGGATGGCCATTTGGCCATTTTGTGGGAAAGTAGCTGTCCTTATGGCCATCCTTTGTTTAGGTTTCCATTATGGTCTGGTCGCTTCATGTTTGCTGAACGGTTGTTGTTGGTTTGGTTTTACGGCCCTTTCAAGATTATTCTACTCATATCGAGCTGATCATTAATCATAGGTGGGCGAAAACCGGAGTACCCGGAGAAAAACCACCTGACCTTCCATTGCAGAACTTGGCGTCTCACATATGACCGAGCCAGGCTCGAACCCTAAGTGGTGAGAGACCTAATGAGTAAGAGTCAGCGCTCTTATCCACTAGGCCACGGAGGCCCGTTGATTACTGAACGGTGAAAAACAATTGAAATGCAATCCCTGAAGGTTGAAAAAATAAGAGCATTCGACCTTTTTACAGCTACTCCACGACACAAACAATACGGCTTTGATATGCAAAATAGAAGTGAAGGCAACGACCAGGATTCGATACAATTTACCCACAGCTCCCATCAGAGACATCAAAGGGAAAGAAACACAAACATGAAATAACTAGACCCTAATTGCAACACAAATAGCGAAAAGCCAAACAGACAGAACAGTCAGTTTTTTTTTTGCCTCACCAGAAATTAGGCAAACTCACCTAGTCTTTCTAACACTTTTAGGTGGTTTTCAATGCATTTAGGTAATAGCTTAGATCTATACAAATTATTTCTATATGATTTGGTGAAGATATACATAACGTTTTTTTTAGCAAACCGGGGTGAAAGGGTGAAAATCCCATGGGATTTTTTAAAATCCCGCGAGATGGGATTTTTTCTCCACTCCCGCGGGATTAAAATCCCATAAAAATATCAGGGATTTTTCTCCCACGGGAGAATTTCAAAATTTTAAATCTTACTTTTAACTATCAAAATGGACCTACTTAACATTAAAATACATGCACAAAAAATATGGCTGCCCCTGCTCTGATTTCAATTTCTCCCGCGGGATTTTACTCCCATGGGATTTTTTACGGAGAAAAATCCCGCGGGATTTTTTTATTTTTTAAAATGCTCTGGAATGAAGATGTAATATCTCTTTTCTATTAATAAGGTCAATTAGAGAAGCTTCCAATGAGTAAAGCATGAATATAACTATTTCAAAAAAATCCCGCGGGATTTTAATCCCATGGGAATTTTATCCCATAATAAAAAATAGGATTTTTCTCCCATGGGATTTCACTAATTTCCAATTTCCAATAAATCTGCTTTGTTTGGACAAAGCTATAATAATTTTGTCCATTTATGTATAAAACATGCATAATTTATCGGTTTAAAGTAACTTATATTGGCTCCATTGAAAATTAACTCCCGCAGGATTTTTAGCCCATTTCAGAGCACAGGATTTAAATCCTGTGGGATTATTTTATTTCTTTCGTTTTCTTTTTTGGCTGTTAACCCATTTTTTACCAGAAACCCCAAAACGGGTACCCTGGCAAACAGTGCAGGCCAAGATCAGACGCCGCAAAATGTGGCGTCTGATCAGGGCCTACATGGTTTGTGAAAAGTTAAGATATTTTCAAAGTAAGTTTTAAAGAAAACACAGCCTGACTCCCCTTAATTTTGGAATGGACTCCTGGTATATATAAGGAGGAAGATTCCATTTGGTACAAAAAGGGTAAAAAGAACAATGTAAGAAAATCAGACTTCATGTCCTTCTTTCCAGTTAGTAGATTGGCCTTTCTCAGCTTTTAGGGTAAATTCTGACTTTCTTTGTCTGCATCAGGTCAACACCCCATCTAAACACTTCTTTAATAATAGTAGCCTTTAAGATACAGAAACTTCTGTAGCCATCGAAAACTTTGAACAGACTGAGTGAGCTAAAATGGCTGATTACAGTTGTTTTTTGTTGTTGTTTTTTTGCCATTACTGTAAAAATCCTAAACATTCAAACACAGCCAGGAATTGCTGTAATATTCTCCTACAATTTTAACAAATTTGTTTCATGATCTAGCAGGGGGGGGGGGTCCAAAAGGAACAGATAGAATGGCAAATAGTGTTGACACTGATCAGACTGCTTCAGAAGCAGTCTAATCTGGGTCTGCACCTATCTGTACCAATACTTAGGATTATTATGGTACCTTCTTTAAGAGTTGCTAAATAATGAAATAGATTTTATTGCATATTGCTATATGATCAGCCTTAGCAATATGCTTTATGGACAGCCTTGATACAAAGCAGCTTCATCACATTAAAATAATATATATCCATGTCCTAAAACTTCATTTTATATCACACTCCAGTGAATTTCATTTTATATTTTTCTGGTCGCTATAGTAAAAACATATGTTGTGGGTGCTCTGTAGTACTGCCTCATCAATTTAGTTCTAATGAGTACCCACAATCTATGTTTTTGAGCAAAAAGAAGGATAATAAATTAAACGCTAATTAACAGAACCCTGGTTTTCTTTACTAGGTAGGGTTTAGAGGGGTGTCCATTACACAGGCTTGTTGACCTGATGCGGACAAAAAAGTCTGAGTTTACCATAAAAATTCTAAGAATTAGGACACCTTGAGGACTTGCTGTAGTTCTCCTAAAATTTAAAAAAAACAAGATGTGTTTGTGAAACACGAACTTGTCCCCGGGCATGGTCATTTTTTATTCAAAGTTGCTCACAGTTCAAGGTTTCCGTTTGTGTGGGAAGCCCTTGACACAAGAAACTTACATGCCAAATATGAAAGCTCTATTTTAAACGGTTCAAAAGATATGAACAATAATATTTATTTCTTTAAAGCAAGTCAAGGTCACAGGAATAAAAAATTACATGAATGTAAAGCTCGTGTCACAAGGAACCTACACGGCAAATATTAAGGCTCTATCTTAAAGGGTTCAAAAGTTATGAACAATTTTATTTTTTCTTTTAAGTAGGTCAAAGGTCAAGGTCCAAACATTTTGCATGAATGAAAAGCTCTAATCACAGAGAACCTACATGCCAAATTTTAAAGCTCTGTCCCAAACGGTTCGAAAGTTATGACCAAAAATGTTTATAATTTCAAGTACGTCAAAGGTCAAGGTCACAGGTCAAAATTTTTGCTTGAATGTAACGCATTTGTCACAAGGAACCTACATGCTAAATATGAAGGCTGTATCTCAGACGGTTCAAAAGTTAAGACAAATGTTAACTATTTCTTTTATGTCGGTAAAAGGTCAAGGTCAGAGGTCAAATTGTTTTGTGTGAATGTAAAGCTCTTGTCACAAGGAACCTACATGCAAAATATGAAGGCTCTATCTCAAACCGTTCCAAAGATATGACCAAAATGTTATTTTTTTATATTAAGTAGGTCAAAGGTCAAAGTCAAGGTCACAGGTCAAAATTTTTTGCATGAATGTAAAGCTTTTGTCACAAGGAACATATATGCTAAATATGAAGGCTGTATCTCAAACGGTTCAAAAGTTATGACCAAAATATTATTTTTTTATTTTAAGTATGTCAAAGATCAAGGTCACAGGCCAAAATTTTTTGCATTAATGTAAAGCTTTTGTCACAAGGAACATACATGCTAAATATGAAGGCTGTATCTCAAATGGTTCAGAAGTTATGACCAATGTTATTTTTTTTCTTTTAAGTAGGTCAAAGGTCAAGGTCAAGGTCACACATCAATTTTTTTTGCATGAATGTGAAGGTCTTGTCACAAGAAACCTTCAGGCCAAATATGAAAGCTCTATCTCAAACGGTTCAAAAGTTATGACCAACGTTAAAGTTGTCCACGTACAAACCAACAAACAAACAGACAGGGCAAAAACAATATATCCCCGCTATCACTACCGGGGACATAAAAATGTTTAACAATCCAGCAAGGAACCAAAGAAGTGCCGCTCGAATGGCAAACAGTTTGAATTCAGCAAGGAGTCAAAGGAGTGCAGCTCAAATGGCAAACAGGGTAGACCATGATCAAACTGAAGGAGCAATCTGATCTGGGTCCACACTGTTTGTCGAGCCTGACTGTCCCAAAACTAATGATCAGTACAGTATCCATGCTTGTTATAGGCACCTCTGAAGACACATTCTCATTAGATGTGATATTTTTGTTTGTTTGTATATGATGTTGTGAAAATAAATAAATGTGCATTAACTGCCAAATCTTCGTTGTTTTTCACAGTTGAGATATAAAATCAAATTATGATAGACCTGGTGCTCAACCCTTTTTAAGTCATATCTATCAGGTCTGTAAACCTTTGTTCTGTATAGGCTTATACAGTTGTTAATTTCAGAACACTTTCTTAAACCCTTATCTGCAGTGGCTGAGCCTGAACAGTTTTGTTTGAGTTTAGATTTTGCATCCCAGTCAATTCTATTAAGGTCACTTTGGAAACAATGCTTCTGATTTTGTGCGACTTTTTCCCTGTCATTGAGATGAAATGGCATGTTAATCATTGTTGTTAGAATTCCAACACATTTATTTACTATGTTGAGGGTACATTTTGGAATTGCCTAATCGAGTTGATCCAGAGAGTATCAACAACATATTTTAGTGGAGAAATATAAACAAATAATCCCAAAATCATGCACATGCCCTTAAAACTGCATACAACACAATTTAGCCTGGCTAATAAAGTACGATACAAAAATACAATGTATTTTGCATTTTCATTCCAAAAGAAGTTGCAAATGTTCATGTGTTTAAAGTTTACCCTTATCCCATTGTTGATGACTACCCCTGCCTTTGCAAACAGTGTAGATCCAGATCAGATGGCTTCTCATCAGGATTCAAACTGTTTGACATTCGGTTTCTGAATTTACAGGAATACATTACATCAAGTAATCTGATTGGAACAGAGTCAGAAATGGGTGTGGCTAAACTGAATATTCAGCAGGATAAGGGTTAACACTATGCTCAGTATGTACTGTACTGAAGAATAGCAGATGATCCCGTCTACCACAGGAACTAGAGCCATTACAGTCATGATCAGAGCTCCATGGTAGCAAACATTTTGCAGGGTCGTAATAAAAATTGTTCCCTTTAGGAGGCTGCGGTTTCAACACCTGCCGGGTCAGCAACATCCTTTGTTACAATTTCAAAAACTTTCCTGTAGTTATTTGCTCGCTTTCTCTGATTCGAAAAGGGCATGCAGTTGTCAGTTCCTGGCGAAAGAATATGCAGACTTAAGTATCAGCATTGAAGAAAGTGTGGTTAGATATGCTGACCAGCTCATTATGACCTAAATAGTGTTAACTGGGACATGAAACTCCAAACAAGCCCTTTAGCGGGTAAATGAGTTTGTAGCTTGTTTATAATGATTCTTTGGTTTGCGTTTATTTTCTCATTATGACAATACTACTGTGCAACCTTGCGTCCTTTGACACCACAGATCTGGACATTTTTTATATCCCCCAACATCAGGACAATAACTCCATAACTGGTTATGCCCATCAAACATGATACATAAACATAAGAGAACAGAATTCACAAGCTCAATTTTACTGAGTTTCTTCAAACATTCAATACCGTAATGATCCTAAGTATTGGGACAGACAGGCCTAAGCAAATAGTGCAGACATAGATCAGACTGCTACTGCAGCCTGGTTCAGGGTCCACACTGTTTGCCATTCTGCCTACACTTTTTTAACATCTTGCTGGATAGTGAAATTTAATTTGTTATAAGTTGAGGTGAATTAACCCATTTCAGACTGGAAACCCCATAAAGGGGTACCCTGGCAAACAGCGCAGGCCCAGATCAGACGCCACAGAACACTGCGTCTGATCAGGGCCTCCACTGTTTGCAAAAATTTCAGCCATTTTCCAAATAAATTTTGAAGAAAACACAACCTGAAAACCCTAAATTTTGAAATAGACCCCTGCTATATATAAGGAGGGAGATTCAATTTGGTACAAAAAGTGTTGAAGCAAGTCCTCAAGGTATCCGAATATTTAGGATTTTAATGGAATATTCTTCAAGGCTGCATATTCCATCCAGTGCTGGCTTTCAGTTGTTTTCCATTTTCAAAATAACCAGAATCGATTGAATATACATATCATAATCTTTACACAGCATAAAAACTTATGAGGCTTTGGAATAACTGAAGCTTGAAGAGTCACTATCTTCCTGGAGATTCTGTACAACTGAATAGATGAGGCATATGACATACACCAAGATTTAATTCTAAAGCAATAACCTCCACATGCAGCAGCAATAATCTGAAATGGAAAGCAAGGCAGTTTTACTCTTACATGCTTTACACCTGTAGAAACACAGAGATTTCTCAGTGAAATAAAAATCGATATTGTCACTCTTTCAAGCAGTGAAAATACGATTTTAAATTTTCACACTTTGTGAATTTGATGTATCATTGAAAAATAACATTCATTTTCATAGCTCATGAGACAGGTCAACTGGAGGCATCAGGCAAGAGACGCCTACCTTAGGACTTATAGGCGTCCCCCACCGAGCCAACATCAGCAAACATGGCCCACACTCCACAAAAATCCCAGGCATCAGGAAGGAGATGTCCAAAGTAGCGAGACTTGCAAAATTTAAAATATATCAAAAAGTGGCAACCAATATTATACCAAGTTAACACACTGAACACATCTAAATCGATGCGAAATCACCATGAATTTTTTTCCCCATGCTGACGGCTGACTCTTTAAAATTACTTTAATAATTACAGTTTAAAGCATACAAGAAACAGAACATTTGATTTTTTCATTGTAAGATCAATTTTTATTCCACTCATGAACACCAAAAGAAATATTTTTACTCTTTGCTTCCCAATCCTGAAAATACTTCTATTTGTGTTCATTTGGTGAAATATAAATCGATCTTACAATGAAACAATCAAATATCCCCTATATCTGCCCCAGGTACAGGACTGGAGGATTGCTATATTTTTTTTTTCAGATCTACTTCAAACTTTTTTGTAGGGTTCTCATTAGAACTCCCTCATAAATATAAAATAGGTTGTCACGTGACCCAAAGCTATAAGAACAAAAGCTCTTCAGTGCTGATGTTCACACGTGACTATCATTGATTTGTAGGAAGTCAACAAAACAGTTATCTCTAGAAAACAGTTGTGCTATTCTTGTTGCAGTGACATCAGAGTGCTGTGTAAAAGAAAGATTGTCATACACTGACTTGTAATATGTGCTTGACTTTGGCAAACAATTTAGGCCCAGATAGGATGACACAGACCATGGTGTCTGATCAGGGTCTATTTTTTACCTGGCCCCTGCCCATCTGGACTTGAAGAAATGGATGGGCTGCATGATCCTTCCACGCAGAGCTGAAACCTATTCGCACATGAGTACTGGTTTACCACTCAGTACTTATAAACCCTATTGGTTTCATTGGGCAGCAGGGCTTGAGACGTCATTTCATCTCAATGTCGGGTAAAAGTCCTACAAAATTGGAAGCAACATCTCCATAGTGACCTTAACAGTGTTGATGGGGATGCTAGTCCTCAAATCAAACAAACATCAGGGTCTAAACTCGTAGAAAGTACAGGAATTTATGGGTAAATGCAAATCAGTCTGATTTTTCATTAAGGGCCACTTTCCCAGCTTAGAAACAATAGATCCAACAAAGCTTTTTTTTTTTTTTTTTTTTTTTTTTTTTTTTTGATTTTTTTTGGGTTTTATGGCCATTAAAAATTAATTCACTTATTCTGAGCCCTTTTTTAATTAGAAGTCAGTGATCAAGAGATTCACAAGTTGGGCATTATTCGCCCACGGCAAGTAATTGTCTGTACATATGACCTTGACCATGGGGGTACTGACCGGAGTCTTGCACGTGACACACTGTTTCATAATGCTTAACATTTGTGAAAAGTAATTTTAAAATCCATTGATGAATAAATGAAGGTGCTAGCGGGTTAAAACTAGCCGCAGTGACCTTGACCTTGAGCCCAGTACCCTGAAAGTCAAACTCATTTGAGATATTATCAAACCCAACCCTTGTATGAAGTTATATTAAAATCCATCAGGAAATAAATGCGCTAGAGCGATGACAGAGTTTTTCTAAAATAGCCATAGCGACCTTGACCTGGACCTTGTAAGTCTAACTCACTCGAGCTATCATCACACCCAACATTTGTGTGAAGCTATATTAAAATCCATCAATAAATGTAGGTGCTAGAACGATAAAGTTTTTCTAAAAATAGCCAAAGTTTTTTCTTAAAATAGCCACAGTGACCTTGAGCTTGAGGCCATGACCTTGAAAGTCAAATTCGTTCGAAATATTATCAAAAGCAACATTTGTTTGATGTTATAGTGAAATCCATTAATAAATATATGCGCTAGAGTGATGACAAAGTCGAACTCACTCAAGATATTATCATAGGCAATATATATTAACCCATTTAGTACCAAATGGAATCTCCCTCCTTATATATAGCATGAGTCCGTTTCAAAATTTAGGGGTGTCAGGTTTTGTTTTCTTCAAAATTTATTAGGAAAATAGCTGAATTTTTTGCAAACAGTGCAGGCCCTGGTCAGAAGCCGTGTTTTGCGGCGTCTGATCTGGGCCTGCACTGTTTGCCAGGGTACCCCTTTAGGGGTTTCCAGTCTGAAATAGGTTAATTCTCCTAAAACTATAACATAGCTGAACTTTTTGCAAACAGTGTAGGCCCTGATCAGATGCCGCATTCTGTGATGTATGATCTGGGCCTGCACTGGTTGCCATGGTACCCGTTTTGGGGTTTCCGGTACTAAATGGGTTAAGAGCGATGAAAAAGTTTTTTTCTAAAAATAGCCACAGTGACCTTGGCCTTAAGGGCATGACCTTGGAAGTTAAACTGGCTCGAGATATTATCATAAGCAACATTTGTGTAAAGATATTTTAAAATACGTCAATAAATGTTGGCGCTAGAGTGACGACAAAAGTACATATGTACAGGACAAATTCTATATATTGCCCCCCTCACAAGTTTGTTGTGCGAGTGGATAAAAAGGATCATACCTCTCAGTCATAATAATTGGCAGATTTTACCCGAAATAGAACTTGATCTGCATTTTATGATAATACATGTATACCTGTGTATAAAATTTGATTCCAATCGACAAAGGTTTTTAAAAGATATATTCCATGGAAACCATTTCTCGAGTAAAAATATAGTTGAAAAAGGCCATAACTCTCATAATAATTGGCTGTTTTTAACCAAAATCGAACATGGCCTGAATTTTATGATTTATATACCTGTGTATAAAATATGAATCCAATCCATCAACATGATCAAGGTTTTCAGAGACCATTTCATTCATAATAATTAACGGATTTTACCTGAAATCGAATTTGACCTGTATTTTTTTTTATCATACACCTGTGTATGAAATTTGAATCCAATCTACCAACCTTTTCTAAAGATATCGTGTGTTTGTGAATTCAGGTTTAACGTCGCTTTCAACAATTTTTCAGTCATATCACGCCGGTGTCTGGTTGCGACAGGGAGCTCAATGCTCACTTTTATAGTGCTGCCTCACTGAAGTATCATGTCCCAGACACATTACATGATACCACACCCAGTCATTTTATCCTCACACTGGGTCGACCAGTCATAGCTCTACCCTGTAAATCTGAGTGCCAAGCGAGGAGCAGCTAGTACCATTCTTAACGACTTTGGTATGTCGCGGCCCGGGATCGAACTCGTGACCTCCCGTTCCCCGAAGCGGACACTCTACCAACTGAGCTATTGGGGCCGGTATCTAAAGATATTGTACCAATCTTTTCTAAAGATATCACAAGGAAACCATTCCGTCAGGGACTTACGGACTGACAGAGGTTATACAACATACCAACCCCCCATTTGAAAAAGTTAGGGGCATAAAAATAATCAAAAGGGAATAACTCGGGAACTAAGGATGGATATAGAATCACACCATAATATGACCTATTTTTCAAAATGGGCATATAAAAATGCAGATGGAATATCAAAAAGAGAAGACACTGATCAGGAGCATTCTGATCTTGGTCTACACTGTTTGCATTAGCCTATATGACCCAATACTTAGGATCATTATGGTATATGCATTATTTCATAACTTACCTGATAAGACTAATTTCATAATGTTGCTCAAGTGTCCATTCTAGTAAACATCTGTTGATATATTGGCCATGCAGCAAGTCTAAAAGAGAAAAAGTATGCAACAACTAAAAATGTGTCAATACAACACAGATGCCCCCGCACAGGGGCCCACCTCACCCCCCCACCCCCCCCCCCCAAAAAAAAAAAAAACTCATATAACAATAACACTTTTTCATTGGACAGCATAACTCACCTGGAAAAGTGTCCCTGAGGTCACTGGCATAGCTTGGTGTTGGTGAATTGCTAATTAAACCTTTGAAAAATAACCAAATATGAACTCAATCCATTAAATGGTTTGGAAAATATGAGCTCTTAAAAATGTTAATATTAAAAAATGTTAATATTAAAAACTTCTAAGTCTGCAACCTTGACCTTGAGGTTATGGCTAAATGAAACTTTTGACCTGTACCTATCATCATTACAAATATGAAGCAAATCCATCAAATGGTTCAGGAAATATGAGCTCTCAAAAGACGTAACATAAAAAAATCTGTGTCTGTGACCTTGACCTTGAGGTCAGGGGTGTGGGGTATGGATGAATAAAACTTTGGACCTGTAAAGACATGTATCTTCATGCGAAATATGAAGCAAATCCATTACATAGTTTGGAAAATATAAGCTATTAACATACTTAAATGTGAAAATTTCTATGTCTGTGACCTTTACCTTGAGGTCATGTTCATTGGTAACCATAATGTTTTGGAAAATATGAACTCTTGAAAAATCAACATTAAAAATTTCTATGTGTTTGACCTTTGCCTTGAGGTCTTAGGCATGAATGTTTTGGAAAAAACTAACTCTTTGAAAAATTTAACATTAAACATTTCTAAGTCTGTGACCTTTACCTGGACTGGATGGGCGGGGTTATTGCTGAATGAATATTATGACCTACATCTATCATCATACCAAATATGAACCAAAATCAATTGTAAAAGTTCAGGTTCTATCTGGTACAAATATCTTAACCCGTGTCTTTAACATTAACAATTTCTAAGTCTGTGACTTTGACCTTGAGGTCACAGGCATAAGTGGGTGTATTGGGGAATAAAATTTTGTACCTATATATCATCATACCAAATATGATTCCAATCCAACATATGCTTTAAGAATTTATCTTAAAGAACTAGAAATTGTGTTTGTGAAACACTATGCTCCCAGCCATATGCTTGTCTCTAAATGGGACAGTAAACAGTACCTCGTGATCGTTTGCATTAAAAATAAACCTGTCAAATATTAACAGATTATAAACAAAAGTTATTCAGGTCATCTATGCCTTTATAGCAAACAGACTGCCAAATATCATGAGCCTCTAAGCTAAAGCGGTTCTCCAGTTATTTTGTTCACAAGGTTTCCCTATAGCCACAATGCATAAGTCCAAAAAGAAGCATAACTCCATTAAATATTTTCAGAATTTCATCCGAAGTTAGTCAGATCATCTACACATTAGACCCAAACTTTATGCCAAATATCATGAGCCTAGCTCAAGGGGTTCTCCAGATATTTTTGTTCACAAGGTTTCCGTAAAGCCACTATGCATAAGTCCAAAAGGGGCATAACTCCATTAAATATTTTCAGAATTTCATTAAAAGTTATTCAGGTCATCTACACATTAGACCCAAACTGTATGCCAAATATCATGAGCCTAGCTCAAGTGGTTCTCCAGATATTTTGTTCACAAGGTTTCCCCATAGCCACAATGCTTAAGTCGAAAAAGTTGCATAAGTTAACTCCTTTCAATTTTTTTGGAATTTGGTCAAAAGTTAATCAGGTAATCTACACATTAGACCCAAAATGTAAGCCAAATATCATGAGCCTAGCTCTAGTGGTTCTTCATATATTTTGTTCACAAGGTTTCCAAATAGCCACAATGCTTAAATCGAAAAAGGCGCAAAACTCCTTTCAAATTTTTTGGAATTTTGTCAAAAGTAAATCAGATCATCTACACATTAGACCCAAACTAAATGCCAAATATCATGAGCCTAGCTCAAGCGGTTCTCCAGGTATTTTGTTCACAAGGTTTCCCTATAGCTACAATGCATAAGTTCAAAAAGGGGCATAACTCCGTTAAATATTTCCGGAATTCTGCAAAAGTAAATCAGATCATCTACACATTAGACCCAAACTGTATGCCAAATATCATGAGCCTAGCTCAAGCGGTTCTCCATGTATTTTGTTCACAAGGTTTCCCTATAGCTACAATGCATAAGTTCAAAAAGGGGCATTACTCCGTTAAATATTTCCGGAATTCTGCAAAAGTTAATCAGGTCATCTACACATTAGACCCAAACTGTATGCCAAATATCATGAGCCTAGCTCAAGCGGTTCTCCAGGTATTTTGTTCATAAGGTTTCCCTATAGCTACAATGCATAAGTTCAAAAAGGGGCATTACTCCGTTAAATATTTCCGGAATTCTGCAAAAGTTAATCAGGTCATCTACACATTAGACCCAAACTGTATGCCAAATATCATGAGCCTAGCTCAAGCGGTTCAGCAGATATTTTGTTCACAAGGTTTTCCTATAGCCACAATGTATAAGTTAAAAAGGGACATAACTTTGTTATATATAGTCGGAATTTTGTCAAAAGTTATTGAAGTTATCTACAACTTACACTCAAGCTGTATACCAAATATCATGAGCCAAGCTCGAGTGGTTCTCCAGATATTTTGTTCGCAAGGTTTCCCCATAGCCACAATGCATCATGCTAACAAGTCCCTGAAATAAACACACCCTTACACCCCACTTTATATAGAGAAAACTGGGGTTTATTGGGGTATACATTATTTTCCTTATTTCTGCTCCTAGACATAGGTTGTAGATACTTGTTAGAACCGCCTCATTGAGTACCCACAACCTATGTTTTGAGTGTAAATAAGAATAATATCAAAAATTTTCTTCAGAAAATTGACCATTTTGGAGATGTGAAAAACGCACCATGATGCACGGCTGTGTTATCGTAATGCAGTACAAAATTGGTTAACCCTTCTCCTCCTGAACAAGATAACCCGTACATTTACAAAAAAGTGTAGAGCCAAGAAGTCATCTGATTAATGCAGGAAAGAAAGTCACAGGAAAAAAACATCACTGAAAAAACTCAAAGGTTGGGTATTAAACCATTGCATGCAGGTATCTTGGCAAACAGTGCAGGCCCAGATCAGATGCCGGTCTGCACTATAATTTGCTTACAGGATTTTCAGTCAAAAATAGAATAAAAACAAAAAATAGGCCTGACACCCATTATGACAAATTGAATTGTCCAACATATAGCAATAGAAGAGTCCACTGGTTAAAAACAGAGTCACAGAAAAAGTCACAGAATTGGTTTCAATCATGTTCAATATTTTCTTAGTTTGAGTCAAAACAGATTGTTGGTGCTCCTGTTAAATCAGGTTAAAAGAACATCCCTCTACCCCCACTTTGTACAGAAAATTAAGGTCTTCAGGGGTATACACTGTTTACCTTATTTCTGCTCTGGGGCAGGTTGTGGGTACTCATTAGAGCCCCCTCAAGGAGGCAGTTGCCCACGGTCTGTATTTGGCCTAGAAATATGAAAAAATTTGCTGCAGAAAAATACTAGATCAAGAGATATTGAAGACAAATATATTAATTTAATGAGAAGGGTCTAACAAGTATCCACCATCTTGAACAAAAATAAGAAAATTAATCAATACCCCCATAAAACCACACTTTTCTCTGTATAAGGTGAGGTTAAGAGGGATATTCATTGCACAGACTTGTTGACCTGATTTTTTTCTAGTAAAAGCATTTATAATTTGTCTGTGAATGAATATCTATGCTCTATATACATGTATGCATCACATTGACAAATAAAAAAATGAAGGCAATGATCTGTGGAATCAACATCCTTTTAAATCCACTAAAAGTTATATATAGGCAAAAGTCAGATGAGCAGGACCTGGTATTGTCAATATTTTCATTTATGGTCAACATCCTTTTAGTTGAAAATTTCTATACTTTCTTATTTGTGACTTTTCTCTTTAACTTTATTTTTATGACTCTTTTTTCCTGTGACTTTCCTTCTGATCACCTTACAAATAGTGTAGAACCAAAAAGTCATCTGATCTGGATCTACAAGCTTTGTCATGCAGTTGGTCAAGTAATTTAATCAGGATCTACACTATTTGTCATGCTGTTTGTGAAATGCATACATAATATCAATTAATTTGACTGGGGGATAGTCAGAAATGGGTGTGGCTAATTAATTTATTCAGCAGGATAAAGGTTAAACTCTGATCAGCCAGTCCTATTTATCCAAGTTAGTGTCACAAGGTCCCTTTTCAAGTACATGTGTGACTACCTAGAAGGCTTATCTATTTCATGCACTGGACACAACATTGTAATTCTTATCTTTCATCAATAAACACAGGTGACTGACTTGGACTCCCCACAGGGATTTGCAAGAAGTTTGAGAACTGGTTAACAAAGAGACTTATATAAAGTCTGATGAGATGTGACTTTTTTTTTACAAAGTAATCCTTAGATGAAAATATGTACCCCTTCCTCAAATCCCTCTTGAGATCAGAGTGTTGTTTTTGAGTCAATCTGGGCTGGATTTGGCAAGCAGTGTAGACCCAGATCAAATAATACAAAGGTTGGCATCTGATCAGGATATACATTATTTGCATAAAGTATAGGAATTTAACTGTTTCCAAATTGGGTTAAAATGGTAAGAGCCTTAGCATTCCTGATATTCCATCACGAAAACACGCCTATATAATTCCGACCCCCTTGAACCCTACTTTTATATATATAGTAAAACTGGGGTTTACAGGTGTAAACTTTTTTTTTTTATTTCTGCTCTAAAAGATAGATTGTGGATACTCATTAGATACTCATTAGAACCACCTCATGGAGGCCTAAAGTTTACCCACAATCTATATTTTGAGTAGAAATAAGAAAAATATCACAATTCATCACGTGAACAAGTCCGTGAAATGAACAGCCCCTTACACCCCACTTTGTATAGAGAAAACTGGAGTTTTCGTGGGTAAACATTATTTTTCTTATTTTTACTCATAGACATAGGTTGTGGGTACTCGTTAGAACCGCCTCGTTGAGCATTCACAACCTATGTTTGCGGTGTAAATAAGAAAGATATCATGGATTTTCATCCGAAAAGCAGCCATTTTGGAGATGTGAAAAAAATGCACTTTGTCTTACGGGTGTGTTATCGTAATGTTGCATCTAAAACTTTTGTATTTCCGGCAGTAAATCTTACAATGTATTTGTATAGGGGTGTTTTCATAGAATGAAGGAAAGAAAATATCAGGAAAAAAAGTATCAGGAAAAAAAGTATCGGAAAAAAAGAATCCGGAAAAAAAGTATCAGGAAAAAAAAATGTCAGGAAGAAAGTCTCAGTTTAATGTGACCAATTTGTGGGAATTTTACCAACCAGACATTGAGCTGAAATGACACCTAAAGCCCTGCCGCCCATTGCACACAGGTCCGACTTGCACACTCGTTTAATTGGAGGTTTAACATCCCCATCTACACTATATATGTCATTTTGGAGGCATTGCTTCCAACTTGTGGGACTTTTACCCGACAGCGAGATGAAATGACATCTCAAGCCCTGTCGCCCAATGAAACCAAATAGGGTTCATGAGCATGGAGGTCTGACTTGCACACTTTAGTTTCTTTAATTGGAGGTTTAACATCCAATTAAAGTAAAGGAATACAAATATCTGGGAATATATCTGTCCAAAAGTGGCTCTTTCCTTAATTGTAAAAAACACATCGCAGAACAAGCGAATAATGCTTTATTCTCTCTATTAAGAAAAATAAGAGTTCTAAACCTACCTATCGAAATGCAAATAGATTTATTCAACAAGTTAATTAAACCAATTTTACTATATGGATGCGAAATTTGGGCTTTTGGAAATTTAGACATTATCGAAAGAGTTCAACTAAAATTTATAAAACGAATACTACATTTAAAAAATCTACCCCCTCATATATGGTTTACGGAGAAACGGGGCTTTATCCTCTCAAAAGTGATGCACAAGCGAGAATTGTATCATTCTGATCCAGTTTACTCGAATTCAATAGTCAGAAACTATCTAGCATGATATATACTGTTTTGCATACTCTGTATGAACAAGGCAAATGCAAATCAAGTTGGATTGAAAATGTTAAAAATTTAGTTAGCAGCAACGGCTACGCAAACATTTGGCTAACCCAGTCATGCATGAATAAACTCTGGTTTTGCAAATCTTTTAAACAAAAAGTAAAAGATCAATATTTACAACAATGGAACTCTCTAATAAACTCTTCATCAAGCGGCATAGCATATAGACTATTTAAGAGCAACTTCGAAGCAAATGAATACTTCTACATTCTAAACAACAAACAGTGCCGTATTTTAACCGCATTTCGATCTCGGAATCACAGACTCCCAATAGAAGTAGGCCGTTGGAACAATACACCTATTAATGAAAGAAGATGTCACCTATGCCAAAAGGACATAGGCGATGAATTTCATTACCTATTTAACTGCCCAATATTTCAGGAAGAACGCACAATACATTTGAAACCGTACTATCGAAACAACCCTAACACCTACAAAATGAACGAACTCATGAACAGCAAAAATGCTTCCGTTCTTATTAACTTAATCCACTTCATTGAAAAAATAACGAAGAGAGTTAGAAACACATAACACTTACGAAACACGGTAGAAATTGCGTTATATCAGTTCAAACAAAATAAAATGTCCATCGAAGTTAACCTGTATAAGCTTATATTGTATTTGTGACGCACGACATTGAAACGACGTCAGATAGGCGCCAATTAGACGTTGATCTGCCGCTGTTCTATGCGTGGTGTACTCACCTAGTTGGGTATACAGTATTTCACGTACAAGTGTATCTTTCTATCTTCCTATTCACTTGCGATGAACTATTGATGACTACCGCCTTATTGTAAGAATTGCTGTAAACATTGCAGATCCGGATCGGGCGCCGCATTATGCGTGGTCGGATCTGGGCCTGCACTGTTCATGCAAAAAGAAATGCTATATGATATGTTAGGGATAACACCACTGAGGCAGCCATCTGAAAGAAAACTGGACCCACCCACTGGGCGGGCGATGTTTACGCGACGTCGTGCCGACGTTGATGCAGTGCCATGGCGTTGCATCGACGTCGACATGGCGTTGCCTGCGCAAAATTCAGTACGTCCGCTTTTTCTGTTAGACATAAGATTTGTAGTGTTTACCCTTATTCTGCTGTTTATTACAATCCCTTCTCTTGCAAACAGAGTGGATCCAGATCAGACGTCTCTGAAGAAGCCGTATGGTCGGGATCGTCATTGTTTGTCATCCTGTTTCTGATCCGCTTTACAAATTTAAATGTACTTTATATATATCAAAGAATTGGGTTACTTGATACACATGCAGTCATAACAGCTGCAAAATAAAGTATTCAGCAGGATGGGGGTTGAAAGTACCTGTATGTGTGGGTGTGTGGTGCTCAATTTCTCCTGTAGAACCACCTTATCAACTTAATTATAGATATCTAGCAGGCGCACGATGTCTAAAAGAGGCCATGTCGATGCTGAATCGATGAAATGACGTTTAATTCACGTCGGTTTGACACCGAGGAGACGCTGTGTGCTTGTTGGACTATTTACCTTGGTCTACCTATAATAATTATAAAAGAACACCTCTTTCCATCTCTTGGAACGGGATGCCATGACTCTCCTTAATAACATTCGGCTCAAAATGAATGAAATAATCTTGAAAGGTTGGAAAATAAAACCCAACCCCACAAACACTTATCATATATCAAAAGATACTCACCGGCTGGAGAACCATATAAATTCCTTGTTTACACTACTGCTGCCCATCAATACTATTTCGCGTAAACTTTATGAATGAAAACAATTGTTCAATGAAATTCCTTCAATGAACATGTGACCGCATGGGTCAGCTTATCCTGAGGTAAATGACCTCTATTGACTGAAGGCGTCCGTGCAAATCATGAAGGCGTCCGTGCAAATCATAGCAAGTTGTATTGCGGTAAAATCATGTGACATTGAATGAATTAGACCAACAGGTAGACCTAGATAAGCAGTAATACTTGATACTTGAAACCAAAAACAATGTTATTTCTATATTTCCATTTCCATCTAGGCCTGATTGACGCTCCTATAGAGGAGCCTTTATTTTATTTTATTTATTTTTTTCTCTCTTTCTCTTCTATAAAATGTTCCCAGCGGATGCTTGGCGCCTAGTCAGCGTCGAATCGGCGCCGATGCTACGTCATGACGTTGCATTGACGTTGGTACGACGTTGTCTTACCGTGGAAAGAGAATAAAAGGACAGAAACAGATAGACGGCGTCGCGAAGGCGCCCGGCATGCGACGAATCGACGTCAGTTGATGTCGATTCGGCGTCGGTCCGGCATAGTTTGGACGCAGTTTGCTGGCTGGGACATCTCTGTTCTTTCCAGCCAGTGAACTGTACTTTCAGATCAGGTTGCTTGAAAGTTACCCTCACCTCGTGTGTATGTGTGTGTGAATGTGTGTACGTGCTTTGTGTTAAATTATTCTCTCGGTTGATGCCGCCAACACAATGGCATTTAAATTTTGCATCTCATGTTGTACATTTCCATGTAACTGAGAATAAAAGAATGTTGACATCCCCGTCAACACTATATATGTCATTTTGGACTTTTACCAGACATTGAGAAGAAGTGACCTCTCATCCCTTTTATAAGGTAAGGATTACAGAGAATTGCAAAATTGATTATTTCACTGAAAAACAAATCAAAACATACAAAAGTATCCTAATCATCATATCATTGTAACATCAGAATCAAATCTGATTAAAACTGAAACTTTGTTTCCAGATACTTTTTTCCTACCCAAAACTGATACTTTTATTCCTGATACTTTCTTTCTGATTACCGTTTTCATAATGCAACCTAAATGAGTACCCACAATCCACACCATTACACACATCTGTGTAGGCATATTTTGGGCTCAATATATTGATGGGCCCCAAAATGGACCATTGGCCCATCTCCTATTCATTTACATGAAAGAAAATCAAGATTTTGATGGGCCTTTTTGAATTTTTGTGGGCCTTTTGGAAAGGGTGCACGACATTTCGTCTAAACCCATTTCGGCGAATAGACACTTCGTCTTATACGACAATTGGTCTAAAAAACCGGTCTGGTACGACATTTCGTCGAAAAAAAATATTAAGGATTTTAGACGAAATGTCGCACCTTTGTTATTTTTCTTTTTTTTTTTTTTTTCTTTTTGTTTTTTGTTTTTCAATTTTTAGACAATCTGCCTGTTGTCTATACTAATACAGATGAAATATTGTGATAATTTTCTGTCTATCTATCTTTTTATACTGCAGCAACCCCGTTCAGAGGACTATCGTGCAGATTTTTCTTATTACTGCTAAAAATACTCATAGAGGCGGTTCTAACGAGTACCAACAGTTTATATTTTGAGCAGAAATAGGAACAATAGGCTTTTCCCCTGTAAACCCCAGTTTTACAATATACATGGAATTCAAGGTGGGTCAAAATTATAAAGGCGTGTTTTCGTGATGGCGAAGGAAGTCTTTGCCACAAGGATACAACCTAAAATATTAACTTTGAAACCATAGAAATTCCATGTCACTGGCAAATAAAGATCAGCCTTTGCAGATCACCTGTCTTTCCTTACCATTATATGTGTAAACAAAACTTAGACGAAAAAAAATTTAGGCATTTTTAGACGAATTTAGACACTTTTCGACGAAATTTAGACAAAATGTCGTATTTGACGAAATGTCTTTTAGACGAAATGTCCTTTAGAAGAAATGGGTTTAGACGAAATGTCATGGATCCTTTGGAAATATTTATGGGCCTACACATTACAGCATTGAGCAAAATAAATCAGATTCAGTCCATAGATTCTAACTAATATAATTTTCCCATACAATGGCTCGAGTGGAATTATGAAATACATCCCCACCAGCAAGCAAACACGCCTATATAATTGACCGCATTAAACCACTTTTATACAGTAAAACTGGGGTTTACAGGGGTATACATTATTTTTCTTATTTCTACTTCAAAACATAGATTGTGGGTACTCGTTAGAACCGCCTTGCCTAAGGCAGTTCTAATGCATACCCACAATACATATATATGCTATCAGCAAAAATTATCAGGATTTTTATCTAAAAAAAATTCTTTTAGGCGTTTTTTTTCCAATATATTAGAATAGGCGTGTTTTTGTTATGTATTTTAAATAACTCTGCTTTTGAGTATAGGACAAACGCCCACTGGACAAAAGCTCACTAGGCCAAAACCCAACTTGGACAATAGCCCACTGGGACAATAGCCCACTGGGACAAAAGCCCATGCTGATGTTTACCAGACGTTACTTTGTATGTGTATTTTAGGTAAAATTATGTCCCACCCATGACTAAGGTCATACGTATATGTGAATGTAGGAAAACAAGTCACAGTTTTGGGTAGGAAAACTAGTTGGCCACTGCCTGCATGTCGAACCGCCAGTGCTCAATGAAAAAGGTTAACATTTGTTAAGGAAAAAGGTGAACATAGGCCTACGTACGTCCGGACGGACGCCATTGTGGCGACCATGTCTCCCATTCGCTAAAGCAGCTCGACAAAAAGTCATGTGAAAAAGCCACATAATTGAACTTAAATCATTGTTTTCAGTATATATTTGTGAGTAACTGATTCAAATGGTGACAATTACAAATGACAATACACAACGGAAGTTTCAATCCTAAAGCTTGTTCATGTAACATGCCCATGTGATAAAGTGGCATCTTTTCTGTCTCGAGGCCTAGCATAAATCAGATGGAAACTTATAGACTGTGGGTCATTGTTAGGACAGCCCCTATGAGGTTGTTTTAAATATTACTCGCAATCTATGTTGTTGAGCCTAAAATAAGGAAAAATAAATGGCTGTTAAGTGTTTTGTGAGTTACTGATTGATAAGTTCAATTCCAAAGTATTGATGATGACTAGCAGAGTTAAATCCATATTTTAACCCTTATCCTGCTGTTCATGACAACCTCTGTCTTTTCAAACAGTGTAGATCCAGATCAGATGGTTTCTGAAGAAGCCATCTGATCAGGATCTACACTGTTTGACAGTCAGATTAAGAATTTGTAGGAATAAATTATATCGAGTAATTTGATTGGTTCAAAGTCAGTGGCTAAATTGAATATTCAGTAAGAGAAGGGTTAAGATCCGTAAGAGTCTTCACATTAACATGACAAATAGACATTTTTCACGAACACCGAATTAGGACTTCGAAGATCGAAACCGGAGTTTACACGCTGGGATGTTCTCAACAATACCTTTAAGTATAAGTTATCTGTAATAAAAGGCGTATCTAGCAAACTGACAGTTTTGAATTCACATGAGACGAAGTCTCCAGATACTTGCCTAAGGCGCAGTCTCCAGAGAACTGACCAGAGGCAAAGTTTCCACTTGACTCAACTTAAGCCTCACCAACTAGTCCTGTGGTGAATATACAGACTCCTTATCGAGTAGAAGTCCCTAGGGAAATGACAAAAAGCGGGGTCTGCAGGGAAGTATTATGAGGCGTAGTCCGCGGGGGAATTCACCTCAGGCGAAGTCTCTAGGGAACTCCATTACGAAAACACGCCTATTTAAATACACTGAAAATGTTACTACCGAAAAGTGATTTTTGTTTTCAGATGAAAAATTGTTTTAATTTTCTTATTTCTGCTCAAAATATAGATTGTGGGTACACGTTAGAACCGCCTCTAGGTACACGTTAGAACCGCCTCGTAGAGGCGGTCCTAACGAGTGCCCACAACCTATATTTTAGCGCAGAAATAAGAGAATTAAGGTTTACCCCTGTAAACCCCAGCTTTACTTTATAAAAGTGGTGTTCAATGGGTTCAAATTTATACAGGCGTACTTTCGAGATGTCATATGGACGAGGGCTCCATGGAACTTTTGTTTAAATTTAGATTTAATGTCCCCGTTAACACTATTTCATTCATTTTGAGATTTAACTTCCTTTTTTTTTTTTTTTTAACTTTTATCCGACATTGAGATGAAATGGCATCTCAAGTCCTGTCGCAGGGCTTATATGAATTGAGCGGTCCGACTCGCACCACTTTGTCTGCAGAAGCTGTGTGCTAAGCGGTTTACCAGTATTCATGTGCTGTCAGTTTCACGTCTGCGCGGAAGCACCATTCAGTCGAGTCTATTTCCCACGGGCGGGACCTTTTCTCCAGGGAACTCACATAAGGTGAAGTCTCGATGTAAGATCAATGTGTCTCCGGAACACGCATAAGCAAGTTCTGAAAGCAATGCACATAAGACTTTTATTTATTTATCTATCTTTTTTTTTAATTTTTACGTCCCATACAAGATTATTAAACGCAGGTCGAGCCGATCGTTTAAGCTTAAAGAAAACCGAAGTACTCGGGGGGGGGGGGGGGGACAACCTGACCTTCCGTTAGCTGCAGACATGTGACCTTAGCGAGGTTCGATCAACAGCGGTGAGAAGCCTAATGATAAAACTGACAGCAAGCAAAATCTGCAGGCACCTTATCTGGGACGAAGTCTCTAGGGACCTCAGATTAGCGAGGTATGTATAGGGTACTTTTATTTTGCTCCTGTAAATCCAGCTGCGAAAAAGTAGCATCAGCATCGGAAGTTACGTGAAAGAAATTTGCTTTGGAATTCACCTAAGTTTTGTTTGTTTGTTTGTTTGTTTGATTTGAGGTTTAACGTCCCCGTCAACACTGTAAAGGTCATTTTGGAGACGTTGCTTCCAATTTTGTGGGACTTTTACGCGACATTGACATGAAGTGACATCTCAAGCCCTGCCACTCAATGAAACGAATAGGGTTAATAAGCATAGACGGGTCCGACTCGCACCGTTTTGCCTGAACAGGCTTAGATCCTCTAAGCGGTTTACCAGCACTCGTGTGTGGGTCGGATTCAGCTCTGCGTGGAAGCAGCATGCAGCCCATCTATTTCTTCAAGCCACGATGGGCGGGGGCCGGATTCACCTAAGTAGAATCTCAAGGTTACGCATCTTGTTAAGCGCCAGGCAGCCCCCAATTTCTGTTACGAGCCAGGTGTAGCAGAAAGATAAGCAAACAAGCCTTTTTGAAAAAAAAAATTCCATTTCTTTTTATACACTCGCAGAATTCTGTGGAACATTCCAGAGGGCTGTGGAATAAGATTAGGTAATATTCTAAAAAATAATGCAAACCCGAACTTTCTGGATGACGTCATACTCTTTCCTCTTGTCAACAAGTTATTTTCCAACTGAATTTAGTCTGTGACTAATTTTTTCAGATTGTTCTTTAATAAGTAGGTAATTTATCTCACTTGATATCGCCAGGGAACTCAAATGAGGCAGAATCTGAAGAGAACTCGCCTGAACGTTTTGCAATGGAACTCACCTGATTCGAAAACAATCAAAAAATGAACCTGGGTCTCTTTGACCTATTGTCCGTTTGTTTCAGTTATGCTGACTCATCAATAAAATCACTCTGTGACAACAAAATCAATAAAAAGGGAGAGAGAAAAAAAATAAAAAAATATAGAAAGAATGGAATGGAGTTTTGTTTGTTTGTCAACACTATAAGGGTCAATTTGGAGAAAAAGGAGACGTTGATTCCAATTTTGTCGGATTTTTACCCGACATTGAGACGAAAAGACATCTCAAGCCCTGCCACCCCCCCAATTGAACCAATAGGGTTATATGCATCACAGGTCCGACAGGTCGCACCTCTTTTCCCGGGCAAGCTAAGAACCTCTTAACAGTTTACTAGTACCCATGTGCGGTCGATTTCAGCTCTGCGTGGCAGAATCATGTAGCCCAATCCATTTCTTCAAGTCCCGATGGGCGGGCCTAAAATGGAGTGAAGCAGTCGAATGTTTGCATGTTTTACACGGCGATGGAAAATCCATTTTCTATCGTGCAATAAACCAGTGAAGCATGCTACAAAATGCCATTATTATTTGCTGTGTTTTACTAACATTCTTCGGTCGCCGGCTGACTTTGATTCACTATGAAAGGAAGCATATTCTCTCTTTTATGATCCTAGAAAACAAACAGCAAATACAAATCACAGTAAAAGTGCTGACAGCGAAGATTCTGCACATATTATGATGATAAGTATACACGGGCCCCGATAGCTCAGTTGGTAGAGTGTCCGCTCCGGGGAAGGGGAGATCACGGGTTCAATCACGGGCCGCGAAATACCAAAGTCGTTAAAAATGGCACTAGCTGCTCCTCGCTTCGCACCCAGATTTACGGGGTAGAGCTAGGACTGGTCGACCACGTGTCAGTAATGTGACTGGGTGTGGTATCATGTAATGTGAGCATTGAGCTCCCTGTCGCAACCAGACACCGTCGTGATATGACTGAGAAATTGTTGAAAGCGACGTTAAACCCGAATTCACACACACACACAAATGATTAGTATACTGATCTTTCATCTTGTCGCCCGGGCAGGTCACCATTACCAAATACAGCTATGCAAATATAGTGTAAATTTTAACACCCAAATCCGAACGTGTTCAGATGCAAAATTTCAATGTTTTCCCTATTTTGGCGCAAAACACAAACGTTGAGTACTTTTTTAAACCGCCTCGATTAACCGGTTCTCAAGTGTACCTTCAGCAAAAAAAATAAAAAAAAAATAAGGTTTACCCACGTAAATCCCCAGTTTATATTTTCTTGTTACCTGGGATCATTTATTTCATTGCTGAGTTTTGAACATATTTGAGGGTCATTGATGACACTTGTTTGTAGGGGTTAGGTCTAAACATTAACCCTTAAGATGCCAGTCACAACAACTGCCGTATGCTCTGTCGTACGTTCGTTACTTCTCAGGTTGAGGATCGGCTCTTTATTAGGAAAATAATCTTGAAAGGGCCGTAGAAATAATGATAATAATAAAACAATTCGTCAGTGTCTGGATTTCTCCAGACTTTCGGATGAGTCTTTAAACCGAGGTCCCGTCTCCGTATGACCTAAGCTGTTGGTGGGACGTAAAACTCGAACACTCACTCACTCACTCAGTGACTTTTATTCAGCTAGATACGCATTTTAGATATAGGAACATATAACGTTGAGATGATCCCAGCTGATAAAGTCCATGTCCATCTCCTACGTCCTTTCTCCGTCCTAGTGAAAAGTGTCTAATTGCAACTACGCTAGAAGTAGCATTTTTCAGATTTTATTTTTTTCTAATTTTTAGCCCAAACAGAGATTGTGGGAGCTAAATAGAACCGCCTCACTTGGATGCTTCTTACAGGTACCCACAATCTTTATTTTTGAGCAAAACTGAGGAATGTAATGAATAATACTTAAACCCCATTTTTCTATATATAATGTGGGGTTTACGTGGGTATTCACAACAACAACTCGTTAACAGGATGAATAGTATCACTTTGCCAAAAGACTAAGTGTATGTGCTTTCATTGTAATTTTGAAAATAAATTCCACAAGCAAATAACCTCATCAGCAAATGACAATTACCCCAGCATCTTTTAGTGATATCAGAAAATTTATTTATGTTTAACAACCTTTTTTAAGCAGATTTTTTTCCAATTTTTATTTTTTGTGACTTTTTTCCTGTGACATTTTTTCACACACCAAAACTTGACCCTGGTTGAAAGCCGCATCCGAATGTCTGGATCAGAAGCAAACTCAAAAAATTATCTTGCTACAGATACAGTCTGATCTGGGTCTACATTGATTGATTAGGCCTATCTGTCCCAATACACAGGATAAAAACGGTATATGAACACATTGGTGTATATAAGTACATGTACAGTAGAATTAGGGGAGGAACTAATGTTGGCAGAACTTGTGGCCTGACCCTGTTGCTTGATTTATGATGCAATAAAATATGTTTATAGGAGGTTTTAGGAATTCCGTTTATGACGTCATTCTTGCGCACGCGCAAAGAACTGGCCGTCAATTGCAACGGCCATCGCTATTCAAATGTATTGGCGGAACTTAAAATGCTAACAATATTCAGACATTTTGAGAGAAAATATGTCCGTTTTCATTGAAATAATGCCTAGAGAAGGAAAGAATGATATTGTGCTTTTATTACCGAAATTCATTTATCCTAAATCCGTTTTTAATTGACAAAAATCTCTTCGTGAATGACCCATGTTAATGGCTTGAGATACCGTTATTCACGAAAGCTTACTTACAAAATAAGTTTTACGTAACTTTCGTTTTATTTTTGTTTGTTTGTTTGATTTGAGGTTTAACGTCCCCGTCAACACTGTAAAGGTCATTTTGGAGACGTTGCTTCCAATTTTGTGGGACTTTTACCCGACATTGAGATGAAATGACATCTCAAGACCTGCCACCCAATGAAACCAATAGAGTTTATTAGCATGGACGGTCCATCTCGCACCCCGGTTCCTGGACAGGCTTAGATCCTCTAAGCGGTTTACCAGTCCTAGTGTGCGGCCGGATTCAGCTCTGCGTGGAAGCATCATGCAGCCCATATATTTCTTCAAGCCCCTATGGGCGGGGGCGGTTTCGTTTTATTATCTATCTATCTATGTCATAGGCTAAATACACATTTATAGGCCCCTGGTCCCTTATCCACATAGTCCACTCCTTGGCTTGTCCACAGTATGTTTGGTGTAGGTAGAATGATAGACTAGACAAAGTTAGTTGCATAGAACTCCTCTGTAGTTTTACAAATGTTACAGTTAATACTAACATGTCACGTGATCATTCTTGCCTTGTACTTGTTTGTTGTAAACAAACAATCATTACATGTACATTTGTATTCATCAAAATAAATATATTATTCATATATTTTTTGCAGGTATGTTATAGCATCTTATTTCTTCATCATTCATTCATAAGCTCATCACATTATTAAGTATTTAGAATTTGTAGCTTTGTTTATATTTGAATATTTAGTGTTCAAATGTATAAGGTATAATGACAGCTGCAAGGTAGACAACTCTGTATGTTCATTCACTGTTGAATTTAGTACGTTATTTACTAAGCCAATGTACTTGTGACGTGATCATTCTTGCCTTGTTAAGTTAAACATATTTTATTGCCTTTCATGATAGCATATGGGGTTGGGCCACAAGTTCTACCAACATTAGTTACGGCCCTTCCCCTACAATTTTGTACAAAAAGTGAACAATGGCCAAAATTACATAACATATACAAAATGATACAAATTAGAGAAATAATTAGAGAGAGAGAGAGAGAGAGAGAGAGAGAGAGAGAGAGAGAGAGAGAGAGAGCTGGATAGAAGTTGTTGTATGGTCCAGTCACGCGCTGCCGCCGTTCCAAAGTGGACATGAACACAACCCATCATCTGTTAACTATATAAATGCTTGATTTATTTAAACCTTCCGCTGTCCTTGATAAATTGGTGCACTGCCTGAAAAAGAAAGAAATTATCACTATCAGAAACACCTTGTTTACCGTATAACAGACTGTAAGTATTCAAGGGGTGTTGGTTACGTGTTTTCCTAAACATATCAATTCGTACCACAGCATAATTCGGACAGTCAAAGAAAAAATGTTTAGCGTCTTCAATATCAAAGCCACATCGGCATGAAGGATCATCTGTCAAATGGTTTCGGAAAAGGTCATGGTTTAAATTACTGCAGTTGTTCCTTATTCTTGCCTGCAATACACTAAGGTAACGATTACCTTTAAGGAAATATTCAGGGATTTTTCTTGAACCAAATATGTGCAGTTTAAGTTTATACTGAAAGTTAGAAAATGAATCGCACCGTTTCACTTCGGGCGTTAACTCGTTCCATAAAGAAACAGAAGACGGCATGCAGGGCTTACGAAAAGTTTCTGTTCGAGTATAATAATTAGAAAGATCTGAAGAATTTCTTAAGTGATAACTAGAGACTTCGCCCACCAAAGGTGGCATAAGTTGCGATAGATATTCAGGCGCCTGTCCATTCGCAACTTTGTACATGAAACATAATTTTTGATATTTTCTGCGCTCTGCTAAACTTGCCCATCCACACTCATTATATAGGTTTATTAATGAGACTGATCTAGTTAAGCCAGTGACCACCCGGGCTGCTTCGTTCTGTAGCTTTTCAAGAACATCGCGATCTTGATTGGTACACCCATCCCAAACAATAGATGAATATTCGAGCAACGGCCTTAGATATGAAAAATACATTTGGTTAAGAGCTTGGCGACTAAATGAAAATTTCAGTCGTCTCATCATCCCTAAAACCTTGTACCCAGACTTCAAAATATTTTCGATATGCTTGTGCCACTGTCCATTACAAGATAAAGTGACCCCTAAGTGTTTATGAGAATCTACAAATTCTATACCCGTATTGTCAAAACGTAAATTTGGCATAGCATGATTTCGTCTCAGAGAGAACATGATGGCTTCTGTTTTAAGTGGATTAAAAGTTACTAGCCATTGCTTAGCCCAAAGAAGTATGACAGATAGATCATGGTTAAGGATACCTTCAATATCTTGGACACTAGATGCAGAGACGAAAAGAGAGCTATCATCTGCAAATAGCCGGGTCAAACTTAAAAGATTGTTCGTTATATCATTAACATATACGAGGAAAAACAACGGACCCAACACAGAACCTTGTGGAACTCCCGCAGACACATGCTTAACATCAGAGACAGAGGAGTTGACACGCACTTTTTGTCTGCGGTTAGACAGATAATTAGATATCCAAGTCAGGAGAGGGCCCTTGATACCATTTTGGCGAAGTTTGAATAAAAGACCTGTGTGCCAAACACGGTCAAAGGCTTTAGATATATCACAAAAGACCATGCACGAGTACTGCTTTTCATCAAAAGATTGGCAAATTAGGTGGAAGATATCAACTAATTGATAAGTAGTAGAATGACCAGGTAAGAAACCAGATTGATATTTATAGATGAGGTTATTTTCATTAAGGAAGTTATATATATGCTTAAAAACAACTCTTTCCATTATTTTTCCTACTGAGCTTAGGAGTGATACGGGGCGATAATTTGTTGGCAAATTACTTTCACCCTTCTTGAAAAGAGGAATGACCAGAGAGGATTTATACTCATCTGGAAATTCACATTCTTGAAGAAAACGATTAAACATCATAGACAGAGGTACGGAAATGGCAGAAGAGACACCTTTAAGCATTCTATGACTTATCAAATCCGGTCCAGATGCCTTGTTTAGACACACAGAATCAATAATGTCTTTCACTTCTTGTACAGTTATTTCGATTCTCTCGAGGCTTTGTTCCGTTAGGGGAGTAAATGGAGGCAGTCTAACATTTGAGTCATCAATGGAGGATATTGATGCGAAATAGTCGTTTAGACAGTTTGCTTTCTCAGTATCTGATACATGATATTTAGTTTCACTAGAGGGTAAAACTGTACTCAAAGGCGGTATAGTAGTTGTGGTGTTCTTTTTCTTCGTAAAATGACGAATGAGGCGCCAAAAGTCTTTTTTGTTGTTAGTGAAGGATTCGGTCAATGAAATTTCTAAATTATTAAAAAATGTTTCCTTGGCGTGTTTTTTAAGATTGTTAACTTTATTTCTAAATGTTTTGTATTTTGACCAGTGTGCCTGGTTACCTGATTTTAACGCTTTAGATTTCAAACGGTCTCGTTTTCGAGAATATTTACGGATCTCAGAATCATACCAGGGTTTATCGCTAGGTCTGATCGTTACTTCTTTACTAGGGATGCAGTCGTTGACAAGTTTTAAAAAAGTATCTTTAAATAGCAAGCAAGCGTCGTTGACCGATCCCTGCAACAAGCAACTCCAGTCGAAAGCAGTTATCAGATTATTTAATTTTTGAAAATCAGCATTTTTATAAAGCCAGACAGTACGCTTAAATGAAGACGAAAGGGAATAATTATTGACTGTAACAAGGTATGTAGCGGAGTGATCGGATATTTCACTTGGGTTTGCGATTATCCCCGAATCCAGAATTTGACATTCATCTGAAACAATAACCGGATCTAGCAGAGCTCGATCCCGGGTTGGTTCATTGATAATATTCACTAAAGAGTTTGATATCAAAACGTTTTTAAGCCTGTAAGAATTTGTTCTAAGTAAATCATCATTAAGATCACCCAGTATGAAAATGTTTTTTGTTACTTCTAGAGCAGCCTCCAAATTAAGATCAAAAGCATGAAAGAAAGTTTCGTCTGATGTTTTGGGACTGTAAAATACTCCGAGTAAACAGCGCTCATTGTTGAGCTTTGTTTCCAACCAAATGCATTCGTCCCAAAAACCTTCCAAGTCAGTCCTCCTTTTATGAATCAAATAATTAGATATATAAATCAAGATACCTCCCCCATGATTGGTTCTGTCTTTGCGATATGGATTATAAAACTCATCTGATAACATTAAGTCATCTGTTGAAACGCTAACGTCCAGATGCGTTTCAGTAAAACACAGAATGTCAAAATCTAGAAAGTTATCTTTAATATAATCCAGCTTATTTCTGATGCTACGAATATTACAATGTAATATCGAAACTGAATCTGAATGCTCGGTCTGAGTTGGACCCGGATTTATTTCTACATCGCCTGTCAGTAATACAAGCAGGGCAACAAAAATGGATGTTTGGTAGTTGTTTGCGCCTGTCATCCAGAATCTACTAGCAGCTCTTATGCTGGAGTTAATAGTTCGCAGAATATAAAGAAGTAGAAATATAATATTTAAATGATACTTACTCGAGATCATTTGCAGACAACGGAAAGCATGTGTTTTGTTGTAGAAGTAGCCAATCGACATCCTCCATGTAATAAGACAATTACCCATATGGCAGAAGAATTAATGTTCTGTTCCTGGAGCATGCCGGCTGGTCGCATCCTGAAAGACAGACTGTGCTCATGCCCACAAAGGACAAGGACCACGCCGTGACCAAACCAACAACTACAAACAAGACATGTAAAAGACAGAAGCAAAAAATAGTAGATATAAGAAGAAAATATATAAGCATCATAAATAATCACCAAAATGTAAAATGGGGAAAACCTCAGCTAGTTTCTAATAATAAGGAAAAGAAATGTTAACATTCGCAATACAATGAATTCAGACTACATGCGTGCGTGCGTGCGTGCGTGTGTGTGTGTGCGTGTGAATTTAGCCATAAATATGTGTAATGTATTCAGACGTATAGCATACAATTCCTGGTTATACAGAGCATCATTCCAGCAGGTAGATGGAACAAAAAAAAAATCAATCCTCCCTATACAAAACGGAAATATCACAGAGCACAAGATCATCTAAAAAAAAAAAAATTGTTGTCAGACTGCATTTTATTAAAAAAAAAAAAAAAAAAAAAAAAAAATTGTGTTGTCAGACTGCATTTTATTAAGAAAAAAAAAATGTTTGGAATATGACTGGACTTATTTACACCGATATGACATCATATTAACGTCATATACCAGGTGGGATGATGCTTGAAAAAAAAAAATACTACCATGCTTCAGCATGTATTAAAATGACCCATGTGCTGTATGGCACGTTATATCGTGACTTTTATAACTGTTGGTTAAAGGTTGACACATTGTAACCAAAAAACTCGCCTGTTCTGATAGAGAGAAAAAAAAATCAACCATATATACACACACCCCGCTTCACACAGACAGTGGGAACCCGCTAAAACCACCTCAACGAGAAGATTCTAACGAGTACCCACAATCTATGACATTGCACAAAAACAAGAAAAAGGAATTTATCCCTATAAACTTCCATTCTACTCATTAAGTGGTGGTCAGTGGGGTGAAATATTATATAGGCGTGTTTTTCGGATGTTACAGGGTAGACATCTCCTATATAAAGTTGTAACTATTAATTACATTCGACCATCAAATTTAAAGAGAGAAACAAAATTTCATCTGCCGGAAGCAAAGCAATTCTCTCAGAGGAGGACCCCGTCCTCATCAAGAGAATATCATACGGGATGTCATAAGAGTTGTCTCCCTTGTATATGTATAAAGTGTATCAATTCACATTATCGTAATCTACCGATTCATTCAGTAGTAAACCGGTTTTACATTATATCACGTGATCTATTTATATTCCTGCTCGAGGGACCATTGATTATGTATCCGCATTTTGTTTCAAAACTATGCCAGGTGACCGTGCCACCGAATTATCATCATTATGCTTTAAAAAAAGTTTTTACTGTCACATGAAGACAGCGGTCTCAGAGGTCAGACAGTTATACCGCGAGCACACTGTTCATTGAGAGCAATGTTATCCCGGTATACCTCGCCCACATAATAGAATACAATGAAACCTCGAAAACTCGAAGATAGATAGCTCGATTAACATGCATTTGTTCAAAACTCGATCTCAAATTCGTATAGAATTCATCATAATCCACAAGATATCCCTATATCAGCACATTTAAGAAAAGTTTTATAGAGTTGATCATTAAAATGCATGTAAAATGCATGTTGTGTGTACCCATTAGGATCGCGTCGATGAGGCTATTCTAGTGCGTACACACAACGCACCTTTCTTTTGTAATAATGTGTTAAGATATTGAAGTGATAACCTATTACACTTCATGATCTGAAACAATGTTTTAGCTCAGTAGATCGAACTGTCCGCAATCTGAATAAATTCCTTGGTCAATAGGTTCTCTGGCCTATGAAGTCCGACGGCTGCTCATCATCGCACTGTTTATCAACACAGAACATGTATCTCACATGTATACACCCAAGAATAGCTCTGTGCGGCTACTTGATAATAAACAAAACATCACTGAAATGTTCGGATTTAGTCAAACAGGTAACTTATTTCCGCCTGGCCATGTACCTCCGCAAACACAAACAATGTCGACTCGTCGCTGCAGCAACGTTGAAACAACGTTAACGTTGTTACAACGTCGCGGCAACGCAAAGTGTTCGTGCAAGTTGCATTTTCTTCACAAGATGGATAGATGGCCAGAAAAAGAAATATGCAATGCCAACTAGGAAACATCAATACCGAAAAGCTCCCATATTAAGCCCATCCATTGAGACCTTTCAAAAGTGGTCTATAAGACCACTTTTGGACAGTCCCAAGGGTGGTCCCACTCTAAAAAATTGGATGTAGATAAAAACAAAGAAAGAACAGCTAAGAACTTCTCAATTAGATTTCAAATGTAGATATAGTCATAATATTAGGTAATTTTACTACAATAATCTCCAGTTAGCATTGACCTGTAGTAAGTATTGTAAAATTGTCATAGTAAATTGATTTGTAAACGTAGTCCGTAGTAGCACTGATGAGGAACAATCTCGTGCTACATACAGTTCACCTGTGTTAATAACACTAGTTTATGGGGCACTTGAGGGCGTATATGATATGGGGTATCACTGTTTGCTAGTTGCATAGATAATTTATAAACGGGTTCAGGTTTACGCGTCTTCGTCGTCCGGGTTACCATCTCCCGATCTATCTGGCTGGTTTCCATCATGGTCCGGAGTCGCTGCTGAAATGACTGGCTTGGAGAAAACCCTGACAGGATGGCTTTCCTTGGACCATTTCACGAAAATTTTGCCATCTACAGTCCAAAAACTATCCACTGAGCCGTTTTTTCGCATAGCTAACAGACATTTAACAATTTCATGAATCTTCTTTGTCAAGTCCTCCGTCATAAAGATCCTATCTTCGTTACCCTTTAATTTGGATTTAGCTTGGTATACTGCCGCTTTCGCCTTGTACGATTTAAATTTCACAATTGTCTGTTTTCGACCAAGCGGGTGACATCGCTCAATGTCATCTGGTCCAATGGGAACCTTAAGCTTATTATTGATAATATTTAGCACCGAATTTTCCCGATCGCCATCACCTGGGAGATTGAAAAAACGAACCGATGTTCGCCGTCCGTACTGCTCGAGATCATCCGTTTTCTTCTGCAGATTTACAATATCATCTTGCATAGATGTAATGATATTATTTTTTGCCTCTATTTCCTCGGATTTTAGTTTAAGCTGGTCTTCCAATATTGCAACTTTATCAGAAAGAGCCTTATTGCTCTTCTTAAGAGGAGCTACAACTGTCCGTTCAAGTGCAGATATAGCAGATATAGCATTAGCAACTGCTGAATTAATTGCCGAGGTGATTACTGGCTGTATCATGTCAGATATAACGGGGGAAATTCTATCAATAAAGCTATCTTTCTTAAACGAATTCACAATAATGTCTTCCATTCGCGCAGATTCGCGATCGCCGCTCATCAGAGTGGCGATATCAGACGAAGAAACACTACGCTTAACATCAGGAGAATACCCCCTTAAGGAGCCTTCTTCAGGCTTACGCTTTCTGATGATGTCAATGTCCATGTCACCTGTACCTGTATCTTTGCTATTTTCAGAACTCATCTTCACAGTTGGAATTAGTCAAAAGTAATCAAATACAGAGTATATGTGTAGTATATACTGCAGAAGCAGCAAAATGTCATATAAATTTCAAAAGAGTTCTAAAGATAAGTACAATCAGACGGTATAACCAGTAAAACCAGTTCTGTTCATCTGTGTTTACAACATTACACAGCACACACCGCTACTAAAAGTCATTTAAATGGCTTTGGTTCATATCAAAACATGAAATTCCATAACTCACAGGTTAATAAATCATATGTTTGTGCACCAACCACTTTTCCATGTTAAAATATCCTTTTAAAATCACTAGCTTTATTGTTTTCCTTCCCGCTGTTTAAACCACGTGTGGCGCCATGTTCACCGGAAGTCTTGCCTTGTACTTGTTTGTTGTAAACAAACAATCATTACATGTACATTTGTATTCATCAAAATAAATATATTATTCATATATTTCTTGCAGTGTTCGATATGAGAACCCGTGGGGTGTCCTGTTGACCAGTTGATGTGTATTGAGCCCAGATCTCTGGGGTTGGCTAGAGCTGGGTAGGGCGCAACCTACGACAATGGTGGCCAGTGTGATATCGTACCAGGCTGATGATGAATACTTCTTCATGGTGTACATCGAATGGTGATTCCTGATGATGCATCTATTGTGACCTCACTTGGATTATTGTTTCCGAAATGTGTTATCGTTCTGGAATTCCCGGGATTACGTAGATTGCGCTTTTGTTTACTTTAGTGCGCATTTATTTATTGTGGGCCCACAACATTCTGAAGACCTTCTTAGATCAGGATTGTGTGATTCGCGATCAACGATGGATCTTTTCAGAACCTTTATGTGACTGGAATGACAAGCAGCATCATTGATCATTCTGTGTGATCAGTACTTTTTTGTGTTTATACTTTTAGTGACATAGTGTTTGTTACATGTGATAGTTAATGGATAAATATGGATATGTCATTTGTGCGGTAAGTTTGTTTAGGTTACCTTGCAGCAAATCATCTTTTTGAATAATATGTCCGGCAAGTCCATGTAACAGTAATTCCATGTAACAAGGCGTTGTCTTCATCCAACGCTGTTGTAGACATCATCTGATCAGCATCCACATTTTGCCGTGTCAGCGAGCGGTATTGTTGTTTACATGTGCACATGGTGGGCGTGTCGTCTGTCATTCTAATATGCATATGTCTATTGACACGGTGTCGTTTGTTTACGTTGTAAATTGTTTGTATCTCATTTTCCATCTCATTGCTCATTAGAATCATCTTTTGTCATTTTATCGCTGCTCACTACACCTCTAACAACTAACCTCAATCACATTTAGCTGGTAGGTTATTGTAGAATATGATTTAGATCTGTAGAAATTCTTTCCTTCCCTGACCCAGTCCCCACCCATCTGGCCCGCCTTTCCCATAACACGTGATCCCGCGTCCCATATCCGTAAATATTTTACTGAAACTGTTCAACACTTTCTACCCGATACTTCTACCCTACATACATATGTTCTGAACTTTTCTCAGACGTTTTGTGACTGAAAAATATTTTCCGGCTCGAATTTGAAAAAATGACAATTTTAATAACTTTGTCGCTTTTCCGAAATTTCCGGAAAATTCCGAATGTAAATGAGCCCACGTTCGGCTGTTCCCGGGAAATAGATAAATATGTAAATTACGGATAGTTATTATACACTTGTCGTGATAGTCGAGCGGTCTAAGGTGTCGGTCCTCGAAGACAGACATTTTAGGTTTGAATCACGGCCGTGACAAGAATTTTTTTTTTCTTCGCCGATTCTTTTCAAGATTTTTTTTCTTTTCTTTTCTTCTGTGGCAGCAGGAGTACGTGATTTTTATTTCGAGTTGTTTATCTATTTATTGAGCGCTTAGACAAATCACGACGCTCTGAGATTTGTTTTTCTCTCTTTAGGTTGTGGGAACTCGTTACATTTTCGCGTAGTTTTGCATATTTGCAGTCTGCGACATTTTTTGCACTCTATTGCGCGATGTTTTGCCTACACAGGTAAGTTATATATATATTGTTGTGATCAACCGCCTTGATCAGAGCCCAATTTGCGCGAATTTTTGTTGCTGATGCCATTTTCGGGTGAGTATTGCCTCACATTGATTTCTGTGCAGTGGCCTTCATAGAACTGCTTGACAGTACAGCCGCAGAAAGTATAGTCAATGGCTATTGTAGAATTGTATGACAATTTGTTACATTTAGCCAAACTCTACGTTTCTGCATTAAAAATCTGTGTATGGGTTTGATCACACATACATTAGCAGATTGACATGTTGTACAGAAGCAGTCTATTGTAGGCACGTATTGCTCTGTGTACCGGGTTACTGGTAGCAAAGCATTTAAATAAACTTGACATTAGGACTTTGAAAAAAAAAAATCGGTTTTTCATTTTTGTTGGACATACCCAATTTTATCCTTTTGTTGGCGCACGACAAACCCAAAATCTTGTTTGGTGCTACGAACTACCGAATGCCTTGTTCGGTACCGTTAATGCCGAAAGTGGTGCTACTAAAACCCGGAAAGTAGAACTACTTACCGTAAACACCGATTTTCTCTTCTTTGGGTACCACGAAATACGGATTATTTGTTCGGTACTGCGAACGTCGTGGTGCTACCGTTAATGCCGAAAGTGGTGCTACTAAAACCCGGAAAGTAGAAGTTCTTACCGTAAACACCGATTTTCTCTTCTTTGGGTACCACGAAATACGGATTATTTGTTCGGTACTGCGAACGTCCAGTGGTACTACTAACACCCGAAAAAGAAGAATACTTACCATAAAACTGTTTTGTTTTCGTGAATTAAAGTTTCGTGAAATGTTATATACCGGAGCGCGGTGAAATGTGTTTTATGAGTGGACGACAGTGGTTGCACTTATACTAGGCTACTTCTTACAGAAAGTATCAACGAATATTAGCCTAAACATAGCAACCTGAAGACTGGTGTAACGAACGGACAGTTGATTGTAGTGAGTCACTTTTGTATTTTACTGCAAAACACTCACTAGAACTCTGCCAGACGTATAGGTAGCAGTTCGGTGACTTACCACACTACCACTAGCACTTTGTATAAGTTGCGCGCTTATACAACTGTGAGCCACTAAGGCTATATCTGACATAATGGACAGAGGGACGGACAGAGAGCAAAGAATGTTTAGGAGGGATAGAATAAGGCTAGAAGAGGAAAGAGAGGAAATGATCAGGACAATCCAGCTGCAGAGAGAAGAGCTAGCTAGAGCTCAGAGAGCTATAGATATAGGAGCTGTCGAACAAAGTAGGATAGACAGGACAGGGAAAAGCGAAAGAGACACTGACAGAAGAAATGGGTCCACCTTGTCTCGTGAAGCGCAAGGGCGCGACCCTGATGAAATGCCTTCTGGCGGAACAAGGCGTTCGCCAAGGAAGGCACCACCTTCCACCTCTGATCAACTTAAACAGAGCTTTGCCGGCCGACTTCCGTCTCAGTCTGGCATTGATGTCGGAAGTCTTAGAACATTCGACCAGACATTAAGTGAGACGGAAAGTGTTGTGTCAGAGGGACTGGACAGAGAGCCATACCAGCCACACTATCCAAGTAGTGTAGAGAGCTGGTTAAGAGACCAGGAAAGAGAAAGATTAGAAAACAGGGGTAGTTATTCGGGTGCTAGAATTCAAACTGACCCCCGACATCTTTCCAAGACAGAAAGGAGGATGTCTCCAGAACTAGGAGAAGAAAATCGTTTAGATCGCACTCACCCAAGTGAGGTGATAGAGAGGAAGGGTGTGGCAGTGAAGCGTAAAGTCGCGAAACTACCACAAAGATCTGAGACAGACAGACAGGCAGGCAGAATTGTGATAGAGGAGGATGTATTTGAAGAGGAAAGGAGTTTAACAGAAATAATAAAGCTATTGCAGTTGGATGATCACCAATTAGAAGAAGAAAGAGAAAGACGTAAACAGGAAGAGAGGGCCTTAGAACAAAAGTTGGAAGCTCTAAAAGCTCGGCACTGCGAAGTGAGGGAGCGAGTTAACCGGAAAAAGAGGATTGCTGACATGATAAAAGAAGAAGACAGACTTCAGAGGCAGATGAGAGAGAATATAAAAGAAGATAGAAATGGGAACAAAGAATGAAGGAGATGGTAAAACAAAGTCTTGAACTTGAAGAGGATCTGAGGAAAGAGCAGAGTATGACGATGCCGTCACATTACTTTTCTAATGTAAAAGAGGAACCAAGTCTACCTGTCTTTAAAGATGAAGAAGAGTTTTATAGAGAAAATTATGATGAACCAGAAGAAAGGCGAATGGAAGAAGAGAGAGACTTTCTCCTCCAGGCACAAATTCAAATGCAAGAGATTGAGAGACAGAAAGAAGAGCAACAACATTTATCTGCCATTACAGTAAATAAGCAGAAAGAATTAGAGAGAAGAGAAGAGTATCTGAAGCGCATGGAAAGAGATTTGCTGCAGAAAGAGGAAGAGATAGCCCAGAAGATAAGATCAGGAATGAGTTTACGCCCATCCACAACAGACATTACAGAAAAGAAAGCTGATGTAACGCATTTTACTAAGCCCTACATCACACAGTTCTCTGGTACAGATCCAGTCCCAAAGAATGAGAGCTCATTTGAAGACTGGAAGCTGGAAATTCAATGCTTAGTAAAGTCAGGAGCATACCCAGAGTATGCTGTGGCGCAGCTGATAAGGAACTCTCTCAAGGGCCCTGCGAGAAAAGCAGCGATGACCCTTGGCTCCACAGCCACTAGCCAAGAAATCATTACCAAACTTCAAAATGTATTTGGTAATGTGGCTAGTGGTGAGAGCGTTTTGACAGAGTTCTACACAGCATCCCAGAAGCCTGATGAAAGTGTAACGATGTGGGGACTGCGTCTCGAAGAAATTGTGCAAAGAGCTATTGAGAAGGGTTATTTAAGTGAAAGTCAAAAGGATGAGATGCTTAGAACTAAATTCTGGAGAGCATTATACAACAAAGAACTTCAAAATGCAACTAGAATCCATTATCATCAGATTGAAAATTTCGACCTTCTAAGAACAAAAGTAAGATCAGAAGAATACTGGAGCGATCAAATAACAACAGACAAGAATAAAACAAAGGAAGTGAAACCGAAAGTAGCCTTACCAGAAACAGATAGAAGTGGGACAGCTGTGCAACACCAACCACTTCAGCTAGATCCAAATTTAAATATGATGAAAGACATTGTTAAAAGATTAGAAAGGATAGAGAAGTCATTAAATTACAGAAAAAGATTCAAAAGGCAAGGCAATGTTAATCAAAATGTAAATCAGGAGAATAACAACCAACAAACACCCTCGACAGAAGATACTAAAAGTAAAGAGCCAATATTAAAGAATAATCCTTTAAACCAGTAGAGGCCTCTGTTGTAGGGCAGACAAGAGGCGGCATAGACACCAAAAGCCCTAAGAATGATATATTAAAAAGACTGGTTGGCTCTGAGAATGAAAGTGAAATTTTTATCGATGGGAAAAGAACAAAATGTCTTGTGGATACAGGATCCATGATAAGTACAATAAGTGTATCCCTCATTGAGAAGTTTGATCCTAAGCCAGTGATACACAGCTTAGATGAGGTTGAGTTGGAGGTCAAGTGCGCAGATGGCCGCATTCTGCCTTACCTTGGCTATGTTGAGGTTACTGTTGGCCTTCCGTTTGTTGAGGAGGATCCAATAGCCGTCCCTTTATTAGTTGTTGATGTTACAGACTATAATGAGCATGTGCCTGTTATAGTCGGAACAAATATCATTAGGTTGTTCAAACATAAAACAACTGACTCTTCAGAACTGCCTGATTCATGGCAATCAGCATTTGCTCTGGTAAGTAACAGTTCTGTCGGAGTAGTTAAGGCGACTGCTAAGGTTACTCTTCAACCTATGGAGGTCAAGACAGTAACTGGACTAGTCAGGAAGGATCAGAATGTAGAAGCGGTCATAACAGAACAACTTGAGGATGGATCTTCTACAAGGGTATCAGTTTGCCCAAGAGTTGTTACCATCAATAACAGAGGGAAAACAGCAAGAGTTCCTATTCAGCTATTCAACATGTCGGCTAGAGTTGTGACAATACAACCTAAATCGAACCTGTGCGATCTTCAGGAAGTAAAAGTACTGAGATCTCCATCAGTTACTAACAAAAAGGATGACATACTGGAGACAGCTTATGTCAATCAGCAAACTGTGTCTGATCAGGATCATTCTGATAATCCTTTCGGAGTTGATTTAGATGACACCGTTCTAACAGCTGAACAGAAAATACAGGTTCGCCACTTCATCAACAAGTGGGAAGGAATATTTTCCAAAAGCTCCACCGATCTTGGTCGAACAAGTTTGATTGAGCATGAGCTACACCTAGAGAACGATCAACCATTTAAAGAACCGTACCGGCGCATCCCACCGGCACTTATACAAGAGGTTAGACAACACCTAAATGAAATGCTTGAGATCGGAGCCATCCGGGAATCAAAGAGCCCTTTCAGTTCTAATGTAGTTATCGTTAGAAAGAAGGATGGCACGATTCGCTTCTGTATAGACTACAGAAAGCTGCTTGCAGGGTCCAAATACTTTAGTACTTTGGACTTAAAAAGTGGTTATTGGCAGGTAGAGCTGAAAGAAGGGGACAAAGCCAAGACAGCTTTCCAGGTCGGTTCACTCGGCTTTTACGAGTGTAATCGCATGCCGTTTGGCCCCAGCAAGTTTTCAGAGGTTGATGGAAAGATGTATGGGTGAGCTCAATCTTAGGGATTGTCTCATCTATCTGGACGATATTATCATCTTCTCATCAACTTTTGAGGAACATGTGGAGCGGCTGCAGGCAGTTTTTGCGCGTCTGCAGGAGCATAACCTGAAGCTGAAGCCATCTAAGTGCAAGCTGTTCCGCAGTAAAGTCACTTATCTTGGCCATGTTGTCTCCGAGGAAGGCATACATACCGATCCTAGCAAGATAGATGCCATAAAGACTTGGCCAGTGCCGAAGTCTACAAAGGATGTGCGGCGCTTCCTTGGTTTCACCGGGTATTATCGCCGGTTCATTAAAGGATTTGCGACTATAGTAAGACCGTTGAATGACTTGCTGGTTGGTCATACCACAAATCCTAAAGCCAAGAAGAAGGAAGCGACGAAACGGGTACCCTTTACATGGGAAACGAAACATCAGACGAGTTTCGATACCATTATTGACAGACTCACTCACCCACCTGTACTTGCATATGCTGACTACAAGCTCCCCTTTAAAGTACATACAGATGCTTCCTTTGGTGGCTTAGGAGCAGTACTTTATCAATGCCAGGACGGAAAGGAAAGGGTTATAGCATATGCCAGCCGGAGTTTGAAACCCTCTGAGAAGAACTACCCTGCTCATAAGCTCGAGTTCCTGGCCTTGAAATGGGCAGTATGTGAGAAATTACATGACTACCTGTACGGAGCCACGTTCGAGGTGATAACTGACAACAACCCTCTCACCTATGTTCTCACTACTGCCAAACTCGATGCTACTGGACAGAGATGGGTGGCTTCTCTGAGCGGGTACAACTTCAGCATAAAGTACAGAAGCGGGAAAAAGAATGCTGATGCCGATGGCTTGTCAAGACGCCGGGAAAGTGAAGAGCAGAGGGTTATCTTTCCCGAGACACTAAAAGCTGTATCACATTCTATGTCGGTAATGGTACAAGACTGTCCATTGATTGAAAGCATAGCTGTTTCTGATACCACAGTGACATCACAAGAAGAGGATATTTCAGAGCAGCTGCTTATGACATACGGCCTTACATCCAAGGATTGGAGGAAAGCTCAACTGAATGACCCTTGCATTGGCTTTATCCTTAATGAGATACAGAATGGCTCTAAGGCTCCAGCTAGGCGGAATCTGCACCAAGCGGTTGATGCAAGATACCTCAGGGAATGGAATAAGCTATTTGTAGCACAAGGCGTTCTTCACCGTAAGGTCAGTCTCAATGGACAGGACTTCCAACAGATCGTTCTCCCTCCAGTTTTCCGAGAAGAAGTATTCCAGGCCCTCCATGATGACCTTGGACACCAAGGACGGGATAGGACAACATCCCTCATCAAGCAAAGGTTTTTCTGGCCTGGAATGGATATATTCATCAGGGAGAGAGTTAGGAGTTGCGGCAGATGCATTAGACGGAAAACTGGAGGTGGTAGGAATGCCGCGCTGGTGAACATCGAGTCGAGCTCACCAATGGAAATTGTGTGTCTGGACTATCTTTCGCTTGAAAGGTCCAAGGGCGGGTATGAGTCCATACTCGTTATTACCGATCACTTTTCCCGGTATGCTCAGGCTATTCCCACAAGGAATCAGACCGCCAAAACAACGGCGAGCGTGTTGTTTGACAATTTTGTTGTCCACTATGGCTTTCCGGCACGTATTCATAGCGACCAGGGTGCAAACTTTGAGTCGCAGCTCATGAAGGAGCTTTGTCAGATTGCCAGAGTGGAAAAATCTCGAACAACACCCTATCATCCTATGGGAAATGGCCAGGTTGAAAGGTTCAACCAGACCCTGCTCCAGATGCTTGGGACCTTAGAAGAATACCAGAAAAGTGATTGGAAGGCACACATTCCAACCCTCGTGCACGCCTACAATGCCACTTTTCACGACAGCACAGGTTATTCACCTTATTTTCTCCTTATTTTCTTATGTTTGGGCGTCATCCTAGATTGGCTATTGATGCTTTTCTAGGTCTGACCCCAGATAGTCTGTCTGGAACTTGCCATTCAGACTACATAAGAAAACTTAGAGATCGCCTGAACTTCGCTTACAAGAAAGCTGAAGAAGAAGCAAAACAGAGTGCTGCAGTCCACAAAAAGCACTACGACTCCAATGTCAGGAACTCTGTTTTGCAGCCTGGTGACCTAGTGCTTGTCCGAAGAGTCGGCATTAAAGGCAGGAACAAGCTTGGAGATCGGTGGGAGCAGGACCCCTACATTATAGTAGAGCAGCCGAACGGGGCTGTGTATGCAGTCAAACGACAGAACGCCCGTTCGAAGAAAACCAGACTGCTACACAGGAGCTTGCTGCTCCCATTCATGAGTCTTCCCTGCCTAGAAAAGGAAGAAGAGGCAGATGACGAGGATACCGTCACCGAAAGTTCTGGTCAGCGAAATGCTGTCATAGATACCCCATCGGCCGATTTGCCATGTTCAGACACGTCTGTTGACATAGGTGGCACAACGACCGAAACAGTTTTACCTAATGACAGCAATCCGGATGACCAGCAATCCGTAGGTAAGTATAAAATACCAATGCGCCGTAAAGCTGGTGAATCAGGCCTTCTTCCTCGGTCGTCTGGATCATCTCCAGGCAGTTCATCTCCAGTATCTGTGAGTTCATCGGACGAGGGTGACAGGTCTCCAAAACCTACTCGGTCTCGGAGGAAACCCCGTTGGATGACTTCGGATGACTGGGTGATTGGCCAGCAACATACATTTTTTACGGATCCAGACCAGATTGTTTATCTGTGAGTCAGTGAGTTTTAAAAGTGTATATATTCATCATCTTTTATGTTTTTAAATATGTGTTTCCAGACTCCAGACTTGTTTTATATTTTAGCTGATTGACTGAGATAGCTCGCAGTCCTGAAGTGATGGCTTACCAGACAAAGAACATTACCTGTTCTATTTGTTACAGGTTGTCCATACAAACAATAACAGGTCTTTGTAGTTTTCAGCTGAAAGACATCCAGAAGAGCTTATGCCACAGTAAATGTCATTGCAGATGCGGTATCATTTCATTTATTTCATACTTATTTTATAGTACTACATTTATTGCTGTTATGTATGTAGTACATATGTTTTTTTTCTTTCAGTTGCAGCATTTCAAAATATCCATGGAGCATTTAATTTCACTGTATCATGTATGTATTTAATGTATTTTTAGGATAACGTTGACCAAGAGTGACAGATGGCTGATGTGGATTTCGCTAAAAATTGGCATATGTTGATTTTTTTCAGCATTTAGAGAAAGTGCAGAGCTGGCTATCATGTCAATTTTCGCATTTTTGCCTTTGATTTTCCACATCAGAAGGTCAAAGTATAGTGTTGCGAGCACTGCAACATTAAGATCTGCAGAAGATATGGCAAACACTTTACTTGACAACGTTTTTTGTGTTCCAGTGGATATTGTTCAACTAGCTTCATATATTTTATATGTCATTCATATTTTATTTTAGGACATGATTAAAAAATTTTGATGTATGCTGGTCAAAGCTGTCTTCATGTCTATATTGTTTTAAATATCAAAACATCATTCTTTTACCTTCAACATGTGCATACCTATATTTGATGAATGTCGGGACGCCATTCCACAAAGGGGGGAAATATGTCATAGGCTCAATACACATTTATAGGCCCCTGGTCCCTTATCCCCATAGTCCACTCCTTGGCTTGTCCACAGTATGTTTGGTGTAGGTAGAATGATAGACTAGACAAAGTTAGTTGCATAGAACTCCTCTGTAGTTTTACAAATGTTACAGTTAATACTAACATGTCACGTGATCATTCTTGCCTTGTACTTGTTTGTTGTAAACAAACAATCATTACATGTACATTTGTATTCATCAAAATAAATATATTATTCATATATTTCTTGCAGGTATGTTAGCATCTTATTTCTTCATCATTCATTCATAAGCTCATCACATTATTAAGTATTTAGAATTTGTAGCTTTGTTTATATTTGAATATTTAGTGTTCAAATGTATAAGGTATAATGACAGCTGCAAGGTAGACAACTCTGTATGTTCATTCACTGTTGGATGTAGTACATTATTTACTTAGCCAATGTACTTGTGACGTGATCATTCTTGCCTTGTACTTGTTTGTTGTAAACAAACAATCATTACATGTACATTTGTATTCATCAAAATAAATATATTATTCATATATTTCTTGCAGTGTTCGATATGAGAACCCGTGGGGTGTCCTGTTGACCAGTTGATGTGTATTGAGCCCAGATCTCTGGGGTTGGCTAGATCTGGGTAGGGTGCAACCTACGACATCTATCTATCTATATATCTATCTATCTATCTATCTATCTATCTATCTATCTATCTATCTATCTATCTATCTATTGAAAAATCTTCTCCAACGATCTGTCTACATGTGCAATTTAAAAAAGAATTTCCATACCTGACAGTCGAAATAAACTAATGAGTGGAATGACGGAGGGGCATTGAGTTCGATGTCATGCCGTCGACACCCACTCCAACTCACTTCAATGTCACATGACCGTTGGCATGAGAGAGAGAGAGAGAGAGAGAGAGAGAGAGAGAGGTTTGACTGACAAACTGACAGTAGACAGACAGACGGCAGACGGACAGACCGACTGACTGAATGACTGACTAATAGACGAACGGACGGATAGTTAGACAGACAAATACACATACTGACAGTCGAAAAAAACAACTAAGGAGTGGACTGACAGACCGGCGTCGAGACAACGTTGGCTCGACGTCATGCCGTCGACAACCACTTCAACTCACTTCAATGGCACGTGACCATTGAGATGAGAGAGAGGTTTGACTGATCCCTGCATCCAAGAAGCACTTAACCCTTTTTGTACCAAATGGAATCTTCCTCCTTATATATAGCAGGAGTCATTTTCAAAATTAAGTGGTGTCAGGTTGTGTTTTCTTCAAAATTTATTTGGAAAATGGCCGAACTGTTTGCAAACAGTGTAGGCCCTGTTCAGACGCCGCGTTCTGTGGCATCTGATCTGGTCTGCACTGTTTGTCACTTACCCCTTTTGGGGTTTCCGGTACCAAATTGGTTAAATAGACCTAAGGGCTGGGCAGGTTGAACCAATCTACAAATCTACAAGATTTTACTGTAAAATCTTGCACTTGCGAAGGAGTGTTTCATTCTCACGTACTGAAAGGGTGTCATACGTTTGTTTTGAATTTAATGTTCCAAACCATCTGAGTCTTGATGGGTCAGAGCATTGGGCAAATGACATTTTATTGAGCAACGTCGTATTATCGCCAACGCAACGTTCTGACGTTTCATCGACGTTGCAATGTCAAATTCAATGCATCTCTATGAAGTTGGTTTGATGCAGACACGACGTTGACGACACGCTACATGTCGGTTGACGTGGCGTCATTTAACGGCAAACTGTAATTTACATTTGCCTGCGCTCGCTAATTGTTGGTGCGCTAAGAGAGAGAGAGTGAGACAGAGACAGACAGACAGACAGACAGACAGACAGACAGACAGAGAGAGACAGACAGAGAGAGAGGACCCTGTTGGGTCGTATGTACAATATATCATTTTCGTAATGCAAAAGTTCACATCTGGTGGCATATTGGTTTTTGTCCCATTATCTTACATTAGAATTCGCCAAAAGTTTAAAAGAATTCCACTGTTTTACGCTGTTATTAACACTATATCTGTCCCACTGCCTTTGAAGCAATACGACAGATGACGGCCAGGGCTTTTCCCGTTCTATTTTTAGAACCGGAAGTACGTCACGAAAAAAGCTCCTATACTAATTCTGCTTACAAAACCACCCATATTTTTGAACCATTATGCTATTCAGAATATTTTTTGCTAGACTCAAACTGTTTCCTATATATAACTAACTGTCATTTATTAAGATTAAAACCACCCAGCTATTCAGTATTAAACTCCGTTCAGAAAATCTGAATCATCGATTTTTTCGTTTCTTCCTTTTAATACTCATTTTAACGGGCCTCCGTGGCCTAGTGGATAAGAGCGCTGACTCTTAGTCATTAGGTCTCTCACCGCCGTAGGTTCGAGCCTCGCTCGGGCCACGTGTGAGACGCCAAGTTCTGCAACGGAAGGTCAGGTGGTTTTTCTCCGGGTACTCCGGTTTTCGCCCACCTCTGATTAACGATCGGCTCGATATGAGTGAAATAATCTTGAAAGGGCCGTAAAACCCAAACCAAAAAAAAAAAAAAAAAAAAAAAAAAAAAACATTTTATCCCATACATCACTATGGGAAAGTTTTAGACCTGCCTCTCCGCCGATTTCTCCAGCAAGTCCTATGCCTCTGCGACAGTCAGGAAAGGCTGTGATTATTTGGAGAAAATTGCAAAACAAAGAAATGAGACCACCGACTAAGTCCATTTGATGATGATTGTCAGGTAAAATAATAAATATTCAAATCCATGTGATACTCTTTATAAATAGATATGCAATTACGACATACCTTACATTCGAATGGCTAGATAGAAGCTCACTAGGAACGGGGAGCCACTAGTAGGATGTGCTGTCAACAGTGGTCAAAATGAATTATACCGATATCAGATGTGGTGTCACAGCTAATGATTTTCCATGAAGTGATCGTGCAAATAAAACATAGACGCCCTTGTAATTTACAAGAGCAGTAACCACTTCTGTATATGTATATATGGCTTAAAAGGGTGTATCGAACCTGTCAGAATGTCTTAGTCTGTGATCGAAAATTTAGATTTTGCAATTTTCTCCAAATAATCACAGCCAGGCGCCTAGCCAGGCGGAAGCACGGAAGCCCGGGCTTCAACAAAAAAATTTCAAGCATGCCTTTTCATGGTAAATTAATAGAAATGAAAATAGGCGTATGCTATTGAAAGCCAAGGTAAAGTAAAATAAATCGGCGACTAACATGCTAAGATCATGCTGTATAATATCATTTGATAATCGATATGTGAATCAGACTCCCCTGTCTAATAATAGAACCTGCTATCAGCTGATTGAACCTGTGTTCTAAAAGCGTGTAGAATTATTTAGCGGTTCCACACCCAAGTGTGTAAGCAGCATAGTGTATGATTTAGTTCGCCCACAACAGAAAGCATGGAGTATCGTCAGACAACACTGTTTAAGTTCATGAAGCCGACAGCTTCATCTGTGAATGATTCAAGTCACGAGAGTCATGACATCCGAAATAGTTCTAAGATACAACCGAAAATATTGAAAAATCCAAAGCAAAAATCTCAGGCTGGACCACCCTACCCGGATATCGGAAATCTACAGACTACAGAGCTAAGCCGTGATGATGTCAAATACAAACTGACAACGGAAACTTGAGATGCAGCAAAATACGACTTTCCATCAAGGTATATTTGCGTATTTTTTGTCCCCCCCCCCCGCCTATTCGAAAAATAGTAAAAGGGCATTAAGCGTTACCCCTGTCTGTCCGTGCACCTGCCTGTCCGTCCGTCCATCCAACTTACGTGTCCGGGCCATAACTCTTAAAACTAACTGACGTCAAAAAGAAACGCTTCAGTGACCTATGATAGGGTGTATTTCATCAACTAAAACAAAGATTAAAAAAATTCATTTAAATCAGTGTAGGGTTATAAAGACTCGACATGACAATCCACAAATCGTTCAATTTTGTGAAAACTCGGCTTGGTAATCAACAGCCAAACACAGTCACTCTCTAAAAAAAGTCAGTATCGAGTGTGGCCACCTCGTCTCGCAATCACTGCATCCAGTCTCCTTCTCATGGAACCGCAAAGGTTTCTCAGAAGATACCGAGGGATACGTGCCCACTCTTCCCGAAGTGCAGCAGTCAACTCCTGAGCGTTTCTTGGCTGACGTTGACGTTTACGGAGCCGTCGCTGCAGAGCGTCCCACATGTGCTCTATAGGGTTACAGTCCGGAGAATATGCCGGCCAGGGCAGGACATTAATGCTATTGGTCACCAGAAAGTCTCTCGTAACACGTGCCACATGAGGGCGAGCATTATCATGCTGGAATGTTAGACCTTGGCGTTGCCGAAACAAGGGTCGAATCACAGGTCTAAGCATTCGGTCAACATATTGCCTAGCATTCAAGTTTCCGTTCACAATGATGAGGTCCGATTTGAAGTTGTGGTCAATTCCCGCCCAAACCATTACACCGCCACTGCCGAAGCGGTTATGCTCGAAAACACAGTTGTCAGCGTAACGTTCATAACGACGTCGATAAATCCTTATGCGTCCGTCGGCGGTAGAAAGGTTAAAGCGTGACTCGTCACTAAACACTACGTTGCGCCAGTTGCGTCCACGGTTGTTTCTTGCCCAATTCAGGCGATTAAGACGGTGACGTCGAGTCAATATGGCACCACGGTAATGTCTATGGCAGCTTATTCCCCGGTCCCTCAGCCGATTTCGCACAGTATTACGACTTATTGGTCGACCACGATTGCCAACAACGGTATCTGCTGTAGACTGCGCCGTCAAATACCGATCACGTAGGTGACGTTGCCGTATGAAATTGTCCTGTCTCACAGACGTCACACGCGGCGCACCAGAACGAGGACTATCTGCTAGACTCCCTGTGACGTTTACACGTTGAACCAATCGAACCACAGTCGATCGCGCCACATTGAAACGTCTAGCAACGTAATCTTGTGAATGTCCACTTTCCAACATGCCTAAAGCTCGCGCACGATCTTCGTTACTTAGCCTTGGCATTTCCAAAATGAAGAAGTTTTCAATTTGCCTTTGAATTCCTGGTTTGAAAGCGACTAACAAATCGATGTGCAAATGTGTTGGACCGAAAAGTCATGTATAGTGGTCGCACAGACTACCCGGGTAAATGGTCACGCCACCCATGTATGGGAGAATACAGGGTATCGAACCGAGACATTTCTGGTTCAGCGATTGCAGAACAAACTAAAACTATGGTGGACAATATTTACCTTGTGGTTCGACGTCAAACAAAAACGTTACAACCTGTTTTCGCTGATGCGTTTCTTTTTGACGTCAGTGTATATGTGATATATTCATGGAACTATGCAGCTGCATGCATCGCATTGAGACGACGAGTCACGAACAAGGAGAACAACTCGATATTTTTATTATCTGCCCTTGACTCATAGCCAAATAGTAAACCGTATACGGGCCGGGGCATAACTACTAAACCGTATGGAATATCTTTATGGTTAACAAATGTTGCATATTTGAAATCACATAATTCTGCCAATTTTACCAGATTCAGTCTTCTTATAGGTGGAAATAGAGCAGTCAAGCTCTTTGAAGCAAGGTTGATTTCAGTTTCAATGACTTAACTCCTGAGACAACTATATGTAAGACAAAATATAACAACAAACGCAAGAAATCGTTAATTCTGGGAAAGCAAGAAAACATCAACATTCAACCATCATAATTTAAAATGAATCACTCTGTTTTGTTGTGTAACGAGTAACTGTTTCATGCTTTTCTTTCACTTGAGGCCTGTAAGCTGATTGTTTTCCTGTTAATTGTTAATAACGAAAACATACCCATTCAAATACATTGTAAAAATGCCGAAAAAAAGAAAACTTTCATGGGAAAAAGTTTGTCATTTTTGTCGTACCTGCTTGTAGCAGCGTGCGACATAGGCGTCCGATTTTCCGTCCGTGCGTCCGACCGTCTGTTAACATTTACGCCGAAGTTCGACATTTACGTCAATTTTTTTATTTTACAAACTTCAGCTACCATCAAACCTTACATGAAACATCTCATAGACCTTCTCACTTTGTAAGCACCTTGACCTGGTGATTTTAACCTATATTTTGCGCTCTAGTGACTTTGACCATTACGTCGAAGTTCGACATTTACGTTGAAGTTCGACATTTATGTCAACGTTTTTATTTACAGACCTCAGCTACCATCAAACCTTACATGAAACATCTCATAGACCTTCTCACTTTGTAAGCACCGTGACCTGGTGAATTCGATCTATATTTGCGCTCCGGTGACTTTTACCATTACGTCGAAGTTCGACATTTACGTCGAAGTTTGTATTGTAATCAACTATAAGACTAAACAACCATCAAAACTTTCATGAAACATCACCCTGAGCTCCTGACTAGGCAAGCACCTTGACTCGGTGACCTTAACCTATATTTTACGCTTCAGTGAGTTTGACACAAATTACGTCAATGCTCCAGATCTTCTCAAATAAAAGGCCTACACCAATAAAATCTTGAATAGTGATTCTCCTAGATGTATTGACTCTGCAGGTACCTTGACATGCTGACCTTGACCTATATTTTACGCTCCACTGACTTTGACACATTTTACGTCGAGTTCCAGATCTCCTCAAACCAAATGCCCACAACCATCTGATCTTGCATAGTGCTTCTCCTAGATGTACTGACTCTGCAGGTACCTTGACCCAGTGACCTTGACCTATATTTTACGCTCCAGCGACTTTGACAAATATTTATGTCGAAGTTCCAGATCTCTGCAAATATAAGGCCTACAACCATCAAAGCTTGCATAATGCTGCTCCTGGATGTACTGATTCTGCAGGTACCTTGACCTGGTGACCTTGACCTATATTTTACCCTCCATTGACTTTAACACAATTTGTGTCAATGTTCCAGATCTTATCAAATAAAATGCCTGCAACCATCAAATCTTGCATAGTGGTTCTCCTAGATGTACTGACTATGCAGGTACCTTGACTTGGTGACCTTGACCTATTTTTTGCACACCATTGACTTTAACACATTTTAGGTCGACATTCCATATCTTCTTAACTATAAGGGCTACAACCACCAAACCTTGCATAGTGCTTCTCCTACATTTACTTACTCTGTGGGTACCTTGACCTTCTGACCTCAACCTATATTATGCACTCCAGCGACTTTTACGTCAATGTTCAATATGTCCTAAAATAAATGGTCTACATCCACCAAACTTTGCATAGTACTTCTCATTGTACTGATTTGGCACGTACCTTGACCTGGTGACCATGGCCTATATTTTTGGTCCAGTGACTTTGCATCAACTATCAACTGCTATGAAATTTACTTAATTAATAACAACATTCTGAGGATGAGGATGCGGCGGATTATGAAAAGTTAAAGGACGCTTTATTAAAGAATTTTGACATGACAGAGCGCGGATTTAGGAAGCAGTTTCGTTATAGTAGGCCCGAGAAATCAGAAACGTTCATACAGTTCAGTAGCAGACTGAGAAGTTATTTAGAAAAAATGGCTTAATATGGCAAAGATAGAAAAATCTTTTCCGGCTGTCTGTGATTTCATGGCAAGGGATCAGTTCCTGGAGTCATGTAATAGAGAACTGTATGTACATCTGAAGCCGAAACAGTTTGGTAATTTAGATGAAATGGCTAGGGAGGCAGATTTGTTTGCAGAAGCGCGCGGGGGCGTATATAGTTGCATTAATAAGGGGCAACGCGATAATAGAGGCGCAGCGCAGGGTAAACAGGACAAAGTTGACTCGAACAAACCGAGTGGTAGACCGGATATCAAGTGTAGCATATGCGGTAAGGGGCATTTAACAATTAAATGTTTTAAGAACCCCGACAGGAAACAATTGTATAGCGCAGAGGTAGGAGCAACTGGAGTTGGGGATAGCGGTGTTAAGGAAAATTTTAACACGCGCGTAGAGACTCAAGGTTCTCAGGTTAAGAATGAGAATACGCAGAATGTAGGTCGTGGTTATACACGTGGTCGTGGTAATTTTAGAGGGTCTTTTCGCGGACGCGGTAAGAATAATAGCACACCACGTGGCGCAGCACACCAAGTTAGTTTTTGTCAAACGGAAGTAACTAGGAAAGGTGATGAGATTGGAAGTATTTTTGAAAATAAGGTTGGTGATCCTTTGATTTCGGATAGGGAGGAGTGTAGTAAGGAAACTAGGAAAGGTGTCTGTTACTTCTTAAAGGCAAGGTTACCGACGGCACAAGGATTGGTTAATAATAAAAAGGTGGTTGTATTAAGAGATACTGGGTGTACAGGCTGTGTCGTTCGGAGAAGTTTGGTTTCGGACAGTCAGTTAATAGGGAAGGAATCAAATGTTACGTTGATTGATGAATCCACACAAAGGTATCCTTTGGCAATGATTGACATTGATTGTCCTTTTTTCACTGGGAAAACTGAAGCTTTGTGTATGGATGATACGTTGTACGATTTGGTTATCGGTAACATTGATGGATCAAAACTTCCTGATATGTCTCATTTCTCAGCTGCGGCTGTAACTAGGTCTCAAACTAGGCAGGATGAGAAGCCTTACAGAAAAGTTAAGGTTCCCGATCAGATCATTAACGATGACAAGGAGGCTTTCAAGCAAGCTCAGGTTGATGATCCAACTTTGGAAAACATCAGGAAAAGGGTTGTATCTGGGAACAAGACTGTGAGTCGTGGTTTAAATCGAGGTGAAACTAGGTTTATTGAGAAAAAGGGTTTGGCATATAGGGAGTTCACCAAGGGTAACAAAGTCTCTTTCCAACTTGTGGTCCCTCAAAGTTTCCGAGGAAAGGTGTTGAAACTGGCTCATGAAACGCTTATGTCTGGACATATGGGTATTAGGAAGACATTGGATAGAGTTGTAACTGAGTTTTACTGGCCCGGTATTTGCGGTGATGTCGCTAGATTTTGAAAATCTTGTGATATTTGTCAGAGAACCATTCAGAAAGGTCGGGTCACTAAAGTACCTCTAGGAAAAATGCCATTGATTGATACGCCATTTAAGAGGGTGGCAGTGGACATAGTTGGTCCAAATGAGCCTCGATCTGATAGGAAATCTCGGTATATTTTAACCATGATAGATTATGCGACAAGGTATCCAGAGGCGATAGCTTTACCGAGTATTGAGACGGAACGTGTCGCAGAAGCGCTTATTGAAATGTTTAGTAGGGTTGGCATTCCTGATGAAATGTTGACTGATTGTGGATCACAGTTTACTGCTGAGGTAATGAAAGAAGTCAGCAGACTTCTTTCTCTTCAACAGTTAACTTGTAGTCCGAGACACCCAATTTGCAACGGCTTGATAGAGCGTTTCCACGCTACGTTAAAGCAGATGTTACGTCGCATGTGTGCTGAACGTCCAAAAGATTGGGATAAATATCTTCCAGCTTTATTATTTGCGGTTAGGGAAGTCTCACAAGAGTCTTTAGGATACTCCCCTTTTGAGTTGTTATATGGACGTAACGTCAGAGGTCCAATGGCAATATTACGAGAATTATGGGCTGAAGAGGTACGCGATGAGCAAGTTCTTTCGACGCATCAATACGTTATTGAGCTTAGGGAACGGTTAGAGCAGACATGCAAATTAGCGCGTGATAATTTAAAGAAGGTTCAGATTAAGCAGAAAGCTTATTATGATAAAGGCGCGAGGTCGCGTAAATTTTACGTCGGCGATAAAGTGCTGTTGTTACTACCGACAGACAGTAATAAATTATTGCTTCAATGGAAAGGTCCTTATGAAGTGGTTGAGGTAGTGAACAGAATGGATTATAAGATTGACGTCAATGGAAATGTTAACACATATCACGCTAACATACTGAAGCAATATGTGGAACGTCAAAATGTGATGTCACATTGCTTGCTTTCTGTAGAGTCCATTCCGTCAACTGAAAATGATGACGTTGACGAATTCTCATTGGAAGATTGCGCTTTTCCTACTGCAAAGCAACCAGAGACGTTTAAGGACGTCAATATTTCAGAAATGTTAACGCAGGATCAGCGTAAAGAAATAGAGACGTTGATAAAAGAATACCCGGACGTACTGTCCAGTGTACCAGGACGAACTGACCAAATAGAACACGACATAAAGTTGCTGACGTCGGAACCAGTGAGGTCAAAAGGTTATGCCATACCATATAAAGTACGGGATGTAATGGAAAAAGAAATTCAAGATATGTTAGATTTAGGAGTTATTGAGCCATCAATATCTCCATACTCATCCCCTGTAGTACTTGTCCCTAAAAAAGATGGTTCGGTGCGGTTCTGCATTGACTTCCGTAAACTTAATAAAGTAACGGAGTTCGATGCAGACCCAATGCCAAATATGGAGGAGGTTATAAATAGAATGTCGGGGCACAAATATTTTAGCAAATTAGATTTGTCAAAAGGTTATTGGCAGGTAAAAATGACGTCTAAGGCAAAACCCTTAACTGCGTTCGAAACCCCCAAAGGCTTGTTTCAATTCAAAACTATGCCCTTCGGTTTGGTAAACTCAGGAGCAACATTTTGCATGCTGATGAGAAAGATTCTGTCCGAACTTTCTAACGCTGATAGCCTCGTCGATGATATGTGGATCTTTACCGAAACTTGGAAAGACCACTTGACGTCATTACGTGAAGTTTTGGATAGACTTAGGACAGCCAAGTTGACGGCAAAACCTTCCAAGTGTATGATTGGGTATAGCAGTATCGAATGTCTTGGTCACAGTGTAGCTGCTCAGTCAGTTAGACCGCAAGAAGACAAGATACAAGCTATAAAGGATGCTCCTCGACCTTCCACTAAGAGACAACTAAAGTCATTTCTTGGGTTGGCTGGTTTCTACCGCCGTTTCATTCCAAATTTCTCATCTGTTGCTGCCCCTTTGACAGATTTAACTAAGAAAAGTAGACCAAACAAGATCACAGACTGGCAGGACCATCATGAAAAGGCTTTCCAGACCCTGAAGAATAGACTCACGTCTAGTCCTATTCTTCGTCTTCCTATCTTTCATGATGGGAATCCGTTCATACTCCGGACGGACGCTTCTGATGTTGGTATAGGAGCCGTTTTGCTCCAAGAATTTGAAGGGGAAGGACGACTTCCCATTGCTTATGCCAGCAAGAAACTTTTGCCTCGTGAGATAAACTATTCTGTGAAAGAGAAGGAATGTTTGGCTATTATCTGGGGTGTTGAGAAATTTCGCAAGTATCTTTACGGAGTAGAATTCTTGCTTGAGACAGACCACAAGCCCTTGTCTTATATGCAAACAGCAAAAGTTCTCAATCCTCGAATTATGCGTTGGGCAATGAAACTACAGACGTATAGATTTCGGATTGTAGCAATTCGGGGCCAAGAAAATTTGGAGGCAGACTACCTTAGTAGGTAATTCTTCGCACGGTTGTTGTGTAAATAGCTGTCTTGTTTAGATAGGTTCATCCTATTCCATCTCTGTACACAAAGAAAAAACATTTCTGATTGTTTTTTCTCCAAAAGGGGAAACCTTTGTTACGAGATGGAATAGGAAACCTCTCTGGTGCTTATGCACATCTAAATTATTTTAGTAGATATATGGTAGGGCGGTGCGAGTGAAATATTTTAGGTGAAATATGGTACGCAAACTGTGCTGCTCCATGAACAAGTCATGCACATATCATACGATGTATGCATGAGTGGTTTATAGAGATCTGTTTTTACAATACAGGGGGCTGCTATAAGGCTGAGTTCTATAAAATTTGCCCAAAAATCGCCAACCGCCAAATTGTGCCATATATGATTTTCATTCCCGTCACGTGTTGTGTGGGTGTTCGTTTTGACAGGAGTCATGGCATTGATTTATAGGGTCGTTTCATCAATTTTTCCTATGGGAAATATACTATTTGAACGCAAATCCATTATCTACTCGATTTTTGCTATCTAGCTTCATTTGTGGCCGGTATCTCCACCTCGCCACGATTTAAGCAAGGTAATATGAGTAGGCATGATTTTCTGGTAGTTTTCATAGATATATAAACCCTGAGAAAAACGAACGCGTTAGCAGCAGGTCAAGTTGTAACGTGTACCTACAACATTGTGTCGGGAAAAGAGAAAGTATATTGAAAGGTATGTTAAATCTATGTTTAGTATTATTTTTGTATGAACACGCTTGTAGGTTTTGGAGGGGTTTACTTGTAGTATACCCCAACTTTCTGAAGCCTATTCTGAATTCACAGTTGAGGCCTGTAGTGATTAGGCTACTTGCTTTGCCAGCTAGACCTCGCAGGATCGATCCCAGGCTTCTCCAGTAGTGGAATGAGTCTTACTAAGTGAGGTCCTGTCTCATGCTGATCCTAGATGTTGGTGAGACGTAAAGTTTGGACAGCCGCTCATTCTAGATTCATTTAGGCTTTTAGACCCCTTTTGTAGAATGTAATTAATAAACGTCGGGTCACTTGTTTGACCCATGACTGTTGTCTAGCTGTGGTTAGAAAACCGTGGTTCCGTCCCAATATGATATTAGATGTAGAGGGGACGTAAACTTAAGACGGGTTTAACCATATCTTCATCATCAAGGCGAACTCTTACAAGAGCCTGTCGGGTTATCCGTGATGATGAACCGTAATGAATTTTATTTTACAAGCGTGTTCACTTTGAGTAGAAATAATTTTGTTCCAGAAGAATTATAAGATCATTTTGTAATGATGCCGTTTTTGTCTGATAACTCAGTTTGTGCATGTATGTACATATAAAGAACGTGATGATGATAAGTGGGAGTATTTGGTCGCCACACGTCATAACGGCCTGAGTGGCGGGGATGACGTCAGCTGCGTCATCGGCGTCGCGAGGACGGTTGTGACGGGGTGCCTACCAAATACAGAGAGAATTTACGGCAAACAGTGTTGGCCCTTATGAGACACTAACAAATGTTGTGGATTATAGATGAAAATCTTCTGTTTGTAGTTTCTATCTGTTATTAATGTAATGAATTTGTGAATAGCTATATTTGTGAGCCGTGTCGCGGAGAAGGATATGAAATAGAGATTGTTATGTTTCCTGTAATTGGCGGCTGACCAGATAGCGCAAAGGCGTGGTCTGTTCAATTGCCTCTTACTTGTGATAATGTAGTGAGCACAAATTTGATGAGTATTATGCTCAGTAGTAATGAGCATTAATTGATTTCTGTAGTGCTCAGTAAGGAAACATGAACTTTGAGTATTATTGTGTCAAGCGCTGGGTGCTGATAATTTGATGCACAGTCAAGTTGAGTTCTGCTGTACGGTTATTTGTCGCATGCACTAATCAGCCTGTATGTCTGGTCGGCGCATGCGCAATAACGGTATATGCATGAACATATTCTTACTTCTCCGGGAGGGGGACCATGATATAGCATGTATGTTTTGTGACTTGTGTCTTAGTCCAATTATCATAATTTGCAGGCACAACAATGTGTGACCTGCTGCTCCCTGCTTCATAGCAGCAGGTACTGGTACGACGCTGGGGGTTAGGGTCCAGCAAGGGCGGACAGACCGCCGTAATCAGCGCATACCAGAATCAGAATCAGAATCATTGTTTATTGTCAACAAATGTGAGACCATGGAAGAGGTCAACTAACATGCAGGTGATTCGGACGATCGCTAAACCTGTGATCGGCAAACCTGTGATCGCTAAACCTGTGATCGGCAAACCTGTGATCGCTTAACCTGTGATCGGCAACTATGTCGATAGACTAGTTTGCAGTTTGCACTAGTTCGCGAGAGGAAGTTTCACGCGAGAGGGGGATTCACCCTAAGTTATAAACTGGCCAGTCGCGTCTTGTGTTGTTTCTTTTTTGTTTTTGTTGTTGTTTTTGTTGTTTGCTTCTGTAGGTATTCACGTCACCCGTTCCGAGCACAGAACATTGTTTTGCCTTCGGAGCGGACGTCGTGAGTTGGCTACAGAAGCAACAATTTGTTGTGTTTTGTGTTAATAAGTGTTAAATGTAGATACTGTAAATAATTCATGTCATTCATCTAATATCTTTCTTGTGCCTTACCCCACAGCTGCCCGTACACCTGTCAGAGATCACGCTCGGTTGTCTTGTCAGCATGGGGGTTTGCGGGACGCCGTAAACCCACATGTAACATACATCCGTTGTTTGTTTGTTTGATTTGAGGTTTAATGTCCCCGTCAACGCTGTAAAGGTCATTTTGGAGAGGTTGCTTCCAATTTTGAGGGACTTTTACCTGACATTGAGATGAAATGACATCTCAAGCCCTGTCGCCCAATGTAACCAATAGGGTTTATAAGCATGGACAGGCCAACTTGCACCGGCAGGCTTAGACCCTCTTAGCGGTTTACCAGTACTCGTGTGCGGGTCGGTTTCAGCTCTGCGTGGAAGCACCATGGGTGGGGGCCGTAACATCCTTTATCTTAAAGACAGACAGTGGTTGAGCATTCCAATCGTTTATTTACCCAAAAGTTTTGAGATGTAGAACTTTGAATTCCTATTCTTTGAGAAAGCAATAAGAAAAAAAAAAAAAAAAAAAAAAAAACAGAAATGGCACCCAGGAGTAATAAGCTGTTTATGGGTTAATAGTATGGAGTGTATGTAATGGAGTGTAACCTGGAGTGTATGTAATGTACACCTGCATGACACCCCATGAGGGGGTGTTACAGTGTATTATTATAGAACGAAAAATAGTACACCACAACCTCTTTATAACACTATTGTTGGGGTCCAAAGCAGAAATCGTATTACTTAAACAACTGTGTTACATCCAAACTTTGAATCCCCATACGCCACCCCATTTTTATATAAGCTGGAGTTTACAAGGGTAAATAATATTATTTACTGACACCCTTAGGTCAGAAGTAGAGGGTCCCCTTCAGGAATGGGAGGTCAAGGGTTCGATCCACGGCCGCGCCATACCAAAGACGTAAAAAATGGTACTAGGTTCTCCTTTGGCTGAGAGTTGCATTATCAGTGGTAGTCCTAGGAAGATAAGTGGAAGGTAGTTAAGTATTTTTTAAAGCACACTTTGTCTCGACAAAAGCTCTATAGGGCTTAATGTTATTTGTTTCAAATAAGCGATGTTAAATATAGACGGATCCAATGTTTTGACACGTGACCTTGTTTACATTTCACTGCGCATGCGCCAATTACCTCCCCTGTAGAGGTACTCTTTTATCTGGTTGGCAAAACATGACTGTTGCCGTACAGTGTCAATGAGAATTTCTAATATTTATCGTGTGATTAAACTCATTTCTTCTCCACAAAATTAACTCATCATTGTCAGTTTGTGTTTTTGAAGTAATTAATGATATAGAACCAGTCTCTTCTGACATTTTATCGCACATTTTGTTGCCTAAAAGGCGTTATAAAACTACCTACCATCATGCCAAAACGTAGTCGATGCGCTTTATTTAACGAATGGAAATAAGATTAAAGCATGTACATTTTCTATCCAATTTTATACGAAAAAGAATCAGTTTAATGTCAAAAATTGTTTGTGGCAAACAGTTTTGATAGAAAGTCGATTTAACAATAGTTATTACAGAAAATAATTCGTGCTACATCAACGGTAGAGTATGGAGCCGGAAGTTTTTTTGCCAACCAGATAAAACGAGGCTAATGGCCTTTGACCTTGTGTGACGTAGACTTTGGATGTTTCTATAGCTCCATCTTTTATTATTTTTCTTATTTCTGCTCAAAACCATAGACCATGGGTACTTAATTGTTAGAACCACCTTGTCTCGGCATTCCTAATGAGTACCCACAATCAGCCCAGCATGCACATGATGTAATTGTGACATAATTATCAACGTTGGTAAAACGTCGTGACTTTTATGCAATGTGACAGCTACGTTGCACCGACGTTGATTTGACGTTGCCCTAGCTGGGAGTGTTCAGAATCAAATTTTTTCATATGAAAATGTTCATTTTTTTTAATTGTTTGTTTGTTTGTTTGGTTTGAGGTTTAACGTCCCCATCAACACTGTAAAGGTCATTTTGGAGATGTTGCTTCCAATTTTGTGGGATATTTACTAGACGTTGAGATGAAATTACACCTTTTCTTTTTTTCTCCTATTACTGCTACTCGCTCACATCTGAGCATTACGACCAGGATTTCCTGGGTAATGCTCAGATGTGAGCGAGTAGCAGTAATAGGAGAAAAAAAATAAAAGATGACATTTCATCTCAACGTCTGGTAAATGTCCCAATGAAATCAATAGGGTTTTAATTGCATGGACGGTCCGACTCGGAACCGCTTTGCCTGGGCAGGCTTAGATCCTCTAAGCAGTTTACCATTACTTGTGTGCGAGTCGGACTTAGCTCTGCGTGGAAGCATCGTACAGCGCATCGGGCTGTTTTTTTTTTTTTATTTGAATAGAAGTTTTTTTTTTTTTTTTTTTTTTTTTTATAAATAACGGCATAACTAATGCTGTGGCGCGGGAAACTGCGATCCTTACCTGAATTTTTGACTAACAATGACTTAATGAAATGTGCACTCAAGATACTGCTGTTTGTCTATATATCGCGCTGCTTATAAACAACAATTTCCTTGTTGTTGTTGTATATCTATAAGGCATTTTATCAATTTTCAAACAAGACATTTTCAGAGATTCACATTTTGGGGTTTCTCGATTAGTCAAGTTTAGTGTACGCCGATTTCTACACTAAAGAATAAGCTAAAAGAACGATTTGAAATATTTTGGAAAAAACACATGACATCACCAGAAAAAATGGTAAAATTAAGGACATACAAATTAGTAAGAGTTCAGTTTGGACCAGAAAAATATCTGGATGTTCTTAACCCTTGTCCTGCTAATCCCGGATATGCCTTATCTTTGAAACAATGTAGATCCAGATCAGATGTGAAGAAGCCATCTGATCAGGATCTACATTGTTTGTCATTCAGATTGTGATTTTTTTTGTAATAATTTGCTACAGGTAATCTGATTGGTTGATAATCGGTAGTGGGTGTGGCATATATGAATATTCAGCTGGACAAGTGTTAAAGATAGAAAACACAGGAAGTCAATGGCAGCATTTCGCATAAGTGCATATAAATTAAAAATAGAGCGTAGTAGATACTCAAACCAAAAACTTGAGGACAGATTATGCACAGATTGCAATTTAATTGAAGATGAAATTCATGTTCTGTGTCAATGTACCAAGTATCAGATATCACGAAACCATATGCATCAGACACTTACACATAAAAATATTGATATCAATAAAGCTCACAAAGAAATTTTCATTGATTTATTAACTAGTCATGACGGCGATGTTTTTAAAGCTGTTGGTTTATATCTTTTCTCATGTAACGTCTGTTAACATGGCTCTTATGGCTCATAGAGAGAGAGAGAGAGAGAGAGAGAGAGAGAGAGAGAGAGAGAGAGAGAGAGAGAGAGAGAGAGAGTGTGAGAGAGAGAGAAAGAATATATTTTGCCAGTATATTCTGTATTTATATTATTGTATTGTTGTTTTGTATGTTTGCCTTTAACCCTAAAATGGGTATAACTGAGCAAGAAATAAAATTCTATTCTATTCTATTCTACAAGAGAACAGAATAGAATATTTTTTTATTCTCCAATAAGGACAATAAACATCTCATCACCAATAAATCACGGTCTGACAAGTTTCAGATCATGGGGTAGCAGACAGGTATGCCTTGTGTTGATATAACTGGAATAGGCCAGGTAGCCCCTCTGTTGATCTGCCCTTAGGCTATATATCTAGGTAACTGAATGATTCGTGGAGTGTTGGGGACATATGAAATATTTTGTGAAAAATATACAATATTTGATTAAATCCTTAGCTTAAAACACATTAACTCCAAAAGGCTATATATTAGAATGCCGACTAACTAATATTCAGGTATGAAAATATCGAAAGATATTGAAAATGTTATTTTTCATTTTTACTTATTTTTCATTTTTGTTTATTTATTTTATTTTATTTTTCACATTCATTCTTTCTTCCAATTTCTCTCTTTCTTTCTTCCAATTGCGCCTTAACCCCAGTAGGGGACACAAATTGTGTATATTATATACACTCAAGTTTTGCAGGATGGAAGCCTACACAGTAATCATGTAATTATGGTAGCGTTCTTTAACATGCACATGGGATTGCTGTCCCCGCACATGGGGCCTCCAGTTAAAGTCCCGATCCAAAGGACGGCACACTTTATGACAATCATCCCTGCAAATGATGCCAATGGAGCTTGTTCAGACACTGAAATTATCACCACAGCCGAGGACCGAACCCGGGGCCTCCAGCATCAGAGGCAAGTGCACTATATTATATACAACTGAGCCATCTTTCTAACATACTGCTGAAGGGATGGGGTCGGGCTCTAGTGAACGTTCTGATCCGAAGCGCGTCGCACTTTAGGGCAGTCGTCCATACAAATTATGTCGACTGGAAGATGTCTTGACACCGAAAGTATATACTTGCTGCCAGGGTTCGAACCCTCTGCAGGACCCGTAGTACCAGTAGCAAGAGCACTAATCACTCAGTTCTCACGTTTCTGTTGGTGTTAGCTCCAAAGGCTATATTAGACTAATGACTAACAAATATTCAGGTATGGAAATATCGAAAATGAGCATTTTATTATTATTATTATTTTCTTTTTATTTAATTTATTTTAATCCGCTCATCTGGACTTGCAGAAATAGATGCTGCGATGTGCTGAACCCGGGCCGACCACGCATGAGTACTGATAAACTGCTTAGAGGGTCTAAACCTCCCCGAGACGCAACACCCTAACATATAAACTCATTTTGGTTTCATCGGTCATTTCATCTCAATGTCGGGTAAAGTCCCACAAAATTGGAAGCACCGTATAGCAAAGTCACAAATCAGGAAACAGTGTTTGCAACGAAGCGTTTTGGATAACAAATCACAAAAAAAAAGAATAATAATAAGGACTAGACAATTATACAAAAATAAGGTTCTGTAATATATGTAAATAATAAATTGTTTGTTAAAAAAGCGTCTTATAAAGCATGTTTTTACACCATCCACTTTAAAATACTACCCTGCTGAAATCTTCTTAACATTGAAATGCAAACATAAAAAAAAAAAAAAAAAATGTCAGTATTTGCAATGCACCACCTCCACATTACGCAAACACGCCTATACATTGCCACCTTTATCGCTGAAAAATTAAAAATTTTATGATGAAAAATTGAGATATTTTTCTTATATCTGCTCCAAATATAGATTGTGGGCACTCGATAGAACCGCCTCATCGAGGCGGTTAATTCTAACGTGTACCCACAATCTATATTTTAGAGCAGAAATAAGAAAAATAAGGTACACCCCCGGAAACCCCAGTTTTCTTATATAAAAGTGGGGTTCAAGGGGGTAAAAATTATATAGGCATGTTTTCGTGATGATTTTGAATAGAACTATAAACTCCATATTTTTTATTCATGAATTCCTCCATTTTTTTCTGTCAATGAATTCAGGGTTCATTACAGTGGCAAATATGGTGTATTATCGCAGATGTATATATCACATGCATATGTCACCTGGTTTATTGACAGGTAGGATCAATAGTTAATCACAGGATCAATAGAGAGCAGTAGACACTAGAACTAATAAAGCCTTACAATTAGGAATGGTTTGTCAGTCTGGGTCTCAGATATTTCTTAAATTTTCATAATCATGTCTACCTCTATTATAATTGCTGGGCTAGCGCTGTATTAAGGAGGTCACTCCTTTTTAAGCCCAGCATTGTTCAGGAATCTTTCAGTCCCTTTCATTTTAGTCACAGTCTATATAATCATGCGAAGCGTCCATATTCATGTACAACCACGAATTGTTTAGAGCAAACATCACCAGCAGAGTAAAACAACTCAGTATGGATTGAAACGTAAAAGAAAAAGAAAGGAAAAAGAATCCACAGGTTATACATTTTATTTTTTTTTGTCTCTGTTGGGAGGTGAGGGTTAATTAATTGTATCGATTCTTGATCATTGCCTTCACTTCTATTTTTCACAGTCTTTACGATTTTTAATAAAATCGTAAAGTAAGATTTTAAAGACAAACAAGAAAAAACTTCAAGCTTCTGTGAAGAATGAAAGAGTGAGTGAGTGTTTCAGTTTTACGTCCCACCAACAGCTAAGGTCATACGGAGACGGGACCTCGGTTTAAAGACTCATCCGAAAGTCTGGAGAAGCCCGGGATCGATCCTGCGACCCCTGGTTTACAAGGCGAGTAGCGTAACCATTCGACCACGGAGGCTTCTGTGTGAAGAATGAAAGAACTAAGACAACGCGTAGATCTAGTTTGCCACCCTCGGCAATTTAGGTGAACCCAACTAATCGGAAGCTGTCCGGAAAGTACCGAAATATTCCGAGGTGGAATTATCTGAAGAAAAAATAAAAAAAAAATGGGTAGCTGTAAAATGCCTCATAAAACATAAAAAGAAGGCCCACAAAGGAGATGTGCAGATCCTGACACAGGTGAATAACATCGATTTATTGTCATTTCTAGAAATCCACATTGACATGGATTTCTAGTCATAAGGCAAGGTGGTTTCGGCCCGGGTAGTTTCGGCCTAAATTTGGACTTTGGCCATTTAGGCATATTTCGTTGGGTCGTTTCAGCCCGTGTCATTTCGACCAGAATTAATCAGATAGAATTTTATCAATTATATATTTATATATATATTATCAGATTATTTGAAAATATTGCATTATGTAATCACAGGGACACGGTTCATACTGATTTTGCTTTCTAGAATGAAATATAAGCATACTAGTATATACAGTGTAGAATACACTGTATATACTAGTACGCTTATGTTTCATACTAGAAGAGCAAAATCAGTATGGACCGTGTCCCTGTGATGTAAATTGCATGATGCCGCTCCAGCCCATCAGGGCCTGAAGAAATAGCTAGATGGGCTGCACAATGCTTCCAGGCAGAGCTGAAACCGACAGCACTTAATACTGGTAAACTGCTTAGAGGACCTGCCTAAAGTGGTATGAGTAGGACCTTCCATGCATATAAACCAAAGTCCCTATATATTGGTTTCATTTGGCGACAGGGCTGAGATGTCATTTCATCTCAATGTTTGGTAAAAGCCCCACCAAATTGGAAGTAACGTCTCCAAAATGACCTAGTGTTGACATTGGGTTAATTTTTGTTTGTTTGAATTGGAGTTTAATGGCCCAGACAACACTATTTAGGTCATTTTTGAGCCGGTCAGTTTACCTATCCACACTGTTCCTGGTCAGGCTTATATGGAAGTGATTAACCAGTACATTGCACATTCTTTTGCCAGAAACTGACAACTGCCCTTCTTGAATCAGCGGAAGAGAGAGAATGACCGTAGAAAAACTTTCATGATCAATATCCACGAAAGAATGTTGCCGACCCCAGCAGGAATCGAACCTGCATCCTTCTGATCACCAGTCAGACGCGCATCTGACTGAGCTACCGAGGCCAGGGACGTGGAGGTAAAACCTCAAATCAAACAAACAAAAGCTTCCACGCAGAGCTGAAACCAACCACACATTAGTACTCCTCCATGGTAAACTGCTTAGAACATCTAGCTAAAGCCTGGAAAAGCCAGTGCTCAGGTAAAGTGGTGCAAGTTGGACCATCCATGCAAATAAACCAGGGTATTCATATAATTGGACAGCGATTGAGATGCCATTTCATCTCGATATCAGCTTAAAGGGCAACAAAATAGAAAGCAGCATCTCCAGAATAACATAAAAAGTGTTGATGTTAAACCGCAATCAAACAAACAAACATTACCTTGTCACGTTAGCCAAGGTGGTGTAAGGGCCCCCGCATATCGGGGCTTGAAGAAAAAGATGGGCTGCATGATGCTGCCAAGCAGAGCAGAAACTGACTGCCCATGAGTACTGGTAAACTGCTTAGAGGGGCTTAGCCTGCCCAGGAAAAGCGGTGCGAGTCAATGTTTATAAACCCTATTGGTTTCATTGGGCAACAGGGCTTGAGATGTCTTTTCATCTCATTGTTAGGTAAAAGACCCACAAAATTGGAAGCAACATCCCCAAAATGACATAGATTAAGTGTTGATGGGGACGTTAAAAAGATGGTTATGTAAGTAAATTAACAAATTTTAAATGCGCTGATCATAGCCATGTTTTGAGCTAGCACCAACATGATTGACTAGAAACAATAAAAAAATTATATGGGACATCAGTCATCTGCTTACCATTTTTTACGTGACAGGTGAGCTTTTGTGATCACTTGTTGTCCCTCGTCCGTGCGTGCGTCAGTGCGTACATGCCCCAGATACACATTAATGGGGTTTATGTTCTGTACTTTTCATACTTAATGAGGTTTATTCCGTAAATTTTTGTGTTATGGGGTTTAAATTTGTGTCATTATTGGGTTAGTGGCTGTACACATCTACATTATAGGGTTAAAGTCTCCATAGAGTTAACATGGGCCATTGGGGAACGCCAGAATGTACGTCTCATAAGAACGTCCGTCCGTAAACAATTTCTTCAAATGACATCTCCTTAACCACTGATCGGATTTTGACCAAACTTCACAGGAATGATCCTTAGGTGGTCCCCTTCAAAGTTTTTTAAATGGATCAGGTCAGCGTTGCACATCTATGTCATAGGAGCCAAAAATAGATTTTTTTTCACCAAAAACTTAAAAAATCTTCTTCTCTGAAACCAGTTTGGTTTTGGTTTTACGGCCCTTTCAAGATTATTTCACTCATATCGAGCCGATCGTTAATCAGAGGTGGGCGAAAACCGGAGTACCCGGAGAAAAACCACCTGACCTTCCGTTGCAGAAATTGGTGTCTCATATGTGACCCGAGCGAGGCTCGAATCACAGCGGTGAGAGACCTTATGATCAAGAGTCAGCGCTCTTAACCACTAGGCCACGGAGGCCCGTATGAAGCTTCCTCTAGTGGACCCCTACCAAGGTTGTTCAAATTATAGTGCTAGGGCCAAAAATGCCCCCGCCCCAGGGCCCTTTGGTTTTACATGGGGTTATATCTATAGGGAAACTCTTTAAAAATCTTCTCTGAAACCACAAGGCCCAGGTCTTTGATATTTGGTATGAAGCTTCATCTAGTGGACCTCTACCAAGATTGTTCAATTTATAGTGCTGGGGCCAAAAATGCGCCCCTCCCCCCTCCGGGGCCCTTAAGTTTTACGTGGTCTTATAGAGGGAAAATCTTTAAAATTCTTCTTCTCTGAAACCGCAAGGCCCAGGTCTTTGATATTTGGTATGACACTTCATTTAGTGGACCTCTACCAACATTGCTCAAATCATGCCTCTGAGACCAAAAATGGCCCGCCTCGGGGCCCTTCGGTTTTACATTTGTTTATTTGTTAAAAATCTTCTTTTCTGAAACCACAAGGCCCAGGGCTTTGATATTTGGTATGAAGCTTCATGTTGTGGACCTCTACCAATTTTGTTCTAATTATAGCCCTGGGGCAAAAAATGCCCCCGTCCCGGGGCCCTTTGCTTTTACATTAGTTTATATAGGGAAAACCTTTAAAAATCTTCTTCTCTGAAACCACAAGGCCAAAGTCTTTGATATTTGGTATGAAGCTGCATCTAGTGGACCCCTCCTTATGTATACCAGGAGTCCATTTCAAAATTAAGGGGTGTCAGGTTGTTTTTTTACCTTCAAAATTTATTTGGAAAATGGCTTTATTTTCCTCAAACAGTGTAGGCCCTGATCAGAAGCCGCATTCTGGGCTTGCACTGTTTGCCCTGGTACCCATTTTGTGGTTTCCGGTACTAAATGGGTTAATTGTCTGGAATTTTGGGAAAAGTGTAGGCCCAGATCGTATGCCGCTTTCTGCGGCGTCTGATCGGGGCTTGCACTGTTTGCCAACTATCCGTTTTGGGGTTTCTGGTACAAAATCGGTTAACAACTTGACAGAGGCTTAAAAGGATCTTGTAGTGTTTTGTGCTTAAACAGTTGTGTATTGTGGAAGAAGTTGAGAGAATTCCCGCCTTGGTAATATTGAAGAACAAACTGTTCTGAATTCAAAGATTCATATGCAAGTTTGTTTGTTTAATTTGATGTTTAACATCCTTGTCAACACTGTATAGGTCATTTTTGGGACAATGCTTTCAATTTTGTGGGACTATTACCCGACAATGAGATGAAATGTCATCTCAAGCCCTGTTGACCAGTGAAATCAATAGGGTTTATAAGCATGGACGGTCTGACTCCCACCGCTTTGCCTGGGCATGCTTAGATCCACTAAGCGGTTTACCAGTACTCGTGTGCGGTCAGATTCAGCTCTGCGTGGAACATGTAGCCCATCTATTTCTTCAAGCCCCCATGGGTGGGGATGGCATTATGCAAGTATATGTCAGTATGAATTGGGTATTTTGGATTTTTATTTGGGTTTGCTACCCTTCAATTTATTTTTTGCTCACCGTCACATAGTGACGAGGTGAGCTTTTGGGATCACTTTTTGTCGGTCGTGCGTGCGTGCATTCTTCCGTGCGTCAACTTTTTATTCAAACGACATCTCCTCCTAAACCACTGATCGGATTTTGACCAAACTTCAGTAATGATCCTTAGGTGGCCCCCTTTCAAAGTTGTTCAAATGGTTCCGGTCCATTGCACATCTAGGTCACAGGAGCCAAAAATAGATTTGTACACAGAAAACTTAAAAAAAAATCTTCTCTGAAACCACAAGGCCCAGGTCTTTGATATTTGGTATGAAGCTTCATCTAGTGGACCCCTACCAAGAGTGTTCAAATTATAGTGCTGGGGCCAAAAATGCCCCTGCCCCGGGTCCCTTTGGTTTTACATAGAATTTATAGGGAAAAATCTTTAAAAATCTTCTTCCCTGAAACCGCAAGGCCCAGGTCTTTGTTATTTGGCATGAAGCTTCATCTTGTGGACCCCTACCAAGATTGTTCAAATTATAGTGCTGGGGCCAAAATGCCCCCGCCCAGGGGCCCTTTGATTTTACATGGGCTTATATAGGGAAAACCTTTAAAAATCTTCTTCTCTGAAACAGCAAGGCCCAAGTCTTTGATATTTGGTATGCAGCTTCATCTAGTGGACCCCTACCAAGACTGTTCAAGTTATAGTGCTTGGGCCAAAAATGCCCCCGTCCCCTGGCCCTTTGGTTTTACATGGGCTTATATAGGGAAAACCTTTAACAATCTTCTGCTCTGAAACCGCAAGGCCCAGGTCTTTGATCTGTGGTATGAAGCTGCATCTAGTGGACCCCTACCAAGATTGTTAAAATAATAGTGCTGGGACCAAAAATGCCCTGGCCCTTTGGTTTTACATTGGCTTATATAAGGACAATCTTTAAAAATCTGCTTCTGTGAAACCACAAGGCCTAGGTCTTTGATATTTGGTGTGAAATTTCCATTCTAGTGGACCTCTATCAAGACTGTTCAAATTATAATAGCCCTGGGGCCAAAAAATGCCCCCACCCAGAGACCCTTTGGTTTTACATAGACTTATATTGGGAAATCTTTAAAAATCTTCTTCTCTGAAACTGGTCAAACTGCAAGGTCCATGTCTTTGATATTTGGTATGGATCTTCATCAAGTGGATCTCTACCAAGATTGTTCAAATTATAGCCCTCGGGCCACAAATGCCCCCGCCCTGGGGCCCTTTGATTATACATAGACATATATGGAGATAAGCTTCAACTAGTGGACCCCTACCAAGATTGTTCAAATTATAGTCCTGGGGCCAAAAATGCCCTGGCCCAGGAGCCCCTTTGGTTTTACATGGGCTTTTATAGGGAAAACCTTTAAAAATCTTCTTCTCTGAAACAACAAGCCAAGGTCTTTGATATTTGTTGTGAAGCTTTATCTAGTGGACCTCTATCAAGATTGTTTAAAGTATAGCTCTGAGGCCAAAAATGCCCCCGCCCCAGGGCCATTTGGTTTTACATAGACTTATGTAGGGAATATCTATAAAAAAAACCTTCTCTGAAACTGCAAGGCTCAGGTCTTTGAATTTTGGCGTGTAGCTTCATCTAGTGGACCTTTGCCAAGATTGTTCAAATTATAGCGTTTGTTGATATTTGGTATGAACATTCACCTTTTAAGACCTCCCTCAACATTATGCACATTACAGCCCTGGGGTCAATTATGGCCCTACCCGGGGCCCACTTGTTACTCTATGGATCAGGCGAGCGATCCAGGGCCATCATTGCCCTCTTGTTCTATTGGGTATTCTTTTAAACTAATTGAATATTTACACAAATAACCTGCTTGCCAATTCTGCTGCACTGAGATGAAATATGACCTCTCAAGTCCTGTTGCCCAATGAAACCGATAGGCTTATATGCAATGGACGGTCCAACTCACATCACTTTCTCTGGGCAGGCTTAGTGCTTCCACGGGGTTTACCAGTACTCAGTTGTGGTCAGTTTCCGCTTTGCGTGGAAACACCATGCAGCCAGATCTATTTCTCCAAGCGCGGATGTGCAGGGGCCTAGACAGATGATAGCATAATATTAACTGAATACTCTTCTTTTCCCTTTCAGACTTTCATTCCTCTGTGATGAAAGTACAACTTCCAGTTTTACATCTACACATGAAGGATCCTTACTTCATTAAAGGCAATAATGCCACACAAGCTGAATTACATTAAACATATGTGTTCAGTGTGGCTTGATCAAAATGTACTGAGCCTAGTCTGACCTAGTCCATCAATCAGTGAAGATTCTGGTCATCGTTTTGTGGTTCACACAATTCAACAATAATTTCGTGCTTGACCAGGAGAGCGGGAAAGAATAACAGAAAGTGGAAATATCTTCAGAAAGCTTGAAATGAACAACACATGATGGATATATATCATAAATGAAGAATCAAGAAAGATTTGACTGAGGAATCACAAAAGATAAGAATGAGGAATCATGTAATGTCAGATATTAATAACTGTTGATGAAAATTACGGGGACATAGACACATGAATACATTTAATATTGTAAGCCAGAGAGAATGGATGGCTTTCTGATCATACTCGAGTTACTGCCGTTGATTAACTAGGCCAAGGGCAAATTAATAGATTCCTATGAATATTTTACAGATTTCGTCCATGGATTTCGTTATAGTACAAGTTTAATGATTTCTGAAACCAAGATGTCAGCAAAAACATGTTGAGGAAGATAGCAGTGCTGCCTGTTGCAAGCAGTGACAGGTGACAAGTGCAAAGGAGCACTTCAATAATGAAATGATTGGAAGCGCTGACGAAAAGAAATAAATTGCATATTTTGCAAAGGGCACAGACTCCACCAAAAATGTTTGCCTCCCTTTTAGGGCCAACTTTTAAAGGAAAGAATTGAGCAAATTCTTTCCTTTGAAAAAAGAGCCCATTTTCAGAGAAGCTTAGTGAATAGGAGTAGTGAACATTAAAGCATGCAGAAAGTCACTAATAGTAGTGTTTCCCTCCTAGAAGAATGTGTTACTAGTGTATCCTTAACCCATTTAGTACCAGAAACCCCAATACGGGTACTCTGGCAAACAGGGCCTACACTGTTTGCGAAAATTTGGAAGCCATTTTCCAAATACATTTTGAATAAAAAAAACAACCTGACACCCCTAAATTTTGGAATGAACTCCTGCTAAATATAATTAGGAAGATTCCATTTGGTACAAAAAAGATTAAATATGAATAGAAAATCTTACAAAAGTATTCAGTTACTCAAATTAAAGTGTTTTTTTTTTTTTTTTTTTTTGTAAGTAAATGTGATCAATAAGTCGCCTTGCAGATATTAACTTGTAAAGAGGATTGTTTCATTAGAAAAAAAAATGGACAGTGAGATCTCAAGATTACTCAAGTCATCTGAGTGGTATCTAAAAGCTTGCAAAGCATGTGGTTAATTGTTGGAATCTTGAGGTCAATCCTGCCCAGAGTAACTGCACCAGCTTATTATGGAAAAAATGTTTGGCAGAATTTCTCCAAATTTTGGAATATAAATTGAAATGTGTGAAGATCCAGATACATTTAACCATAACATGGTTTTATAATCAGCAATCCGAATCGATACGAGTTCTTTTCACAATCAAAGCACTGACAGTACTGGTGGGTTGATTGTAGATTGGGAAGCCGGGCTTGCATTGGGGACTTAGTGTGTTTCGTTTATTCTTTAAATTTCTGTACTTGAAGCAAACAGTAGACCCTGATAATATGCTGCATTCTGCTGTGTCTGATCTATGTCTACACCATTTGCTAAATTAGATATAAACCCAATACAGGAGCTCAGATTTTTTACACATCACTCTGATGTCACAATAAGACAAGCACTGTTGTAAATAATCAGTACCTGGATTTTTTACATGGTCAACAATGACAATGACAATGACAATACTTTATTAAGTACTCTAGGCCTCCGGCCCATAATACAAAACAATATAATATACATAACTATACAGACTAATCGAGATCAAAGTACTTCTATAAGGACTCTCAATACTATTGTTATCTATAATAATATATGTGTATATACTAGTAATTCTGATATAAGCAGTTTATTCATATTTATCTGCCTACAGGTTTATGCAGTATTTAGTAGCTCACTCCTATAAGTAAAAGCATAGTATATAAACCTTCCTAGATTGAGTGTTTTTATATGGTCATCATTAAATAGCATATAGAACTGTTCCGTGGTCCGATTTCCCGATATTATATCAGACAAATACAAGTTTCTTAATTCTTCATACACAGGACAAATCATGACAAAATGAAACTCATCCTCTATTTGATTATTTTCACATAAAGTGCATAACCTTTGTTCAAATTCAACATTTTCATGTCGTCCTGTCTCTACTCTTAATTTATGAACAGAACATCTTAATTTGCTAAGAGCAATTTGGAATTTTAATGGGATATTCATATTAATATATTTAGCTGTTTGTAATGTCGGCATAATAAATCAATAATGCCGAGCTTTATTTGACTCAGCGATTATTGCATGCCATTCTTGCTTACTGCAGTCAATCAGTCTCTGTTTGAAAGCTTTCATGAACATGTTAATATCTCCTACCTCTTCGTTTAGCCAAACGTATCAAAATCCGTAGTTAAATAACAACTGTTTTACTTTAGTGGCCCATGTACCTCGACCTATTTCGTTAAAACGTCTAAGCATTTTATAACAATGATATGGATATCTGTTTCTATTCATTCTAACCAATCGTAGCCAATACTTAATACATTTGCAAAAATAATCTATATGCAATGGATACTTCCACATTCACCACGTGCAAACGCATTAGCTGTACATGCAGGTAACTTAAGATATTTCTTACAAAACTGATTCTGAACATTTTCTATAATATTTGACTCTTCAAACCCCCAAATCTCTGCTCCATATATCAAAATCGGTTTTATCATTGCATCAAACAGTTTAAAAAAATCGTGGTATTCAAAGTATCCAACTGCCCTTTGTAACTTTGACATTGAAATAACAGCCCGTTTGGCTTGTACAGCTAAACCTTCTTTTGCAGAAGACCAAATTAATTTTGGTGTAATGAGCATACCCATGTATTTATAAACAGATACTGTTTCTATCTTTCTTCCATTATAATACCACACTTCATTTCCTCTTAGATAGCCGCCATTTCTAAAAAACATTATTTTTGTTTTTGATATATTAATTTTCATACCCGTTCTATTACCGAATCTTGCTACAACATCTATTTGGGCTTGTAGAGCTCTCACAGTATCGCTTACGTTTGCCATATCATCAGCATATAAAATTGCTAATATATCGGAGCCTTCATCAGATATTTGGATGCCACTGATACCAGATTGCTTCAATTCTTCTACTAGTTCATTAATAAACAGATTAAACAATATCGGACTGAGCTTACACCCTTGTCGCGTACCTATATTACAGCTAAAATTACTTGTACATTTGCCATCCTTCAATTTTACACAAGAACACAAATCACTATACATACTTATCAAGAGTCGTAAAAATTTACCGTGTACACCTTTACTTATTAAACAGTTTATAAGCTCAACATGATCAATGCTATCAAAAGCCTTAGAAAAATCGACAAAAAGGCAATAAAATCTCCCACCCTTCTTGCCTAGATATTTTTGTCCCATTGACATCAAAGTAAATATATTGTCTATCGTAGAATAACCCTTCCTAAAACCGGACTGTGCTTCATCTATTTTCGAATGTTGATCTGCCCATGTATATAATCTTATGTATAACATATTAGTCAGAATTTTATTTAAAACATCTATGAGTGAAACTCCTCTAAGGTCTAACTATGAACCAGATTTAAAGATAGGACATAAAATACTCTTCGCCCAGTTTTGTGGATACTATCCTACTTCCAATATTTTATTGAAGAGAGTAAGTAGTATGTTGGCAATCTTACTTGAAGTACATATAATCATCTCAGCAAGTAAACCGTCAGGTCCACTCGACTTGCCTAACTTAAGACTAGCTATGCCAGTCAGTAACTTATCCATTGAAATGGTAAATTAAAATAATCATTATACGGACCATCATTATCAAATTCATGTAAATTATCTTTAAATTGTTCTGCCTGCTCACTGTATAAAAGATTTTTGAAATGATCTTTCCAAACTCTACTTTCTATGTCATATGTTTGTTTTGGCTTATATCTATATCTTTTAACATTTTTCCAGAATAAATTATTATTTCCTCTTGCTGCTATCAATGTTTGTCTATTTTGTTTTTGTTTTTCAATTTGTTTCTTATTGCAAATATCCTTAAATCTGTTACGCTTCTCTTTATAATTTCTTAAACTTACACTTGTACCTTCTTTTCTAAATGTGCGTAGTGCTTTATTTTTCTCGGTTTTCAAAATCTTACATTGGTCATCCCACCAAGGCTTCTTCCTTGTATATCTTTTATGATTTGATTTTACTTCCATACCTTCTGCTGCCTTTTGGTATAAATCCACTATTTGGGTTACCCCTTCATCTATGTTCTCTTCAATTTTAACCAAAATACTGTCCTTTAATCTCTCCAAATTTGTATTAAAATTATCTATAAAAACATCTTTATTCTCTTCTTACCATTTATATTTTTTATATATCTTTTCAGATTCTTCATTTATATTATTTATCCGTTCGTGAGTCATAACATTAAACTCAAATATACAATGTAATGGAAAATGCACCGACTCTGTTCTATTTCCTACCTCAAAAAACTTTATAAAAGGAAACAAACTGGTGGAAGCAATAACGTAATCTACAATACTTGACCCATCATTGGCTATACATGTTATTTCACCTGTCTGATCCTTCTCTATTCTACCATTTAAAAAATGTATACCATAAGTTTTACAAAAATCTATGAGAGATAAGCCAAACGAATTGTATATCTTATCTTTAGATTGTCTTTGAAAATGAAAATTATCAGATTCATACAGTACATTTTCATCAAAAATAAAATCTACATTATCATCAATGTTAACATCGTGTATATTACTACACCTGGCGTTAAAGTCGCCCGCTAATACAAGCTCAGCATCAGGATATTTACTGACAATTTCAAATAACTTTGTTTCAAAATTTTCAATACCATTCTTACCAGTTTCTTCATTATATATAGTAGACCCTTCAGGCGATATATATGTAAAACAAAATATGATGTCATTTTCTATTTCTAGCAAGTTACCATTTAGCAATAATATAATACAATCTTCAAAATTGCTAAATATTCTCTTCACCAAATCTTTATTTACCAATGCATGTTTAACAAAAACTGTTACTCCCCCAGAGTCTCTGCCTCTAGTATGCCTTTTCTTACGGACTGTTGAGAACGCCTTATAGCCATTGAAAAAATCATTAAATTGTGTATCACACTTCTCCCAAGTCTCACAAAAACCTATTAGATCAAATGAATTGACATATTTTCTGATATCTTCATCATTTTCATACTTGTCTAACCCTTCAATGTTCCATGAACCAATTTTCAATTTATATCCCGTGTCCGTTCGTCTAAGTTCATAATCATAATTACTGACTGCATCTGGGCGTCGGCCGTGCCGCTACTTGTCAACAATTACTATATTTTCACTGACTTCGTCGTATTCATACGTATCTCCGTCTATAATTAACTTGTCATATTTTAAATATGCTTCCCTTTTCTGGTTAAGGGCATCCGGTAAAAATCTACGCAGATCGTTTCTTGCCTTCATTACCCTGCTTGGAAAGTCCTCGCACACTGTTATGTCCTTACGAAATGTTTCGGTTTCGTCCTGGTCTTGTTCTGCTTCGCCTTCTCCTTCAGTATTTCTAACCTGTGCTGCCGCTAGTTTAGCATTGCTTTCTTTGCGTTTTTGTCTATATGTCTTCAGTATCTTCTCTTTATCTTTGTAAAAGCTAAACTTCACTATTATTGGGTGAGGTTTTTGCCCACTCATCATTCTATGTGCTCTTTCAATGCTAATCATCGATTCATCTGAATTCAAGTCCTTTGCTATGTATTCTTTTACTTTTTTCTCTGAATCTTCCCAGCTTTCGTCTTTCTCTTCTGCTATCCCATAAAATCGGAGGTTTTCTCTACGTGATTGTGCCTCTAACTTTTCGCGCTTCTTTTCACTCTCCTTTAGCTCTTTTTCTAACGCAGAGACTCTATGACTCAAATTACCCACTGTCTCATTTATTTCATCATTGCTTTTTATCAGCCTTTCATTAGTCTCCTTTACCTCTTTAATAGATTTCTCCAAATCACCAAACTTATTTTCAACGTTTCTTACGCTTGACTGGACACTAAGCATTATGTCTTTTAGTTCTGCTATACCAAGTTCTCCGCCAAAGTTTGACTGTCGTGTATCCGTGCGTTGAGAGTGAGATTGAGATTGAGATTGAGGATGGGAGGAGTACGATGCATGTTGACTCGGACTCCCAAACCACGAATTTATTGCTGGTTGACTCCCACCCATGAACATACTCGAAGAAGCAGAAGCTGACGAACGCGGCGATACTGTCTCGCTACTACGTAACCATCGTTGTGATTCCCGTTGTGATTCTCCTCTACCACGACCAGCACCAGCACCCGAATTTACATTACCACCACCCCCACGTGCTTGCTTGTCAGCCGGTTTCGGCGGACCCGGGTTCATCTCGACGCCATGTACCGCCAACAGTGTAAACAGCAATATTCTAATACTCAGTGAAATAGTGCCTGAATTCAGTCTCAGGACCTGGCAGTGAAGTTTACATTTCCTGGGTTGCGTAAAACTACCTATCCGCACACGCCAAAGTTCAATGCTTACACCCATTGTGCCCGTTTGGTCTTGCACCACTGTTCGCACCCTAATATTCACTGGTTCATATGAGAAGTTTATAATCGAGCAGACCCATTTATTCACCGTGCGCGATTCCCCCTAGGCGCCTCTTTTTGAACAACCGAACGATATCCCAGTTAGGTATATTTATGTAATAACCAATACACATCCCAGCCTATAGGGCCATGGTTAGTTGGGCATTACAGTTAGTTAGCTACATTATACACGTGTCAATTTATATAGTCTGATAAATAATAAGTTAATAATAAGTTGATAAATAGTTACTATGTGAAATTATCCTTATAAATCCTTTCTATATATTTAAACACATTTTTAATTGTCACGCTATTTTTTTTTCATTACCACCATGCGCGCACTCGATTAGCCGTCCATAGCCGTAACAATAGTTACATGGAAAGTTAGTAACTTTGGGTCGAAGGACCAAAAACTAGATTGTTTCAACGTTTTTTGGAAATATGTTTTTGCAAACAGTCATATTTTACAGTAATGACTAGTGGTTAGACACTTTTCTGAACATTGGTTTATAAAAGTTTGTTAGTTTTGTTATAAATTTAACAAGGTGACAATCTTCTTGCAAAATATTTATGTCCCCCATCAGAGGGGAGGGGGACATTGTTTTTTGTGCGGATCCCATTTGCATTGGCGTAGCCTGTTTGAAGCACTATAACTCCTGAACCTATGGGTGGATTATGACCAAACTTGCGTAGTAACATCAATAGGATGGGGGAAAACAGTCATTAGGTTATGATGAACTTGACCTAGCTTTTTCAAGGTCACAGGCCCCCAAAACAGTCATTTGGGGCCAAAATGGCTTGTCTGAACTCTATCATTAACAAATTGATTAATGTTAGTCACATTGGTACAATATGTATCAATACAACATACCCTAGATTTGACGTTGACCTTTTTTTCGAGGCCACAGACCCCTCAAAGAGTCAGTTTGGGGCCAAAAATGGCTCAATCCCATAAACAAATTGATTAATTTTTGTCAACCTTTTTTTTACAAATTTATCATTGCAACATACCTTTTTTTCAAGGTCACAGCCCCCCCCCCAAAAAAAAAAACTGTCAATTTTTGCCAAAAATGGTTTGTATACACTCTATCACATTAACGAGTTGAATAATTTTATTCAAACTTGGTACAATGCATCATTACAACATAATGCAGATTTAATTAGATATTGGATGACCTTTACCTTTTTTTTCAAGGTCCCAGACCCCCCCCCCCCCCCAAAAAAAAGGCAATTTTTTGCCAAAAATGGTTTGTATACACTATCACATTAACGAGTTGATTAATTTTATTCAAACTTGGTACAATGCATCATTACAACATAATGCAGATTTAATTAGATATTGGATGACCTTGACCTTTTTTTTAGGTCACAGGCCCCCCCCCCAAAACAGACAATTTTGGGCGAAAAATGGCTTGTCTGCACTCTTATCTCGTTATCAAATTGATTAATTTTATTGTCGCGCCTGCTATTATTGTGTCTTCAGAGGTGTCTATAACAAGCATGGATACTGTACTGATCATAAGTATTGGGACAGACAGGCTTGGCAAACAGTGTGGACCCAGATCAGACTCCTCCTTCAGTTTGATCATGGTCTACCCTGTTTGCCATTTGAGCTGCACTTCTTTGACTCCTTGCTGTATTCAAACTGTTTGCCATTCGAGCGGCACTTCTTTGACTCCTTGCTAGATTGTTTAACAATTTTTTTTTTAATTTTGGGAGAATTACAGCAAGTCCTCAAGGTGTCCTAATTCTTAGAATTTTTATGGTAAACTCTGACTTTCTTTGTCCGCATCAGATCAACAAGCCTGTGTAATGGACACCTCTCTAAACCCTACCTCGTAAAGAAAACCAGGGTTCTGTAAATTAGAGTTTAATTTGTTCTCCTTCTTTTTGCTCAAAAACATAGATTGTGGGTACTCATTAGAACTAAATTGATGAGGCAGTACTACAGAGCACCCACAACATATGTTTTTACTATAGAGACCAGAAAAATACAAAATGAAATTCATTGGAGTGTGATATAAAATGAAGTTTTAGGACATGGCTATATATTATTGTAATGTGATGAAGCTGCTTTGTATCAAGGCTGTCCATAAAGCACATCGCCAAGGCTGATCATATAGCAATATGCAATAAAAAATATTTCATTATTTAGCAACTCTGAAAGAAAACCTGGTACCATAATACTCCTAAGTATTGGTACAGATAGGTGCAGACCCAGATCAGACTGCTCCTGAAGCAGTCTGATCAGTGTCAACACTATTTGCCATTCTATCTGTTCCTTTTCGACCCCCCTGCTGGATCATGAAACAAATTTGTTAAAATTTTAGGAGAATATTACAGCAATTCCTGGCTGTGTTTGAATGTTTAGGATTTTTACAGTAATGGCAAAAAAACAACAACAAAAACAACTCTAATCAGCCATTTTAGCTCACTCAGTCTGTTCAAAGCTTTCGATGGCTACAGGAGTTTCTGTATCTTATAGGCTTCTATCATTAAAGAAGTGTTTTGATGGGGTGTTGACCTGATGCGGACGAAGAAAGTCAGAATTTACCCTAAAAGCTGAGAAAGGCCAATCCACTAACTGGAAAGAAGGACATGAAGTCTGATTTTCTTACATTGTTCTTAAATTTTAACCCTTTTTGTACAGAATGGAATCTTCCTCCTTATAAATACCAGGAGTCCATTCCAAAATTAAGGGGCGTCAGGCTGTGTTTTCTTTATTTCTTTAAAACTGACTTTGAAAATATCTTAACTTTTCACAAACCATGTAGGCCCTGACCAGACGCCACTTTTTGCGGCGTCTGATTTGGGCCGGCACTGTTTGCCAGGGTACCCGTTTTGGGGTTTCTGGTAAAAAATGGGTTAACAGCCAAAAAAGAAAACGAAAGAAATAAAATAATCCCACAGAATTTAAATCCTGTGCTCTGAAATGGGATAAAATCCCGCGGGAGTTAATTTCAATGGAGCCAATATTAGTTACTTTAAACCAATAAATGTTGCATGTTTTATACATAATTGAACAAAATTATTATAGCTTTATCCAAACAAAGCAGATTTATTGGAAATTGGAAATTAGTCAAATCCCACGGGAGAAAAATCCCATTTTCGATTATGGGATAAAAATCCCATGGGATTAAAATCCCGCGGGATTTTTTTAAAATAGTTATATTCATGCTTTACTCATTGTAAGCTTCTCTAATTGACCTTATTAATAGAAAAGAGATATTACACCTTCATTCCAGAGCATTTTAAAAAATAAAAAAATCCCGCGGGGTTTTTCTCCGTAAAAAATCCCATGGGAGAAAAATCCAGCGGGAGAAATTCAAATTAGAGCAGGAGCAGCCATATTTTTTGTGCATGTATTTTAATGTTAAGTAGGTCCATTTTGATAGTTAAAAGCAAGATTTAAAATTTTGAAATTCTCCCGTGGGAGAAAAATCCCTGATTTTTTTATGGGATTTTAATCCCGCGGGAGTGGAAAAAAAATCCCGCGGGATTATGTTATACCCGCGGGATTTTCAAAAATCCCGTGGGATTTTCACCCTTTCACCCCGGTTTGCAAAGAAACCGTTATGTATATCTTCACCAAATCATATAGAAATAATTTGTATAGATCTAAGCTATAACCTAAATGCATTGAAAGCCACCTAAAAGTGTTAGAAAGACTAGGTGAGTTTGCCTAATTTCTGGTGTGGCAAAAAAAAAAACTGGTGGCTGTTACAGTTTCTTTCCCACAAAATGGCCAATGTGAAACGAATTCCACTTGGCAATCCTCGCCCTTACTTCCGTCGCGAATTCCAAAGTCAAATTCCAAAAGTGAACTAAATTAGTTTTTAAGTTTCCGTCCGAAACCTTTTTTATGAATATATTTATATGTGGTTACAGATTGCATGTATAAATTTCTATAAATAAATTTGTTTTAACTAAATCCAAAAAGTTATGAGCATTTATCTAAGACTGATTACCTAAGTCTCGCTTATTGAATGACATGCAACAAAATATTTCATGCAACTCAAATACTGTGTCTACGTACTAATGAATTGTCTTAATATAAAGAAAACAGATTCTCAACAACACAAGCAAAGACCAACATAGCATCTCTATTCGCCGAAAAGAGAAATGACACAAGACACATACTAAACCAGCAAAACAGCATTGACAACCAACTACATAAATCAAGTTAACGTACAAGAAACTAGGACGGAACAACATCCTTGCTATTTTTAAATATATTAATACGTTTGAATCTTGTGTTTTTAAACAACCCAATTTAAAATGAATAGAAGTGAAGGCAATGAACACTAATCGATACAATTACCCTTCATTCCCCCACCAAAGATACCAAAAGAAAAAGAAACACAAACTCAAAACAATGGCACTGTAATTAAAACGTTAAACAATGAAACCAAAACAATGCAGTTTAATATTCTTGCAAGTTTCGAAAATACTTACAAAGCATATTTGGTCGACATTCTGGTTCAGATGCGGCAGAAAATACTAGGGCTGATATCTAGAATTAAAAAAAATAATACTGCCGTTAACATACCACAAATCAGAGAGCAGGTCTGGAAATATAATATTTTGCATATAAAATTAGGTAATGAAATGGTACTGTAACAGACATAGGTCAAAACCATTCTAATTTCACTACAACTACGATCTTACCACTATGAATTTGATGGCAATATTGCATTGCCTCAGGATATCCATTCTCAGTACGATGACTTAGGAGCGCTATCAGGTAGTCCTTATCTCTTTTTTATTATTTTATTTTGTACGAAACATATATATAGTAAAATGGTTATTTGATAAAAAATCGTAGCCCCCGCCCCCATTCCCCGCCCCAGCCCCCAATAAAAATCGACGCGTTTCTATGGAACCCGGGAAGGGACATGCATCTTCTTTTTAATAAGTTATGGGAACAAAACAATATATTAAGTTGTGCGAACGAGATATTATCTTGTACGCACAAGAAAAATATGCTGTGCGCACAAGACGGACAACATATATCTTGTGCGGACAACATAATATCTTGTGCGCACAAAATATTGTCTTGCTCGCACAACATATTATCTTGTTTGCACAACATATTATCTTGTTTGCACAACATAGATCTTGTGCGGGAAACATAATATCTTATGAGTCTGAAAAAATTGAGCTAACAAGATAATGTGTTGTGCGAACAAGATATTAAGATGTGCGAAGATAATATTTTGTGCGCACAAGACATTATGTTGTCCGCAGAAGATTTTAAGTTGTGCGAACAAGATACCTTGTGCGCTCAAGATATGTTGTCTGTGCAAGGTATACGTTGTGCAAACAAGATAATATGTTGTGGGAACAAGATAATATGTTGTGCTAACAAGATAATAAGTTGTGCACACAAGACATTTTGTTGTCCGCATAAGATCTGTGTTGTGCAAACAAGAAAATATCTTGTGCGCACAGATATTAAGTTTAGGGAACAAGATATTTCCTTGTGCGTACAAGATAATAACTTGTTCGCACAAGATAGTGTGCTGTTCGCACAATATAATATCTTATGCGCACAAGATATTATCTTGTTCGCACAACATATTAAAATAAATTGCATGTCCCTTCCTGGGTTCCGTAGGTTTCATATAGATTTTGTGTGAGAAAGTCTATGTATTTAAAACTCATTTATATAGTTTTAAAACTATACAGTAGTATTGTGATATCAAAGTATTTGTTCTAGGTTGTTTTGTCATCAGTGTATTCATAGTGGTAGTTTTCGTTTGCTTTGACCATTACAGTAGAAAACAGTTTATCTTCATTAGGTTAAACTCAATATTTACGTTTGCTTAGACAAACAACTATCTATTACATACAACAGACCGCCAAAGAAAAATACACAAAAATCAAGTGAGATCAAAAGAAGATATCTCTGCACCTATTCAGTTTATTGTGTTCTGTATTCCCTTGTGGCGTTTTGCAACAGTTTTCAGTTTATCGATGCTTTGTCTCGCCATATTGACTCTGATCATGCGTCTCGATAACTAGAATAATAATTGCAGTTTGCTCCCCCATCCTTTGTTTTCACTGACGTCAAGACCAAGTATAGAAAAACCCATAATGCCGCGCCTTTTTAATTCCCTAGCAACTGACAAAAAAAAGACAACAACAAAAACGGGAATTTTTACTATACACAATCAATATTCATGCATAGTTATTACATCAGTGGCATTGTGGGCGTACAAAAAGCGATACAAATATAAACATCAAATACTCAAGATGACCCCCTTTATATGAATTCTGTTTATGATTTTAGCGGTTATTTTCAGAAATGGCCAGATCTTGTCTGGGTGGATATTTTTCTTGCCCTTTAGACCCTATCCGCTGAAAGTTTTGAAAATATCCATTGAATAAACCCATTTCAGATAGGAGTACCCTATTAAAAAGTGCAAGCCCAGAATACGACGTCTGATCATGGCCACCATTATTTTGCAAAATGTTCAACCATTTTCTGATTGAAGTTTTTGGAATTAACTCAGCCTGACGCCCCCCCCCCCCCCCCACCCCGTTTCGAAATTGGACTCGAGCTGTACATAGAGAGGAAGATTCCTATCTATCTGTCTGGTCTGTCTATCTTTCTTTCTTCAATTCTCTTTCTTTCTACTAATACTGCGATCAGTCACATCTGACTATACTAAGTTGGTCATATTGTGCCGTTACCTCAGTCGGAAATAGGTTGAGGAGGTCAGCTTTTTGGGTTGACTGTCATATTTGTCAATCGACCCAGCGTTACTAAATTTAAAAGCATGAGTGCTAATATTCACGTGACTATCACAGACTTATCAGAATAACGGTTACTGATAGAAAAGATCAGACTTATGCGTATTACGGGTTAAAATTTAAAATTTAAATTAAGAACTTGAAGTTTGTTCTCTATTATTTAAATATGGGTTAATTATGTATAGAATCCAGACTGGAATCATGGTTTGTGCCTTGCAAACAGTGTTCACACAGATTAACCCTCAAAACGCTTAAAAACAAGGACTTTGAGGGATAAATGAAACAGTTTATATCTCAGTCCGCCGGCCTTGGTAGCTCAGTCGGTTGCACGTCTGGCTGGGAATCAGATGGACGCGGGTTCAAGACCTGCCGGGGTCGGCTACATTCTTTCGAGTAAATCATGAATTTTTTCTCTTCAGTCATTCTCTTCCTAAGGCTGATCAAGAAGGGCAGTTGTCAGTTTCTGGCGAACGAATGTGCACTGTTCTGGTTAACCACTTACGTATAAAAAATAGAAGTGAAGGCAATGATCAGGAATCGATACAATTAACCCACAGCTCCCATCAGAGACACCAAAGGGGAACACAGACATGAAACAAGAACACTAATTGAAACATCAATAGCGGAAAGCCAAAAGGACAGTTACTTTCCAGCAAAGTGGCCAATTGGCTATCCAAAACAAAATAATATAGGCGATACAAACACTCAAAGACAGACGATAAAAAATAAACCGCGACAGAAGAACTGCCTTGGAACGGTCAGTGAAACGAATTACAATGGGGGGGGGGGGGGGGGTGGCGTGGGGCTTAAATCGATTTTACGTGACCACAATCCTCGCCCTTTCTTCCGTTGCGATTTAGACAAATAATTTGTTCAGTCCGCATGAAAGTCTCAAAACTCATCAGAGTAAACACAAAAATCAAACAACCGCAGAGATGGAACAACGGGAAGGACTCGACAGCAAGAAACCACTGAAATATTGGAGCAAAAGAAAACCAACAGTTAGACTCCGATGGACCGACCCGAGACACAGCATTAGGCTCCAACCAACATTACATTGAATTAGATCTCTCTAAGCCTTTACGCTAGAACTGTCATAGAATCTGAGTCCTGACCTACCGGCGCGCAGTCAGCCTGCATAGGTAAACTGACCTGCTCGATGTGACCCAAATAAACTCCGGATCAAAGAAAAATATCACAATCCAGGACTATTTTCCAAGTCTACAATCAGAGACAATCGATCCACCAGTGAGCAAGTGAGTTTTTGGGTTTTACGTCATATCAACAACAAAGGTCATACGGAGACGAGACGTCGGTTTACACACACATCCGAAAGTTCGGAGAAGCAAGGGATCGATCTTGCGACCCCTGGTTAACACGACCAGAAGCGTAACCACTACACCACGGATAATTCGATCGACCCACCAGTACTCTCAGTGCTTTGATTTGTGAAAAGTTTGGCGCGATTCAATGATGCTGGGACATGGTTTCCTTAAACATTTAGATAATTGCTGTCACTCAGTTGCGGTTAACCAAGAAAGGCTTGCACGGTCATGCAAGTAGGCTTTCACACATGAAAACACATTGGATTGGCTATCAACATGTTTCGGTCAAAAATAAAACAAAGCACCGAAAGCACTGGTGGGTCTTTTGTGTCTTGGAATAAGCTGTGAAAATAGTCCTGAACTGGGACCCTTTCTTTTTTAATTTTTAAATTCCTGTACTTTAAGCAAACGATGATGGCTCTCTATGTGTTAACTGTTCCAATACACGTGTCACCTTTTCTAGGATACTCCCCCACCCCCCACCCCATCCCGCAACGATGTTACGACGACTAGAGTAGTGTGGCTAAAAACAACCATTACCTGGATTTCGTATTGTACAAATAAAGTGGTCACATGGACATCAACAAACCAAGCTACAGTGCTTAGAAACTTAGCAACTTAGTGGTTACGCACCTCGCTATCCCAGACATTTAGGATGAGTCTTTACACGGAGGTCGCATTTCCATATGGCCTTAGTTGTTGGTGAAACGTAAATCTCTCTTCTGCTCTCGGTCAAGTCTGACCATGCAGAGAATGAAGGTTTGAGGTGTGGCACAAACGTTAGCAAAACAATACATTCAGTTTCTGTTCTTCATTTGCATATCATCAAAGGACCCCAACCTTTCGGGGCGTGGATGGTGCTTGCACAGAGCTGACACCGACCGATCATTCTTATACTGGGTAGGATGTTGTGAGTTGGACTGAACCAAACATCTCTATTTGTATATTACTTTGTCCCTTAAACCAAGTTTTGTTTTGTTTTGTTTAAGTCTCACAATACCTATGGGGTTGATGGCAGCTTTCTACAACCCTTGCCTTCTGCAGTCAGTTTCTGAGTTTCTTCTCCTTGGTAAGTAATAATTGTAGGCAGTTTAAAAAACTTAAATTCCACGATTGTTTATCGGCTATGCACACGTTCTTTCATATATACACACGGACGAACTTATTAGTCAATCCTCGTGTTTGAGGAGCTCGAAACACATGTTTGCACAACGTTGGGCGACTAAATTGGTCATTCAATTTAAAGGGGGAATCTCTTTTAATAGCATTTTTGCGCTGTCTGTTAAAAATTTAGAGGCCAATTTTCATTGCAGCTAGTTGATTTGGGAAATGTATTGTTTTTGATTGTGAATTTTGTGTGGTGGCTAAGAGAAAGTCACAGACAGATATCAAAACTATAGGTGAACCATGTTACCGAACTGCACCGTACTTAAGCTAGGGAAACAAAATGGTGGACGGGTCGGTGCACATATTTTGATGACGTCACAAAATAACAACGGATTGTATGTTGTAACTACTGCTCTACTGCGCTAGTAATTTCATGCTATCCAAAGAACTCAAAATGCTCCTGATCCATAAGACCGAATATTACATTTGTAAAACATTATAATGCGTTTTATACTGTTTATCACAATGCTATTAACAATGCTAAGCCGGCCCCCGCCCAACGGGGCTTGAAGAAATAGATGGACTGCATGATGCTTCCACGCAGAGCTGAGACCGACTCGCACACGAGTATTGGTAAACCGCTTAGATCTAAGCCTGCCCAGGCAAAGCGGTGCGAGTCGGCCTGTTCATGTTAATAAAGCCTATTGGTTCATTTGGCGGCAGGGCTTGAGATGTCATTTCATCTCAAGGTCGGGTAAAGTCCCACAAAATTGGAAGCAACGTCTCCAAAATGACCTTTACAGTGTTGACGGGGACGTGAAACCTCAAATCAAACGAATCAAAACAATGCTAAGAATGACATTTTTCATATAAAATTTCATGCAAATGAGTCGATTTAGTATGCCAAACATCATTTCTGAGTGAGTCCTTGAACGTCTTTTGGAATACGCATAGAACCTTTATAAATTCCGGTATATATAAAGTAGCGTATATCCGGCATTTTATTATAAATGAAACAGAAGTGAAGGCAATGGTCAGGAATCGTTACAATTACCTTACTTTTCCCATCCAATACTCCAAAGGGAAAGCAACACAAACATTTACAACCTCACCATAATGAAAACGAAACACGAAAACGAAACGCAATCAAAAGACAACCACACCATGAAATTATAACAAACAAGTTTTGAATAGTAAGATCCTTTGGAAGCAAAGAATACAACAATTAAACATAACAGACTCGGGTTTTTTAGTCTGTTCATGACCAGTACTGAAATGGGCAACACCGGCCACGCCCTCTAGCACCAGACTGCTCATATAAAAGTAGTTATTGTTATTGTTATCTCCCTTTTTTGTGCATTTTCCATAAATATTACCAGACAAAAACCCATTGCCTGTTTGACAGTGAACAACTAAGGTATTGGCTTGTACAATAATCAGAAAAGGTGATATTTTGGAAGCTCATGAAACTTCAATCGCTCCTTGCCTGCTAAAATCGGGTTGAAAAACGTGGATCAAGATTTCATAGTTTCATTACGATAACAATCCCGTGTGCAATAAGCAACTCATTTTACCCTACTTCATATAGAGAAAACTTGGTTATGCGGATGGGCGGGGGTATAAAATATTTTCCTTATTTATGCTCCAAGACATATGTTGTGGGTATTCGTTAGAACCGCCTCAGTGAGGCGGTTCTAACGTGCGTCCACAACCTAGGTTTGGAGTAAAAATAAGCAAAATATCACAAATTGACATCAGAAAAACAACCAGTTTGGAGTTATGTTAGAATTCACAAAACCACATGGGTGTGTTATCGTAATGGGCCCTTAAACGCAGGTTCATGTATAGGGAGAAATATGTGAGACTGTCTCAAATTTATCAGATAAACTGCCATCTGACATAATGGGCATCAAATTTCCAAATCTAATTTGATAGACGCTCAGTCAGAATCAGCCTACCATAACTTCCCATTTATCACACACATGAGTTTCTAATCAGATGCACTGGCTTAGCTAAGTCTTCACTACGTGCATACTGGCAGAGACGCATTTTCTCTAGACATGACTGAAGCTTTTATTACCTGTAAAGTCTGATCCAAAAGACAAATGAGCAGGGTCCATTTCGCAAGCATCATTTGAAAGGAACACATGGTATTTACATTATCTAGTAATACAACGCATGCCAGAATGAAATACTGCTGTCTCGTTTCTTATCTGATAACCAAATCAGACGACCCATTTTATGTAATCATGCAATTACTCTTTTTATCTTCCCGTTAAAGTGCACAAATATTAAGAGTAACAGTGTCATAATAACAAAAGACATGAATCGAAGTATGAATTCCAAAACGGAAATGTGCATTCCCAAAAGCAACGAGACGACATTCAAAGATCTAATCAATCAATTAAAATTGTCAGAGAGAACAATTAAACATTGCTAGACCATTAGTCGAACCCAGGGCCACTCGTTTTCCCTTCAAACACTCTACCGACTGAGCTATCGAGCCAGACGGGGGACCTGTTTCATTTTCCCATGCCTGGTTGTCCCGAATCTGTAAGTCCTATCCAGTCCGGCTGGAAGACGTAGTTTTCAAACGTCGTACGGACACACACTGAGCCATCAAAAGTCGCAGGGGGAGAAAAACGAAAAGGACTCGACCGGAAATCGAAGCTAGGACTTCAAGCATACCGTGCGAGAATACATCTTGCCATACTTTCGAGCCACACGATCGACCTGTTAAAATGTGCAAAATATTATGCTTTACTGTGAGGGTTTTGAAATGTGCTGTGAATATAGCTATCTTAACAACAAGAAAGCAATTATAAGCCCTTTTATAGAACATATTTGACGTCACTACATCTGGTGTTAGGGGAATCTGTGGCGGTCGGACAAAGTCTCCCTGCCCTTCAATATAGTTCAGTTCGTATTTTCTTGTCCTTTGGGATCCTTGATTCCATTTCGGGGTTTTGGAAATATTTGAGGGTCACTGAAGAGGTCTAATTGGTTAAAACTAGCTAGTTTGACCCAAAAAAACTTGCACACTCAGTATTTTTCAGTTGTGTGGTGTATTCTTTGCTTTCAAAGGATAACTCTTTTATAGAACATATTGTAAACAAATGGTGTGTGTTCTCTTCTTTCTGGCTCCGTCCAGCTAATTTAGGCAGATAAGGTCTCGTACATTTAAAAATAACTAATGGCTAATAAAGGTAACAAACTGAATTAAACTAATGCAAGATGGATGTTCTGACGACATAAACCGGGTAGAAACGCCAGCAGCAGAGTAATTATACCAAAAACACATGAGGTTATAGGTCCAATTTTCTAAAAAGAGGTTGTCCTTTGGAAGCAAGGACTGCAACACAGAACTGAAAACCTTGGCATGTACGACATTTTTTTTTGCCAGACTAGCTAGTTTCGGCCAATAACTTCATCAGAGACCCTAAAATAATTTCAAATTTCCGCAGTAGAATCGTTGATCCAAAAGCAGTACAAGGACAGACGACACGTTATAAATTATATACTACCACCAATTCCTAAAGCGAATGTATCGATGCTAGAAAGGGTTGACTAAAACTTCAATTTATCAAACCAACATCTACAACCAAAGTATATAAGATGTCTCGAAAAGTAAACAGTATTGTTAGAACATGAACCACAGTGTGCGTATGTTTGTATGTTTTTGTGTTTATTATATTAAGGACCTTAAATCTATTCTAATGTGCTCAGTATTCCATCATTATTCAGAAAACAACATTGCCCGCTTTGTTAAGTTGTATCTGGCCAGATAAGTTTGCTTCACAAACGAGGTGATTTGTTGTTGTTCTGTTATGAAAGAGGCTTTATGTTAGGAAAGTGACTTCATGTCGTCCCTGTCTGTTGAAAAGCAATCTGAAGTTATAATAGAAGCTTACTGTTCGACGTCTAGATATTTGGATGCTTTATGAAATATTGACAACATCTACTCCGATGGTTAGATTAGTAAATTAACGCTTCAGACTTTATGAATAAAGCACATTCTTCTGATACCGAAGTCTCTTTTTATTTACATTTATCTATTTTAGATTGGTCTGTTTAATGCAAAAATTATGATACACGCGATGATTTTGATTATAAGATTCCAATTTTTCCTATCTTGGATGATGATGTTCCGTGTGCGGCATCCTACTGTGTATATATCGCAATTAATTCGTTTTTTTTTTTCAGAATGACTAGTCATGTAACTGACTTCAACACGCGTAAGAATTTATAAACTGCTAAACTTCTTAATAAGGATTTCGGTATCATAAACATCGCAAAGTCTTTTCTACGTTTATAGACGTCATTCTATTTAGTTTAAAAATGAAATTTTTGAGTTTAATCTCTTCTGCAACAAGGCCTATTGGAACCTGAATTTTATGGTGGCTAGGTAAATAACTGAGAAAAAAGTATATATGTTTGCAATGGTTTCACTACCAATTTCGTAAAATAAATCCTGGATATAAAAATAGGGTACAACGTAGATGTTATTCAACAGACTGCATGCATGATTCTTAACCCTATCACGGTTCTTAACCTTGCTGCCCTCATTAATTGCACGCCGGTGGATCGGGCGTCAAACGCTAAGACAGATCCGGCTTTAAGACGTATTTAAACTTTTTACGTAAGGAAATTAACTGTCCTTTTGGCTTTCGACCCGTGAGGCGTTTTCATTATGGCCAAGTTTTGTTTAGTGTTTCCTTTTCTTTGGTTGTCTTGGATGGGAGGTGTGAAGTAATCGTATTGATTCCTGATCACTGGCTTCACTTCTATTCAGCCGAAGTAGTCAACAGTTGGGCGGTTGTTCAGATTATGACTAAATTGTTTAGAAAGATATATTGACTATGTTCTTGAATGGTTGATCTACTGTTATCTTCTTGGAACTAAAACGATTACAGCTAGTGAGAAAATATGATAACGGTACGTAGAAATCTGTTAAAGAAAAATAATCCCATTTCGATAAAGACAGTAACAATCGGCAATAAAAGCACACAAAATCAAAATGACTGCACCACAAATGCAATTCAAAGAAATCATAGCGCGGGTGGGTCCAATGTTTCTGATTGAAGACTAGAAAATGCTGGAACATTTCATTAAACGGCATCAGTGAAAGATATATGCAAGTCAGTAGAGTGCAAGGAGAACTTAAACGGCCATGACTTTGCAATTTGAACCCTAGCTTTGGTTCCGCTATTTTGATAAACAAAAGCAGCAGGGAGGGTGAATGCACTTTTTATTTCGACCTCAGAAACCCCATTTAATCAATCAAGGCTCCCAGCTTATTTTGACCCAAACATACTCTCTTTTTGGCAAATTAAGCCTCCCACCCCTAAAACATCAATATCCTCCATTTGGCAAATTAAGCCTCCCATCTCTAAAACATTCCCACCCCAACTGGCTGCGACATACCAAGGGCACCCTCCGAGTGCCTCGTATAACAACGCGGGTAAAAAGTCAGAGCTCCAGCGGGCGGCCCACAACCATCGCCGGCCCGGGGCTCTGGCGGGTCCCAGCATACAATATGGGTTTAGACCCACCCCGTTCACCCAAATATTTGCCGTCGGGATAAAGAAGTAACCTATTTAGACTAGTGGTTGTAATGGATATACCGGTTTTATCATCGTTTATTCCAAACCATGCGTAAGGGAAACAACACTTGCAAGTGGTTGACTTTGGTCTCGATTGTATCCTGTGGTTAGCGTTATTTGGGAGAGTATTGTAAAATTCACCTCATGCGTCTCCGCAAGGGTTCATGCACGCGGCCATGCGAGGTTTGTGGGGCTGGGGTTACAAACAAACACCGACTTTGTTGGTCGCACGGGTATGCAAGTGAGAGGAGACGTGCAACCAGAGCGGTAGAGAAGGAATTTAGGCGTATGTCTGCTATCGACATTTTCATTTAGAGAGATATTGGTATAAGCGATATGCCCATTTAACATGGATGAGTTGATCGAAGAAATTCTCGCAGGGATGACAGACCGAGCCCCAGAGGGTCAACAATTTATTGACCTGGACGACCAGGTCCCTCCCCCAGTAGGGCTTCCAGCCGACCAGTGGGTCGAGATTCTTAACGCCAAAGATGAGTTCGAAGTCGACGGCGCCGCTACGGTCTTCTCTTCATGGAGAACAGAAGTAGAAGATCCTCTTGACATTGGCGACATCGAAATGGTCGACGGTATGCATGCCAGAGCCGGCAGGTTGTCCCTAGATGCCCGTATGACACACAGGGCTACCTAACTTCTTGCCGCCCTACCAGAGGGTAACTTCCTGTTGAGAATCAAGTTCTTGAGAGAGAGGGCCGGAGGCGACTGGTTCCTTGAAGATAAATTTGACCCAGTCCGTGTAAACAGAATGAAGGGACAGGCCGTTGTTGATATCTCACTTGCATTAAGGCCTGGCGTGTTGACTGGAATCGATAGAGTCTTCTACCGGAACACCTTCCCTGTCACTGCTGTCGCCTACGGCCTCTACCCAATCAGAGGTCCAGACCCGGCTAACCTCGCCCAACTAAGAGATGGCGACCTCAACTGTGTGGTCCAGAGAGTTGTGGAACACTTCGTAGGAGCCCTGAGGGGTCAGTGTTTGACACCCACAAGGCACCAGAAAATACAGGAGTAGAAAGAGAGGGTCCTTCAGACTGGAGCCTCGGTTGAAGATGAGGCCGACCTAGAGAAAATTCTTAAGCGAGCAAGGGACATTGCTGGGGAGGACATATATAACAGCGGAAAGTACCAGAGAGGTGGGAATGGGATCAGAGGTTAAGTAGAACTCATCTGCCATAACGGCCACGCTTGGTCCAAAGACCTCCACTTCCTCCAGAGTAGAGAGGTTCACATCTACAAGGGCGACGTCTGGCAGGCTATTCGAGAAGCAACCCATTGAGAGCCGATTGCGGTCTGGCTCCTGGGCGGCCAAGACAGACAGCTCTCAGCTGACCAGTTCGTGCTCCTGGACGGCTTCTCCTACAGGACGCGGGAGGCCCAAGAGCGACTCCAAGCAATCTGCGCCAAACTTGGCAACCCTGAACTTGCTGAGAGAGCCTTCGGTGAAAATCACGCGGCCAGCATTGTGGCAAAGGAAAGGAACGGCTGGAAGCCAACCCCAGCCAACCTCCTTCCAGACGTCGAGAAGGCATGTGTGGAGCACGGTTACGGCGGCCTCTGGAACTCGATGAATTATTACACGAGGGAAGTCATCAGCATCGACATGAAGGCCTTCTATCCGGCATCCGTCCAGGGCATGGGTGAAGCCAAACCCTATTTCGAGCGGTTCTGATGCCCAACCCACCGGATGGTCCGTGTAGCCATCAATGGCGCTCTCCCCGAAGACATTGGCACAGGCTTCGCCGAGATCCAAGAATGGGAGTTTGATGCAACCTGCCATACTGTCATCCCTGCCTGGTCCGGGAAGCATTTCGCCTCCGAAAGCGGTGGTTAGGCCCCGACACAGCTCCTTGCCTTCCTCATAGAGTCTGGTTTGCTGAAGAGCCTCAAGGCTCGAGAAGCCATAATCGCCTTTAAAGACAAATGCTACGAATTCGCAATTTTTGTATGATCATCAAAAATGAAAGTTATGCCAGAGCCAACATTTTACCGTTCTTGGGTAAGGAAATGGTTGAAATTTGTGGAACAGATATTGTTTTAGGTTCATTTCATTATTTAACATGTTCAGCTTGGCTATAAACTTCACGAAAACAGTAGCATTGCAACTTATGGAAATTTTAATTTTTCGGCATATACCCAAGATCAGATCAACCTAAATGGTTACAGACTTTTTTAAACGATTTGCTGTAATGCATATTATGGCAAGCTACTAATTACAAGTAAAATCCAAGTTATCTATCAATGATTCACCATCTTTTCATAGAATTTATCTGTATTTTTACCATGTATTTCATCTGGGGGTAGGGGAACGGTTTGTTTAATAAAACAGAAATTAGCACGGTGACCCCTAGTTTTCTTTTAATTTTCTATTCTCTGATAACATCCCCTAGAGAAAAAAACCTTGTTTTATGAAAATTCCAATGTAGCATTTTTCTGTATGGTCCAAAATAATGCAGACAATGAATATTTTTTTAAAGATATTTTGGTTGATGACAAAATTTGTTTTGCAAATAAATTTTCTGAGCTTGAAAAATTGGCTCAATTTAGGCAGCAGTATCTTTTAATATATCATTCTGACTGAAATAAAGATTTAAAAGCTAGGCAAAAGTCATTTTTGACTTGCTATTTACTTACATGGTAGTTTTCTGATATTTCTGGGAAAACAGTTTGGGGTGGTTTCCTTCTTATTCAGATTACTTAAGATTCAGCACGGTGACATATGTTTTTTATTTCATATGTGGTGAGCCAGTATAATATACTGAACATATACAGACTCTTAAACAGTTTTCAATGTAGGAAGTATTTCGTAGCATATGCCCTTAAGAAGCAAACCGATGTGTAGCTCCCAGAAGACCGTGACCAAGGCTGCAGTGTTATCGGCAAGTTCACCCAGGGCGCAAAACCTGCCAACGGAGCTACCAACGGAGTTGGCGGTAAAAGACTGTTACGAAGGCTTGTGACCGACCAAGGAGAACTCGACTTCCTCGTGCGATACACCCGCCAAAGCGGCACCCTGGTCGGAGCTCCCGAAAAGTGTCCTCTAGGCTATATTCTCACGTATTATGATGGCTCCCAACCACAGTACGCTCACCTGAGGGCGAGCATGCTGGCCTACACCCACATCAATCTAATCTCCATGCTTTCAAGGTTTGAATTCGATGAGGCCGTCCGAGTGGCAACCGATTCCATCTATGTAAAGAAAATGGCGCTCTGTAAGCTAGAGGGGGTCGAGGCTTTCAAACCTCATACAATCAATCAAAAAGGAAAATGTCGCATCTGTTACACCCGCCACGACGAGTAGACACCGATGCCACCACGAGACGTGATTGCCCAAGCTCAGTGGCGTGATAAGGGTGAACAACTCTGCATGCCTTCGTGGCACGCGGTCTTCGCCCCCGACCCTGAATATATATCAAACATCAAAGTCCTGCCCGATTCGTCCGCGCAACTTCATGACGATCCCTTGACCCGACATCAGTTGAGCTACCTAAACGGCGGCGGGGCAGCGGCAAGACCACCCGAGCGATCGAGGTCTTCCGCGACAAGAAACCCCTCGTCTTCAACCCGACTCATCGCCTGGCCAAATAGATGTGGGCCAGGGGCGTCCAGGCCCATACCTATCACAGCTTCTTCCGCTGGAGTGGCCAGACTGACTGGACACCCGAAAGGATGGGACAGAAGTTCATTCCCCGCGTGATAATCTGGGACGAGATCTGCACAGTGCCCCGCATCACTCTGGAAACTTTCCTCGACTGGCTCGATGGTCGGGGCGTCCAGGTCATCTGCTGTGGCGACTGGGGGCAGCCGCCCCCAATCACCGGAGAAATGCCGCACGGCTGGCTGCAGCGGAGAGCCGATTACTATGAAGAGGTCTTGGCCAACTACAGGGCAAAAGAACCGGCCCTGAAAACTCTTAAAAGGGAGGTCCGTCTCCAACCAGACCGAGTACAGTGTCGGGCTATGAGACAAGCGCTACCGGCCTGCCTTGGATGAGACAGATTCGTGAAAGCTTGGAAGCCGGGGGACTTGATCCTGACCTCGAGGCAGAAGGTTCGCGACCGGGCCCAGATGCGGCTGTTCGGGAGTCATGAGAAGCATTTCCCTGACCTCCCCGTTCCTCTGCTATATCGTCCCAAGGATACTCGGTGGCAAAACATAATGGTCACCATCCCTGGGCCCTTGGTGCTGGATGGAGAGCGAAACCAGCAGGAGCTCGTTCTGAACGACGTTGTCGAGGTTTCCTTGCAAACCGCCCGTGAGGTCCAAGTTGGCATATGGGGCAAGGACTGGGCTCTTGGCTATGCCATCACAGTCCACTCAAGCCAAGGTCTCACCATCGCAGAACCCCAAAAAGTCTTGCTTATCGATGACTTCCTGCAGTGGTCCAATCTCGCATTTTTGGCAGTGTCAAGGGTGGAGTACATGCACCAGCTCTAAAGGGTAGTCTGTCCCCCAGAGGACACCTGGGGCCACCCATACTCACCGAGCAGCAGCTCCGCAAAGTTATTATGAAGAAGCTTGTGGCCCACAAGCGACAGGACCAAGCAAAGGGGCTCAGGCTTAGCCTGAAGGTTGATCACATCCTAGCACTGAAGGAGGCACAGAACAATCACTGTGCCGCGTGCGATATTGAGCTCCTCTGGGCTTACCAACCAAAGGACACCCAGCAGTTCAGTTTTGACCGGCTGGACGATACCCAAGGCCACACCCGTGACAATGTTCGCCCGACGTGCCTGGAGTGCAACCTGGAGTGTTACGCGGTCCTCAATGCCTAAGGACCCCATCCGGAGGAAGTTGAGTGTCGGGAGGAACAACAAGAAGTTCTTCGCGCAAAAAACCACGCTGAGGTCCATCCTGCAAGTAATACACCACGGGCTGGTCGGGCTGTGTCACTGTGCGCCCGTGCACATCCAGGCACCATATGGGATCAGTCGTTTCAAGCTCGCCAGGCTGGTACAAATAACGAACGCCGACCCCGGACGGGATTTTTGTCTCCTCGAGACCAACAGGACGACCAGGAACTACAGAGGAGGGCTTTTGTGTCACTGATCGCACCCGTATGGCCTCAGAGGGCTTTTTGCCGGTCAGTCGGGTGACCTCGCCATTCAAGGCTGCCACAACGGCAGGCAACGTTTTCACCCACTCTGTAGACCGCTGGCTAGGCTGCACCATCTCCTGAGCGTACTGGTGCCTAAAGATCCGCTCAGCCAAGGTACGAATGAAGCGCTCAACAATGCCCTGGTCCCGATGGATGTCAACCCGACCGCGCCGAACCTGAACAGAGTGCTTTGCCAACAGCTGGCTGACAGAGCCCATGAACTCACGGCCGGGGTCAACCTGGAGCAATTTGGGCCACTTCAGTGGGCTCCGTTTGTAAATCCGAGCCAGGCTATCTGCCGCAGTCTTGTTGATCAGGGGCTCAGCCTCCTTGTAACGGCTGGCGACGTCAACAACCGTGAGAGCGTAGTGGAAGGTTTTCCGCCCAACTCGGTCGTGTGGCAGAAAGAGCAGATCCGCCTGGTGTACTTCGTTCGGTGTGGCGACGTCGAATTTTGGCCATGGCATCTGCCGTGGGGTAGGAAGGTAGATCTGCCATATAGCCTGTCTTTTTGAGCCAGTCCTTAGCCCGCTGCTCACTCACCTCGGCTGCAGACGCCAGCTTCTCAATGTCAGCGAGCACCTTCCAGTACCCCTTTGGGCTATAATATATGGCAGAGAGCTTACTGTCGGCCATTGCTACTAATGTTTTCCAACAGCCTGATATGTCTCCAAAAAGAATGAAAAACTAAAACTCACCTCACTACTTAACTAATCAAAGATTACTTTGTGAGTTTGTAGGCCACAAAGCCGGTAGCAGCCATCCCCAGGATGATGAAGGCAATCTCGCGTTCTTTCTAGTCGTCAATCGGTTGGTAAAAGTCGGAAAGCTGGGACTCGGGCCCAAGGTCAGCAAGGCTGACATTTTTCCCGGTGACCTGCGCATACAGGCGCATCGCGTCATCGACGTCTTTGATGGTTCGAATGGCGAGCTCCTGGCGGCGGAGTTCCTCAGTGATGAAATAAATACGATCGGTCCGTTTTCAAGACCATTCTACCTGTGCAGCCTGTAACTGTTCGTCTGCTTTATCGTGACGCTTTCGCTCTTCGTCGACGCCAGAGCTCTTCAAACTGGAGAACAATTAGTTCGATCCCGAGAACGCCAGGGAGTTCACCAGGGCACCGCCAACGAGCATAGCAATACTTGCCATTTTTTTACTTAAGTAATCGATTACTTCATGATATCAGCATGTATAATCCCCGGTTTAATTAGCATGTCTTTGGTTTCCATGGCGAGAGCGACGTCAACTATGGCGATACCCACCTCACGGGGTGTGAAGTCTAGCTTCGGGGGCTACCCCCCATCGCCATCTTGCCAAGGCGGGCCTATCCCACAGCGATACCACAGACGACTGCGCTATGGTAGAGCGCATTGATAAGCATTTAACCATCAGTTGCCGGGGTTGTCATGGTTGTTGTTGCTGCTGAAGGCATCACTCCATATAGAATGGATCTGTCCTGGTCTCTAATTTTTTCACGGGCCGGGGTTTATCCTGTTGCGCAGATAACTTCCTATTTGACTTGTCATTTTTGCTGTTGCCCTGAGCAACTTGTCGCCGCGATAGGGTCGGGTCACGTGTTGTAGAGCAACTACAGCAATACCAACCGCAAGGCAAACACCGATGATGCATGGGGTCCAGGCTCTTTGTCCTTCTGGCAGAATACCGTGCTGTTTCTGTTGTTGCTTTGCAACATGTTGCTCTGCAACAACAACATCGTTAACGGCGCCATCTTTATTCGTGACATGATGTTTTTCTTTGGTTTCCTGAAGCTCTTTGAGCAGTCTTTCTTGCTTGGCCTTTCGAGCGGCGGCGCCGGCACGACCGACTGCAACCTTTTTTCGGGTCTTTAGGCTTCGTCACTATTTGCGTTACTGGCTGCGCCAGTGACGTTGCAACAGGCTCCGCCCGTGACGTTGCAACTAGCTCCGCCTGCAGAGTTGCAGCGTCGGGCTGTTGATCCTTCCCCTTCATCGTATGATGCATCGTATTCTCCGCAATCATTCTATAGTGAATTGATGGGGCAGCAATGTTCAAATCTGGCATGCGTGAGAGTGATTAACGTTGCGGTGAGCGGAGCTATGCACGTGCCATAGCGGTGATAGAGTTCGCTGGCAGCGCCTTGAAGTGCGCTACCTAGAAACGGATTGCTTTCAAGATCGCGAATGAGCCCTTGTTGGTCCGGGATCGGGACGAACATCCCGACCAGTCCCGAATACAGCCCGAGAGCCGCGTTCGAAATCGTCTTTGTCATGTCTGCCCCTAATCGGGCGGAGTAACGGGCAAAGAACCTCTCGACCTCAGAGTCACTCAGCTCCTCGACCTGGTCGACGGTCAAGGCCTTTCCGTGAGCCACAATTCCGTATTTCCTGGCCGACCCTCCTGCTTCTGTTGCAGCGATCCTTTCGCGGTATTCTTGCACCCTGTCATCTTTCCGTGGCTCTGCTTGTTGCTTTGCTTGTTGCTCTGTTACTTGCTGCGCCAGTTGCGTGTCTGGCGCCGCCGGGTCGTCAAGCATCTGGTCTATCAGCTCGTCAAAGTCCATTCCTATCCACAAAGGAAACAAGGGCGGCCATGTCTAAGATGGAGTCGCAGGCTTGTGCATACATGCGCGGCAAACATCTGGATCACCCGAGAAAAGATAAAAAAAGACAACGAAATGCAGCGCCACATGCAGGCCAAGTACAGCGATTACGGCCTCTACTGAACACATCGTTGTTGTGGTTGCTACGCAACAGCTTCGCAACATCCACGCAACGGCTAAGCAATATTAATCACGTGATAATTATATAATCAGAGGGTTGATCAGTCTTCAACAGAAGCTTAGCGTGTTTTGTCTCGGCTAGCTGCTGCCGCATCAACTCCCGTCCTCGTGCGGGGATCACGTCATTTTCACGCAGACAGTCTTCGAACGAGCCACGATCCTTGCAGTGGAACAAACAGACCCAGCACGTCTGCTCGTGCAAGTCTTTCAAGACGGAGTTGTACTTCTACGTGAGGACCCAGACAGACTGCTCCGCGTGGCGGCCCGAGAACGCCAGCTCTGACAGTGTCTTTCTTCTTCGTCAAAGCCCTCTTAGCGCTGCAGTCGTCTATGATGTATAGGGTCGGCCCGCCCTGGAATACCCGGTAAAACGCTCGCAAGTAATCGTGAAGGCGCTCACCGGGGTCCAGAACGTAAATCTCGGGGTCCGTCCAGATCCAGGGGCGCTGCTGATACGTTCTGTTGTACCGTATGGTGGGACACAGAACCACTACTGGCTGAAATAACACCCGGTAGGGGCCTTCGAGCAGATCGAGGATATAAACGTTTTTTTCGCATCCCGTCTGCCCGCTGATTGTCGTCAAATGGGCCGTGCGCGGTAGGAACTCTTTTAATTGTTGCTCCGGAACATTAATTTATTGTTGCACCGTAACATTTATTAATTGTTCCTCCGGAACATCAATAAACCGCTGAGACGAACCGGCCATTTTCGATGTTAAGCTGTGCATCCATGATGACGTAGAGGTAGATGTTCAATGCGCCAGTAGCGGTACACGTCACTGGCGGCGATGCTGAGGACCTCGTTCCCCGAACTTTTAATGACGGTCTTTTTCACGAGGGCGCGGCCTAGGTTCTGAACCAAAGTCCGATTGGCATCTTAGCTGTGCAGCGTGATCGTGAAGGCTAACCTCGCGGTCCCGGCGACGATGACATCATGTTTGCCGAGGTTGGGGAATCGAACCAGAAGCTGTTGGTTCGGGCCGATCGTGCTGTGGTTGTAAGTTATCGTCACCGATTGCTTCACCCCTTTCACCCCAAGGGGTTCGCGGAGGCACCGGTAGGGGTCAAGCTTTCGTCCGTACTTGCTTGATGACATGGTGTTAACTTCGTTGACAACTTCGTTGTCACTCAATAAAGTCTGTTTTTAAACATGCGCGACAACCTTCAAATTAGTGCCTGTGAAACAAACATAATATGGATTACTTTGAAAACCCCACGTTCGAAGACTGGTCCGACCCTTATGATGCCGCCGATAATGACACTTTCAACCTGCCAGACGCTGTTATGGACCCACCACCGGAAGTCGAGCAAGGACTACGCGCAGCCGGGGACAATCTTCAGAACCTCCGATGTGAGTTAAGACGGACAGCACTTTCTGACCAGAAGAGGCGTCTGGTGGATACTTTCTACAAAGAAGTTAGCCGTGCCTATAAGGGGTTGCGCCTCGAAGGTAGTATAGACTTTGACCAGTTTGGGATTGATGACGACGGTAACACACTCTACTGGACCCCCGGCGACAAAAAGATTCCTATCACCGCGACACGGAGAGGATTCCAGTTTCTGGCTCTGTCCACACTGGCCCCGAAATATGGAACAGGCGGCATAAATGCAATTCGGCAATCATTGGGGCTCACTGACTATAAATCGAATATGCCACGTCTCAACAAAGAGGCTGTGGATACACTCCAAAATGTAGAGGAAACCCTCCCAAAAAATATTGAATCCATCGAGATGACAGAGCTCTCTGGCGTAGTCCACGACGTTATTGGAGATGTCGAGACCGCATTGAATACATTTGATGATCAGCCTATCGACACCGCGTGGGTCACCCAGGCCAAAAGAGAGCTTGCTGGGCTTGAAAAGGTTATAACTCGAACCCGAGACGAGCTCGTGAACAACCTGGCGAAGCCGGAAAAGCGAGGTTGAAAAACACTTGGCCCTGGAACGTCAAAAACTGACGGAGACGAACGACCCAGAGATGCAGCAGGAGAGTCAAGACCGAATCAGAAAACTGAAGGGCAATCTCTCTGACATCGAACTTGAAAGACAGGCAAGGCTCGAAGCCGTCTCTACGAACAGAGAAGATCTCCGGTCCCAGATCTCCCGAATCCGTGAGACGTTCAGGAAGATGCTCCATGAAGACAAGGCGCTGGCTGAGTGAATACGGACACTCTTCCGCGAGCAGGGGATAACGATCGTGAGCATCTTTACAGCGGTTGCGATAGCAATCTCGACCCTAGTGCTTGCGCTCATCGGCGGCGGAAGTTTACCGGCTCCGGCTCCAAAGCCATCCGGCAAGGGCGGGGTCAAAGAGTGGGTAAAAAGCACCTACAGTCCCTCGGACGTGCCCTTGCCAATTTGGTCGGCAAGGCCGCGGCTGCCCTGCCCAAAATCATCGGGTCCATCGTCTCTTGGCTTTTGAGCACGCTAGGTAAGGCCGCTTCATGGCTTGCAGATAATTTATGGGCCTTGGTCATTAGCGTGGGGGCCCTTCTTCTCGTGGCTGCTCTGGACTGGCTAGCGAGACCGCGCATATCACTCAAGATAAACCAAAGCGCCACTAGGCCGAGTGCAATCCCTGCGACTATGAGAGCTGTTTTTTTCTTCTTCAAAGTCGAGACCGTATTTCCAGTCTGCTGGCGGAGCAACCGCGGCAGACTTAGGCGACTCTTCTGGCGGTGGCCCTGCGAGTACTCGCGGATCGGTCCCGGCTGGTAATGCAGTTTTCCCCTGGAATGTCCTTGAGCTGCAGGCACTGCTGGCGCTGATCGGTGCTGCCTTGTTTATTTCAGGGTTGTGGCCGATGACAGCGTCTGACCCCGCTATTTGGCTTTGGTTATTATAACCTTGGACATTGCCGGCATGGAGTGCCATGTCGCTCGGCATCAAGTAAAGCGCTCTACCGCAGACGTAATCCAGTGGTGTGGATGCATATTACAACATCTTTTGACAGCGATGTCGACGGGTGATGCGATGGCGTCTTCGAGATTCGCCGTAAACTGCTTTTGGGTGTCGAACCCCGTCCCGACTTTGAGAATGTTGGAACGGTCTGAGCTTGCGCTCCCAAGATTGCCCAAACATAAGTCTGAATCGAGTCGTTGAGGCGCTCGACACCCGATTCCATGAACGCTTCTGATTTATCGAGAATGAACATCGTCCACGCCTTTGAAATATCCACATTATGGCGTATGGCATCATTCGGGTGAAAGAAAGGGCCATCGGAGCTGTGATCACTGCAGCGGCATTTCCCCGAAGTGGTCATGAAGGTACTAAAAGATCCGAGGCCTTGACACCCGTAGTCCAGCTTTTACCTCCAATCTGTAGAAGGCGAAACGGCGAACTACTCGCAAAGCCGCTTGTAGGCCCTGGAGTCATATTGGTTATCGTACTACCATGAATAGGACTCGTCCCCAGGGAGGGCGACCTTTAGCTCCTCAAACAGACGCCTAATCGTATAATAGACATGAAAGCAATACAGGCTTGCAAGAAGGGGCTCCTCCACTTGGAGATGGTCCTGGAATGAAACACCACATCCGGCGGTTGCGCACCAAACCGCAAAGTTCAGCTGGCACTGCCACCAGCTGAAGGGGGCGTGCTGCCAGCTGTCCCACGCCTTGTTTGCCTTAGTGACGTCCCCGGTAAGCGGAGGGTTTTGATATGCTGCCAGGTGTCCCACGCCTTGTTTGCCTTAGTGACGTCCCCAGAAAGCGGATGGTTTTGATAATCGAAGACGTCCGGGTACTTGGCAAGGAAGAGACTTCCCTTATCGTCGACCATTATGACTAGGGTGGGCGCCCCTGCTGCTGACTCCTTATATTTGAAATGGCTGCCTGCCTGATATTTTGCCGAACTATTAAACGTAAACGCATTTGTATCCATTCCCATTTTTGTGTTGTTGTGCTGTTCAAGTTAATAATTTAATTATTATGTACACCACACTCACTGGCGTTCAAAATGATGTGTCAATCAATCTTGCCAGGACCCTGTCTGCGGGTGAGTGAGAGACTGCTCTCTGCGAGTTGACGTATTATCACTGGTGGTACAACATATTTCACGGCGAAAAGGAAAAATAAGGTCTCAATTTGGTACTAAGTTATTTAGACAAGTTGTGGGTATTCCGATGGGTACTAACTGAGCACCACTCGTGGCTGGTTTGTTATTGTTTTGTTATGATGTCCCTTTCTTTCTATTTTAGATGGGTTTGTTTCGGGCAAAATTTATGATAATCGCGATGATTTTGATTTTGAGATTGTAAATTTTCCTTTTTTGGATGGTGATGTTCCTCCTATGGCGTTTTTTTCGCAATTAATTCGATTTGCCAGAGTGTGTAGTCATGTAACTGACTTCAACACTCGCAATAAATTGTTAACGGCTAAACTTCTTAATCAGGGTTATCGATACCATAAACTACGTAAAAGCCTTTTCAAAATTTTATAGACGTCATTCTGATTTAATTTCAAAATTCAATATTGGACTTAATCTCTTCTGCAACAAGGTCTATCGGAACCCGAAGTTTATGGTGACTAAGTATACAAATTCAGAAAAATATATAACCGCAAATAATTCAGCACCCAATTTCGTAAAATCATTCTTCGGTAAAAAAAAGATTGGGTACAACATAAATGTCATACGACAGACTGCATGCATGGTAGTTAACCCAATCACGGTTGACAACTTTGCTTCCCTCTTTAATTGCACGCCGGTGGGTCAGGCCTCAGATTCTATGACGGTTCCAGTGTAAAGACTTATTGAGCATTAGAGAGATCTACTTCAAGTTGGCTAGTGCCTGATGCTCTATCTCTGGTCGGACCCATCGGCGTCTAACTGTCGGTTTTCTTTTGCTCCAGCATTTCAGTGGTTTCTTGCTGTCGAGTCCTCACCGTTGTTTCATCTCTGTGGTTGTTTGATTATTTGTTTTCACGGAGATGTTGCACTGCTGAGTAAGGAGGCCTTCATGCGGACTGAACAAATTATTTGTCTAAATCGCGACGGAAGTAAGGGCGAAGATTGTGGCCACGTAAAATCGATTTAAGCCCCCAGTGGAATTCGTTTCCGCTGATCGTTCCAAGGCGGTTCTTCTGTCGCGGTTTATTTTTGTTATGGCTTGTCTTTGGGTATTAGTGATGCTTATATTTTTTTTTATTTTGGATAGCCTATTGGCCATTTTGTGGGAAAGTAACTGTTCTTTTGGCTTTCCGCTATAGATGTTAGGTATGTTGTTTCATGTTTGTGCTTCTTTCCCTTTGGTGTCTCTGATGGGAGCTGTGGGTTGATTGTATCGATTCCTGATCATTGCCTTCACTTCTATTTTTCTCAAATAAAAAGACTGAAAAACAATACCTGGCGGGTATTATAACGTCTGTCAGTTGAACGAAAATGTGTTTCAGCAGTTGGGCGCCGAACTCACTCTAGATGAACCCTCTGGTCTACTGCGATTGAAAGTAAAGCACGGAGAAGTCATAACAATGAGTCGCGAATTAGCTAATCTCTTAGGGTTTTCTGACAACACTTTCAGATCTGCTGCGGACACGGGAGTTTACGATAACTTTGGCATTAGTACGTTTTTGAGAAGGTTCTCCGGGATTTTCTTTGCAGATGAGCCACACAAGAAAGCCGTCCATCGTGAGGTCTACTTTAACCTTGCTGAATTAAGTACTTCAGACAATCTGCATAACGGTCGCCCATCTACACTGCTTAGATCTTTCCCCGTCGAGAACGAAAAGTGTGGATCTGGTAGAACTGAATCATTTCCTGTCTTACAGTACAAAAGGTTGTCGTCAGGACCTATTTCACAGATAACTATCTCACTTAGAGATACCAACGGGGAGATGTTACCATTCGAGTATATGAGCGCAACCCTACATATAAGGAATGGTTGACGCAAGCGGCCCCGGTGGGATCAGAAAATGCCCTGGGATGGCTTTGGCTGATCTTGGTGATCTGAGGGGTTCGGTAAGGACGGAAAAGAAAATCAATTGTATGCCTCCCAGCTATCTGATGGGGTCTACAAAAGAAAAGAGGTCGCTCAAGCGGGGTCATTGAAATTTTGTGATCTCAGCGACGTAGATTCCTCACATGCCGTTCCAAAGCGGGTTCATACGCTGACCTTCACTGGGAGCAAGTGGGTTGCTTTTGCGGACCCCGGTCAACAAACTGGGTGCCTTATCGACATCAAGATAGCGTCTCCGTACGTCGTGACTGGAAAACAGCACAAAATCAGAAAAGAAGTAAATAGTGGCACTCGATTGTGTTCGTATATCCCCGGGACGAAGAATATTATCGTTTCCGAAGATAACGTGCTGAAGACAAGCAACAACCGGCAGGGAATCCTGAAAATAGTCTACGAATTCTCCCCAGCGGGACTCATTGGTATGGACTTACCAACACCACCAATCAGCCTTGACCTAATTCTCGGAGATAGACCTGACGACTTTGTCGATGTGTTACCCGGCTTCAAGCTCATATGGCCACAAACGCATGCTACTAAGGAGGTTGGGGTTCACATAGTCACAAAAAAGTGGCTGCTCCTGAAGTGCAGTTCACTCTTGAATGAATCCAACACCAAGCCGAATACCGTCATTTGGATATAAATAATATTTTTATAGGCCCAGTGTCTCTGAAAAGGCTACGATTTACGCCTGGTGCGCTCACAGCAGACCAAACTATAGTCATTATTAGCCAGTTGTCTATTTAAACCCACCAAGCTCGAGGGGTAGTACACGATGGGCCTCTACCCAGGACTTGAAACCTGAGATAATCACCGATTTCAGAGATTTACACTCTTTTCAATAAGTAATATTCATTGAGAGCGAAAGGTTAGATCATATTAGCACTATGACTCTCTATCCACCACTTGATACTGGAGACAAACACCGCCTTCAGCACGTGGCCGAGGTAAAATTCCGTCTCGAAAAAAAACAAGAGACTTCAGAGCCTCGCTGTACGACGTGGGGCTAATGTTGTTGATGGGATTGATACCGCGCTTACTGCGACTAGCGTGGGGCTTGCTGCTTCTGGCATCGGGCTCTTGTCAACTATCATCGCGGCGCCAATCGCCCTTGGCCTTCAAGCTGGAGCGATTCTGTGTGGGTTGCTGGGTGTTGGCGGGAAATTTATTTGCCAGAAACTCCAAACAAAAGCCAAAAAACACGACGAGATTCGTATCTTGGCTGAGTCAAAACTGAACTCAATCACGGACCGCATTTCTATCGCGCTGAACGACGTTAATGTATCTGAAACAGAATTTCGTCTGATTCTGTGTGAAATCGACAAGTTCAATCAGATGAAAGAAGAAATTCGTCAGCGCCAGAAAGGGACTGCTGGTATATCAGAAGACGAAAAAAGAAGTTGTTTCAACGTGCGAGAGACGAGGCGTTAATGACGGCCCGTACCAAGCTGTTGGAAGAGTTGGACAAAACTGGTCACAGTTGCAGCTGAATATTTCTTGCTGGCGAGCTCAAAATAAAAAGCGCAGGCTGGTCAGTACATATACCACACACCGTCCTTTTCATTCTCACGAATTAGCACATAAGAGCCAAACTCTTATCACCAAAGACCAATTTTAACTCCATCTGCTTCTGATCAGTGTCTTTAGGACGAAATGGGTACAACCAACTGGTTGCGAGCGAATGGGTACAACTGGTTGATCTGTGTCTTTAGGACAAGAGGTTTAACTAACTGGTTAGGACCGAATGGGCACAACTGGCTGATCAGTGTCTTTAGGATGAAATGGGTACAACCGACTGGTTAGGACCGAATGGGCACAACTGGCTGATTAGTGTCTTTAGAATGAAATAGGTACAAATGACTGGTAAGAATCGAATAGGCCTCACTCGCTTGTTATCGATCTTGACAAAAATTTACTACCTTGACAAAACTTTTCTGTCTTGACTAAAATAAAACTATTTGGTCAAGAGTAAACAACATTGACAGAAATTTGAATTTTCTCGTCAAGGTTTGTTTACATTGACAGTCAAAATATACTCACAAACCTCACAAACTGTTTGTTTACCTCATGAAAAACAATACACTCAAAATTAATGATATTCTTTTATGGGCCAGCGATATGTTCTTTTTCTTATTAGTATTAGGCAATACGATGTGGTCCTATTGATTTCGTATTACATCTCTAAACGTGTCGAGCAAAAGTTACGCAGACGAAGAAACTATACACTCATTGCTGCGGTGGTGGTCTTGTTTACCTTAGCTACGGTGGTTGTATGAACACTTTATTCGAGAGCCCGGGCCGGCGAGGGTTGTAGGCCGCCCCCTGGGGCTCTGACTTTTTGCCCGCGTTGTTATACGAGGCTCTCATTGGGTGTCCTGGGTATATCGCAGCCAGTTGGGGTGGGATTTTTTTTTGAGGGGGGTGGGGGTGGGGGTGGGAGGCTTAATTTGCCAAATGGAGGATATTGATGTTTTAGGGTTGGGAGGCTTAATTTGCCAAAAAGAGAATATGTTTGGGTCAAAATAAGCTTGGAGCCTTGATTGATTAAATGGGGTTTCTGAAGTCGAAATAAAAAGTGCATTCACCCTCCCTGCTGCTACAAATATCAGATTCGGTAACAACACGATTTGCCATGCTGCAACCATACAGCCTGGTCATTGGTGTTTCAGGGGAAAAAAGTAAGTGGGTCTTAATACCGTGTGCATTAAAGTCATATTTCCGATTCTAAGGACAGACGTTGAGTCTCGTATATTTTTCTTTCTGCCCCAGAGAAACAATTATTTTCACAAATGTTATCTACACTTTTCTTAGCATAGCTGCTGGGAATACTTCATCGAGTCATGATATGCAGTAGCTAACACCAATAAAGCTATTCATAATTTACGCTGCCTTCAGAGTTGTGCATTTAACGTCTTTCATTAGTTGTTAAATTAATCAGGGTTATCGGTATCATAAACTATGCAAAACCTTTGCTACATTTTATAGACGTCATTCCGATTTAATTTCAAAATTCAATGTTGGACATAATTCTCTTCTGCAACTAGGTATATCGGAGCCCACTTTATAAACATATATACAGAACAGCTACCGTTAAAAACCCATATTTTTTTCTCCGCGGTGATAGTCTTTTCTTACTCGGAGAACAAGCTAGAAATTTCAAGAAGAAAAAATAATTCGCGTTTTAAAGTGGTAAATTTCTCCGCGAAACGCCGCGAAATTTATCTGCAAAAATCGCTTTTTCTCGGAGAAAGACAAAAAGTACAGGAGAAGACGTTCACGGTGTTTCTCCGCGAAATCTGCTTATACCTATTGTATATTTGTTCATGTGTATGTATTTTTCATGCATTCAAATTTCAGAGTTTGAAGTACAGACCAGCTACCGGTAATAACCCATTTTTTTGGTTTCGCGGGGAAATCGCCTAACGCGAAATCGGCTATTTTATCCGCAAAACAGCGAGAAAAGATAAAATGAGCGAGAGATTTCTCGCTTAAATTTCTCCAGGTTTCGCGGAGAAAATTCTCGGAGATTCTCGGCGAAAATTTGACGGATTGCTTTCACTGAAAGTGAAATTACCGGCGTTTCGCGGAGAAAAAAATACAACTGGGCTTACGTGAAATTTTCGGCTCATTATTATTTCTTTGATTGTTTGGCGTTGTTTTTGTAAACGAAGGTAAATGGTAGTCATTGTTAAATCATAATCAAATATTCTTTCATGTTACACAATTTCATTTTAGTAATTTATTTCTCCTTTGTAAAAGTCTCTTGACAACTTTTATTCACATCAAGAAAATACGCCTATTTATTCGTTACCCGCTTAAACACCACTTTTAACTGGGGTTTACAGGGGTATACATTATTTATCTAATTTCTGCTCATATAGATTGTGGGTACTCGTTAGAACCGCCTCGCCGAGTCGTTTTAAAGTGTACCCAAAATCTTGAGCAAAATATGAAAAAATGCCAGAATTTTTATCCGAAAATTTTCCGTTTTTAGTGGTAAAATTTTACAATATATTTGAATAGGCGAGTTCTCATAATGAGTCTTACATGCAGGTTAATAACACCATAATGATAGGTGACATTTATAAAAAGCTTAGCTTGATAAAATAGATGGGATACATGATGCTTCCACGCATAGCTGAAACCGACCCGCATGCGAGTACTGGTAAACCGCTTACTGGATCTACTGGATCTAAGCCTGCCCAGGCGTGTTTTCATGATACCAGGACAAATTCATTCGAGCCGACCGTGCTCAACTCAGAACGTTGCAGAATTTGAACCGAACGAGGTGCGAACCACAGCAATGAGAATCCTAGTGAGTGTCAACGCTTTAGGATGCCCATTATCCTCGGGGTGTTTAGTGGATTTAAGGCACTTTCAAGATTATTTCACTTATTTTGTGCGGACCGCTAATCAGAGTTGAGCTAAAACCGGAGTAAGTAAGTTCTGAATAGTTAGATCCTTTGGAAGCAAAGAATACACCAAATAAACGAAAATAGCAGACTCGGTAAGACCACCTTCTGTTGCAGATCTTGGCGTCTCATATGTGGCCCGAGCGAGGCGCAAACCACAGCGGAGAGACCTAATGACCCGATGATTAACCCTTTTTGTACCAAATGGAATCTTCATCCTTATATAAACAGGAGTCCATTTTGAAACTTAGGGGTGTGAGGTTGTTTTTTCTTAAAAAATGTATTCGGGAAATGGCTTAACGTATTGCACACAGTGTAGGCCCTGATCAGACGCCCCGTTCATCGGTGTCTGATCTGGGCCTGCACTGTTTGCTAAGGTTCCCCTTTAGGGGTTTCTGGTACTGAATGGGTTAAGAGTCAGCGCTCTTACCCATTAGGACACGGGGGCCAGTTACCTTCGGGGTGTACAGTATACTTAACAAGATACCAAGGTTGCATGTCTGTACAAACTTCGCTGATTATCTTGGAGAATTTTGTAGTGCTGCTCCAAGTTAGAGATCAGACTTATATGCAGCCTTTGAATGCTTGCCGCGCAATTTCCCCATATTAACCTTTTTGTACCAAATGGAATCTTCCTACTTACATATTGCATGAGTCCATTTAAAAATTTAAGGGTTTCTGGTTGTGTTTTCAAAATTTATTAGGAAAATGGCCGAACGTTTTGCAAACAGTGTAGACCCTGATCAGACGCCCGTTTGCCACGGTAGCCGTTTAGGGGTTTCCAGTCTGAAATGGGTTAATGTACATGTATGAGCAAAATTGAATTGTAAAGGCAAAAAAACACAAGCGGGCCTCCATGTGAGCTTATAAAATTTGATAGCATCAGTGATGTTTAATTACTCGCAGTGTAAGAAAAAGTTCAACCAATATGTAGAGTGAGATCAGCGCCCACATATACATGTATAAACAGGATCCCCTTTATTATATACATTGAGTTTGATTTTTCTAAAGTATTTACTTGAGAAAAAAATAAAGTACTCCCCATATGGTGAACCGACAGAAAATTAACGGTTTTCAATTTATGAAGCGTTTACACAACAGTAAAAAAAAGGAACACAGAAACCATTCATCATGTTCATATTCGTTGTAAAGTGCATAAGATGCAAATCATTATGATTCCAACCGGATCAAAATTATACTTTACGATCGCTCGAGTTGTCCATCTTTGTACAAAGAACATGCATTTCGTCATAATTATGCTTCAAACTTTGTGTACCAAATTTTAATGCATGAAAAAATACATGTACATGAACAAATATGAATGTAGGTATAGGCATATTTCGCGGAGAAACACCGTGAACGACTTCACCTGTACTAATTGGCTTTCTCCGAGAAAAAGCGATGTTCTCGGAGAAATTTCGCTGCGTTTCGCGGAGAAATTAACCGCTGTGAAACGCGATTTTTTTTTCTTCTCGGAGAAATTTCTCGCCTGTTCTGCGAGAAAAAAAGACCTATTACCGCGGAGAAAAATAAAATATGGGTTATTACCGGTAGCTGGTCTGTATATGACGAAATGCATGTTCTTTGTACAAAGAGCGACAATTCTATCGATCGTAAAGGATGATTTTGATCCGGTTGGAATCATAATGGTTTGCATATTATGCATTGTACAACTCTCCACGGCCTAAACACATTTTATTGAGTTTAAAATGCTGTGTTTCTCCTTCTTCGTTTTCTTCTTCTTCTTCTTCTTCATTTAAAGTCAAATTACTAAAAGCACTGGTGGGTCGATTTCCCCTGAGTTTAGCATGAGCTTGAATCCATTTCGTTGAACCTACTATAGATGTTCTTTATACGAACAGAGTAGAACCTGATCAGCCGCCCCGAGCATTTATGTCTGGTCGTTCAGTGTTTCTAGCTTAAGCTTTCTCACAGAGAGAGAGAGAGAGAGAGAGAGAGAGAGAGAGAGAGAGAGAGAGAGAGAGAGATGCACGTGTTTGTCTCACTGTATACTGAGTATCATGAATCGTAAATGAGGTGGTTCCAACTTGGCGAGCACCCACAATACGAGGGATGTTAAAAAAGAATTGCTTATTTCTATCTGGAAACTTCAAATTTCAAGTTAGCCAAAAAGTGCTCATTTCATGCCCTCAAAGTACTACCCGTGGCTAGAAATGCAAAGTTTCAGCCGATGTGTCCACTTCTTGAAGGCGTCACGGTACGCTGATTTGGGCACAGTAATTAGGTACTAAGAAATGGCAGATCCAAGTGCTTGTCGAGACTGGTATTTCCGCCCAGGAAGGCATGATTTCAATTTCGGAAACAAAAATAAATCAATGGGGCAAGGTCTGGGGAATACGCGGTTGAGACACAACAGTTACTTTTTCTTTCTTCAAAAACGCCGTAATTGTTGCGGCGGTATAAGCTGTTGCATTGTCATGTAGAAGACGGACATGTTTAAACCAGTGGCAGGGCGTCGTTTCTGATAATATTTTTTTCAGTTCCTTCAGTACTACGTCTTTGTGGTACTTTCCGGTGAAGTTTTTGCCCTTTGTCACCGGCAATATTATTGTGACTCCTTCACCAGAGAATATTATTGCATTCTACCTTCATTGTACTGAAAGAACGTTTGGCAATTATTGCGCGTTGGCTATGTTTAGTGGCCCAGATCTTATTGCTAACCTTTCCGACGGGCTCATAATAATGGACCTAGGTTTCATCGCCTGTGACGACATTGGAAAACTGCTTTTTGTCATATTTTGGAAACATTTGAAGCTGCTTTTTGGCCACATTAACCCATTGCCTCTTTTTCTCCTCAGTCAACAGATGTGGCACCCATCTAGCAGAAATCTTTCTGACTTTCAAATGCTTCTTCAAAATAAGGTGAACCGTTGATAGTGATACGCCTACCTTTCGTGCAATATCACGACCTGTAAATCTGGCATCTCTTTCAATGTTTTCCTTTATTTTGGAAACGATTTCTTTACGAGAAGCAGATTTTTGCCTACCTGGTCTCGGTGTATTTTGATGGACTCTACACCAGACTCAAATTTCTTTTTCAACCGCCGAACTGTGTCAAAAGACACACAAGAAGGTCCAAAAGCAGCAGAAATTTCAGTCATCAGCTTCTTCGAAGAACAACCAAGTTTTGAGCAAGCTTTGATGTAAGCCCGTATTTCATCTTTTTAGTCGATATTTCTACCAACCATTTTTACTGCAATGGTCAATGACTGCGTGTATTCAAATGGCATATTGTATGTCTTAAACTAAGTCTAACATGTACATTTAAAAACCATTGTGTAGATATTAAATAGCCCTATACAAGTATGTATTGGTTTTGATCGTGCCCCGTGTGGATATCGAGCCAGAGAACAGTAAGCAATTCTTTTCGAACATACCTGGTATATGCTTGGAACATAAGTAAGTATTATCCCCTGTATACTGAGTAAAAAGTGGGATGTACAAGAGGATATATGCTCATATATATATATATATATATATATATATATATATATATATATATATATATATATATATATATATATATATATATATATAGTTTTCTTAGACATGGTGTATGGGTCATTTAGTCTGATACACACCCGCACTGTGGGCATCCGGGACGGTTTATGGGACATTTGTATATGTCCCACAAACCATGTCCAAAAAATGCCTGGAAACCAGTCGTAAATCATGAGAAAATACTTATTTGAGAAAATGTCCCATAGTGTGGAACAGCCCAATATCCCACAGTGTCGTTGCTATTTTTAGAATAACCAACTTGACACCGTTAATTTTTTCTCTTCTGCCTGTTCTACAAATGACCCGCAAAGCGTTAGGTTTCTACATGGATGATGCATTATGGGCAAGTAAAATGGCGGAACTTACGGCCGAACTTACCCGCAGGGGAAACGCAGTAAGTTTCTTTTTTATTGAAAAGCACAACAACAAAATTACAACCTCATAGACATAGAAAATGCATTTGCAGAGTGTTTTTTATGCCTGTGTGATATGAACAGCCGTGTCACGTCTTTGTTTTCAATCTTACTCTGTACATTGAGTGCGGCGAACAGGTCTGAGAGTGAGAAAGTAATGGATTTGCAGACAGTTTTTAACCAAGTGTCATACTGCAATAGATTACTCGTAGGTGTACATTACATACACTCCATATTTTGCGTGATGAAAGCATACAGTAGGCCTAATAATGAATTTTTATTTCCGACCATTAAAACTGGAAACGGGTCAACTCGGCCTGTAACCAACTCGGCACCAGGTCCAGTTGACCCAGGCCGACTTGACTCAGGTACAATGGCCAAATACTGAGGTAGTGGCCAAATGTAGCCGACTCAGTATATAGGTAGATGAATCCGGTCGTTTCGGCCTAAATTTGGACCTGGGTCGTTTCGGCCCGTTTCGGTGTGGACCTGGGTTGTTTCGGCCCTGGGTTGTGTCGACCCAATTTTATTAGATAGCATTTTTTCTGTATAAAATATTATTAGTTAAATTTGAAATATTATTTAAAGGCCCTGTCACATTAGCCATGGTTATGATAGCCCAAATAAAGTGTTTTAATTATTTTAATTTATTCAGCAGAATAACGGTTTAAGGACTAAAACTATATACTTTTCTTTCAACAATGATTGAATTTGATAACCACTAGAATCAACAGGCAAAATCACAAACAAACATGCATTTATCGCCCCCCCCCCTGCCCATCTGGGCTTGAAGAAATAGATGGGCTGCATGTAGAAACGATGTCGTTTCGACAAATGGGCTTTTTTTTTATTTTTGTTAGATTTGCCCATATTGACAAATATAGTATCGTTACTCGGTAGTGATCTCATTTCTTGGCTGCATGATGCTTTCATGCAGAGCTGAAACAGACCACACACGAATACTAGTAAACCGCTTAGAGGATCTAAGCCTGCCCAGGCAGAGCGTTGCGAGTTGGCCAGCCCATGTTTATAAATCCTATTGGTTTGAATGGGCGACAGGGCTTGAGATGTCATTTCATCTCAATTGCGGGTAAAAGTCTGGCAAAATTGGAAGCAATGTCTCCAAAATGACCTATATACAGTGTTGACGGGGACGGTAAACCTCAAATCAAACAAACAAATCACCCTCGCCCATCAGGGCCTGGAGAATAGTTTGGGCTGCATGATGCTTCCATGCAGGGTTGAAACCGATCGCACATGAGTATATACATAAATAAAGAATCCAAAAAATGAATAAATAAAAATTATATTAAATAATGATTAAAATACCTGTTCCACAAAAGCAATGCTGCCACCGGTCACATACGTCACACGTAACGGCCTGGCGTCAGCTATTTACTTCCTTGTCACATGAGATGCACAATTCAGTCATTTTGAAATTTACTTCAACAATCATTAAAAGCGATTCCAAAGATAAGTCATTAAGTGATGAGGTGTTGTCTTGGAGCACCTTATATACATTGGTTGCCGACATTTAATCAAATTTTAAAGCATATCAGTCTTAACATATTTGTTTTTTTATTATTTTTTTTTTTTATTTATTTATTTTGTTTGTAAATTTACAGAACCGCTATTTCCCGACAAACTCAAAAGGCTACTAATTAAGGAAGCTCGCATTTAACATGTGTTTTCAAACTGTTATGTTAACGCCACATAGTTGATCACTTATAAATTAAAATAAGGGGATTAGCTAACTCCATCAAAAGTGATTCACGGGTGATTGATTAACGGGCCATTTAAAGCATCGCAAAAAAAAACTAATTGCAATTGAGTGCTTTAAAAACCTCCAACGTCTCCAGCGGAATGACAGGGCATTATGATCAGACAGATCTGCAATGTCAATTTAAGCCACAGGACACTGTCACCATCAGGTCCAGTGAGTTACTTGAGTGTCTTGGCATTGAGGACCTGGACCTCATCCTGAAAGAGAGAAGGCTCCACTGGTATGGACATGTGGAACGCTCCAACGGTGCAGTCAAGACTGCCTGTGACATACAGGTAGGTGGAAAGCGGCAGCCTGGAAGGCCCAAGATGAACTGGAAGCAGCTGACAGAAAGAGATTGAAGAGAATGGAAGCTCCCTGCTATCGATCCTTATTATAGACAGGCCTGGAGATCTGGTGTAAGATCTGCCAGCGTGCAAAGCCAGCTACCTGGAAGGGGGCCACTTATGTGGACGTTGCCCCTGTACCTGCACGTTAATCAAAAATCCGTTGATGATGATGAAAAATCCTAAAAACAATACGGATCTTGATGACTTGCAGTTGTACTCCTAAGATTTTAACAAATTTGTTAAATTGCAATCCAGCAATGAGTCCAAAAGGTGCAGATGGAATAGCAAACAGTGTAGGCCCTGTGTCAGAAGCAGTCTGATCTGGGACTGCATTGTTTGCTGAAGCCTATCTCTCCCAATACATAGGATCATTACGGTAACTGCTCGTCTCATCATGTTTCGGATACATTGAAAGAGTCATTCCCTATATGTGTGCCCTGCTAACAAGATAATTTCCCCCAATTAATATTTCTTTGTATCTGTTGAACTGATTGGTTAAATAAATATGCTTGACAACAAATTTAATTTGAACATGTTGAATGATCTATCACTATTTAATAACAAGGTCAACATCGCACATACATTTTCAGATTTTAATAATGAAAATTATGATATACAGATAGAAATAATAACATTGACAATTAAAGAATAAAATAATAATTAATAGGAAGTGTCTGCTGACAGCCGGCTGGCACCAGACTTTTAGGTCTAGTGACAGCCGGCTGTCACCAGACCTAAAAGTCTGCTGACAGCCGGCTATAATATTTACTCAATAATAAGCATATTCTTTTTAACTATATAACTTATCCTGTTTCATGAGCTACCATACCGCTTACAGAACTTTGTTGAACAGTGAAGGATGCAATAATTTCTAATGGGGACTTGTATTTTTGTTCAAACTTTGTGTAACAATGCTGGTATTATTGCAGCTTAGTTCTAAATCATAAATTTATCATAAGGTTATTTCTAGGCATACCATCAGCAGAACTTACATGTACAAACTTGAGAAGAGTGGTGGGCACACGCTTCATCTGGGTTTGAACAGCACAGACAGAACTAGAAATGTGTCAATACGACACAGATGCCCCCATCTAGGGGCTCACCTCACTCCAAAAAAGTCATGTAACAACAGTTGTCATCAGACAGCATATCTCGCCTGGAATAGTGTCTGTGAGGTTATTGGCACAGGTGTTTGTGTGGTGGTGGGGTGTATAGCTGATTAAACTTTATAAAAATAACTATGATCGTTCCAAATATGGACCTGTACCCGCCCATCGGGGCTTGGAGAAATAAATTGGGCTGCATAGTGCTTCCACGCAGAGCTGAAACTGACCACACATGAGTACTGGTAAACCGCTTCGAAGGACTAAGCCTGCCAAGGTAAAGTGGAATGAGTCAGACTGTCCAATGCATATAAGCATTTTGGTTTCATTGGGCGGCAGGGCTTGAGATGTCATTTCATCTCAATGTCAGGTAAAAGTCCCACAAAATTGGAAGCAACGTCTCCAAAATGACCTAAATAAGTGTTGACATGGATGTTAAACCTCAATTCAAACAAACACATTCCAAATATGGACCCAATCCATCAAATGGTTTGGAAAATATGAGTGCTTAAAAACTAGAGAGTCACGCATACCCCCAGTCAGCGCCACCCTTTGATATATCTTTCAAGCTTTATGTTTTATGAATAAAGAAGTCAAGAAGCTATACATGTAAGAATCTACAAATGTGCTTGTAAAAGCTAAACCAAACATAAAATTTCTAAATGGACCAATGGAGTGAGGGCATCAAAGTTACTGAAGGGTGGGGGGCATCCATGTTACTGAAGCAGCAGGGTGGGGTATACATCAATGAAATCTTTGGACTTGTATGCAATATCGATGCAAGTATCAATTGAATTTGTCTTAGAGTTTAGAAAATACAGGCATCTACATGTATAAACTTTGTCATATAACTTTAACCAAATGTAAAATTTCTGTTACCTTGAGGTCAAGGTCACTGTGGGTGGGGGGAGGGACATACACCACAAAATCTTTGGAGTGGTATGCAACATTGATGCAAGTATCAACTGAGTTTGTCTTAGCGTTTAGCACATACACACATCTATAAACTTTGTCTTAAAACTTTAACCAAATGTAAAATTTCTGAGTCTGTGACCTTGACCTCAAGGTCACTGTGGGGGCGGGACATGCATCAAAGAAATTTTGAGACCAGTATGTAACTGCAATGTAAGTTAAAGTATCAACTATATCTATCAAAGGGTTCAGAAGATAAAATCTCTTAGAAACTTTGACGCAAAACTTTAACCAAGCACCCCCCCACCACCCCCCATCAGGGCCTGGAGAAATAGATTGGGCTGCACCGTGCTTTCCCGCAAAGCTGAAACTGATCGAACTTGAATACTGGTAAACAGCTTAGGTCTATATAAGTCTGCCCAGGAAGTGATGCGAGTCGGACGGCTCCTTAAACCTTAACGGATTTTATGGGTGGTAGGGCTTGAGATATCATTTCATCTCTGAATGTCGGGTAAAAGTCCCACAAAATTGGAAGCAATGTCTCCAAAATTACCTTAATACTGTTGATCAGGGATTTTCCTACCCTTCAGAATCAGGGTCCAGGGGCCACTGGGTTTGGGAAAAACAGCTCGCTAATATTTATAGTTGGGAATTTAATTCAGCTGTAACTTTGTCAATTTTGGTTCAATTTTTCATGAATTATTTTATCAAAATGTAGCACAACATCAGAAATTGGGAAAGTTGTCATAAAATTTGGGAATATCTGTCTCTAAATTGGGAAAAATAGGGGCCGACTACCGGCCCCAAAGTTGCACTAGGAAAATCCCTGTTGATGGGGATGTAAAATCGCAACTCAAACAAAACAAAAACTTTAACCAAAATGTTACCCGATGGACGGACAGATTGACACATGGACGGATGGACAGACAAATGGTCGAATGACAGGCTAAAACTATATACCCCGTAGCATACTTCATATGCTAGGGGTATAATTAGTCTAGCTTCTAAGACATCCCAGAATATAATGTCAGTGTAGGTAGAACCAATGCTTTGTTATGACTATCAAGTATGAGCATACATGTAATTATGTCCCCCAACAAATAGACTTCATGGCCTAGTGGTTAAAAGCACCAACTGTTAATCATTAGGAGGTTCTGCAAGGGACGGTAATGTGTTTTTTATCCGGGAACTCTGGTTTTTGCCCACCTCTGATTAGCAACCAGCTCAAAATAAGTGAAAATCTTGAAAGGGCCATAAACCAAAACAAAAACAAGAGGTCCATAGGCCACTTTGCTCACCAGATCTCAGGTGGTCACTGTCCACTGGCAGCAATATATTTTAACATATGATTTTAATATACCGATTTTAAAGTCTCCCAAACATACCCCCACAATCCGGAGCACCCATGTCGACACTGTATCTGAAATATTTGTTATTTTATGAAGTGGCGGGGATGGGGCATGGACCCAATGAAGCCATGGTTGGTATCCCATATCAAAAGGAACAAGAATATATATGGATTAAGGGTGGGGATCTGTAAGATTCTTGAGATACAAGGCCTTTTCGGCATCGGAGGGGTAGGGGCATGGCCCCGCTGGACACCAGAAAAGCTCTAGATTGTGTTGTCTCTGAATGTGTTTTATCATAAGGACCAAGAATATATATGGTTTAAGGGTGGGGATTTGAACAGTTTTTGAGATATGAGGCCCTTTTGTGAAATGGAGGGGAGAGGACCCCACAAGTTGGTGTGATTTAATATGTCTAATTATAAGGAATAAGAATACATATGATTATGGGTCTGGGATCTGACTGTCTTCTATGATATATGGCATTTAATGAAGTGGAGGGGCAGGGCATGCCCCCAGCACATTGCTGCGGCACAAAGAGACCCTCAGGTTGGTGTGACTGAATGAGTCTTACCATAAGGAATAAGAAAATATACGGTTTAGGGGCGGGGATCTTGGTGGTTTCTGAAATATATGGCTTTTTATGAAGTGGAGGGGTGGGCCGGCGGACCCAGAACACCCCCTGGGCCCACATGTTGGTATCACTGAATGCGTCTTATCATAAGGAAAAAATTTAATGTGGTTTAGGGATGGGGTAATCTGAACAGTTTCTCAGATATTTCGCCTTTTTTGAAGTGGAGGGTTGGGACATGGCACTCAGGCACACCCTGGGAGACCCCTAGGTTGGTATCACTGAATGTGTCTTATAAGGAACTAGAATATATATGGTTTAGGGGTGCAGATTTGAACGGTTTCTGAGATATTGGATTAACTAAGTGGAGGGGGTGGGGCATGGCCCCAGCACAACCAGGGATCCCCAGGTTGGTGTCACTGAGTGTGTCTTATCACAAAGAACAAGAATATATATGATTTGGGGTTGGGATCTGAATGGTTTCCAAGATACATGGCCTTTTATGTAATGGAGGGGCTGGGACATGGTCTCGGCATACCCTGGGGGACCCCCAGGTTGGCATAAAAGTATATGGCTGAAAGAAATTTACTGAAGGAACATTGGTATAAATTTTTTGTCAAAGGCTTGGCAGTAAATGCCATTTTTCTATTTTCCCCAAAGAAACTCCAAGTTGCCACAGCAACCAAACTAATGAGCCCATTTTCATAAAAAAAAAACACTAACTTTCGCTCCCCAGCCCGGGGATGCTACAGATTAAGTTTGGGCTGAATGGGCCCAGTGGCTTCAGAGGAGTTGTCATTTAAAAGTGTTGACATAAGACGATGACAGACAACTGCCTATCCCATAAGCTTCGGCTCTGGTGAGCTAAAAAAAATAACAGGGGAGAAGGATATGTTGTTTTAGGTGCAGATCCTGTTTGCATCAGCGACAGCGGCTTGGCATATCCTGATTTAGGCACTGAACCTATGGATGGATTGTGGATTTGGGACCAATCTTACATGGTTCACTAGGAGGGGTAAATCAGTCATATTTTGGTTTTAAAAGGCACAGGCCCCTAAAAACTGTCAACTTTGGACAAAAAATGGTTTGACTGCACCCTATCTCATGAACAAATCAATGGATTGTGGTCCAACTTGTCAATATACCAGCAACAAAAAATTTAATTAGACTGGTGACCTTGTCCTAACTTTTAAGGTCATATGCTCCAGAAAACTTGATTTTCAGCCAAAAATTGGTTTTCTGCACCCAAGCTCATGCCCAATTGATGAATTTTAATCAAACTTTATACATTTCTAGTTCTATAATTGGATCCAGATTCCAGACATATGGTGAAGATAAGAATATGAAAATGTAGTTAGTATTGAAGAAATATTATTGCTGGCTGTCAGCAGACTTTTAGGTCTGGTGACAGCCGGCTGGCACTAGACCTAAAAGTCTGGTGCCAGCCGGCTGTCAGCAGACCTCGCCATAATAATAATTTCAACTGTGACACCGTGCCTGGACAAAGCTTTTGTACAACAAACTACTGCATCAGGGTCAATTATAGTTATGTCCTTGACAGAAATTAAGTGAAAAAAAAAATGTCGACAAACTGGTAGGTGATAAGAATAGAGTTAGAGTAAATTAGAAAATATTTTCATTACATCATAAAGGGGTAATATAATTTGGAATGCAATTTCACTGCATACCCTATGGAATATGAGAGACATAAATTCACTACCGGATGGCGAGCCATTCCTACATGGGTTGGCTAGCCCTCTGGTACCGGAAGAGCAGGCTCCTTGACTGGTCGTCCAGTCTTCGACGGGCAGACTCATTCTAAGACTGGTCGTCCAGTACCGGACGGCTAGCCACTGCCATCTATCTGTCTATGTTTGTTTTGTTTGAATAAATGTTAAGCTTTCCCATTGACACTATTTCGGTTATTTTGGAGACGTTACTTCCAATTTTGTGAGACTTTTACCCGACACTGAGATGAAATTACATCTCTAGCCCAGTGGCATCATGAAACCAAGAAGGAATTACCCATTGGAGGGTCTGACTCGCACCACTTTGCCTGGGCAGGCTTAGTCCTATACGAATGGGTTTTTAGCTCACCTGAGCACGAAGTGCTCAAGGTGAGCTTTTGGGATCAGTCTTTGTCCGTCGTCCGTCGTCCGTCGTCCGTGCGTGCGTCCGTCCGTCGTCAACTTTTGCTTTAAACAACATCTCCTCCAAAACTGCTGGACAGATTTTGATCTAATTTCACAGGAATGCTCCTTGGGTGATCCTCAACCAAAATTGCTCAAACTGTTCGGCTCGGGTGAACAAGATGGCCGCCAGAGCTAAAAATAGAAAATTCTTTTAAACGACTTCTCCTGCTTAACCAGTGGATGGATTTTGAAATTATTTCACAGGAATGTTCCTTGGATGACCTTCTACTGAAATTGCTCAAACCTTTCCGCTCGGGTGAACAAAATGGCCGCCAGAGCTAAAAATAGAAAAATCTTTAAACGACTTCTTCTCCTTAACCAGTGGTTGGATTTTGAAATTATTGCACAGGAATGTTCCTTGGGTGCCCCTCTACCAAAATTGCTCAAACCGTTCCGCTCGGGTGAACAAAATGGCCGCCAGAGCTAAAAATAGAAAAACCTTTAAACGACTTCTTCTCCTTAACCAGTGGGTGGATTTTGAAATTATTGCACAGGAATGTTCCTTGGGTGCCCCTCTACCAAAATTGCTCAAACCGTTCCGCTCGGGTGAACAAAATGGCCGCCAGAGCTAAAAATAGAAAAACCTTTAAACGACTTCTCCTGCTTAACAAGTGGATGGATTTTGAAATTGTTTCACAGGAATGTTCCTTGGATGACCTTCTACCAAAATTGCTCAAACCGTTCAGCTCTGGTGAACAAAATGGCCACCAGAGCTAAAAATAGAAAAACCTTTAAACAACTTCTTCTCCTTAACCAGTGGATGGATTTTGAAATTATTGCACAGGAAGGTTTCTTGGGTGCCCCTCTACTTAAATTGCTCAAACCAATCCGCTCGGGTGAACAAAATGGCCACCAGAGCTAAAAATAGAAAAACCTTTAAAGGACTTCTTCTCCTTAACCAGTGGATGGATTTCGAAATTACTTGACAGGAATGTTCCTTGGGTGACCCTCTACCAAAATTGCTCAAACCGTTCCGCTCGGGTGAACAAAATGGCTGCCAGAGCTAAAAATAGAAAAAGCTTTAAATGACTTTTTCTCCTTAACCAGTGGATGGATTTTGAAATTACTTCACAGGAATGTTCCGTCGGTGACCCTCTACCAAAATTGCCCAACCGTTCCGCTCGGGTGAACAAAATGGCCGCCAGAGCTAAAAATAGAAAAAGCTTTAAACGACTTTTTCTCCTTAACCAGTGGATGGATTTTAAAATTATTTCACTGGAAGGTTCCTTGGGGGATCCTCTACCAAAATTGCTCAAACTGTTCAGTTTTAAACCCCATTGGTTTCATTGGGCGGCAGGGCTTGAGATGTCATTTCATCAAAAATGACTTTTACTTCTCAAAATGACTTCTACTCCTAAACAGGCAGACTGATTTTGAATTAATTTCACAGAAATGGTCTTTGGGTCCAACCAAAATTGCTCAAAACCTCCACTCCACCATATATAACCCACAATTCCGTTTGTACAATAGGATCAGGTGAGCGATCCAGGGCCATCATGGCCCTCTTGTTTTTTGGTACTCACATGTGATTTTTTTTTTTGTTTGGTTTTACAGTCCTTTCAAGATTGTTTCACTCATATCAAGCTGATCATTAATCAGAGTTTTCACTGAGTTGTTTGGTAAATATTGCAATATCTGCTGACGATACGCATATCGTGAAGCAGTTTGACGATAGTACGATTACAATACAGCAAACATAGTAATTTGATGGAGATGAGGTGAAAACTTTTGCTGGTTTTGCTTAAATTTGTGACTTAAAAATAAGTTTCTATTTTCACTTTTATCAGCTCACCTGTCACATAGTGACGGGGTGAGCTTTTGGGATCACTTTTCGTCCGTCGTGCGTCCGTCCGTGTGTCCGTCCCTGCGTGCGTGCGTAAACTTCTTCTTCAAGTGACATCTCTTCCTAAACCATTGATCAGATTTTGACCAAATTTCACAAGAATGATCCTTAGGTTGTCCCCTTTCAAAGTTGTTCAAATGGTTCCTGTCCATTGCACATCTACATTAGGTCACAGGAGCCAAAAATATTTTTTTTTCACCGGAAACTTAAAAAATTTTCTTCTCTGAAACCACAAGGCCCAGGTCTTTGATATTTGGTATGAAGCTTCATCTAGTGGACCCCTACCAAGATTGTTCAAATTATAGTGCTGCGGCCAAAAATGCCCCTGCCCCAGGGCCCTTTGTTTTTTAAAATGGGCTTATATAGGGAAAATCTTTAAAAATCTTCTTCTCTGAAACCGCAAGGCCCAGGTCTTTGATATTTGGTATGAAGCTGCATCTGGTGGACCCCTACCAAGATTGTTCAAATTATAGTGCTGGGGCCACAAATGCCCCAGCCCCCGGGCCCTTTGGTTTTACAAAGGATAATATAGGGACAACCTTTAAAAATCTTCTTCTCTGAAACTGCAAGGCCCAGGTCTTTGATATTTGGTATGAAGCTGCATCTGGTGGACCCCTACCAAGATTGTTCAAATTATAGTGCTGGGGCCACAAATGCCCCAGCCCCCGGGCCCTTTGGTTTTACAAAGGATAATATAGGGACAACCTTTAAAAATCTTCTTCTCTGAAACTGCAAGGCCCAGGTCTTTGATATTTGGTATGAAGCTTCATCTAGTGGACCCCTACCAAGATTGTTCAAATTATAGTCCTGGGCCAAAAATGCCCCAGCCCCGGGACCCTTTTGCTTTACATCGGCTTATATAGGGAAAATCTTTAAAAAATCTTCTTCTGAAACCACAAGGCGTCTTTGATATTTGGTATGAAGCTTCATCTAGTGGACCCCTACCAAGATTGTTCAAATTGTAGTGCTGGGGCAAAAATGCGCCCCCGCTCAAGGGCCCTTTAGTTTTACATAGACTTACAAAGGGAAATCTTTAAAAATCATCTTCTCTGAAACCACAAGGCCTAGGTCTTTGATATTTGGTGTGAAGCTACATCTAGTGGACCTTTACCAAGATTGTTCAAATTATAGCCTGAGAACAAATATGCCTCGCCTCAGGCCCTTTGGTTTTACACAGACTTATATTGGGAAAATATTTAAAAATCTTCTTCTCTGAAACCGCAAGGCCCAGGTCTTTGAAATTTGGTATGACTCTTCATCTAGTGGATCCATACCAAGATTGTCCAAATTATAGTGCCAGTGCCAAAAATTTCCCCTCAGGGGCCCTTTGCTTTTACATAGACTTATAAAGGGAAATCTTTAAAAATCATCTTCTCTGAAACCACAAGGCCTAGGTCTTTGATATTTGGTGTGAAGCTACATCTAGTCGACCTTTACCAAGATTGTTCAAATTATAGCCCTGAGACCAAATATGTCCCCGCCTCTGGCCCCCTGGTTTTAAATAGACTTATAACCCTTTTATAGAACATATTATATAGTGAAAATCTTAAAAAAAATCTTCTTCTGTAAAACCACAAGGCGTAGGTCTTTGATATTTGGTGTGAAATTTCATCTAGTGGATCTCTATCAAGATTGTTCAAATTATAGCCCTGGGGCCACAAATGCCCCACCCCGAGACCCTTAGGTTTTACATAGACTTATAAAGGGAAATCTTTAAAAATCATCTTCTCTGAAACCACAAGGCCTACTAGGTCTTTGATATTTGGTGTGAAGCTACATCTAGTTGACCTTTACCAAGATTGTTCAAATTAAAACCCTGAGACCAAATATGCCCCCACCTCGGGGCCCTTTGGTTTTACATAGACTTATATAAGGGAAATCTTTAAAAATCTTCTTCTCTGAGACTGCAAGGCCCATGTCTTTGATATTTGGTATGGAGCTATATCCAGTGGACCTTTACCAAGATTGTTCAAATTATAGTCCTTGGGCCACAAATGCCCCCACCCGAGGGCCCTTTGGTTTTACATAGACTTTTATAATCTTTGAAAATCTTTTTCTCAGAAGATTGTCCAAGTTATAGCCCTGAGGCCTAAAATGGCCCAGCCCGGGGGCCATTTGGTTTTACATAGGCTTATGTAGGGAATATCTTTAAAAACATCATCTTCTCTAATACCGCAAGGCCCAGGGCTTTGATATTTGGTGTATGAAGGCCTAAAATGGCCCAGCCCGGGGGCCATTTGGTTTTACATAGGCTTATGTAGGGAATATCTTTAAAAACATCATCTTCTCTAATACTGCAAGGCCCAGGGCTTTGATATTTGGTGTATAGCTTCATCTAAAGGGCCTTTGCCAAGATTGTTAATTATAGTCTTTGTTGATATTTGGTATGAAGCTTCTCCTTTTTAGACCTCCCTCAACATTATGCACATTATAGCCCTGGGGTTAATAATGACCCTGCCCTGGGGCCCATTTGTTATTCTATGGATCAGGTGAGCGATCCAGGGCCATCATGGCCCTCTTGTTTCCATTGTTCATGTATATTACAGTTAATTTCTACAAAAGAATTAAATTTATAAGTATTGCTTAAAGCTGATTTTAAGGAATTTCTTTGCTTAAAGTTTCTTTTTCATGCCGGAAAGTGTATCGCAATATGTATCGTATCGTGACACAAATATCGCAATATGTATTGTATCGTGAGGTAAATATATCGTTGCAGCCCTATCAGAATTGGGTGAAAACTTGAGTATCTGGAGAAAAACCCTCTGACCTTCCATTGCAGAACTTAGCATCTCACATGTGACCTGAGCAAGGCTCAAACCACTGCAAAGAGGGGGAGCTATTGTGATTGGTCACTGCCCATCGTTGTGATCGTCCATCCAAGTGTCCGTCCATTCACAATAAACAACATGATCGCCTCCTAAACTAGATTTTGACAAAACTCTGCAGAAATAATCTTTGGGTGATCCTCTCAAATTTGTTCAAAGTATTCAATATTCCATGCAGAATTCTGGTTGCCATGACCACAAATAGGGGAAAATCAGAGAAAACTTTAAAAGATCTTCTTATGAAACCAGAAGGCCCAGGATGAGGTATTTCATATTTTGCATGAAGCTTCTTCTAGTGGACCTCTACCCAGATTGTTCGAATTATAGCACTGGGGCCAAAAATGGCCCGAGGCAGGGCCAACTGCGTTAACATAGAAGTATTTAGGGAAAACCTTTAAATATCTTCTTGTTTGAAACAATAAGGCCCTGGAGGTCTTTGATATTTGGTGTGAAGCTTAAATATATGTCTAGTGGACCGCTAGTGGGGCCCAATGGGTTTACATAGCCTAATATAGACAAAATGTTTATAAATCTAAAAGATCTTCTTGACTGAAACCAGATGGCCCAGTGGTATTCGATATTTGAGTTACATAGGGAAAACCTTTAAAAATCATCTTGTCTGAAACCAGAAGGCCCAGGTCTTTGATATTTGTCATGAAGCTAGTACAGGGATTCTGCTGGCCCAAAATGCAGTTCAGACAAATTGTCCAGACAGCTCAAAATTTATCGGACATACTGAATTTCATTTGGACAAGTTTGAAAAGATGAAATTTTCTTACACTAAAATAGTCAATGTTACCACTTTTTAGCTCACCGTCACGTAGTGACGAGGTGAGCTTTTGGGATCACTTTTTTGTCCGTCGTCCGTCGTGCGTGCGTGCGTCCGTGCGTAAACAATTTCATAAACGACATCTCCTTCTAAACCACTGATCGGATTTTGACCAAACTTCACAGGAATGATCCTTAGGTGGTCCCCTTTCAAAGTTGTTCAAATGGTTCCGGTCCGTTCAAATTATAGTCCTGGGTCGAAAAATGCCCCCGCCCCGGGACCCTTTGGTTTTACATATAGGCTTATATAGGGAAGAATCTTTAAAAATCTTCTTCTCTGAAACCACAAGGCCCAGGACTTTGATATTTGGTATGAAGCTTCATCTAGTGGACCCCTACCAAGATTGTTCAAATTATAGTGCTGGGACAAAAAATGCCCCCGCCATGGGGCCCTTTGGTTTTACATTGGCTTATATAGGGAAAATCTTTAAAAATCTTCTTCTCTGAAACCACAAGGCCCAGGTCTTTGATTTTTGGTATGAAGCTTCATCTAGTGGACCCCTACCAAGATTGTTCAAATTATAGTGCTGGGGCGAAAAATGCCCCCGCCCGGGGGCCCTTTGGTTTTACACAGGCTTATATAAGGAAAATCTTTAAAAATCTTCTTCTCTGAAACCACAAGGCCCAGGACTTTGATATTTGGTATGAAGCTTCATCTAGTGGACCCCTACCAAGATTTTTCAAATTATAGTGCTGGGACAAAAAATGCCCCCGCCACTGGGCCCTTTGGTTTTACATTGGCTTATATAGGGAAAATCTTTAACAATCTTCTTCTCTGAAACCACAAGGCCCAGGACTTTGATATTTGGTATGAAGTTTCATCTAGTGGACCCCTACCAAGATTGTTCAAATTATAGTGCTGGGACAAAAAATGCCCCCGCCACGGGGCCCTTTGGTTTTACATTGGCTTATATAGGGAAAATCTTTAAAAATCTTCTTCTCTGAAACCACAAGGCCCAGGTCTTTGATATTTGGTATGACGCTTCATCTAGTGGACCCCTACCAAGATTGTTCAAATTATAGTGCTGGGGCGAAAAATGCTTCCGCCCCGGTGCCCTTTGGTTTTACATAGGCTTATATAAGCAGAATCTTTAAAAATCTTCTTCTCTGAAACCGCAAGGCCCAGGACTTTGATATTAAGAATGATCCTCATCTAATGGACCTCTACCAAGATTGTTCAAATTATAGCCCTTGGGCCAAAAATGTCCCCGCCCCGGGGCCCTTTGGTTTTACATAGACTTATATAGGGAAAATCTTTAAAAATCTTCTTCTCTGAAACCACAAGGCCTAGGTCTTTTATATTTGGTATGAAGCTTAATCTAAAGGACCTCTAACAATATTATTCAAATTATAGTGCTGAGGCCAAATATGTCCCTGCCCCAGGGCCCTTTGGTTTTACATAGGCTTATATAGGGAAAATCATTAAAAATCTTCTTCTCTGAAACTGCAAGGCCCAGGACTTTGATATTTGGTTTGAAGCTTCATCTAGTTGACCCCTACCAAGATTGTTCAAATAATAGTGTTTGGGAAAAAAATGCCCCCGCCCCGGGGCCCTTTGGTTTTACATAGGCTTATATAGGGAAAATCTTTAAAAATCTTCTTTTCTGAAACCGCAAGGCCCAGGACTTTGATATTTGGTATGAAGCTTCATCTAGTGGACCCCTACCAAGATTGTTCAAATTATCAAATTATAGCCCTTGGGCCAAAAATGCCCCTGCTCCACGGCCTTTTGGTTTTACATAGACTTATATAGCGAAAATCTTTAAAAATCTTCTTCTCTGAAACCACAAGTCCTAGGTCTTTTATATTTGGTATGAAGCTTCTTCTAAAGGACCCCTACCAAGATGATTCAAATTATAGTGCTGGGGCCAAAAGTGGCCCTTTGGTTTTACATAGGCTTATATAGGGATAATCTTTAAAAATCTTCTTCTCTGAAACCACAAGGGTAAGGACTTTGAAATTTGGTATGAAGCTTCATCTAATGGACCTCTACCAAGATTGTTCAAATTATAGCCCTGGGGCCACAAATGCCCCCACCCCGGGGCCCTTTGGTTTTACATAGATTAATATAGCCCCGGGGCCATTTGGTTTTGCATAGGCTTATGTTGGGAATATCTTTAAAAAAAATCTTCTTCTCTCAAACCGCAAGGCCCAGGTCTTTGATATTTGATGTGTAGCTTCATCTAGTGGACCTTTGCCAAGATTGTTCAAATTATAGCCTTTGTTGATGTTTGGTATGAAGCTTCACATTTCAGACCTCCCCCAACATTATGCACATTAAAGCCCTGGGGCCAATAATGGCCCTCTCTGGGGCCAACTTGTTACACTATGGATCAGGTGAGCGATCCAGGGCCATCATGGCCCTCTTGTGTTTTATATTAGGATCACTTTTTGTCTGTCATCCGTGCGTAAACAATTTCTTCAAACGACATCTCCTCCTAAACCACTGATTGGATTTGGACCAAACTTCACAGGAATGATAGAAGCCTCCGTAGTGTAGTGGTTACGCTACTCGCCTTGTAAACCAGGGATCGCAGGATCGATCCCGGGCTTCTCCAGACTTTCGGATGAGTCTTTAAACCGAGGTCCCGTCTCCGTATGACCTTAGCTGTTGGTGGGACGTAAAACTCAAATACTCACTCACTCACAGGAATGATCCTTAGGTGGTCCCCTTTCAAATTTGTTCAAATGGTTCCGGTCCATTGCACATATAGGTCACAGGAGCCAAAAATAGATTTTTTTACCGAAAACATAAAAAATCTTCTTCTCTGAAACAACAAGGCCCAGGTCTTTGATATTTGGTATGAAGCGTCATCTAGTGGACCCCTACCAAGATTGTTCAAATTATAGTGCTGGGGCCAAAAATCCCCCCGCCCCGGGGCCCTTTGGTTTTACATGGGCTTATAAAGGGAATATCTTTAAAAATCTTCTTCTCTGAAACTGCAAGGTCCAGGTCTTTGCCATTTTGTATGAAGCATCATCTAGTGGACCTCTACCAAGATTGTTCAAATTATAGCCTAGGGCCAAAAATGTCCCCGCTCCGGGGCCCTGTGGTTTTGCATAGACTTATAGAGGGAAAATCTTGAAAAATCTTCTCCTCTGAAACCACAAGGCTTAGGTCTTTGATATTTGGTATGAAGCTTCAGCTAGTGGTTCTCTACCAAGATTGTTCCAATTATAGCCCTGAGACCAAAAATGCCCCCGCCTCGTGGCCCTTTGGTTTTACATAGACTTATATAGGGAAAATCTTCCAAAATCTTCTTCTATGAAACCACAAGGCTTAGGTCTTTGATATTTGGTGTTCAAATTATAGCTCATGGTCCAAAAATGCCCCCGCCCGAGACCCTTTGGTTTTACATAGACTATATAGGGAAATCTTTAAAAATCTTCTTCTCTGAAACTGCAAGGCCCATGTCTTTGATATTTGGTATGGAGCTTCATCTAGCGGGCCCCAAGCAAGATTGTTTAAATGATAGCCCTGAGGCCACAAATGCCATCCCCCGCACCACCCCCGGGCCCTTTGGTTTTACATTTTACATAGGTTTATATAGAGATTATCTTTGAAAATCTTCTTCTCTGAAACTGCAAGGCCCGGTTCTTTAATGTTTGGTGTGTAGCTTCATCTAGTGGACCTTTGCCAAGATTGTTCAAATTATAGCCTTTGTTGATATTTGGTATCAATCTTCACCTTTTTAGACCTCCCTCAACATTATGCACATTATAACCATGGGGTCAATAATGGCCCTCCCCAGGGCCCACTTGTTACTCTATGGATCAGGTGAGCGATCCAGGGCCATCATGGCCCTCTTGTTTAACAATATTGATTCTTACAAACAATATTGATATAAAGAAGAGTCCAAAATCATTTCAGGACATTTTGTCCAGACTGGCCTGAAATCTTTTTGACAATCATAATTTTTTTAAGGACTATGACCGATGTCCGGCCCCAAACAAAATCCCTATCTTCTACCAAGATTGTTCAAACTATAGCCCTAGTGCCAAAAATGGCCCAGGGGCCGGAGCTCACTGTGTTTACATATAGGTATACAGTCGACGCTTGATATCTCGAACCTTACGGGACCGGATAAAAAGTCCGAGCTATCCATAGTACGAGATAACCAAAGTGTGAAGTCACATGTATATCAGAGCCCATTATTTGCCGTGACAAGCTTGGTATTCTTGTATCTAGTTTAATAGCACTTACATGCACAGCTTATGAGTTTTTAAAAATTGATTATGAAAGTAATGGTCTAGCGATCTTAAAAGATTTCTGCATACATACATATTTGGGCATCCAAATAAGCTAAAAATAGATATGTACTTAAATGGACTGGTTCCCTGCTTGTGCATGCAATGCTTATATCACTTTGGTGAGCAGTACATGCTATACGTCATGCGGTAGTCCCTCGTATTGATAAAAGCAGTTTAGGCCCTGCCGAGAAAGCTGGTCATGAGCCTCGGACAAGGGACAGTACTCAGTTTTGACACTAATGTCAGAGGAGTACGTAAAATATATATTATTGTTCCTTATGATAAGACACATTTAGTGACACCAAGCTGGGGTTCCCCTGGGATGCACTGTGGCTATGGCTGGCTAATCGGAGCTGAAAAGACAATTGATTATCAGTCCTTACATTGTGATCGATAATCGATTAGTTTTCACTGAAGATTTGATCATAATTTTACCTGTCTGGCTTTGTCTGAGCACGACTCTCAGCATATGTTGTATTTTACCATAAGAATATATTTGAACAGACAGGCCTGGACAAACAGTGTAGACCCAGATGAGACGCCGCAAAATGCGGCGTCTCATCAGGGCCTGCACTGTTTGCCACTGATCCAGCGATTTTAGGCACAGCTTTGAGTAGTAAATTGTACTTATCAAATAATAGATTACAAACAAATCAGTACTGATAATCATTCTTGTGGAATTTATTGATCAATTAATAAATTATCTGCTTAATCGTGCCAGCCTTAACTGTGGCCCTGCCCCACCCCCTCGACTTCATAAAAGGCCATATATCTCAGAAACCATTCAGATCCCCACCCCTAAACCATATATATTCTTGTTCCTTATGATAAGACGCATTCATTGACAACAACCTGGGGGCCAAGGGATGCGTCTGGGCCTTGCCATACCCCCTTCACTTCATAAAAGTCCTGATATCTCGGAAACCTTATAGGTCCCCGCCCCATAACCATATATATTCTTGTTAAAATACATGACTACCAGAGGCCAGTGCCTCCCCTGAGCTCTGGTGAGCGTAGTGGCCCATGGGCCTCTTGTTTATTCATGGATTTAAAAAAATGGCACAGTTGTTTTCCTTGAGGAGTATACTGGCAGTGCCATTTGAAACAGTTGAGCGGGTACATGTAGGTTGAAGGTCAAGGTCACAAATGATGAAAATTTTAATGGTCATGAACTGAGGTTTTCAGGTCATAACTTCTACATTTATGCATGGATTTCAAAATAGTTTGGTGCATTTGCTTTCCTTGAGGATTAGAATGCCATTTGAAACATCTGTTTTGGTAGGTTGAATGTCAAGGTCACACTTGAAGGTCAAATGATAAAATAGTCATAAATTGAGCTTGTGTCCGGGCCATAACTGAGCTACATTTATTCATAGATTTATTTCAAAATACATGTAATTGTGCACAGTTGTTCTCCTTGACAAGTATAATTTGTTCAAGTACATATATGTTGATGGTCAAGGTCACACTTGAAATTCAGTTGATCAAAAAATGGTCAGAACTTCTACATTAATTTAATGCATGGATTTCAAAATAATCTGGCAAAATTGTTTATTTTAAACGTTTGTTCAGGTAAGTAGAAGGTCAAGGTCACACATGAAGGTCAGGCAATAAAATGGTCATTTGCTTGTGTAAATTGAAATTTTTGGCTCATAAATATTAAAAAAGTTTGCTGTCTGTAAGCATGATGTTGTTTGCATGGCTTCTGTATAATAGATGGATGGATGACTCGTGATTTTATGTCCTTTTCAACAGTCATATCATGATGATGGGAGATTGATAGTGAAAGGCTGTGTCCAGTGGAACTCCGTTTACAGTTTAGAAGATTTTGCCTGGAGTGTGGATCAAACTCTGGACCATTAGATGAGTAGGCCCGGGCTTAACCCACTGAGTTACCGGGGCTCCTCTTCTGTCTAATAAATGAGTGAATCAGTTCTTCACATGTCTATAGGTTCTAAAGCAGACAGCGGGCTTGACAAGTTGTCCCTGGGCAACCAATCTAGTTTTGGAAATAGGGATTGAATGAAATACTATACACATTGTTGATGGTTTCCAGGATGGTTCTTTTTTAGCTCACCAGAGCCGAAGGCTCCGGGGGAGCTTATAGTATAGGCAGTGATCCGCCGTCCGTCGTCCGCGTCCGTGTCCGCGTCTGCGTCCGCGTCTGCGTCAACATTTTCAAATGACTTCTTTTCTGAAACTACTTGACCAATTGAAACCAAATTACATGTGGAGGCTCTGTGGGAAGGGGGAACGAAAGTTTGTTCGTGAAGACTGGGTCACATGACCAAGATGGCCGCCACACCCATATATGGTAAAAACCTTTAAAAATCTTCTTCTCAAGAACCGAATGGCCGATGATCTTGAAACTTGGTATGCAGCATCGGGGACTCGGGCCCTACCAAGTTTGTTCAAATTATGACCTTTGGTTGACCTTGACCTGTTTTACGTCAAGGTCAAATTTGGTCACTTAGACATTTGTATGGAAAAAAGGCAAAACATAGGATTTTTCTGATTGCATGGTAGCTAATGGCATCAGAAATGGTATTTGCAGTCAGCTGAATGGAAGTTTATCAGTTCCAAAGGTCAAGGTCATTTCCCGACCTTTGTCCAGGACAGCTCAGATTCAGTATTTTCATCTTCTTCTTCACTTGAACTGCTTGGCCAATTGAAACCAAATTATATATGGGGCCTCTATGGGATGGGGGAACTAAAGTTTGTTCATGAGGATGGGGTCACATGACCATTATGGCCACCATGCCCATGTATGGTAAAAACCTTTAAAAATCTTCTTCTCAAGAACGGAATAGCGGATGATCTTGAAACTTGGTATGCAGCATCAGGGACTTGGGCCCTACCAAGTTTGTTCAAATTATGACCTTTGGTTGTCCTTGACCTGTTTCACGTCAAGGTCAAATTTGGTCACTTAGACATTTGTATTGAAAAAAGGCAAAACAGTGGATTTTCTGATTGCATGGTAGCTAGTGGCATCAAAAATGGTATTTGCAATCAGCTGAATGGGAGTTTATAAGTTCCGAAGGTCAAGGTCATTTCCCGACCTTTGTCCAGGACGGCTTAGATTCAGTATTTTCATCTTCTTCTTTCCTTAAACTACTTGGCCAATTGAAACCAAATTACATGTGGAGCCTCTATGGAATGGGGGAACCAAAATTTTTTTCGTGAGGACTGGGTCACATGACCAATATGGCCACCATGCCCATATATGGTAAAAACCTTTAAAAATCTTCATCTCAAGAACCAAATAGCTGATGTTCTTGAAACTTGGTATGCAGCATCAGGGACTCGGGCCCTACCCAGTTTGTTCAAATTATGACCTTTGGTTGACCTTGACCTGTTTTACATCAAGGTCAAATTTGGTCACTTAGACATTTGTATGGAAAAAGGCAGAACAGTAGATTTTTCTGACTGCATGGTAGCTAGTGGCATCAGAAATGGTATTTGGAATCAGCTGAATGGAAGTTTATAAGGCCAGAAGGTCAAGGTCATTTACCGACCTTTGTCCAGGACGGCTCAGATTTAGTATTTTCTTATTGATCTTCACTTAAACTACTTGGCCAATTGAAACCAAATTACATGTGGAGCCTCTATGGAATGGGGGAACGAAAGTTTGTTCGTGAGGACGGGGTCAACTGACCAATATGGCCATCATGCCCATATATGGTAAAAACCTTTAAAAATCTTCTTCTCAAGAACGGAATAGCGGATGATCATGAAACTTAGTATGCAGCATGGGGGACTCGGGCCCTACCAAATTTATTCAAATTATGACCTTTGGTTGACCTTGACCTGTTTTACGTAAAGGTCAAATTTGGTCATTTAGACATTTTTATGGAAAAAAGGCAAAACAGTGGATTTTTCTGATTGCATGGTAACTAGTGGCATCAGAAATGCTATTTGTAATCAGCTGAATGGAAGTTTATAAGTTCCAAAGGTCAAGGTCATTTCCCGACCTTTGTCCAGGACGGCTCAGATTCAGTATTTTCATCTTCTTCTTCACTTAAACTACTTGGCCAATTAAAACCAAATTACATGTGGAGCCTCTATGGATTGGGGGAACGAAAGTTTTTTGTGAGGACCGGGTCACATGACCAATATGTCCGCCATGCCCATAAATGGTTAAAAACCTTTGAATATCTTCTTCTCAAAAACCGAATTGTTGATGATCTTGAAACTTGGTATGCAGCATCGGGGACTCTGGCCCTACCAAATTCGTTCAAATGATGACTTTTGTTTGACCTTCACCTATTTTATGTCAAGGTCAAATTTGGTCACTTAGACATTTGTATGGAAAAAAGGCAAAATAGTGGATATTTCTGATTGCCTGGTAGGCTGTGACATCAAAAATGATATTTGCAGTTAGCTGAATGGAAGTTTATCAATTCCAAAGGTCAAGGTCATTTACTGACCTTTATCCTGGATGCCTCAGATTCAGGTTTTTTTTTATCTTCTTCTCCACTTAAACTGGTGGGATGATTGAAACCAAATTACATTTGGAGCCTCTATGGGTAGGGGGAATGGAATTTGTTTGTAAGGACTGGGTCACCTGACCAATGTGGCTGCCATGCTCATATACGGTAAAAGAATTTAAGAATTTTCTTCTCAGGAACCAAATAGCCGATGACCTAGAAATTTGGTATGTACGGTAATTCTCCTATAATTTCGAACACCCTAAAAATTCGGACACCAAAAATTATTGACAAAAATAATTTCCAAAATACCTTTAAAATCTCGAACAGTGGCATTTTTTATAGGACATCAATTTCTAAAATTTCGAACACTGAATTTCGCTGTGTAATTACCGATCCGTACTATGTTATAATCGCTTTAGTCACATTGGTGACGGTGCCTTCTGATGTGAAGACCAGCCACCAGAAGTTATACTGGCCTGAGTCCCGTTGCGAAGACACAGTCTGATAATCGTAAACCATACCTGACAATGAACATAAGTTTGGAGTGGTCCATTTCGAGTTATAGGCATGTTAGGTTTGTTTTGTTTTTGTTAAGTTTTATAAAAAAAGAAATGTACATACTTTACGCAAATAGTGTTGACTCAGATCAAACACAGCATTCTGAGGCGTCTGATCTGGGTCTAAACTATTTGCCACTGTCTCAATAATGGATAAGGTGACTTCAAAGATTATCAGTACAGGCCATTTTTCGAAGGCGCCGAGTCCACCCCGTAAAATGCCTTTTTATAATGTCCTCCCTAAAATCAACCGTATTTAAATTATTGAGCGCGTCCTTTATCATGTTATTGGGGGAATCCCCATTGTGTCACTCGCCACGCGTGGAGTGGTTTAACTACCTCATATTGCCGATATCGAGCCGCGCCAATCAAAAATGGAACTTACACAGCATACACCACCAGCACAGACTCTAATAGCATCTGCGCAGATTGATCTAAGCCTTGGCTGTTCGGGCCACACTGCGCAGTCTGATGGGACTTGGTTGTTCGGCCACATCTGCGCAGTCTGATCTGAGCCTTGGCTGTTTGCGCCGCATCTGCAGCAGCACGGAGTCTGATCTGAATCTTGGCTATTCCCACTAATCTTAAATGGGGCTTCCAGCATGACTCAGACCGCATCTGTGCAGCATGATCTTAGCCATGGCTGATCGCGCCGCATCTGCGGTAGTGAAGTCTTATCTGAGTGTCGGCTGTTCGCGCCACATCTGTGACAGTGCAGTCTGATCTGAGAGTCGGCTGTTCGCATCAATCTTAAATGGCACTACCAGCACACACGACCCTACACCTTGCGGTTTGATCTTAGCCTCGGCTGTTCGCGGCGCATCAGCGGCAGCACAGTCTGATCTGAACATCGGTTGTTTGCGGCGCATCTGCGGCAATGCAGTCTGATCAGAGCCTCTTCTGTTCGCGGCGCATCTGCGGCAGCGCAGTCTGATCTGAGACTCGTCTGTTCGCATCATTCCAGCAAACTCGACCAACACAGACTCAGACCGCATCTACACTGGGAATAGATTCCGATTAATATGCGCCAGCAAGTTTTCTCTTAGCAACTTCATAATGTATTAATAACGGGAAATATCTCATGGGTCAGCGGTTACGGTTAAGCTTGACGACTTCTCGAATACGGTCCTGTTTTAGGAAATAGCATGCCGATGCAAATATATTGGAAATTACCATCAAAAATAAAAAAAAAAAATGATAAAAAATCTTAAACCATATATTGTAGATATTTGTTAGAACAGCCTCGGCGAGGCGGTTTTAATGAGTACCTACAACCTAATTCTACTTAAAAAGCTTATTTGGAAGGGTGCAGTAATTCTTTCTTCCAATTTCCTGCCCACAATGTCCTCTGGTCAGGGACCACCTTTGGGACTGTTCAAAAGCGGTCTTAAAAACCATTCAGACCACGTGGTCTTAATGTAGGAAATTTACTGTAGTACTGGACGTTGTGCAATAAAGCTATATTCACAGAATGGAAAAGTCTGATCTTAGTTCTGTCTTGTCCAGAATCTCCCCAAACGACAGAAAATAAATAAATAAATAAGTGAATAAAAGATAGATTCCCGATCCGCAATCGGTTGCAGCATTGACCCAACTATGACAATGGAATATTCCACCTAATGAGTTTGGAATCGGCCCTTTCCAATTATAGGGGCTTCAGGTTTGTTTTTATGTTTAGTAAGTTTTACAAAAATTGTAGGTATGTTCAGCAAACAGTGTAGACTCGGACAGATGCCACGTTCTGTGTCGTCTGATCTGGATCACCATTGCCTATTGGGGCATTCACCTACTGTGCAATCAATACAACTGAAATTTATGACACTAAACAGTTCATTAACCCATTTAATACCGAAAAATCCCAAACGGGTAGTTGGCAAACAGTGCAGGCCCAGATTAGATGCCACAGAACGCGGCGGTTGATCAGGGCCTCCACTATTTGCTAAATGTTCAACCAATTACTAAATGAATTTTCACGAAAACAAAACCTGACACCCCTAAATTTTGAAACGAACTCCTGCTATTTATAAGGAGGAAGATTCCATTTGGCAAAAAAGGGTTAAACATGATAAAAGTTAGCTAACGGTTACTGTTGGTCGACTGTAGAAATTGTTTTCATACGGTAACACACCCCTGAGACACATTGCATTTTTCACATCTCCAAATTTGATACTTTTTGATAAAAATCTGTGATATTTTTCTTATTAACACTGCAAACATAGGTTGTTGATGCTCGTTAGAACCGACTCACTGAGGCGGTTCTAACGAGTACCCATAACCTTTTTTTTTTTGGAGCAGAAAATCCTCCCCAGTCGTCTATATATAAAGTGGGGATTAGAGGGTATTCATATCACGGACGTATTCACGTGATGTGTCGGGAGATAAGGGCCGTCGGGCGGGAGACCGGAAGATGGGATTCTAAGTCAGAATACCCCGACGAAATTGGGCGATATCACATGTACGCATCTGCGCAGCCTGATCAGCGCCATCGAGGGCTTGAGGTGTCATTTCATCGGTGCAGAATGACCTGCGTCTTCGCTGGTCGTTCAGCGACCGGCACAGACTCGGATTACGGCCCCCGCCAATCGGGGCTTGAAGAAATATATGGGCCACGCTGAGCTAAAACAGACCGCACTATTTTAAAGATCTCTCGTTGTTCAGCTAACTGTTTTTAAGTGACATAGCCTTTTCCCAGGCGACGTCTCATGATGTTCCGCAATTTTATTGCAGTGCGTCATATTAGCATGTGCAGTTAAAGCAGCCTGTGAATGTTTTCCCGCCAAAACAAACTACATTATTATAGCGAGCAGTTGTTGCTTGTGAAAAGGCACAAACAGTTACTATGATTTCGATTGTTTGATTTGAGGTTTAACGTCCCCGTCAACACTGCAAAGGTCATTTTGGAGACATTGCTTCCAATTTTGTGCGACTTTTACCCGACATCGAGATGAAACGACATCTCAATCCCTGTCGCCCAATGAAACCACTAGGGGTTATTAGCATGGACGGTTCGACTCGCACCGCTTTGCCTGGGAGTTACTATGATCGCTGGTTAGGGTACTGATCTTCGATTTTCTTGATGGTTTCGCATTTGTTTTGCTACATTAATTTACAATGTCCATGTCGCACCAGATGGAACTTTTTAAAAAAAGCACAGACGCATGAACGGTGAAGGCTCATATCAACCCGCGCATTCCCACATTCTGATCAGTGTCTTTGCTGTTCGTATGAGCCTTCTATTCAAAGAACAACACATTTGCTAGATATTTTGGGGGAACGTTGAATTTGGAAAGTAAGACGCGAAACCAGTGAACACTCGGATCAGCCTGCGCATCCGCACAGTCTGATCAGAGCTTAAGCTGTTCGTATGAGACTTCTGTGACATATGTACCAGTCAACTAGCAGCAAACGAAGATCAAGCCACATTGGCTTGGTGCACAGGCCGATCTGATACTTATGTAGTAAAAGTTTTCTTTGCTCTGCGCCGGCTCAAATCCATGGAAATGTGTAAATGCGGTGTAACCTCTGACTTGTAAATGAGGCTGTGACAGTTGAAGACTCACATCAGCCTGCGCAGCCTAATCAGAGCATTTGTGGTTTGAACAAGCTTCTTTGGTCCCTGGGATATTAAAAGAGCAGCAAGCGAAGAACATGGTAGGTCAGAACCTTAAAATTTCGAACAGTGGACTTTTTTGCCAGCTCGAATTTCTAAAAATTCGAACAGCGGCAAAAATAATTATTTAATTTTGTTCGAAATTATAGGAGAATTACCGTAACATTGGGGACTCAGGCTCTACCAAATTTATTCAACTGATGACCTTTAGCTGACCTTGACCTGTTTTACGTCAAGGTCAAATTTGGTCACTTAGACATTTGTATCGAAAAAGAGCAAGACGGTGGATTTTACTTATTGCATGGCAGCCGGATCCATCATAAATATTATTTACAATCAGATGAATGGAAATTAATCAATTCCAAAGGTCAAGGTAATTACTGACCTTTGTCTTGGATGGCTCAGATTCAGTATTTTTATCTTCTTCTCCAGTAAAAGAGCTGTGATGATCGAAACTAAATTACATTAAAAGCCTCTATGGGGATGAGGCAATTGAACATTATTCGTGGTATTGTTGTCACATGACCAAGATGGACACCTTGCCTGTATATGGTGTAAACTACATGACCTCTGGTGAGCGTAGTGGCCCATGGGCCTCTTGTTTTAGATTTTATCTCTTTTGGTCTGCTCCTACATGTAACTGCACCCACCTTCCTCAGACAAAGCCCAGAGGGCAGGACCCAGATCATAACTAAGCTTTAAACAACCCTTGCTTTGCCGGCCTTGTTGGCTCAGTCGGATGCACGTCTGACTGGTGATCAGGAGGACACGGGTTCGACTCACGCCGGGGTCGGCAACATTCTTTCGTGGAGATTGATCATGAAATCTTTTCTACGGTCATTCTCTCCCTTCCGCTGATTCAAGAAGAGCAGTTGTCAGTTTCTGGCGAAAGAATGTGCACTGTACTGGTTAACAGCTTACGTATAAGCCTGCCCAGGAAAGTGTGGATAGGTAAACTGACCGGCTCAAAAATGACCTAAATAGTGTTGACTGGGCCGTTAAACTCCACTACAAACAAACAAACCCCTTGCTTTCATCCTGTTTCATCAGAGCCTACACTATCAAACACCAAATGTCTAGAGATTTGTATAACAGAATAGCTAAAGTGGAAAGTATTTTGTCCACTTCACTCTATCGTTCCTCTACTTAACAGAGCTATTTAGGATTCCTGTTAAAACTTTTCCCATGTGATAAGATGGAGAATGGGCGAATATTGCCACAAAAATAAATGGAAAATATACTTAAATAATCTCTTTAGAAATCATATTGCTCTATAAGGCTAAACCTTTTTTTTGGCTTTGGTTTTACAGCCCTCTTAAGATTATTTTACTACTTATATGAAGCCAATCGTTAATCAGAGTTGGGCGAAAACAGGACAACCCAGAGAAAATCCACCTGACATTCCATTGCAGAACTTGGCATCTCGTCTGTGACCCGAGCCAGGCTCGGTGAGACTAAACTAATGATTAAGAGTCAGCACTCTTATCCACTAAGCCACAGAGTGGGCAACAACCGGAGGATCCAAAGAAAAACCACCTGACCTGATGCAGAACCTAAATTTGTGTCTCACATATGACTCAAGTGAGGCTAGAACCACAACAGTGAAAGACCTAATGATTAAGAGTCAGAGCTCACTAGGCTAAGACTTTATCCCATTGTTTACTGATGGACTCTTTGATTGCTATATATGGGACAAGTCTACTTGTCATATACTGGGTGATATGCCTGTTTTTATGCCCCAACATCAGAAGATACCGGGTGCATATATAGTTTTTTATGCTCCCCGCATCGGATGATGTTGGGGGCATATACATCATTACATGTAGTTTTTCGGTTTTCCGTACGTGGGTTCATGGGTACATGCATGCGTGCGTCCGAAAATACGTCCTTCTGTACGAAAGTGTGTACGTACGTACTCTTGTTAGACTCAGGTTAAGGTTTTTGTACCAGGTAGAGCCTGAATTTTGAAGACATATTTTCCAAACCATACGATGGACTTGGTTCATATTTAGTATGATGATAGATATAGGTCCAACGTTTTATTCAGCACTACATGTACCTCCAGCCATACACATGACCTCAATGTCAAGGTCACAGACTAAGAAATTTTAAATGTTTAAGACACAGGTTAAGGTATTTGTACTAGGTAAAACTTGAGCTCATATTTTCCACACCATGTGATGAATTTGGTTCATATTTGATATGATGATAGATTATAGGTCCAATGTTTTATTCAGCAATAACCCCCACCCAAACCCATGACCTCAAGGTCAAGGTCACAGACTTTGAATTTTTTTTTATGTTTAGACTCGGGTAAAGGTATTTGTACCAGGGAGAACCTAAATTTTTATGATGTTTTGTTTGTTTGTATTGGAGTTTAACGGCCCAGTCAAAACTATTTATGTCATTTTTGAGCCGGTCAGTTTACCTATCAACACTTTCCTGAGCAGGCTTATACGTAAGCGGTTAACCAGTACAGTGCACATTCTTTCGCCAGAAACTGACAACTGCCTTTCTTGAATCAGCGGAAGGGAGAGAATGACCGTAGAAAAGATTTCATGATCAATCTCCACGAAAGAATGTTGCCGACCCCTGCGGGAGTCGAACCCGCGTCCATCTGATCACCAGTAAGACGCGCATCTGACTGAGCCACTGAGGCCGGCAAACTTTTATGATTCATTTGGTTCATATTTGGTTTGCTAATAGATACAGGTCCGAAATTTTAGTCAGTAATACTCCCACCCATGCCTATGACTTCAAGGTCAAGGTCACAGACTTAGAAATCTTTAACATTATTTTTTTAAGAGTTCATATGATGGATTGGGTTTATACTTGGTATTATAATAGATACAGGTCCAACATGACATACAGCAATACCCTACCTACAATTTATGCACATGACCTCAAGGTCAAGGTCATAGACATAGAAATTTTTATGCTCGCCGCTTTGTCTGTCTGTCCGACCGCCCGTCCGTCCGTAATACTCTTTATCTCTTAAAGTATTAAAGGTATTTAAGTGAAACTTGATATAATGATAGAGGGCGATGAGGGGAATCAGAGAATACAAGAACCATAACCCGGTCACCAGTATTTATGGTGTTACTTCCCTAATTAAAAGCTTGCCCGGAGCATACAGAAAGGAAGTAAGTGAAACTTTATACAATGAAAGATACCGGCCCCGATAGTTCAGTTGGTAGAGTGTCTGCTCCGGGGAAGGGGAGGTCACGGGTTCAATCCCGGGCCGCGACATACCAAAGTTGTTAAGAATGGTACTAGCTGCTCCTCGCTTGGCACTCAGTTTTACGGGGTAGAGCTAGGACTGGTAGTCTGGTAGACCCAGTGTCAGGATAATGTGACTGGGTGTGGTATCATGTAATGTGTCTAGGACATGATACTTCAGTGAGGCAGCACTATAAAAGTGAGCATTGAGCTCCCTGTCGCAACCAGACACCGTCATGATATGACTGAAAAATTGTTGAAAGCGACGTTAAACCCGAATTCACACACACACACACATCCTACTGCACATCTTCGGGAAGCATCCTTCGGTTTCACTGAATTTCTTGTTAAATTTTAAGTACATTAAGAGCTCATATTTTCCAAACCATATTAAATGGATTTGCTTCATATTTGGTATGGTGATAGTTACTGGTCCAAAGTTTTATTCAGCCATACGACAGCCCCCTGATATCTAGGTCAAGGTCACAGACTCAAAAATTTTTGATGTTAAAGATTTTTAGAGCTCATTCTTTTCCAACCATATAATGGATTTGCTTCATATTTGGAATGATGGTAGATACAGGTTGAAAGTGTCTTTCAGCCATTACCCTGCCCTTGCCCCATGACTTGAAGGTCAAGGTCACGGACTTAGAAATTTTTTTATGTTAAAGTTTTAATTGCTCATGAATATTTTTCAAAGGCTGAATCGGCAATACCTGCCCACCTATGCCAATGACCTAAAGCACACATTTCCAGATGAGTTATGCTGTCCAATGACAGCTGTTATCGCAACATGATTTTTTCAGGTTGAAGCGGGCCCCTAGGGAGGGGCATCTGTGTCGTATTTTGCACATTTTCTATTTTTGTCCTTATTCTATTTTCTATTAAAAATTCTGTTAGCTAATATTGAGGCGCTGATCAGATGCCGTGTTCTGCGGCCGTGTTCTGCGGCATCTGATCTGGGCCTGCACTGTTTGCCGAGGTACCCATTTAGGGGTTGCCCCCCCAAAATGGGTTAAAAAAATTGTTCATCCTACAGTTTTTATGCTTCTTACTCACCAGAGCCAAAGGCTTTAGGAAAGCTTATACGAGACTCAGTTGTCCATCATTGTTTGTTGCCTATGAAATATTTCAAATAACACCTCCTTCAAACTTAAATTAAAGCCACTGGCCTAGTTGGGCTCAAATTTGATTTGTAGCAACTAGCATTCATGGTTTGTGAAATTGATAGTTCATGGTTTGTATGAAAATGTCAACAAATTGGGTAACTTTAAATCTAACATGCATGAATCACCATGCCAGTCCAAAAAAACAAGCGGTGGTAATTTGGAACTGGACTCTGGTGAGCCTGTGTGCAGGGTTTTCCATCAGATTTTTCTTAAGAGGCCATTCACCAGTTTGAGGCGGCAAATTTCTAAAATTTCTTAAGACTTAAATTAAAAAAACAAAACAAAACATTTGACATGACCAGAAAATAAATTGAGGCGGTCATTTTGGCATCCTACCGCCTCTTAATGAAAACCCTGTAGGTGTTGCAATTATTTTCTGCTCTAGAACCATCAGTTTAGTATGTTAGATCATAGCAGATCATAGTTGCTAGAAATGCAAAGTATCGCTATGTGCATAACACTGTATACATGTATTGAATTATTTTAGACCTCTGGACCAGTTATGAGCTACCTAGAGACAGTTAGTGAGACTTCTGACAGAATCTGTGTTGCCAAGTCAGACAAGAAGCATTGCTGACTGCAGATGACAGTTGAACCGTTGCTTGCTGGCCTTTCAACGGAAATAGAAGAGGTACTGTAGCATAACATACCATTGGGACACCTAGAACCCTTAATTTTCAATTTATTCCAAATAAAAAATAATGGATTATAGTGTTCCAGTATTTAAACACAATAGGTAATTCAACTGATGGCTGACTGACAATTGGTACAGACCCTAATGCCATGCACAACTCTGATGTGCTTGAACGGTGTTTATGTACCTGTACTTCTGTTCTGAAAAAAAGAAGGATCTTACATGAGTGGGCATTTCATACGAAATTTAAGAGACAAAACCTTTGGAAAGTTTCATAAATTTCAAATGAAGTGACTTCAAGAGAAATATGCAGTTGTCATATATGACTATTTGTACTAAGATTTTATTGCCATAAAAGTTCACACTTTTGTCGAGCCTGCTTGTGATGAGCAAGACATAGTTTTTACAGTTTGAGTTTGGTGTATGTGCATGTGTGCATTGTGCATGAATTGTGTGTCTGTCTGGATTTTCTACATAATGTATGGATTTCAAAATAATTATAGCCATGCTTTAAAAAAGTGGGGGCTATATTGGATTTGCCTTGTCCTTCTTTGATTCAGTAATTCCGTTATTCATCATAACTCAAAAACCATTTGAGGTATTTTCATGAAACTTCACACTAATGTAAAGCACTATGAGACGATGTGCAGAGTGCATGAAACATAACTCTGGATTGCCTACTTTTGGAGTTATTGCCCTTTGAACAGTGAAAAATTGCAATTTTAACCATGTCATCAAAAACCGTTCGAGGTATTTTCATGAAACTTCACACAAATGTAAAGCGCTATAAGACGATGTGCAGAGTGTAAAACCATAATATGTTCTATAAAAGGGTTATCCTTTGGATGCATAACTCCGGATTGCCTACTTTTGGAGTTATTGTCCTTTGAACATTGAAAAATGCCAACTGTAATGCTGTTATTCATGATAACTCAAAAACCGTTTGAGGTATTTTCATGAAACTTCACACAAATGTAAAGCACTTTGAGACAACGTGCAGAGCGCATGAACCATAACTTTTGGAGTTATTGCCCTTTGAACATTGAAAAATGGCAATTTTAACCTTGTCATCAAAAACCTTTTGAGGTATTTTCATGAAACTTCACACAAATGTAAAGCACTATGAGATGATTTGCATAGTGCATGAACCATAACTCTGGATTGCCTACTTTAGGAATTATTGCCCTTTGAACATTGAAAAATGGCACTCCGAATAAACCCAGTACAGTAATATTAAAATTTGTGTCCGTTCCATAACTCTGAAAATATTTCAGATATTTTCACACATCTGTAAAGCAAATGTAAAGAACGATGAGTCGAGGTGCAGAGCAGAAGAACCGTTACTCTGGTTTGCTTACTTTTGGAGTTATTGCCCTTTGAACAGTAATAATTTGTTTCCACTCCATAACTAAGAAACCGTTTCCGATATTTTCACAAACCTTTACACAAATGTAAAGCAAGTTATGAGGCGAGATGTCATAATAATTTGTGTCACTTTATATAGAACTCTTGGCAATATTTGCAATATTTATTAAAGTGTGTATTGTCAATGCAACTCCTTATACAGTTTGCTGCTGTTCCTTCATTATCACACCGGCCCCGATAGCTCAGTTGGTAGAGTGTCCGCTCCGGGGAACGGGAGGTCTCGGGTTCGATCCCGGGCCACGACATACCAAAGTCGTTAAAAATGGTACTAGCTGCTCCTCGCTTGGCACTCGGATTTACGGGGTAGAGCTAGGACTGGTCGATCCAGTGTCAGGATAATGTGACTGGGTGTGGTATCATGTAATGTGTCTGGGACATGATACTTCAGTGAGGCAGCACTATAAACGTGAGCATTGAGCTCCCTGTCGCAACCAGACACCGTCGTGATATGACTGAAAAATTGTTGAAAGCGACGTTAAACCCGATTTCACACACACTCCTTCATTATCACTGTTGCTATTTGATGTAAGTATGGTTGATTATTTTTCATATCATATTCTTGATCATAAAAAAGTGCTTCTCGTATATCATATTCTTGATCATAAAAAAGCGCTATAGTCAGTTATAGTTTGGGTTTTGTTCTCCTCGATGAGTAGAAGTGCCATTTGAAACATTTATTTAGGTAGGTTGTAGGTCAAGGTCTTAACTTGAAGGTCAAAGGATAAATGGTCATAAATTGAGCTTGCGGACAATAGCTTCTGCATTCATGAATGGATTTCAAAATAATTTGGATCAGTTGTTCTCCTTGAGGTGTAACAGTGCCATATGTTTGTTTGTTTGTTTGAATTGAGTTTTAACATCCCCATTAACACTTTTGTCTTTAGGTCATTTTGGAGATGTTGGGACTTTTTTCCAACATTGAGATGAAATGACATCTCGAGCCCTTCTGCTCAATGAAACCAGAAGGCCTATATGCACTGGACAGTCTGACTCACTCAGAGCAGTGCCATTTGAAACATTTGTTCAGGTACGTGTAGGTTGAACCTCAAGGTCACATTTGAAGTTCAAATGATGAAATGGCTGTAAATGGTAAAATAAATAATAATTTGAGCATGTCCAGGCCATAATTTGTACATTCATGCATGGATTTCCAAATTATTTGTCACAGTTGTTCTCCTTGAGGAGTAGCAGAGCCGTTTGAAACATTTAATTAGCAGGTTGAAGGTTAAGGCCACAGTTGAAGGTCAAATAATAAAATGATTGTTTAATATGAATAATGAAATAATATTTAGAGTTTGTCCCGGCCATAACATCTACATTTGTGTATGGAATTCAAAATAATTTGGCACAGTTGTTCTCCTTGAGAAGTAGCAGTGCCATTTAAAACATTTAATCAGGTAGGCTGAAGGTCAAGGTCACAGTTATGAGTCAGATTATATAATGGTAATTAGTTGAGCTTGTCTAGGCCATAACTTCTACATTTATGCTTGGATTTAAAAATAATTTGGCACACATGTTCATTTGAAACATTTCTTCAGGGTTGATGAAGGCCAAGGTCACACTGAAGGTCAGCTGATAAAATTTTCATTTAAAATTTAGCTTGACCAGGCCAGAACCTCTACATTTATGCATGGATTTCAAAATAATCTTGCACAGTTGTTTACTTTTTAGAAACATTTGTTCATGTAGGTTATAGGTCAAGGTCACCTGAAGGTCAACTGATAAAATGGTCGTAAATTGAGCTTGTCGAGCCATAACTTCTACATTTATGCATGGATTTAAAAACAATTTGGCACGGTTGTTCATTTGAAACATATGCTCAGGTAAGTTGAAGTCAAGTTCACACTTGAAGGTCAGACAATAAAATGATCATTGACTCAAGAGTAAATATTGTTAATTGAAATTTTTGGTTCATAAATATTACAAAAAAGAAATTGGTGTCTAAGCATGGTTTTGTTTGAGTGGTGTTTGTATAATAATTGAGTGAATCAGTTCTTCACATGCCTATAGGTCATTTAAGCAAACAGTGGGCTTGACAAGTTGTCCCCAGACAACCATTCTAGATTTAATAGAAATTGATGACATCATAACTTTACTTACTAATAACAAACTTATCCTCATTCGATTTTTGGACATTATGTATGAAGTATTAAGTAACTGAATGACAATAAAAAGTTTTTCTTTGCCAAAGGACAAAGTTAAGAGAAAGTACTGAACATTGTTTTATTTTCATGTTACTTACCAGTTTTCATAAATTTGTTACCTGGAAAATTGCATCAGTACCTTATACACTTAAAATTGAATAATAGACTAGGAAATACACAAGTTTGCAAGAACTCTAGGAGAAAGCAAGAGATTTAATCTGTTTAATATTTTTCTTCAAGGGTAAAGTAACAATGGTTCAAGATGCCAAACTCTTGTAGAAGAATACCAATTTGATGTGGGCAACACAAAGGAGATGCAGTGTTTCAGCCCTAATTGCTCTGCACTAACAAGCTGATAGAGCCGATTCCAGTGGGCATCACAGGAGGTTAGTATGTTAATCAAAGCGCCAAAGGCACTGAAATGACAGATTCTATGACAAAATCAACACACTGTGAAAACTTACAGACAACCTTTCTAAAAGATCTTAAAATTAAGAAAAGTAGTTCTGCAAATTCCATTGTATGGTATGTTTGCAGATGTCTATACACTGATGGTATTATGAAATGCCATTCGATGTTTCAAATTTTGGAAAGAAACTATTTACATTTTCAAAACCAAACATTAAAATTCAAGTTTTAACAATGCTACTGTCAATAAGTAACATTTTTGTCTGGTCGGTTGTGGATACCTCCCCCAAAAAAGATACTCTATGAGAAAGAGATCGGAGGAGAAGGGCTGGTCAGTCCAGTACATGAATTCCATTGGCTTGAAGACATTTTTGAATAAGAACAGCACTATAATCCCGCCCGCAATCCTGCTGGATTAGATATCCTGGATTTTGAGCTTAAACAAATAAATGGAGCCACGCGAGGCCGACGCATTTGATTGATGTAACGTCTCGCTGTTCAGTTAACGTCTCAGCCATGATCTTAAATGTTCTTAATGTCGCTAGCTACATGCAATAGCTCGACATACAATTTCGCTTATTCCATCCGATATATCATGCTCTATTACGCACGCGTCGCCTTGGCATACCTTACACATATGTCGAAACATCCCGAAACGACAATCGGCGTGATTCACGCTGAAGTGCGATGTGTCACTGAAACGCATATCACGCGATTCGCTTAGACGCCAATATACATGTACGTATTACAGGCACCAGCATAAGTGTTCCGTACTGTGTCGACATATTAATTTTGGTCACGACAGGGACGTCTAGCTCTCAAAAGTGCATCGCATAAGGGCGACGTTCAGTGTCAGTGCTTATTAGTCGGTAGTTGAAACCCTTTGTTTATCTACAGTGTAGCATATGCCGGCGGAAATCTGCTTCGCATATGTGTCTGTCAGACGACGTCTGTCTTCCGCTACGTCGACGTTTAGCGTCTGTTGATAGTAAGATGTCACTCCAACAGGCATTTAGATAACACACATGTGGCACCCAAAATCAGAGTCAACGCCATCCGCTTTACGTCCAGCATCTAACTGTCCATTAGAAGCCTCCGTGATGTAGTGGTTATGCTACTCGCCTTGTAAACCAGGGATCGCAAGATCGAACCCGAACTTCTCCAGGCTTTCGTATGAGTCTTTAAACCGAGGTATCGTCTCCGTATGACCTTAGCTGTTGGTGGGAGGTAAAACACAAACACTCACTCACTCACTCTAACTGTCCAGGGTTTAATGAAAAATGTTGCAATACATTCTCACGTGATGCTTTTTGAGAACAAAATACAATTTCTTTTCTAGGCACGACCTTACATCACACATCAAAAGTTTGATCCTGAACATGTGGTTTCTATCAGCGCTGGTGTGAAGGTGATACACAGGATCGTTGGCCCCCGCTCATCGGGGCTTAAAGAAATAGATGGGCTGCATGATGCTTCCACGCAGAGCTGAAACCGACCCGCACACGAGTACTGGTAATCTGCTTAGACGATCTAAGCCTGCCCAGGCAAAGCGGTGCAAAGCCTCCATGCATATAAACCCTATTGGTTTCATTGGGGGCAGGGCTTGAGATGTCATTTCATCTCAGTGTCGGGTAAAAGTCCCTAAAATTGGAAGCAACGTCTCCAAAATGACCTATACAGTGTTGACGGGGACGTTAAACCTCAAATCAAACAAAACAAAACACAGGATCGTGGCCAGGCTGGTAACCATACGTCACGGTTGATTTATTTAACCTTTTTAGCTTAAGGGCATGGCGCATAAGCGTATTGTAATCATGCAATCGTTTGGTTTCAGAATCATAGCACCGAAAGTGTTGGTGGGATTCAGGTTGGGGTAAAAGTCCTGGTCTGAGATTTAAACTGTTTAATTTAACTCTGCAATTCCAAACAAATAGTGAAGATTTTGATAAGAAGCGCATTCTGCAGCGTTTGAACTTGGTCTACACTGTTTGCCAAGCTCACCCTACGATTTCAGGATGACCCTCTTCAGTCTTATGGAATACCCTGATCTCACTGCGGCTGTTTTCTGCAAGAAAAAGGTTATTCCGAGATAGTCAGTAGACGTTAGCTCTGAATCGCTTTTCTTATTAGTAACTTTGGGTCGAATGCCAAACAAACAACCCAAACATAGCCGGGTCGTTTGTCAGTGTTGGGTACACTGCACTTGAATCAAATGTTCGATCTGGCAAACAATGAAGACTAAGATCAAATGCCACAGAACACGGTGCTGATCTTGTTCTACATTTTTGCATCAGTTCCTAACATCTTAAGTTTAAACGGATCAGTCCAAGTCCTCGTTCATGACCAGCCTGCATTTAGAGACAATCGGCATGATTGGTGTCAGTGCTTTGATTTATTCACTGCCTTGAGTTTCTGGAGTGTACTCTTCCATCACTGAAGTTGGGCTCATCCATTCTGCTAAATATGGCACCTATAATTATATCACAGGACCTACACTGTTTGCATAGGTATCTGTACCATATTCCAGGGTTGAAAGGGGCAGCCTTTCTCGCAAAGTCTGATATACACCCAGTTGTTACTGACCTAGATTTGACCTCGAATGTCGGAAAATCCATTAATATTCTGGTCTGCAGCTGACCGGCTGGTCTATAAGGATTAAATATTGACAGCACTGTTAGAAAACAGTGTAAAACCTGAGCAGACGTCCAAGCAGACGCCCCTTTGATCTGGGTATACAGTCTCCCATGATGCAGCTGATTCATATGAAATGCTGAATCTATTCTCTTGAAGGTAAGATAAAATCGTCAAGTCGTTTGCTTCAAAAGTTTGTATTGCGATTAAAGGATGTACAATTTTGATAACTGCGCCAAACCGGACTACAGTTTGTGCGGACTCATATTTCTTTGGCGGTCAAAGCCGGAAGAAAGTCGTAAGAAAGCCAGAACTACTTTACAACACGCAGGATAGCTAGAAATGACAGATTGAATCTGCCATTAAAAATGGATTTGATCAGGGAATAAAGTAAGAATTTACTCATCTTCGCAAGCCAAGATTATATATTATGTTCACTTTGTCTCTCTGTACTTTCGGCGCGCAGAAAAAAGTCACGGAAATAGTCACAGAAAAAGGTCACAGGAAAAAAATCACAATAAGAAAATAAAGAACTATTCCAATAAAAAGATGTTGCTAATAAATTAAAATAATGACATCACCTACTCTTCCGACTTTTACCTATGTAAAGTGGGGTTTAAAAGGGTGTTCATTCTACAGATCACTGCCTTTGCTTCTGATTTGTTATTGTGATGCATTAATGCATTCATGTACTTGATATTTAATGTATTCATTCAAACTGTCAAACAGAATCACACACAGTGTAGATCCTTAGCAGATGGCTTCTATCTGGATCCACACTGTTTAGAAAGGCGGAGTATATCCTGGTTCAGCAAGACATGGGTTAAACACAAAAATATGGCATAAATGGTAGGTTAAACAATGAACTAATATACATGCTTGCATAGAAGTTAACATGTATGATGTCAAAGGCTGCTATCTCATTGAGTTCCAGCGGAACATACAGATAAACCTGCTGTGAGTTAAAATATTGGACTGATTTTAGCTGATATACTTTCACTGGGAGGTTTTAATTGCTAACCAGATTCTTTAAACAAATAGTGTGGTCCTGAGCAGCCGGCTGAGCGGAAACCGCATTCCCCGACACCTGATCTGTGTATTCAGTGTTTGGCAAACCCAACCAGATTCCATAGATAGCTCTCTAACACAACTCTCTGACATAACAGGTTTTTTGTTTGTTTGATATAAGGTTTAACGTCCCGGTAAACAATGTAAAGGTCATTTTGGAGACGTTGCTTCCAATTTTGTGGGACTTTACCCGACATTGAGATGAAATGACATCTCAAGCCCTGCTGCTCAATGAAACCAATAGGGTTTATAAGCATGGACGGGCCGACTCGCACCACTTTGCCTGGGCAGGCTTAGATCCTCTAAGCGCTTTACCAGTACTTGTGTGCGGGTCGGTTTAAGCTCTGCGTGGAAGCATCGTGCAGCCTATCTATATCTTCAACCTGATGGGCGGGGCCCGACATAACAGGTACCATCGATAAAAGTAGTCTGACTATTTTCTATTTATAACCATTAGTTACATGAACAACAGCATTAATACAGATTTGTCCTTTAGTAACTTAAGGTCAATTGTTAGAGTTGTGTTCAGTATTTAATCACTCAGTGTTTTTTTTAGCTCACCAGAGCCGAAGGCTCCGGGGGAGCTTATAGGATAGGCAGTTGTCCGTCGTCGTCTGTCCTATGACGTCAACATTTTCAAAGGACATCTCCTCTGAAGCCACTGGGCCGATTGGGCTCAAATTTTATCTGTAGCATCCTTGGGATGGGGGATTGAAAGTTTGTGTTTTTTATCAAAATCGTCTCATTAGTTTGGTTGCTATGGCAACTTGTAGTTTCCATAGACTTATAATGGGAAAAATTGAAAAATGGCATTTACTGCCAAGCCTCTGCAGATATTTTGACAAAACTTACATAAAAATGTTCCTTAGGCAATCTACTATCTGCCGTATGATTTTAGACCTACTGCTCTTTTGTATTGGTTGCCATGGAAACCAAAATAAAAAAAATAGAAAAAAAATACTTCAAAAATCATCTCCTCAGAAACCGAATGCTCTATAAGGCTGAGAGTTTTTGGAAATATTCACCATATTTGCCTTTACAGATTTTGTACTTTTTTTTATAAAATTTGACTCTTCAGTTTGGTTGCTATGGCAGCTTAGATTTTCCATAGACTTATAATGGGGAAAACTGAAAAATGGCATTTACTGGCATTTACTGCCAAGTCATTGCAGATATTTTGACAAAACTTTTATAGAAATGTTCCTTTTGTAAATGTCTCTCAGCCATATGCTTTAATGCCAACATGGGGGTCCTCCAGGTTAAGCCGGGACCATGCCCTACCCCCTCCACTTCATAAAATGCCATATAACTCAGAAACCATCCAGATCCCCACCCCAAAACCATACATATTCTTGTTCCTTATGATAAGATGCATTCAGTGACACCAACCTGGGGGTCCGCCGGTATGTGCTGGGGTCATGCCCCACCCCCTCCATTCCATAAAAGGCCCAATATCTTGGAAACCTTACAGATCCCCACCCCTAAACCATATATATTCTTGTTCCTAATGATAAGATGCATTCAGTGACCCCAACCTGGGAGTCCCCCGGTACGTACCGGGGTCATGCCCCACCCCCTCCATTCCATAAAAGGCTCAATATCTTGGAAACCTTACAGATCCCCACCCCTAAACCATATATATTCTTGTTCCTTATGAAACTATACATTCACTGACACCAACTTGGGGGTCTCCCGGGGTGTGCCTGGGCCTTGAACCACCACCACTTCTTCACAAAAGGCCATATATCTCATAAACCATTTAGATCCCCACCCCAAAACCATATATATTCTTGTTCCTTATGATAAGACGCTTTCAGTGACACCAACCTGGGGGTCCCCGGGTTGTGCGGGGGTCATGCCTCACCCCCTCCATTTCATTAAAGGCCCAATATTTTGGAAACCTTACAGATCCCCACACCTAAACCCTATATATTCTTGTTCCTTATGAAGAGACTCATTCATTGACACCAATTTGGAGGTCTTCCTGGTTGCACCGGGGCCTTGCCCCACCCCTCCACTTCACGAAAGGCCATCTATATCAGAAACCATTCAGATCCCCGCCCCAAAACCTTATATATTTTTGTTTGTTATGATATGACGCATTCATTGACACTAACCTGGGGGTCCCCCAGGATGTGCCGGAGTCGTGCCCCACCCCTTCATTTCATTAAAGACCCAATATCTTGGAAACACCTCCACCGCTTAAGAAGCCTTATAACTCCGGTATACAGATCCCCACTGCTACACCATATATATTCTTATTCCTTATGATAATACGCGTTTAGTGATTCCAGCCAGAGCTCCATTGGGTCCCTGCCCTACACCCTCTACTTAATAAAAGGCCTAATGTTTTAGATACTGAGTCCAGATGGATGCTCATTTGGATATAGGGGTTCATTTGGGAGACTTTATAATTGGTAGATTAAAATCACATCATGTTAAAATACATGGCTATCATTGGGCAGTGCCCACCTGAGCTCTGGTGAGCATAGTGGCCCATGGGCCTCTTGTTTTTTTTTTACATTTAAGTTGTGGGACAACCTTACATAGCAATGTATCTTCTGATTGGCAAACAAATGACAAGCACTAAGGAAAACAATTTGCTGCTGCAAATAGATGGCATTGCAGGAAATCTGATTTGTGAATAGGCCATCAGCTACCTAAGAGTATGTATTGTTAAGCCCTTCACTGCCATAGGGGACTCTCGTCAACAGCCTGGCTGACGGCCATAGGTGCCTTTTGTCGGCAATGTATGATACCAGCTTTTACCTTGTTAAGTAAGTTTCACAAGCTGTTAAATCTTATGGAACACGGCATTCTATTTTTAGACTTGCTCTTTGTTGTTTACCGGGTGATTTCCATAGACTTATAATGGGGAATAATAAAAAATGGCAGGGTCCCCCAATTTGTGCCCGGGCCATGCCCCACCCACTCCACTTCATAAAGGGCCCTATATCTCAGAAACCATTCAGATCCACATTCATAAACCATATATATTCTTATTCCATGTGATAAGACACATTTAGGGACCCAACCAATTTTATCTGGTAGATAGACTCTTTATTATTACTCACCCGCATAGGATGATGCCTGGAGGATATAGTTTTCTGTGCATTCGAACCTCCATCTGTACTAGTATGTGTACATACTTACACACAAATCATGTTTGTTTGTTTGTTTGATTTGAAGTTTAACATCGCAGTCAACACTGTAAAGGTCATTTTGGAGACGTTGCTTCCAATTTTGTGGGACTTTGACCAGACTTTAAGATGAAATGGCATCTCAAGCCCTACCGCCCAATGAAACGAATAGGGTTTATAACCATGGAAGGTCTGACCTGGACAGGCTTAGATCCTCTAAGATAACACGATAGAGTGTCTTTAGAAGGCGAAACCAGGTCTGGTTGCCCGTCAGATGCCACCAATGAAGAAACGGAGCCTGGTGTACTCTGATAGGCGAATTAAGGTGGAAAAAATAACGATTGCATTACACATTTCACACGGTAGCCGCCCAATGAAACCAACAGGATTAATAAGCATGGATGGGCCGACTCGCATGGCTTTGCCTGGGCAGGCTTAGTTCCTCTAAGTGGTTTACCAGTACTCGTGTGCGGGCCAGTTTTAGCTCTGCGTGGAAGCATCATGCAGCCCATCTATTTCTTCAAGCCCCGATATGTGTGGGCTGACAAGTCATGTTAAACTCAGGTTAAGGCCAGATAGAACATGAACTCATATTTTCCAACCCATGAGTTGGATTTGGTTCATATTTGGTATGACGACAGATATAGGTCCAAAGTTTTATTCAGCAGTACTCCCACCCATGCCCATGACCTCAAGGTCAAGGTCAGTGACTTAGAATTTGTTTATGTTAAAGACTCTGGTAAAGGTATGTGTACCAGATAGAACCTTATTATTTACCTTACTATTCAAATAACATCTCCTAAACTATAAGTCAGAAGTTGGATTGAACTTAATGAGAGGCATCAGGGTGACATGGAAATCTACAATTGCTAAAATTGTTTTGTTGTGATATGCAGGATGGCCTGCAAGGAGGCCATTTTGAAAACCTTCAAACCAAATCTACTGCCAAAAGCAGCTGCAAACGATAGCTCTGCCCTTACAAACTATACACCCCCACTCTGCACCAACATCATCTCTTCATAAATCCTAAATCAGACTTAACTGTTCAGAAACTTAATTAGAAGTTGTTGTTGGTTTGGAGTTTAACAGCCCAGTCAACACTGTTTTAGGTCATTTTTGAGCCGGTCAGTTTACCTATCCACACTTTCCTGGATAGGCTTATATGTAAGCGGTTAACCAGTACAGTGCACATTCTTTTGCCAGAAACTGACAACTGCCCTTCTTGAATCAGCGGAAGGGGGAAAATGGCCGTATAAAAGATTTCATGATCAATCTCCACGAAAGAATGTTGCCGACCCCGGCAGGAATCGAACCTGCATCCTCCTGATCACCAGTCAGACGCGCATCAAACTGAGCTACCGAGGCTGGCAACTTAATAAGAAGCATCAAGGCAGCATGCAGATTCAGAACTGATAAATTTTAAATTAAAGCAATGTGATCTGATAAGACAAGATGGCAACCAAGGTACAATGTAATATATATGATCATCCTCATCCAGATGAGTGATTCTGGCCCACTTGGGCCTCTAGTCATTACAGTTCAACTGTACTCTTATACTACTGGTATCTCAAATGGACCAGAAAATGTACTTGTGAAATCAGTAGTTTGAGCTATACTTTGTTTTTGAGACATCCATAATTGACTGTATAAACTATAATGAATCCACATATCAAGACAAAGTGTGCGTGACTCTGAATCTGAATCATGCTCCTTTACTAGTTGAGACTATTTCTCTAGAAGCATTCTATTAAAGTGAATTCTGAAGGAAAAGTAAAATACGTTTTATAAAAGGGTTATGCTTTGGAAGCAAGGAATACACCACAGAACTAGAGAATATGAAGTGTTCATGTTTTCTGGGCTAGACTAGCTAGTTTCGGCCAATCATCAGTGACCCTCAAGTATTTTCAAATTTCCACAATGAAATCAATGATCATAAAGTATAAGAAAATACAAATTACACTATAATGTAGGGCAGGGAGACTTTTTTACAGCCGCCACACATTCTTAGACATCAGCTGCAGTGACGTTAAATATGTTCTATAATAGGGTTATCCTTTGGAAGCAGGGAATACACCGCAGAACTGAAAAATATGAAGTTTGCATGTTTTTTGGGCCAGACTAGCTAGTTTCAGCCAATTAGGCCTCATCATTGTCCTTAAAGTATTATCAAACTTCCACAATGGCATCAATGATCCCAAAGGACAAGAAAATACAAATTACACTATGATGTAGGACAGGAAGACTGTTTACTGTGACCACACATTCCCAGACATCAACTGTAGTGAAGTTAAATATGTTCTATAAAAGGGTTATCCTTTGGAAGCAAGGGGTACACCACAGAACTGGAAAATATGAAGTGTGCATGTTTTCTGGGCCAGACAAGCTAGTTTCGGCCAATTAGGCCTCATCAGTGACCCTCAAGTATTTTCAAACTTCCACAATGGAAGTTGAAGTAATGGATTAAAGCTTCCCAGTGTCGAGGCAGAACCATGGTAGCTCAGTGGGTTAAGTGCTGGCCTACTGATCTAGCAGTCCTGAGTTCACCCCACTTGATGCAAAATCTTCTTAAACGTCAACTGGATTCCATTGCACACAACATTTCATTATCAGCCTATGATCGTCTTGGTATGACGAAAATACTGTTGAAAAGAATGTAAAATAACAAGTCATCCATACATCCCAATAATGAGGGCAATTAACGTATTCAGTCTTTCATTTGAACATAACCCATAATATGATATCAACATTTCAGTGCCCGACAGTCCAGTGGCTCAAAATTCGACCTACCACATAAGTGAGGAAGTGCACCATGAAGGAACACTGATCTGCACCTTGAATGCACATCTGTCTGTGATCAAGTCTTTTAGTAAGTCTTTAAATAGTCAAGAACAAATACAGAAAGTTCTATTTTGTTTGTTTGATTTGCGGTTTAACTTCCCCGTCAACACTGTAAAGGTCATTTTGGAGACGTTGCTTCCAATTTTATAGGACTTTGACATGACATTGAGATGAAATGACATCTCAAGCCCTGCCACCCAATGAAACCAATAGGGTTTATAAGCATGGACGGTCCGACTTTAAGCTGTTTACCAGTACTCATGTGTGGGGCGGTTTCAGCTCTGCGTGGAGGCATCATGCAGCCCATCTATTTCTTCAAGCCCCGATAGGCGGGGGCTGAGAAAGTTCTATACTTTCTTAAAAATTCTTAAGACTTGGACACATACAATAATAACTATTAATTATGATTATTGTCTTGGAAATGGAAGAGTGTGGTTTAATAATCCAGGTATTTGCCAAAAGATGGGGATCAAATGACAGATAGTGTAACCTCTGATAAGACTGTTCTAAGGATCTGGGACTGCACTGTTTGCTCATTTATGTATGTCTCAGTATATATTCACTATTAGGCTACAAGTAGAAAGAATTCCTACAGGGGTGAGAGAGTTGTTTTCCATGAACATTGTGATAGTGAGTTAGATATTGTCAAAAAGAATTTCCCTTATTTTCAGTGAGAACTACTTTAGTACTGTATTTAAAAAACAACTTGGTTAAACTCAGGATTTCTAAATGCATGCATGCAAAGAACATGGATATAAATGAGAGTACTTTCAGGGATTATTAATGTTATCAAGAATTTGCCTCCCATTACATTGGCATTTGTTCTAAAAGACCATGTTCCCTTGAGGCCTCTTAAGTCTTTAAGGGAGCAAGTTTTTTTTTATTTAATTAAGTGTTGCCACCATTTGGAAGCATTTCTTTGTTAGGATGGCAAACAGGAAATCTCAAAACTTGTGTCGCATTTACATTTAGAAGGAAAATAACATGTAGGTATATGTGTGTGTGTGAATTCGTGTTTAACGTTCTTTCAAAAAATTTTCAGTCATATCACGACGGTGTCTGGTTGCGACAGGGAGCTCAATGCTCACTTTTATAGTGCTGCTTCACTGAAGTATCATGTCCCAGACACATTACATGATACCACACCCAGTCACATTATCCTGACACTGGGTCGACCAGGCCTAGCTCTACCCCGTAAATCTGAGTGCCAAGCGAGGAGCAGCTAGTACCATTTCTAACAGCTTTGGTATATCGCGGCCCGGGACCGAACCCGTGACCTCCTGTTCCCGGGAGCGGACACTCTACCAACTTAGCTATCAGGGCCGGTACATAAAGGTATATCCATACTCATTAATAATACATTTAGCATTTTTTATAGGTTTTCATGGAGAACTATGACACTGGCAGCTGTTGGCTGGTAACCAGAGAATCCAACTCCAAGACAGACAGAGAAAGGGGCTGACAACTACCATACCTGTCTTAGAAACGAAACCTTGACATACTCTTGAGAGTTCAACCCTTCAAGCACAAAAAGTTGATAACAAAATCTGCTTCTGCAACATTAAAACAACGTTTCATCAAAGCAATATCCTATTGAAAATTCAAAGACTAGAGGGCAAACAGTTCAGATCTAGATCGGGCAACTCATTATGAACCGCCATTTCAGGCTCTATGTTGTTTTCAAATTCAGCTATTTTCATCTGTATTAATTTTTCTATAAAAATTTGTCATTGTTGAAGTTTGCTCCTGTAGCAAACCTTTTTTTATTCCCCCACCATTCAAAAAATGGTGGAAGGACATATAGTGTTGCCCCTGTCCGTTTTTGTCTGTCCATTCCTTTGTCCATCCAAAACTTAAACAGGGTCAATAACTTGCTTATTTCTGGATCGATTTTGAAATTACCAGGACAGTACATCCAAGGTCAAGGTCGTATAAAAGGTTAAAGGTCAAAATGTTGATCCCATCACGAAAACCTGCCAATACAAATACAGTGTAAATTTTACCACAGAAAAAAGAAAATTTTAAGATGAAAAATTGTGCTAGTTTTAGCTTGCCAGTATGAAGTACATGGAGAGCTATTGTTGTCACCTCGGCATGCACGTTTGTGTGTGCATTCCGATCACACTGCGTTAAAAGTTTTTCAAATGCTTATATCTCAACAGTCACTCATCACAGACCACTCATATTTGGAACTAAAGTACCTGGGAGTGTCTTCTGATGTTCAAAGAGAACAGACCCCTGGGTTCATGCCCCGCGGTGGGGCTAGGGGTCAAAATCTAGAACACTTCTGTAAAACTGTTAAAAGTTTTTGAAATGCTTATATCTCAACAGCCACTCCTCACAAATCATTAATATTTACAACTTGGGTACCTGGGAGTGTCTTCTGAGATTCCAAGACAACACACCCTTGGGTTCATGCCTGGGAGTGGGGATGGGGTGCAGCTAGGGGTCAAAATCTTTGACATCTTTGTAATTTGTTGCTAACAAGCTATGCTGTCATGAGACAGCTCTTGTTCTTATTTCTGCTCAAAACATAGATTGTGGGTACTCATTAGAACCACCTCTTCAAGGTGATTCTAACGAGTACCCACAATGTATGTTTTGGGCACTCATTAGAACTGCCTCTAGAGGCGGTTCTAATGAGTACCCTCAATATATGTTTTAGAGCAGAAATAAGAAAATTGATTACCCCTGTAAACCCCAGTTTTACTATATAAAAGAGGGGTTCAAGGGGGTAAAAATTATATAGGTGTGTTTTTGGTTATGCGAAACTTAAACATGGCCAATAACTTCCTTATTACCAGATGGCTTTGGAAATTGCTTGGTCAATATGTTAAAATCATGAGACAATGTATTGCCTCCAAAATCCAGGTATGTACCTCCAAGGTCAAGGTTGTATTTAGAGGTCAAAGGTAAAATTTGGGTCCGAAACTTAAACATGATCAATAACTTTCTTATTTCTGGATGGATTTTGAAATTGCTTGGCAGAAATGTTAACCAGCATGAGACTATCTATCTCGCACAAAACCCAGGTCCACACCTCCATGTCAAGGTTTTATTAGAGGTCAAAGGTTAATAAAAGGGTCAGAAACTTAAACATGGTCAATTACTTCCTTATTTCTGGATGGATTTTTGAAATTACTCGGCAGAATGGTTAACCTTCATGAGAGGATATGTCATGTACAATATCCAGGTTGGTACCTTTATGGTCAAGGTCATACTTGGCAGTCAAATGTAAAGAAAATGTCTTTTTCTTGTGTCTGGTTATTCTGAATAGATTCGGAAATTACTTGGTAGAAATATTAATCATCCTGAGTTGATGTATCATGCGCAAGACCCAGGTTGGTGCCTCCAAAATCAAGGTCACACTTAGAGGTCAAAGGTAAAGAAATGTGTCTGTTGTGTCTGCTGAATACCTTTGTTGCTCCTGGATGGACTTGGAAATTACTTGGCAGGAATGTTAACCATCTTGAGACAATTTGTTGCACGCGAGACCCAGGTCGGTACCTGTAAGGTCAAGGTCAGACATCAGTCAAAGGTCAACTACTAACATCAACATATTTTCAGGCGGGGACATAGAAGCCCCCTTGGTGCAGTGGTTCTACTACTCGCATTGTAAATCAGGGGTCACAGGATCGATCCCGGGCTTCTCCAGACTTTCGGATGAGTCTTTAAACCGAGGTCCCGTCTCCATATGACCTTAGCTGTTAGTGAGATGTAAAACTCAAACACCCACTCACTCAGGCGGGGACATCTGTGTCCTGTAGTCACATTTCAAGTTATATGAACCTGTTTTTGCATATAAGCTTGTCTATAAAAATATAGGGAGCTATTTTTGTCACCATGGCAAGGGTGTCACTTTAAAGTTTTATACCCAAGTTTTTATATGATGCCTCTCATTTATAGTGGCAGGGTATTATGTTTTCATTTTGGCAGTTTGTGTTTCTGCTTGCTCATTCATCTTTCTGTCCATCTGTAGTATGTACTTCCTGAATTTTGTTTCGGTTCGATAGTGACAAGGTGAGCTTTTGTGCTCACATTTCGTCCGTCGTGCGTGCGTCCGTGCTTCAGCAAACAATTTCAAGTAGGTATATCTCTAATACCCCATAGCCAATATTGATGAAATTTCATAAGAAGCATCATCAGGTATGGGGAAAGGCTGCATGAGGTTTTTGGGCTGATCCGATTGGAATTCTTGTTGCCATGGCAACATAAAGCTCCCACAGACTTACAATGGGAAATATTAAAATCCTCTTCTCTGAAACCACAGGACCCAGAGGTTGGATATTTAGCTTGTAACAATGTCAAGTGGTCACCTACAAAAATCCGGCCAATCATGCCCCTGGGGTCCAAATAAGCCACACCCCGGGGCCCCTTAGACAAAGTTTGTCGGCCCGAAACCCCATAGTGGCTAGAAGAAATATATGGGCTGCATGATGCTTCCACGCAGAGCCGAATCCAGCCCACACACTAGTACTGGTAAACTGCTTAGAGGATCTAAGCCTTCCAGGAACCGCAGTACGAGGCGGACCGTCCATGCTAATAAACCCTATTGGTTTCATTGGGCTACAGGGCTTGAGATGTCATTTCATCTCAATGTCGGGTAAAAGTCCCACAAAATTGGAAGCAACGTCTCAAAAATGACCTTTACAGTGTTGACTGGGACGTTAAACCTCAAATCAAACAAACAAAACATAACGTTTGTGTTTTGAGTTATGTCCTATGTTAGGTTTTCCAATAGTGCCTTTCACAAGAACTTTTGTGACAGATACCTCAGGAACTATTAAAGCTAGAAAGCTGAAAGTTTGTATAAACATGAACAATGATTGAATGTTTTGAGTATATAAGGGTAGGGGTTAAAGGTCCATAACTCATTGAGTTATATCCCTTGATAGGTTCTCAAAGTTTGCCATTCTTGAATTTTTTTCTAATAAGATATCTCAAGAAATATGAATGCTGAAAGTTTGTATAAACAGACATTAACTAGCTGTTTCCTTTGTACCTTAATAGGGACCAAGGGCCTGCGACACTTGGAGTTATATCCCTCAATAGGTTCCAGAAAAATAAAATACATTTTGTTTGATACCTTTTTATCTTTGTGGTCCTGCCTCAATGAAACTTTTACCACACTTGGTCTCTTAAATAAGAAAGTTGTAATGGCAGAACAGTTGCCAAGGGCCCATGACCCATGGAGTTACCTATTTATGTAATTTCTCAAATTTTGCTATTCTTGAAAATTTTCTTGACAGGAACTATGAAAGCTGGAATAAGAATCAATGGTCCATCACTCCTGGAGTTTTGTCCCTTAGTAGGTTTTCAACTATTTGAAGTACATTTTGCTTAACTTTTTACGTTTGTTGTCCTTTTTGATGAAGCTTTTACCTATTCTCAAGAACTGTAAGGGTTACACAAAGTTGAAACCTGGTACACATATGAACAGTGGTTTGATGAATTGTGTATACCGTAATTAGGTCTAATGGCCCAGAAATTATGGAGTAAAAGCCCTTGAAAAGTTTTTATGTTGCCATGTACCATGCTCGAGCTCTTCAGTGATGTTTTCTGGTATAAAGCTGGAATTGAAAATATTTCAACACTGCCTAATTGTGCTGCAGTGGGGCTATACTAAGATCCTCTGACAGCTTTAGGTTGTTTTCACTATCAATATTTAAGGTGTGTGATGCATCTCATTTTTCACCATTTGTCAAAGCAAAACAGCTCTTGCAAAAGGGCCTACTCTGACTCATAATGAAAAATGTTCTCCTATGGGAGCCAATTGTTAGCTCATATAAGCACTAAGTGCTCAAGGTGTGTTACTATGATCGCCTTTTTTCTGTCTTCTGTCCGTCCCTGTCGAAATGTCCGGCCCTCCGTCTGTTTATCAACAATTACTTCAAATGGCATCTCCAAAACCACAATGCCAATTTTAAAATAGTTTCACAGGAATATCCTTGGGTGACCCTCCACCCAAACTGCTAAAATGGTTCTGCTGAACAAAATGTAGAAAATAGAAGTGGAGGCAATGAGCAGGAATCGATACAATCAACCCACAGCTCCCGTCAGAGACACCAAGGGAAAGAAACACAAACATGAAACATCAGACCCTAATAGAAACATCAACAGAGCAGAAAGCCAAAAGGACAGTCACTATCCCACAAAATGGCCAACTGGCTATCCAAAATAAATAACATAAGCCACACAAACACCCAAGATACTCAGACAAACTATAACAAAATTAAACCGCGACAGAAGAACCGCCTTGGAACGGTCAGTGAAACGAAACACAATCAGCTTTGTTTGTTTGATCTGAGGTTTAATGTCCCTATCAACACTGTATACATCATTTGTATATGTTGATTTCAATTTTTGTTGGACTTCTACCTAACATTGAGATGAAATGACATCTCAAGCCCTGTCGCCCAATAGGGTCAATAGGGTTTAATAAGCATGGATGGTCAGACTCCAACCGCTTTGCCTGGGCAGCCTTAGATCCTCTAAGTGGTTTACCAGTACTCTTGTGCGTCGGTTTCAGCTCTGCATGGAAGCATCATGCAGCCCATCTGTTTCTTCAAGCCCCGATGTTGGGGGAGTGGAAGGGAGGGGGGTGTTTTTAGGAAATTTACATTATGTGCAATTTAAATGATGAAAATAAAAACAAACTTTATTAGTAAATGGTTGTTTATTGTTTTGAAGACCTGACTGACTGAACTGGTTTTTACGGTAACCGGATGCTATAAGCACATAGGGGCTGCCCCTTGAAGACCTTACTCAGATTCAAGCTAAGGCAATTGCACTTCTGTACATGCAGGTTTGATGATTTTTATAAGGTCTTGCATCCGTTCCAACATGATAATGAAGGGTCTAGTGCAATGAAGACATGTTTAGATATGAACGAAAACTCATGTCAAGCGGAACTCTTGCCTGTAACCCAGTGAGCAATCCGGTTTGCGGGCCGGATTCAGCTCTGCGTTGAAGCATCATGCAGCCCATATATTTCTTCAAGCCCCTATGGGCGGGGGCCTATAATTATTTGGTTATAAGACTGCTAAACTCGCCCAAAATTACTGCAGATATATGTCAGTCTTGTGTAATTCTGTTATAAAACGGATTATTCTCTTCCAAAACAATCCTTAAGATCTATATCCTTCTAATAAGATGGATCTAGATCTTTGGGACTGTTGTGGAAGGAAAATTCTCTGTCTTGCAACCATAGAAATACATACAGGACTTTCAGTGGAATCCTTACCTCTGTAGAGTAATCACTTATACCAGCCAGAGTGATTCTCTTCTAGAAGCTAATTTCCATAGGACATACATATTCCTCCATTTAATCTTGTCTATCCCATGAACTTGTTAGGTCATTAGAGCACCACACGCCATGATACAACAATCCCTTTCAAGTTGAGTCTAACCCTAATGTCAAGGTCACTGACTGAACTATTATTGTTTATTGATTTTACTTTTATTATACCCCCGCAAACGAAGTTTGAAGGGGGTATATAGGAGTCAGCTTGTCGTCTGTCGTCGTCGGTCCGTTACAAAAAACTTTAACATTGCTCATAACTTCCTTATTCTGTGACCGATTTCTTTAATATTCACACACCAAACACCTTGCCACTAGTACTTAAGATTGATATACACAAACCTGACCTTGACCTTTACGTTGACCTTCCTCAAGGTCAAATACTTGTAAAAATTTGTCGTCATCGTCGGTCCGTTACAAAAAACTTTAACATTGCACATAACTTCCTCATTCTTTGACCGATTTCTTTAATATTCACACACCACACACCTTGCTACTAGTACTTAAGATTGATATTGGAGTTACTATCTGACAACGCATGCGGGGGTATAATTGGCGCCCGTTAGGCGGCAGCTCTAGTTTTAAAGTTTTACATTGAAATTTTCACCCGACCATATTATGGATTTGGTTTATTTTTTCTATGATGTCAGATTTGGGTCCAAATTTATATTTAACCAAACCCCCATCCATGCCAATGAACTTAAGGTCGAGGTCATGGACTTGTACCTTAAGTGTTAAAGTTTTGCCTTAAATTTTCAAACAGCTCACATATTCCAAACTGTTTGATGGATTTGGTTTATAATTGGTATGATCAGCAATACCCTACCTCAAATGCAAGGTCATGGACTTAGAAATTTTATATCAACATTTTAGTTGAATCTATCCCTAATGTCAAGGTCACTGACTGAACTATTGATGTGTATTGATGTTACTTTTATTTGAAAGTTTTACATTGAAATTTTCACCCGACCATATTATGGATTTGGTTTATTTTTTCTATGATGACAGATTTGGGTCCAAATTTATATTTAACCAAACCCCCATCCATGCCAATGAACTTAAGGTCGAGGTCATGGACTTATACCTTAAGTGTTAAAGTTTTGCCTTAAATTTTCAAACAGCTCAAATATTCCAAAATGTTTGATGGATTTGGTTTATAACTGGTATGATCAGCAATTACCTACCTCAAATGCAAGGTCATGGACTTAGAAATTTTATATCAACATTTGTATTATAAGTTTTAATATCTCATATGATGGATCTGGAATGATGCTAGTGATAGGACAAATTTTCGTTCAGCAATAACCCCACTCTTGCCTATGACCTTTAGGTCAAGGTTATGGACTTGGACCTGTTATGTTAAATGTTTTATGGTAGTGATTTGTAGTTAATACAAAAATCTGAATAAAACTATAAAAGTAACATATCTCCCTGAAAATAGCATACTTTTCTTAGGTGTATTCCTTACTTCCAAAGGATAACTCTTTTATAGAACATACTTTAAGTCACAACAGCTGATGTGAAGGGAATGTTTCATGGCAGTTAAACGTCTCCCTGCCCTTCATCATAGAATAGTTTATATTTTCTTGTCCTTTGTGATCATTGATTCCATTGTGGAATTTTGAAAATATTTGAGGGTCACTAATGAGGCCTAATTGGCCGAAACTAGCTAGTCTGACCCAGAAAACATGTGCACTCCATACTTTTCAGTTCTGTGGTGTATTCCTTGCTTCGAAAGGATAACCCTTTTAAAGAAAGTCACGACAGCTGATGTTAAGGGAATGTGTGGTGGCCGTAAAATGTCTTCCTGCCCTTCATCATAGTGCAGTTTATATTTTCTTGTCTTTCTGGATCATTTATTCCATTGTGGAGTTTTGAAAATACTTGAGGGTCACTGATGAGGCCTAATTGGCCAAAACTAGCCAGTCAGGCACAGAAAACATGTAGACTCCATGCTTTTCAGTTCTGTGGTGTATTGGATAACCCTTTATTTATATTTTGGTTGTTCTCTACAGTTTGGAATATAAAAAAGATAGACATGCTGTTTAAAAAGTGTTTTTAGCTCACTTGAGCACAAAGTGCACAAGGAGAGCTATTGTGATCATCCTAAGTGAGCTGTGCGTCAGTCGTGCGTCGTAAGTCGTCAACATTTACTTTGTGCAACCTCTAGAGGCCACAGTTTTAATCTTGTCTTTATGAAACTTTACCAATTTGTTTGTCTTGATGATATCTCAGTAAAGTACGAATATAGGTCATGTTGGATCAAAAACTAGGTCACTAGGTCAAAGTTTGTTAAAACCTGTGCACCCTAGAAACCGCAGTTTTGTTTCAATCTTCATGAAACTTCACCTGAATGTTTGTCTTGAGATTTCTCAGTCAAGTTCGAATATGGGTCATGTCGGATCAAAAATGAGATTGCTGGGTCAAATTTCGTTAAAGAATTGTGTGTACCTTAGAAACTGCAGTTTTTCTTCAATCTTGAAACTTCACGAGAGTGTTTGACTTGATATCTGGATCAATTTTGAATATTGGTCTTGTGAGGTGAAAATCTAGGTCACTAGGTCATATTTAAAACCTTGTGTGCACCGTAGAGGCCACAGTTTGGCTTCAATCTTCATGAAACTTAAGCTGAACGTTTGTTTGATTTGTGGTTTGACGTCTCCTCAACACTGTGTAGGTTATTTTGGAGGTGTTGCTTCCAGTTTGGCGGGTCTTTTACCCGAGACTGAGATGAAATGACATCTCAAGCCCTGCCACCTAATGAAACCAATATGGCTTATAAAGATGGGCGGCCGACTAGCACTGCTTTGCCTGGGCAGGCTTTGATCCTGTAAGTGGTTTACCCAAGTACTGGTAAACCACTTACAGGATCTAAGCCTGCCCAGGCAAAACTTTGGTAAACCACTTACAGGATCTAAACCTGCCCAGGCAAAGCAGTGCTAGTCGGGCCGCCCATGTCTATAAGCCCTGTTGGTTTCATTGGGTGGCAGGGCTTGAGATGTCATTTCATCTCAGTGTCGGGTAAAAGTCCCACCAAATTGGAAGCAACACCTCCAAAATGACCTACACAGTGTTGAGGAGACGTTAAACCACAAATCAAACAAACAAAACAAACGTTCAGCTTATGTAACGGCCCAGTCAACACTATTTAAGTAATTTTTGAGCCGGTCAGTTTTTTTATCCACAATTTTTCTTGTCAGGCATATACGTAAGCGGTTAACCAGTAGAGTGCACATTCTTTTGCTTCAGTCTTAATGAATCTCCACCTGAATATTGGATTAAGATGTCTTAAATCTTAATCAGAGTGTTTGTCCTGAAAAGACAGAATTTAAGTTAGAATATGGGTTAAGTTGGAATTATGGGTTAAATCGGGTTAAAGACTAAGTCATCAGGTCGTATTGCTTTAAATGACTCGGGTGAACGATTAAAAGGCCATCGTGGAAAGATCAAAAGGTAATTTTCTGTGCAGAAAAAAAAATAACATGGTCATTGAAAATAAACCGAACTCTGAAGGTCATTTTATTCACTAAAAAGGACATCCTAGCAGTTAATTTGTTCACTTTTCCCTCAAATTGTAAGATAGTCAAGATGAAAACAGTAGCTGTTTCTCACGTGGTCAATCATGTACGTTTTTGTCTAAAATGTTCAACCTTGTATAAGGAACATGTATACTGGATGCATTAATTAAATTTAGGACTGGCAGGTACACCAATATCAACACATAGAGTATAAATGCTGCATTACTGTGACCAAAACGGGCGTGTAAATGGAATTCTTCAACCTTGTAACATACACCCAATTGTGTTTTATGGACAACAGTTTGGGCACAGCCGGCCTCGGTAGCTTAGTCAGATGCACGTCTGCCTGGTGATCAGGTGGACTCGGGTTCGATACCTGTCGCGGTCGGCAATATTATTTCATGGAGATTGATCATGAAATCTTTTCTTCGACGATTCTCTCCCTTTCACTGTTTCAAGAAGGGCAGTTGTCAGTTTCTGGTGAAATATTGTGAACTGTACTGGTAAACAGATTTCGTATAAGCCGTCCCAGCACAAGTATGGATAGGAAAACTGACTTGCTCAACAATGACCTAAATAGTGTTGACTGGACAGTTAAACTCTTAATACAAACAAACAAAACAATATGGACACAGTTTTACTTCTGGTTTTATCTGCTTAGCCAGATAATGTGTGAAAGATTGTAAAAAAATAATTGCTAGGAAGCTCTGCTATATTATGTTGAAATGCCCCACAGCGACGGGATCCCATTGTGCTTTTAAACATTTTTTGGTGGAAGGTTATGGGAATTTATATGACAATGGCTGACAATGACGGTATCTACAATGTTTATGGGATGTTACATGAAACAGTATCCCAGAGTGCTTATATATAATTTTTGTTAATGGAAGATTTATGGGATATTATATGAAATGTCCCACAGTGACGGTATCCCACAGTGCTTATATATAGATTTTGTTTTTGGAAAGTTAATGGGATATTATATATGAAATGTCCCATAGTGACGGTATCCCACAGTGCTATATACAGTTTTTCTATGTTTAAAGGTTAAGCAATAAAATCTTTTTATATTTACAATCTGTGCATCAAACTACTCCCGAATACAAAATTTCATTTTGTTAGGCCTATTAGAAAGGCGATGTCCCATAAAACACCTCACGGACAGAGTACCCATATACCACCTCATAGCTGTATATATATATATATATATATATATATATATATATATAGTTTTCTTAGACATTGTATATGGGTCATTTAGTCTGATATACACCCGCACTGTGGGCATCCGGGACGGTTTATGGGACATTTGTATATGTCCCACAAACCATGTCCAAAAAATGCCTGGAAACCAGTCGTAAATCATGAGAAAATACTTATTTGAGAAAATGTCCCATAGTGTGGAACAGCCCAATATCCCACAGTGTCGTTGCTATTTTTAGAATAACCAACTCGAAACCGTTAATTTTTTCTCTTCTGCTTGTTGGTTTGGTCGCCATGAGGCGGGCAAACCGGGTATAATGACCAGATTGTAACTGTTCCATGGAGGGGCACGTGACGCGATCAACCAATCAGCTTTAACGATGATGCAATACTATACTGCAATATTACAGGAAACAGCCTGTCTGAATAGCGAAACAGACCGAAAAGCAAGCGTTTTAACTCCAACAACAAATATCTTAAGGGAATTGGATACACCTGGCAGGTGTGGCAGTAAGTCTACCATTTTTGGCTTCCGATTTCGCTTGGAAGCCCTTTAGATTGGATTGGTGATACCCCAGTTTATTTCTAACCGTCTTATGGCGTAACTAGGAAAGGCCTACAGATATTTACGCAGTGAAAACGGGTTCAGAATAAACAGGAATGCAGCGCCCGTCGATGTCTATTTATAAAGCGTTTCCAGATATCTATTTATAAAGCGTTTCCAAGAAGTCAAACCAAAGAAAAAAAGTTACAGTAGAAACAGGTCCTACTTTCAGTTTCGTCCTTTTGATGTAACCTCATAATTAACCCATAGGTGCCAAAAATATTCCACTTTATGAGCCTGGAGTGGTCATTTTCTAAGCATAGGGATGCTATTTTTTAGGTAAGTTTTACAAAAATGTATGTACGTTGAGCAAACAGTTTAGATCTTGATCAGATGCGGCGTCTGATCTGGGTCTACACTGTTTGCCAATGTCTGAAAAAGGGTCGCTAGGCATATATGGGTTAATTCGTCAATGTACTTGATTCCAGTTGGCCTACCCCGTGCAAGATGAAATTATCTTAACTGCCGTATTCGACTGTTGTGACTCGAAACTAACCCTATGGTCTGTATAACCCGCCTTCTGCATTGGGATCATTATAAAACATCAACATGTATGTGCTAAAATCTCATGAACTAGCATTTTCAGTTCATTACGAAAACACGCCTATTCAAATATATACAGAATTTTGCCACCCAAATGAAAATTGCCCGATAAAAAAATTCAGATTTGTTCATATTTCTGCTCTAAATATAGATTGTGGGTACTGCTTAGAACCGCCTCGATGACGAGGTTCTAACGACTACCCATTGTCTAGGGGTCAAGATTAGGTAGGCGTGTTTTCGTGATGTGAGAAAATATTCTTTTTTTTTTTCTAGTCCAAATATAGATTGTCGGTGCACGGTGTTCTGAACCCCCTATAAAGGAAAATAATGTACCCCTGTACGCTCAACTTTCTCTATATAAAGTTGGGTTTATAGGGTTGTTCAGTACTTATGCGGTAGCCTCAAAGTGCTTCTAGTGCCTGGTTACCTTCGTTGTTCAGTGCACGGACTTGTTGATGTAATGCTTTTCTTTTCTTAAGGATTTGTAAAAGAACAAAAAAAAAAAAAAAAAAAAACGCCTACAGATTACAAAAGTTAATTCTGTCACTCGAGTCACACTTCTCTCGGAGTCTCAAACTTTTCATGGTCACTCAGAATTTCCAGGACGAGTTTACGAAGAGAATTTGACAGTTGAAATCAGTAAAAAATAGTTTTGCAGAGTCCAGTTACATGTACATGCAGATAGTCTAACTAGCCGATAACTTACTGCGTAAAAAAATTCCGAGTTGTATTTCACGAAGTAAATCAATCAAGTGTGCTTGTTGTAGGGTGATCTCTTTGAAAGTGATATGTCATTTTTTCTTCATTTCTATAGCAACATTATTAACCGTTCTTTTATAAGCGGCTGGTGAAGAAAAAAAAAAAACAGTTTTAAACCATGATTGCAGAACTTGTCTCGATCGTGCCTCGAACTCAGGCGGAAAGAGACCTCATATCCTACCAACATGGTCAATTTTACAAACATGCCATTGTTCATCGCATGTCAAACGAGCAATTTAAAAGCTTAACATGTATATGGACAAATTTTCCACCAGCATAAAACCTGTGCGGGTGAGCAGCTCCCAACATTCAGCCTTCTCTGTTCATAAATGCCGATTTTTTAACCAATACAGTTAGATGCGCACCGACGTTGCGGTTTTGCTCCTCGCCGGGTCTGTGAATATGTTTCTACGTAGATTATCCTCCTTTCAATGGTTAAAGACGGACAGCTAACACAGGATAAGTTTCCGTAAAAGCCTTACCAGGAATCTCGTGCTTATTTAGAGCGACAACATCGATGCAACGTCAAGACGTGGCATCGGCTTCATGGGTCTTTTTCACAAAGGCGACCAGCACTGACTTAAACGAGCCTGCGAGTACGTGCAGCCTTACCACAGCCTTTGCTGCTCTCGGATATGTAGAAGAGAAGTTGCGTTTCAGTTGGCTGCGCACATGCATTTGACAAAATATATGCTTATAAGGGAGGTAATACAGAAGAAATGATCAACTTTTTCAGCCCCAAAACCTGGGAAATCGAGTGAAAAAGAATGTGAAAAATATTGTTTTTTTTTTTTTGTTTTTTATACCAGTTGATAACTTTACTTGAAAATAAATTTGTAAACCAGCACAAATGATTGCTTGCAGGTAAACTTCAACAAATGCGGACACCGGTGCTAACGCCGACGCCGGACGCCGGGGGTATGGCAATAGCTCCCCCTTACTTTCGAAAGGCGAGCAGATTTTCAACTTTACAAACTAGGGAAAGTAGAAGTAAAACAAAGATCAGGAATCAAGCAATTAACTTACTCCACCCATCAAAGACACCAAAGGGAAAGAAACACAAACATGAAGCGACCAGACCATAATGGAAACCTAAACAAAGGATGGCCATAAGGACAGTTACTTTCCCACAAAATGGCCAAATGGCCATCCAAAATAAAAAGACACAAGTGATACACACAGTGAGTAGTAACAAACAACAACATAAATAAACCGCCACAGAAGAACCGCCTTGGAACGGTCAGTGGAAAGAATTCCACTGCGGGGCTTAAATCGATTTTACGTGGCCACAATCCTCGCCCTTACTTCCGTCGCGATTTAGACAAATAATTTGTTCAGTCCGCATGAAGGCCACCTAACTCATCAGTGCAACATCTCCGTGAACACAAATAATCAAAGAACCACAGAGGTGAGACAACGGTGAGGACTCGACAGCAAAAAAAAAAAAAAAAAAAAAAAAACACTGAAATGCTGGAGCAAAAGAAAACCTACAGTTAGCCTTCTTTTTAAAAGGAAACTTTATTACCGTATTTCGAAACACACCTATACAAATGCATTGTCATTTTTTGGCCAAAGAAAAAGAAATTTTAAAAAGAAACATTGGAATATTTGCCTTTTTTGCTCAAAACAGATTGCGGGGAGTCGACAGAAACGCCTCGACGAGGCGATTCTATCGAGTACTCACAATCTAGTGTCTCAGAGCATGAATGCGGAAATTAATGTATACCCCTGCAAACCTGTGCTTTACTATATGAAAGTGAAGATTATATTTTCTTGTCCTTTGGGATCATTGAGTCCATTGTGGAATTTTGAAAATATCTTAGGGTCACTGATGAGGCCTAATTGGCCGAAACTAGCTAGCCTGGCCCAGAAAACATGTGCACACCATATTTTTCAGTTCTGTGGTGTATTCCTTGCTTCCAAAGGATAACCCTTTTATAGAACATATTAAAGGGGATCACAATTCTATAGGCATGATTTCGTGATGGAAATACAACTATAAGGACCTTATGGTTGCTACTCTGTTGGCTCTGTCCAACTGAAAAAGGGGAAGAATTTGCTGCTCAAGGGGTCTACTCTAAAAGGGAAGAATTTGCTCCTAAGAAGCAAATTCTTTCCTTTAAGAGTATATCCCTTAGACATATCCAAAGAGAAACTACTTTTGCAGGAGTAGCCTCACCCCTTTAAGGCGTATCTATTTCCCTTATTGGGAACTTATAACAGCCGCAGTCATTTTCGCAAATTTTACGTCTTGCAATGCCAGTATGGAGTAAGCCCATGGGGCCATGGAAACGAAAAACAACAGATTATAACTATACTACTACTCACAAAGTGTGGCTGGCTGCGGTAGCCGAGTCGGATGCAGTCTGACTGGTGATAAGGAAGACTCGGGTTCGATACCTACCGGGGTCGGCAACATTCTTTCGTGGAGATTGATTATGAAATCTTTTCTATGGTCATTATCTCCATTCCGCTGATTCAGGAAGGGCAGTGGTCAGTTTTGGGCGACAGAATGTGCACTGAACTGGTAAACCGCTTACGGATGAGCCTGCTCAGGAAAAGCGTGGATAGGTACACTGACAGGCCCAAACATGACCCAAATCAGTGTTGACTGGGCCGTTAAATAAAAAAAACTTGCAAAGTTTACTCCACACAGATAGGAACAGATTTATATATTCTGGACATCTTTCGGTACGCTAATAGCTCTAATAATACGTACATGTAAATGTTGGAAAGACAGAGAACGTTATTTTTCCTCATTTATAAAGATCGCTGGGTGTAACGGGCCTCCGTGGCCTAGTGGATAAGAGTGCTGACTCTTAATCATTAGGTCTCTCAACGCTGTAGGTTTGAGCATGGCTCAGGTCACATAATGAGAAGTTCTGCAACGGAAGGTCAGGAGGTTTTTCATCGGGTACTCCAGTTTTCGCTCACCTCTGATTAACGATCGGCTTGATGTGAGTGAAATAATCTTGAAAGGATCGTTAAACGCAACATAAAAAAGATCGCTGGGTGTGTAAAAACATGTTTATGTTTTTGCTACTAGAATTAACGTCAGTGCCAAGGTCGAACCTTCTAACTCTTCCAAATATATAAAACATTTAGGGAGCGAAACAGTCATAACGTTGATGGGTTTCTGTTAAAAAACTTCATGACTACTGAGTGACCTGCCACCAGTTACAGACCGAGTTGTTAAAAGCTTTTTTGGCGCATTCGATGGGAGCTATCGTATCAGATAACCACTCAACACTTGACGTTTTACTAATCAGTTTTTTTTACAATTAAGTTGTGATCCAGAAAGATATACACAAGGATTGCAAATTTCAGGTTTTTGCGGAGGTACAGCTCAAAGAAACTGTCGAGGTTTAAGATACAGTCTGATTCACAGCACTTTGTCTGGGCAGGCTTAGATCTTCCTAGGCGGTTCAGCAATACTTCAAAGTTCGGTCGGTTTCAGCTCATGCAGTCAAATATATTGCCCCAAGGTCTGATCGGCCCAAGTCCATCGGGAACTGAAGAAATAGATTGGGTTGCATGATGCTTCCACGCAGAGCTGATACCGGCCGCACATGAGTAGTGTTAAATCGCCAAGAAGTTCTAAGCCTGCCCAGGAAAAGTGGCTCGAGTCGGACCGTTCATGCATTTCAACCATTTAGTTTCATTGGGCGACAGATTGGAAGCAATGTCTCAAAAAAGACTCATACAGTGTTAACAGGGACATTAACAACAAATGAAATAGATAACCAAGGCCCTATAGAAGGCATGATGACTATGGAAAAATCTTTCTATTTACCCGTTTGAAAAACAACAACAACAACAACAACAACAAAAACGGTCGTATTAAGTTATGTTTTGGTTGGTGTCCATCCGTCCGTTCGTAAACTTTTTTTCGTTTCCGTATAACTCCTACTATACAGTTTTTATCCGATTAAGCCTAAAATGTGTATGTAGTAAGGCTAAGATGTGAAGATATGCCTTAAGTTTCGAGAATTACTCTCCACCAAATATTAACAGAGTTATGACCTTTGAAAAATTCGGTTTACATTTTCGTATGGTTAAGTTTTGTGCTATACATGTGTAAAACATATGTAAGTTACATTTAGTTTATACTTGCCATGGCGTTAAACAATTTACCACAGAATACTCATCACTACCCACCCCTCCTGATACCAAGGTCACAGACTTTGACATTTTATATACACGTTTTGTATTAAAAAATAGAATTGGAGGCAATGATCAGGAATCGTAAAAATCAACCCACAGCTACCATCAGAGACACCAAAGGGAAAGACACACAAACATGAAACAACAGACCCTAATGGAAACACCAACAGCGGAAAGCCAAAAGGACAGTTACTTTCCCATAAAATGGCCAATAGGCTATCCAAAATAAAATAATATAAACGACAAAAACAACCATAACAAAAACAAACCACGACAGAAGAACCGCCTTGGAACGGTCAGCGGAAACGAATTCCACTGGGGGGGGGGGGGGTGGGGGGGGGGGGCTTAAATCGATTTTACGTGGCCACAATCCTCGCCCTTACTTCCGTCGCGATTTAGACAAATAATTTGCTCAGTCCGCATGAAGGCCTCCAGACTTCAGACAAACCATAACAAAACTATACCGCGACAGAAGAACCGCCTTGGAAGTTTATTATTTTTATTAAAAAAAATGCATTAAGTGGGATAATGATATCAGCTGGCTCAAATCAGAATGTAGACTGACAAGACCAAACCTATTGGATGCTTTTTGAAAGCAGCCAACTTGTTCTACAAATGACCCACAAAGCGTTAGTTTCTACATGAATGATGCATTATGGGCAAGTAAAATGGCGGAACTTACGGCCGAACTTACCCGCAGGGGAAACGCAGTAAGTTTCTTTTTTATTGAAAAGCACAACAACAAAATTACAACCTCATAGACATAGAAAATGCATTTGCAGAGTGTTTTTTTTATGCCTGTGTGATATGAACAGCCGTGAAACGTTTTTGTTTTCAATCTTTCTCTGAACATTGAGTGCGGCGAACAGCCTCTGAGTGAGAAAGTAATGGATTTGCAGAGTCTGCAGACAGTCTTTAACCAAGTATCATACTGCAATAGATTACTCGTAGGTGTACATTACCTACACTACATATTTTGCGTGATGAAAGCATACAGTAGGCCTAATAATGAATTTTTATTTCCGACCATTAAAACTGGAAACGGGTCAACTCGGCCTGTAACCAACTCGGCACCAGGTCCAGTTGACCCAGGCCGACTTGACTCAGGTACAATGGCCAAATACTGAGGTAGTGGCCAAATGTAGCCGACTCAGTAGATAGGTAGATGAATCCGGGTTGTTTCGTCATAAATTTGGACCTGGGTCGTTTCGGCCTGTATCAGTGTGGACCTGGGTTGTTTCGGCCCTGGGTTGTTACGGCCCAATTTTATTAGATCTATAGCATTTTTTTCTGTATAAAATATTCCCTGTCACATTAGCCATGGTTATGATAGCCCAAATAAAGTGTTTTAATTATTTTAATTCATTCAGCAGGATAACGGTTTAAGGACTATAACTATATACTTTTCTTTCAACAATGATTGAATTTGATAACAGAATCAACAGGCAAAATCACAAACAAACATGCATTTATCGCCCCCGCCCATCTGGGCTTGAAGAAATAGATGGGCTGCATGATGCTTTCATGCAGGTTTCAATGGGCTACAGGGCTTGAGATGTCATTTCATCTCAATTGCGGGTAAAAGTCCGGCGAAAGGTCTTGCGAAACGCAGCTTGTTCAATTTTACCATGACATTGTGAGCAATCTGGATGGGGCCAAAAATCGTGGCCACAAACAGACTGACTTGATCATCATGGACTTTGCTAAGGCCTTTGACAAGGTACCTCACAGAAGGCTATTACATAAACTGGAGTACTATGGGATAAGAGGATCCACGCATAGGTGGATTAGCTCATGGCTGTCTGGGCGCTCACAACAAGTTGTACTTGATGGCCAAGCGTCTGATCCAGTCCCTGTTTTATCTGGAGTCCCCCAAGGTTCGGTCCTTTTCTTGGTTTTCATTAATGATCTCCCCGATAATATCAGGTCATCGGTCCGTTTGTTTGCTGATGATTGTGTCCTGTATAGGAACATATATTCTCCTTCTGACTGTCTTATTTTACAAGATGACCTGGATCAACTTGCACAGTGGGAGGCCGATTGGCAAATGAAGTTCAATGTTGCCAAATGTCACTCAATGAGAGTGTCACGACACCCTCAGGACAAGCAAATTAAGTTTGACTATACTCTTCACCAGCAAGTTTTGGAGCATGTTCAATCCGCCAAATATCTTGGTATCACCATCACTGACGATCTTGATTGGGGTCAACATATCTCAGAGATTACATCTAAAGCAACTAGGACTTTGGGATTCCTTAGACGGAACTTGGCTTTTGCACCTAGGCAGACAAAGGATGTTGCATATAAAACATTGGTTCGCCCTCAACTCGAATATGCATCACCCATTTGGCACCCCTATGTTAAAACTCAGACTCAGCAGGTGGAGAAGGTGCAGAGGACAGCTGCTCGATGGACCTGTAGGCGATGGCGAAATAGAAGTAGCGTCGGTGACATGCTTAATGAGCTAGAGTGGCCGTCCCTGGAGGTCCGTCGTGAGCAGTCCTCTTTAACCTTCTTCTGTAGACAAGATACACTCTGATTCAGTGTCTATTGATAAAGATAGGTACTTGACCCCTGTAACACTGTCGACCCAAACAAGGGCATCAAAATTAAACGACTCACAATATCGTAGATACCAGTCCTATAGTGATGCCCTGAAGAACTCGTTTTTTCCTAGAACTATTCCCCAATGGAATAGTCTTCCCTCCTCTGCGGTGAATGCCAAGTCCGCAGAAGAGTTCAAAGCCCGCACAGTGTAAGATTGGGTCTCAGAGGTATGCGTTTTAGGATACCTCTGTTATGCAGATTGTAAATAGTTTTAAGGACGCATCCAGTGCCTCTCTTTTTTTTTTTTTTTTCAGCTAAATTCTAAATTTAGCCACCCAATCAACTGAGGTAATGGCCAGATATGACCGACTCAGTATAAGAAGATAGATAGATAGATAGATAGATAGGCAAAATTGGAAGCAATGTCTCCAAAATGACCTATACAGTGTTGACGGGGACGGTAAACTCAAATCAAACAAACAAATCACCCTCGCCCATCAGGGCTTGGAGAATAGATTGGGCTGCATGATGCTTCCACGCAGGGTTGAAACCGATCGCACAGGAGTACACATAAATAAAGAATCCAAAAAATGAATAAATAAACATTATATTAAATAATGATTAAAATACCTGTTCCACAAAAGCGATGCTGCCACCGGTCACATACGTCACACATAACGGCCTGGCGTCGGCTATTTACTTCCTTGTCACATGAGATGCACAATTCAGTCATTTTGAAATTTACTTCAACAATCGTTAAAAGCGATTTCAAAGATAAGTCATTTAGTGATGAGGTGGTGTCATGGAGCACCTTATATACATTGGTTGCTGACATTTAATCAAATTTTAAAGCATATCAGTCCTAACATATTTGTTGTTTTTTTTTAGCTCCACTGGCCGAAAGCCAGCGGGGCTATTGTCATGGCCCTGTGTCCGTCGTGCGTCCGTGCGTTAACTTTTTCTTTAAGGCGATCGCTATTGACAGCCGGCTGTCGATAGCGAATTCGCTATTGACAGCCGGCTGTCAATAGCGAATTCGCTATTGACAGCCAGCAAACTAAATTGATGACAATGGGTTATTGCAAATTTATTGTATGTTTTACTTTATAAACATTTATGGGCAGGTTATTTAATATAATTTATTGTATACGTAATGGCTTCAGGTACTGTGATTATCCCGTCAGTTGGTCTTTACTGTGGAATCTGCTAAAGTAGTGATATTACCAGCTGTTTCAATAATTTGGTGACTGTCTATCTTCTGATACACATCATTTCCATGACTAAGAATATTGTGAAGCCTTATTAATCTTCTTAACAAAAACAATAATTTACTGTTTTGCCTGTGACCGAGGCCATTGTTGACGGAAATTCCTGAGTTTTTTGCTCACCTAAGCCGAAGGCTCATAGGTGAGCTTATAGTATGGTAAGGCTCCGTTGTCTGTCTGTTGTCTGTCAACATTTTCAAACATCTTCTCCTCTGAAACCCCAAGGCCAATTGGAGTCATATTTCATGTGGAGCATCCATGGGATGGGGGAACGCAGGGTCCAGGTCACTTGACCAAGATGGACGCCATGCCCATATAAGGTAAAAACCCTTAAAAAATTTTCTTCTCCGGAACCAGTAGGCCGATTGGCCTGAAACTTGGTATGTAGCATTAAGGACTCGGGTCCATCATATTTTGTTCAAATAATGACCCTTGGATGACCTTGACCAATTTTAGGCCAAGGTCAAATTTGATAGCATAGACTTTTGAATTGGGAAAAATCAAAAGCGTGTATTTTTTGGAAACTATTGCAGCCTGTGATCTGAAAATTAGTAGATGCAGTAAGCTAAATGGGTGGATGAAACTACATGAGTATTCAAGGTCAAGGTCATTCTTTGACCTTTGTTCAAGGTCAATCTGGTGAAAGAAGAGGATTAAAACTTATTTTTCTCAGAAACCACAAAGCTATTTGTATTATACCCGGTAAATGAAATTTCAAATGAAAGTTTTTAAGAACAAGGAAAGGACAATTAATCAATATGAATTTGGTCACATGACCAATATGGCCGTCATACCCATATAAGGTAAAAACCCTTCAGAAATCTTCTTCTCTGGAACCAGTGGGCTGATTATCATGTTACTTGGTATGTGGCATTGGGGACTCGGGGCCCATCAAAATTTGTTCAGATGATGACTCCTGAATGACCTTTACCTATTTTAGGCCTAGGTCAAATTTGGTCGCATAGACTTTTGTATGGGGAAAAAGTCAAAACCGTGTATTTTTAGCTCACCTGTTACATAGTGATGAGGTGAGTTTTTTTAATCACTTTTTGTCCGTTGTGCGTGCGTGTGTCTGTCCGTCCATACCTAAACAATTTCTTCAAACAACATCTCCTCCTAAACCACTGATCATATTTTGACCAAACTTCACAGGAATGATCCTTAGGTGGTCCCCTTTCAAAGTTGTTCAAATCGTTCCAGTCCTCTTGTCTGAAACCAGAAGGCCCAGGTCGTTGATATTTGGTATGAAGCTTCATCTAGTGGACCTGTTCCAAGATTGTTCAAAATATAGTCCTGGAGCGAAAATGCCCACGCGCCAAGGCCTGATGGTTTCACATAGGGGTATATAGGGAAAACCTTTAAAAATCTTCTTGTCTGAAACAAGAAGGCCCAGGTCTTTGATATTTGGCATGAAGCTTCATCTAGTGGACCTCTACCAAGACTGTTCAAAATATAGTCCTGGGGCCAAAAATGCCCCCGCGTCGGGGCCCACTGATTTCACATAGGCGTATATAGGGATAATGTTTAAAAATCTTATTTTCTGAAATCAGAAGGCCCATGTCTTTGATATTTGGTATGAAGCTTCATCTAATGGACCCCTACCAAGAGTGTTCAAATAATAGCCTTGGGGCCAAAAATGTCCCTGCGCCGGGACCCACTAGTTTTACATAGGCTTATATAGGAAAAAAACTTTTAAATATCTTCTTGGCTGAAACCTGAAGGCCCAGGTCTTTGGTGTTTGGTGTGAAGCTTCATCTAGTGGACCTCTACTGAGATTGTTCAAATTATAGCCATAGCGCCAAAAAATGCACCCCCCCCAGGGGCCACCTTTTAAAATCTTCTTGTCTGAAACCAGAAGGCCCAAGTCTTTGATATTTGGTATGAACCAAAAGGTAGGGGTTGTCATGATCATCAGAACAATGGTAAATAGTGAACTGTTGGAGATGTAGATAGGACAATCCACAATGTCATTTTAGCCCTCGCCCATCGGGGCTTGAAGGAATAGATGGGCTGCATGATGCTTCCCACGGAGCTGAAACTGACCCCCGCACACAAGTACAGGTAAACCTACTAGAGGATCTAAGCCTGCCCAGGCAATGCAGTGCGAGTCAGCCCGTCCATGCTTACAAACCCAATTGGTTTCATTAGGCAGCAGGGATTGAGGTGTCATTTCATCTCAAAATCCGATAAAAATATCACAAAATTGGACGCAACGTCTCCAAAATGACCTTTACAGTGTTGATGGGGACGTTAAACTTCAAATCAAACAAACAAAACAATGTTATTTGTTTCCAGCCCATTTAACATTCCTTCAGAGCTCTAGACCCATTTTGTCTAGTCAATGGTTAAAGAACAGATACATGTCTTCTGAGAATCTGACAACTGGGCTTTAGTGTGGACATCAGTTTTCCCTTGTAAGGCTTATGCTAAGGTGGGCTTAAAGGTCTAAATGTCTCTCAGACTAAATACTAAGTAAACTGTTACAAAAGCCTGATGTGAAACTGAACTGTACCAAAGCTCTAGATAAGGAGGAAAACTTAGATATTTAGATAAACTTTCCTCAGGACTGGTGTTAACCTGGTATTTCTGGTATCTGTTGGAAAAGCCTCAACAATGCAATTCTAATATGTACCCATAACATATTTTAATGCCAGAAGTAATCTTGTTACTCCTTCTCCAGAGCTCTAATGTACCTTCTGCTATGTTGGGATAAGGCGCATGTGTGACATGAAAATGTCTTTTCGTTTGTGCATGTATACTCAGCTGTACACATTGCTCCAGATTAGCAGCTCCTAGTATATCTATCCAATTTTGGAATTAAAAGAAAGGCAATCGTTATTGACAGCCGGCTGTCGATAGCCAATATCCAAAATTTTAAAAGTGATCTGCTAAGTTGTACAGTAACAAGAGCTGTCGCATGACAGCATACATGTAGCTCGCCTGTTTTGCACCTTCAAGATATAAGGTAAAAATACTGAACCATGAAATATAGGTCACACTCAGCTAGATATATTTTAAGGTCAATGATCAGGTCACATGGAACATTTATTCCAGATATTACATTTCACAATCTCAAATTGTGTCTGAAATATTAAGCAAAATCATTGGACCATGAAAATAGGTCACGATGACCTAGATATATTTCTATGTCAATCATCTGGTCACATGAAACTTATAATTCAGGATTGAAGTTTCTCAAAAAAAATAGTATTCAAAATATTTGGCAGTCTCACTGAATCAGGAAATACAGGTCACATTGACCTATATGTATTTTGTGGTAAGTCATCTGGTTACATTGAAGTAATATCCCAGGTTTAACATTTCTCCATCAAAATAGTATTCAAGATAAGCAAAATCACTGACCCATGAAATATAGGTCACAATGACCTAGATATACTTTGAGGTAAATCATCAGATCACACAGAACTCATAATCCAGGTGAGACATTTCTCCATTAAATAGTATTCAAGATAACCAGCCAAATCACTGAACCATGAAATATAGGTCACAGTGACCTAGATATAATTCAACGTCAGTCATGGGGTCAAATGGAATATATTAAATAATCCAGGTATAATGTTTCTTCATCAAATAGTATTCGAGATAATAGGCAAAATCACTGAACCATGAAATATAGGTCACAATGACCTGGATATATTTTGAGGTCAATTATCAGATCACATGAGACTAATACAGTCCAACCTGTGTTAAGCAAGCACCTCAGCGATAATGAAAATGTGCTTGCTTAAGACAGGTGATTGCTTAATACAGGTGAATTTTAATGCATTTGCCTTTTTCCGGTAACTAAATACCCGCTTGCTTAAGACAGGTTGCTTGCTTAATAGGGGTGGCCACTAAGACAGGTTTGACTGTAATCCAGGGGAGACATTTCTACATCAAATAGCATTCAAGATAGTAGGCAAAATCACTGAACTATGAAATATAGGTCACAGTGACCTAGGTATATTTTGAGGTCAATCATGGGGTAACATGGAACTAATAACCCAGGTATGACACTTCTCCATCAAAAAGTATTCAAGATAATAGGCAAAATCACTGAACCATGAAATATAGGTCACACAGACCTAGATATATTTTATGGTAAAGTATCGGGTCAAAGGGAACTAATAAACCAGGTATGACATTTCTCCATCAAATAGTATTCGAGAAAAACAGGCAAAATCACTGAACCATGAAATATAGGTCACAGTGGCCTAGATATATATTGACGTCATCGAAGACCCTCCCAGGTACTTAAGTTCCAAATATGAGTGCTCTGTGATGAGTGACTGTTGAGATATAAGCATTTGAAAAAACTTTAACACAGTGAGACTTGAACGCAAATGTGCATGCAGACGACCGAGGTGACAACAATAGCTCTCCATGTACTCCGTACAGGTGAGCTAGAAATAATTGCATATACATTATTTAGACTCATTTATTTATTTATTGAGATTCTTAATAATCTATAAAACAAAATATTTATTTATGTATTTATTTTCGCCACAGCATGGAATTACATCTTGTAGAAATCCAACCATTTATGCCTTAAGTGTAATGAACACTTTAATAGTTCATATTATTCTGATGAAAAATTTTCATTTGTATGAAAAAAGTTAAATAGTTCACTTTAATATTCTATAATTATTTAGAAGCCTCCGTGGTGCAGTGGTTACGCTACTCGCCTTGTAAACCAGGGGTCGCAGGATCGATCCCGGGCTTCTCCAGACTTTCGGATGAGTCTTTAAACCGAGGTCCCGTCTCCGTATGACCTTAGCTGTTGGTGGGACGTAAAACTCAAATACTCACTCACTCACTCTATAATTATTTCATTTTTATTTATGCATTCATGTTTTTTTATCAGATTATATTCATTTATATATATAAGTATATATATCCAATATCTAAGCTGGCTGTCAATAGCGAATTCGCTATCGACAGCCGGCTGTCAATAGCGAATTCGCTATCGACAGCCGGCTGTCAATAGCCACTTCCTTTCTTTAAACATCTTCTCCTCCTAAACTACTGGGCCAATTGTAACCAAACTTCACAGGAATGTTCCTTACATAGTCCTCTTCTAAATTCCTTCAAAGAATTTTGTTACACCCAGAACTCTGGTTGCCATGGCAACAAAACCACAAAAAATTAAAAATCTTTAAAAATCTTGTCCTCCAAAACCACCTGTTGGATTTCATTTTTATTTTGCATGAATGTTCCTTGGGTGGACCTCTTTCAGATTCCTTGAAGAAATTTTGATCCGACAAAAAACATGGCCGCCATGGGCGGGGCTTATTTTCCCTATTTAACATATAGTGTAATGCTAAAACATCTTCTCCTCCTAAACTATTGGGCCCATTGTAACCAAACTTCACAGGAATGTTCCTTACTTAGTCCTCTTCTAAATTCCTTCAAAGAATTTTGTTACACCCAGAACTCTGGTTGCCATGGCAACAAAACAACACAAAAAATTAAAAATCTTTAAAAATCTTCTCCTCCAAAACCACCTGTTGGATTTCATTTTTATTTTGCATGAATGTTCCTTGGGTGGACCTCTTTCAGATTCCTTGAAGAAATTTTGATCCGACAAAAAACATGGCCGCCATGGGTGGGGCTTATTTTCCCTATTTAACATATAGTGTAATGCTAAAACATCTTCTCCTCCTAAACTACTGGGCTAATTGAAACCAAACTTCACAGGAATGTTCCTTACTTAGTCCTCTTCAAATTTCCTTCAAAGAATTTTGTTACACCCAGAACTCTGGTTGCCATGGCAACAAAACCACACAAAAAAAATAAAAATCCTTAAAAATCTTCTCCTCCAAACCCACCTGTTGGATTTCATTATCCCCTCGCACAACATAGTTGTGAGGGGGGATATAGCATTTGTCCCGTACATACGTACGTATGTACATACTTTTGTCATCGCTCTAGCGCCACGTACGTACGTACTTTTTGTCATCACTCTAGCGCCACGTACATACGTACATACTTTTGTCATCGCTCTAGCACCTACATTTCTTAACCGATTTTAATATAACTTCACACGAACTTTCCTTACGACAATATCTGGAGCAAGATCGACTTTCAAGGTCATGACTACAAGCTCAAGGTCACTCTGGCTATTTTTTGAAAAACTTTGTCATGGCTCTAGCGCCTACATTTCTCTCCCAATTTCAATATAACTTCAAACAAATGATCCTTATAAAAATATCTCAAGTGAGTTTGACTTTCAAGGTCATGACCTCAAGGTCAAGGTCACTGTGACTATTTTTAGAAAAACATTGTCATCGCTCTAGCGCTTACATTTCTTCACCAATTTCAGTATAACTCCACACAAATGATTCTTATAAAAATATCTCGAGCGAGTTCCACTTTCAAGGTCATGGCTTCAAGGTCAAGGTCACAGTGGCTATTTTTAGAAAAACTTTGTCATCGCTCTAGCTCCTACATTTCTTCACTGATTTCAATATAACTTCACACAAATGTTCCTTATGACAATATCTTGAGCGAGTTGGACTTTCAAGGTCATGACCTCAAGGTCAAGGTCACTGTGGCTATTTTTAGAAAAACTTTTTCATCGCTCTAGCGCCTACATTTCTTCACCAATTTCAATGTAACTTCACACAAATGTTCCTTATAAAAATATCTCCAGCGAGTTCGACTTTCCAACTCATGGCCTCAAGATCAAGGTCACTGTGGCTTTTTTTAGAAAAAACTTTGTCATCGCTTCGCCTATATTTCTTCACTGATTTCGATATAACTTCACACAAATGTTCCTTATGACAATATCTCAAGCGGGTTCGACTATCAAGGTCAAGGCGTCAAGGTCACTGTGGCTATTTTTTAGAAAAACTTTGTCATCGCTCTAGTGCTTACATTTCTTCACCAATTTCAATATAACTTCATACAAATGTTCCTTATGACAATATCTCTAGCGAGTTCCCCTTTCAAGGTCAAGGTCACGGTGTCTATTTTTAGAAAAACTTCGTCATCCCTCTAGCGCTTACATTTCTTCATCGATTTCAATATAACTTCACACAAATGTTCCTTATGACAATATCTCGCCATTTCGACTTTCAAGGTCAAGGTCACTATGGCTATTTTTAGAAAACTTTGTCATCGCTCTAGCGCCTACATTTCTTCACTGATTTCAATATAACTTCACACAAATGTTGCTTATGACAATACCTCGAACGAGTTTGACTTTCAAGGTCAAGGTCACTGTGGCTATTTTTAGAAAAACTTTGTCATTGCTCTAGCGGTTACATTTTTTTCACCAATTTCAATATTACTTCACACAAATGTTCCTTATAACAATATCTCAAGTGAGTTCCACTTTCAAGGTCAAGGTCACTGTGGCTATTTTTAGAAAAACTTTGTCATGGCTCTAGCGCTTACATTTCTTCACCAATTTCAATATAACTTCACACAAATGTTCCTTATGACAATATCTCGAGCTATTTAGACTTTCAAGGTCAAGGTCACTGTGGCTGTTTTTATAAAAACTTTGTCATCGCTCTAGGGCCTACATTTAATGATGGATTGTAATAGAACTTCACACAAATGTTTCTTATGATAATATCTCGACTTACTTCGACTTTAAAGGTCATGACCTCAAAGTCAAGGTCACTGTGGCTATCTTTAGAAAAACTTTGTCATTGCTCTACCGTCTACATTTATTAACATATTTTAATATAACTTCACACAAAAGATGCTTATGATAATATCTTGAGCAAGATCTACTTTCGTGGTCATGGCCTCAAGTCAAGGTCACTATGGCTATATTTAGAGAAACTTCATCACTCTAGAATGTACATTTATTGGAGGATTTTTAAACAAACTTTACACAAATGTTGCATATGATAATATCTCAAGCAAGTTGGACTTTTGCCATTTCAGTGTTTTCCACACACGAAGTTGTCTAGTGCGAGGGGATTTGTATCACATGCGATGCCTTGTTTTTATTTTGCATGAATGTTCCTTGGGTGGACCTCTTTAAGATTCCTTGAAGAAATTTTGATCCGACAAAAAACATGTCCGCCATGGGCGGGGCTTATTTTCACTATTTAACATATAATGTAATGCTAAAAAATCTTCTTCTGCAAAAGTACTTGTGGGATTTCATTGTAATTTGCATGAATTGTCCTTGGGTGGACTGTTGTCAGATTCCTTGAAAAAAATTTGATCTTACAAAAAAACATGGCCGCCATGGACGAGGCTTATTTTCACTATATAACATATAGTGTAATGCTGAAAATATTTTCTGCAAAAGTTCTTGTTTTATTTCATAGTTATTTGGCATGCATGTTCCTTGGGTGGACCTCTGTCAGATTCCTTGAAGAAATTTTGATCCGACTAAAAACATGGCTGCAGTGGGCGGGGTTTATTTTCAATATATAACATGTAGTGTAATGTTGAAAAAGTCTTCTCTTCTTCAAAAGTTCTTGTTTATTTATTTATTTATTTATTTATTTATTTATTTATTTAAAAGTAGAGTTCGCCAACAAATAGCTGGCAGTGACGTAGCTGACTATTTGACCTATTTTACCGTTAGCCCCATAAGCTTTACATTGTTCAGAACAAAAACAAGTCGTGACGTCACTGTCAACTATTCCTCGACGGACAGTACCTTCCTGTATCTGAATTAATCTCCTCCAATTTTGCTGACTATCACATATCTATAGAGGTCCACCTACAAATTGTCATTCTAAAATTCAAAACATCAGAAATTTCACTTGCCCATCACACTGGTGATAAAACTGATGTTTTCAACACAAACTCTAAATATGACTTGATGTTTCAAAATAAATTCAAAATACTGAGGGAGATTGATTTATTAGACCTAATTATACTACAGTTTCAACATTTCTCCAGATCCCTGAGGGTTAAAATGGCTTAGTTGAAAAGGGAGACATACCGAATCCGACCGAGGAAAGGAAAAAATAAATAAATAAAGAAATAAAAACATAAATCTTTTCATTTTTTAGCTCCACTGGCCAAAGACCGGCGGGTCTTATGTTATATGTTATGGCCCTGTGTCTGTTATGCGTCTGTGCGGTTGTGCATCCGTGCGTTAACTTTTTTCTTTAAACATTTCCTCCTTAACTACTTGGTCGATTGTAACCAAACTTCACAGGAATGTTTCTCACATAGTCCTCTTCTGAATTCCTTCAAAGAATTTTGTTACATGCAGAACAAAATGGCATCGAAACCAAAAAAAAAAATATTTAAAAATCTTCTCCTCCAAAACCACTCAATGGATTTTATTCTTATTTTGCATGAATGTTCCTTGGGTGGACCTCTGTCAGATTCCTTGAAGAAATTCAGATCAGACCAAAAACATTGCCACCATGACCATGCCCCACATGACTGCCATGGCCATGCCCCATGGCTCATTAGCTTTCAAAGACTTATATGGGGAAAAGTTTTAAAAACCTTCTCCAAAACCGCTCAACTTAATGGATTTCATTCTTACTTTGCATGAATGTTCCTTGGGTGGACCTCTGTCAGATTCCTTGAAGCAATTTTGATCAGACAAAAAACATGGCCACCATGGACACGCCCATTGGCTAATTGGCTTCCATAGACTCATAAATGAGATGTGTTAAATTTCACCTGTATTAAGCAAGAACCTGTCTTAAGCAAGCATATTTTGACTATCCCTTAGGCACTTGCTTAATACAGGTTGAACTGTAGTATGTAGCAAAGTTATGTGGTCACCTTCTAAGTCCTGCGAACTATAACTCTTGAGTCCAAATTGGCAACGCCCCGGTGCTTAGTAGCTCCCATAGACTAATACATGTAATGACAAAATCTTGAAACTTTTCTCCTCTGAAACCATAAGGCCAAGAGCTTAGTATGTAGCAATTTGAAGTATTCAACTGCATAAAACCTGCCAACTATGCCCCTGGGGTCCAAATTGGCCACACCCTGAGGCCCATAAGCTCCCATCGACTTATTCTGGGAAAAACTGACAAAAATCTTCTCTGAAACCATCAGTGCCCTGGGCAGAGCTTAGATATTAAGTATGCAGCAACGTCAAGTGGGGTAAAAAATTGGTCACGCCCAGAGGCATATTAGTTCCCATAGACTTATAACAGGAAAAACTTAAAAAAAGTTTTCTTCTCTGAAACCATAAGGCCCAGAGCTTTAGATATTTAGAACGGAGCAATGCCAAATGGTCACTCACATAAATCCTGCCAACCATGGCTCTGGGGTCCAAAAAATATAGAATGGACATTCCTTGGGTGGATCACTTGTTTCTTTTTTACCCATTGCATGCGGGAAAACCCTAAATGGGTACCTTGGCAAACAGTGCTGGCCCAGATCAGACCCCACAGAACACCATGTCTGATCAGGGCCTGCACTATTTGCTAACAGAATTTTCCATCAAAAATAGAAAAAAATAGGCCTGACACCCCTTATATGACAAATGGACTGGTCCAACATATAGCAATAGAAGAGTCCACTAGTATACAATTGGTTAATGTAATAAATATGACAATTGTCTGAAGTTAGCCGGTGGAGCGACAGGCCCTCTTGGGCCTCTTGTTTATTATTTTTTTTATTTAGTTATTTATTTTGTTTGTAAATTTACAGAACCGCTATTTCCCGACAAACTCAAAAGGCTACTAATTAAGGACGCTCGCATTTGACATGTGTTTTCAAACTGTTATGTTAACGCCACATAGTTGATCACTTATAAATTAAAATAAGGGGATTAGCTAACTCCATCAAAAGTGATTCACGGGTGATTGATTAACGGGCCATTAGGCCAAAACAAACTATATGTGTGGTTCCTATTACATAGTTTTCAAAAATAGGGTAGGTAGGTAGGAAAATTATTTTATTTTTTATTTTTATTTTTTTTCTCACCTTCTATACTATGCTACACACCACACTTATTTTTGTTATATTGTTTTGCTTTTGTTGTATAATTGTACTTGAAAACATTGTAAACAAATAAAAGTATAATAAATAATGCTTAGTGTTCATCCATATTGTCCTAATTGTTACAAAAAAGGGTGTTCTTCAGTCAGAACAAAGTATTTTGATTGGACATCCTGTGTACCGGTATGTGTTTGCCTTTTACAAAAGGTCAGCCTTTTGGACTTGCCGTTCTAGTGAAGGTTGCTTTATAACTGTTATTGTACCATATATACATTGAAGATAAATGTAAAAGTTCAAAAGATCAAGATAAAAAAATGACAGAGTAAACGGATATCAGAAAGTTTCTTTTAACGGCTTAATGCTGCAAATTAAACATCCAGCAATTAGCACCAGCAGAAACTATTTTATATAGTCTTTTCAAATCGTAGTCCTTGTGCCATTTGTATCTGTACTACTTTGTCTTAAAGCTGAACATGGTTCTGAAAACAGGAGTCCAAAATCCTTCATTTTGAAAAGTTAAGTTCCTGATCTTGATTGCACAAAAAACATAAACAATATTTCCACACACATGTGTGCACTACATCATATTTGCATGTTTCCCTAACTGCCTCTTTCATGACTTCTACTTTTCAATCCAAACTTGTACAGTGTGGAAACTCAATAGAACCATGCCATTGAGGCGGTTGTAATAAGAAACCACAATGTACATGTATGTACTGGAGCAGAGATTGGGAAAAATATATCCCCAGTTAAGTCTGCTTTCCCCTTTAACTAGGGACATGCAAGGGTGAGCAGGGATAAATAAGTTCTGAATAGTTAGATCCTCCGGAAGCAAAGAATACACCAAATAAACGAAAATAGCAGACTCGGTTTTATTGAGTCTGTTCATCTCAATGTCGGATAAAAGACCTACAGCATTGGAAGCAACGTCTCCAAAATGACCTTTACAGTGTTGATGGGAACGTTAAACCTCAAATCAAATGACCAAAATATAACAACGTCATGCCTGTTTAAAGAATGGATATTTTAGACACTTTTTTTTAGCAATAGATTGTTGCCTGTTTGATGGTTTACCGCTAATCCCGCTGTTTATTGTTCCAAATTATCTCACTTTAAGATTTGATGACCAGTATACAGTGTTGCGCCGAGAGGGGGCCATGGGGCCATTTGCCTACCTAAAGTCATTGATGGCCCTTTCAACATTAAACATGGGGCCCGGATGACCCTCAGAAATCAACAACGTTGCTTATATTTTATTTACTGAAGCCCCTTTAAAATATAAAATGACCCTTTGGAAAATGTCATAAGGGCCATTGGTGTCCCCCAAGCAATCGAGCCTAGGCACAACACTGAGTGTACATGTAAGTGATACCAAATAAACGATTAGGTGTGAAAGGATACCTGACCAGTGTTATCATGTGCATATGCGGCCAGTCTGATCGGCGAGTGTCTAAACTTTCCGAGAAATGAAACCTTGTGAGCAATAAACTCAGATCAGACTGTGCAGAACTTCCAGCTGATCTGAGTCTTTTCTGTGCGCGCATACGCATTAAGTGCATTTCTCGGAAAGCATTTCTGATGTCACCACCATATGACATCCTAGCTCATTAACTACCGTCTTTGGCGGACATATATTACAACATGTTAAACTGCTTCCTGCACTCACGAAAAAAAAATTCTTTTAGCGTAAGATCAGCCTGTACATCCCAGAAGCCATACTACAACAGGTTTGAACAAAGAGCAAAGACTGATAAGACTGCGCAGGCTGAAGATCTGTGACTTCACCTGTCGCACAGTTTTACTGTCATGTTTTCCCAAAATTGGATGCGAAGACCGTGTGTGCAAACTATCTAAGACGTGTTATTGAAAAACGCGGGAAAATTTCAGACTGCAACAAATGCACGTTCAAAATGACGGCGGGAAATTAAGCGCGGCATGAAAAAAAACTATATATGTGTGACCAGCGAAGACTACGGTCATCCTGCACATCTGTGAAGGCTTAGCTTTCTGTTCATGGAGATAGTGAAAATACTTGAGAGATTGACACAAGCTGTCGGCATTATTTATGTTTGTTGAAGCGTGCAAACTTGTCTGATTATCGCTACAGGTGGTAAAACATGATTTGGATAATTTTTATTGTCACCAAAGTAATCTGATTATTGAGAGGGGTCATACCGTCATGGTCTGCATACCGCAAGAAATGTGCGCCATTGTCCTTTTTTATGCGTCCGAGACATAGGTTTTATGCATCTAGCGCTTCCGAAAACAAATTGCATTCATAATTTGTGGGTTCCGACCGCTTCCTAATTTTGCCTCTCTTACCGGTACATGGAAAATACCTGTTGATCACAGGAGACAACAGACGTTTTACCCTCTGGTAGTAGTTTTTTCGTGATTATTTTGTTTCCGGTGGTGGTTCTATTGGCTTGCATGAACGGTCTTGAATGTGCTAAGTACTGGAGATTTTGGATTATAATTATGGGTTACTTCAAAGCGTCGGCTTCTTCAGAAGTAGCCACGTGCCATATCCTTGACCCATTTGAACTGTAACTGGCTAATTGTTATTGACTAGCACAGGCCACTTACCGTTAACTGACAGCTTGCGGCAATTGATAAAAAACAGCTTTTAAATAGCGATGCTTACGATATGCATTTTTATTCTAGGCTCACAGTTATTTAGAGACAAACACGGATGTTTTTGATGTTTTTTTTGGCAGACGCACACCATTTTCATGTGTAAATACGACCAGATTGTCCTTTAATGAAAGCGCTTTTTAATGAATATGTACTTAAATACTTTAACCATGAAAAATTGAAAGACCGTTTTTGCACATAAAATGTTTGGGATATTCATGATAGAAAAAATAATTAGGGTCGGCGGGAAAAAGCTAGGCACGGTCGGGTAACCGGAACCACACATATATTTTATATTGGCCTTATCATGTGATGATATAATTACTTCTTAAAAAGCCAAGAACTTTGAAGTCTGTCAGTTGGGGTGTCATGATGGCTGCAGAAGGTTCATAGTTTTGAAGACTATGATTAGACTGCACACTACTGTCGCACAGGATTGTCTGAGTCTTTCATTGTCGGATAATGACAAACTTATATAGGCGTGTTTTCGTCATGTTGTATGTCGCTGTGTCTGCAGTATGTTCCAAAAAATGTTGAAGGTTTGTGAAGTTCTTCTCAAAGGTATGATTAGACTGCACGCAAGCGCACAATGGTCTACTTTACGTGCCACATACAGACATGCATTGTACGCATCCCTTTTAAGGTTGTTGTTTTTTTTTCTAAAGGAAGTGGCTATTGACAGCCGGCTGTCTCCAGCGAAAGTTCACTGGAGACAGCCGGCTGTCTCCAGCGAACTTTCGCTGGTGACAGCCAGCAAAAATATATAGGAAGTATATTGTCCAGTAATAGGTAAGAGTCATTTGATGTATATCATGTATATTGTGGTCCTAAAATTATTAAATTAATTTATCATTTTTGAATGGTTATTTTTTTTTCAACACACAGTAATCTCATTCTATACATTTTTGTTTGGATATAACAAGTCTGTTTATCTAGCTTTGTGCTTTGGTCCCAAATAGCAATGTTTTAAAGAGGTTGTGGTGTACTGTTTTGTTTGGAGTTTAATGGCCATGTCAACACTGTTTAGGTCATCCACACTTTTCCTGAGCAGGCGTTTACGTAAGTGGTTAACCAGTACAGTGCACATTCTTTTGTCAGAAACTGACAACTGCCCTTCTTGAATCAGTGGAAGGGAGAGAATGACCGTAGAAAAGATTTCATGATCAATCTCCACGAAAGAATTTGCCGAGTCTGGCAGGTATCGAACCCGCGTCCTGATCACCAGTCAGACGTGCATCCGACTGAGCTACCGAGGCTGGCTTGTGGTGTATTGAAAATCAAACTTGGAATGGACGAGAAATCAAACAGATATGAGTCTGTGTTAAACAAGTGACTCTTGGGTAGGGCTACATTGATCCCAGGGCTTTAATTTGAACAACTGTGAACAAAGAAGCTACATACCAAATGTCAGATATCTGAGCCTTCTGGTTTCAGACAAGAAAATTTTTAAAGGTGTCACCATTATGATTCTATGTAAACCCAGTGGGCTTCAGGGCCTTCTGGTTTCAGACATTTCAAAGTATTTTCCCCAAACGTGTCTATGGACTGATATTTACTGATGATGACAATGTGGTGGCCGATCACAATAGCTCCCCCTCAGAGCCTTCGCCTCAAGCAGTGAGCCCAGTGAGCCAAAATAAAATCCAACTTGGGCGAAGTCACCCCCCCCCCCTCCAAAAAAAGTAATGTTTTTTTCAGGTATAAGAAATAAATATGGTAATGTTATCAAAAGCACATGCATATTCTAATATGTTACATAAACAAATTCTGCAAACAAGGGGTACATGTAGGTACCAAGTGTCTATAAATCTGAGGTCAGGAAATGGCACTAGTTCATAACGTGGAAGAAGTTACAAGAAATGCTCTAACGTTATATCTAATGCACATGCACCCTGATACTATGAAAATAAGAGGCCCATAGGCTACAGTGCTGATCAGAGCTCATGTGGCAGCCATGTATTTGAATCTACCAATTATAATGTCTCACAAACCCCCATACCCAAATTAGCACCCATGTGGACTCTGTATCTGCAATATTACGGTCTTTTTTGAAGTAGATTTGTTTGATTTGATGTTTAACGTCCCCGTCAACACTGTAAAGGTCACTTTGGAGACGTTGCTTCCAATTTTGTGGGACTTTTACCCGACATTGAGATGAAATGACATATCAAGCCCTGTCGCCCAATGAAACCAAAAGGGTTTATTAGCATGGACGGTCCGCCATGCACCGCGATTCCTAGGCAGGCTTAGATCCTCTAATCGGTTTACCAGTACTAGTGTGCGGGCCGGATTCAGCTCTGCGTGGAAGCATCATGCAGCCCATATATTTCTTCAAGCCCCTATGGGCGGGGGCTACTGCTAAAGATGTATATTATTTTTCTTATCTCTGCTTCAAACATAGATGTGAGTGCTCGCGAGCACCCAAAATCCCCAAGCCCCAGCCCCTCTACTGCTTAAAAGGCCTCTTAGGAATTGTACAGATCCCGCCCTTAATCCATAAATATTCTTGTTCCTTATGATATGATGCATTCAGTGATAGTAATCAGTCCATGCTCCACCTTCTACACTTCATAAAATGCCTAATATTTCAGATACAGGGTGCATGTGGGTGCTCATTTTGGAATGGGGGTTTGTTGGGGAGACTTTATAATCAGTGGATTAAAATCATATCATGTTAACCCATTTTGTACCAGAACCCCAAAACCGATTCCCTAGCAAACAGTATAGGCCAAGATCAGACCAAGGATACAGACTAACTGGTGCCCAGTTGCCCACGGCACATAAATTTTTGCCTAGGAACCTAAGTTTTGGATTAAAATGCCTATTAACTTAATGCAAAATTAGGATTTATGGCAGTCTGGGCGCCTAAAGCAAAATACTTAGTCTGTATCCCTGCAGACGCTGCAGAACATGGCGTCTGATCAGGGCCTTGACTATTTGCAAAAGTTCAGCTATTTTCCGAATAAATTTTAAATATAACACAACCTCAATTTCAAAATGGACTCCTGCCATATGTAAGGAGGAAGAGTCCATTTGGTACAAAAATTTTTTAAAATACATGGCTGCCAGTGGGCAGTGCCCAACTGATATCAGGTGAGCATAGTGGCCCATGGGCCACTTGATTGTGTGTGTGTGGGGAGGGTGATGGGCAGGGGAGACTTCACCCAAGTTGTATATTATTTTGGCTCACTTGAGCCAAAGGCTCTGGAGGGAGCTACTGTGATAAGCCACCATCACTGTCATCATCAGTAAATATCAATCCACATTTGGGAAAAATACTTTAAAATGTATGAAACCAGAAAGCCCTGAAACCCACTGGTTTTACATAGAATAATAATGGTGACACCTTTAAAAATTTAAATGTAAGAAGTGAATGGCTGACGATTCGTGCCAGTTGCTCCTAGGTAATGCTCATAATGGTTCATTGTGAAGGTTTTATTTTGCAAATTCCTGACTAGTTTCTTCCAATAATATGGATTTCTTCAGAGGGATGTTCACAATGTTGGTGTTCCGAGATTTGCGCTGTTTATATACCCTTGGGGCCGGTCAACCGCCCCCCTTATTTGCCGATGCGCACGCATCATGTGTCTAAGACAGACAGAAAGAGATTGAAGAGAATGGAAGTTCCCTGCTATCGATCCTTATTATAGACAGGCCTGGAGATCTGGTGTAAGATCTGCCAGCGTGCAAAGCCAGCTACCTGGAAGGGGGCCATTTATGTGGACGTTGCCCCTGTACCTGCACGTTAATCAAAAATCCGTTGATGATGATGAAAAATCCTAAAAACAATACGGATCTTGATGACTTGCAGTTGTACTCCTAAGATTTTAACAAATTTGTTTTGCAATCCAGCAATGAGTCCAAAAGGTGCAGATGGAATAGCAAACAGTGTAGGCCCTGTGTCAGAAGCAGTCTGATCTGGGACTGCATTGTTTGCTGAAGCCTATCTCTCCCAATACATAGGATCATTACGGTAACTGCTCGTCTCATCATGTTTCGGATACATTGAAAGAGTCATTCCCTATATGTGTGCCCTGCTATTATAAACAAGATAATTGCCCCCAATTAATATTTCTATGTATCTGTTGAACTGATAGGTTAAATAAATATGCTTGACAACAAATTTAATTTGAACATGTTGAATGATCTATCACTATTTAATAACAAGGTCAACATCGCACATACATTTTCAGATTTTAACAATGAAAATTATGATATACATTATACAGATAGAAATAATAACATTGACAATAAAAGAATAAAATAATAATAATAATTTCAACTGTGACACCGTGCCTGAACAAAGCTTTTGTACAACAAACTACTGCATCAGGGTCAATTATAGTTATGTCCTTGACAGTTCTAAATTAAGTGAAAAAAAATGGCGACAAACTGGTAGGTGATAAGAATACAGTTAGAGTAAATTAGAAAATATTTTCATTACATCATAAAGTGGGTAATACTATTTGGAATGCAATTTCACTGCATACCCTATGGAATATGAGAGACATAAATTCACTACCGGACGGCGAGCCATTCCTACATGGGTTGGCTAGCTCTCTGGTACCGGAAGAGCAGGCTCCTTGACTGGTCGTCCAGTCTTCGACAGGTAGACCCTTTCTAAGACTGGTCGTCCAGTACCGGACGGCTAGCCACTGCCATCTATCTGTCTATGTTTGTTTTGTTTGAATAAATGTTAAGCTTTCCCATTGACACTATTTCGGTTATTTTGGAGACGTTACTTCCAATTTTGTGGGACTTTTACCCGACACTGAGATGAAATTACATCTCTGGCCCAGTGGCATAATGAAACCAAGAAGGAATTACCGTATTCGCCCTAATTACCGCACATGCTCCTATAAGCGCACACCAAAGCTATTTTTGAAAAGGAAATGCATAAGCACACACTTTACAGTAACCTCCCCTTGAAGCTCTCACAGTAAGTCTATAAAAACTTACCGTTATTACTTAACAGTGAAGGCAATGCTTAAGTATCCTTTTCCATCCCATTATATATCAGTATGCATCATCTCAGAAGCTACTGTTTTAGTATCAAGTGTGCGCTAATTAGACAGATTTTTCACCATGACTTTTTGACATGATTTTGAAAAAAATAAGGGCACGGTGCGGTAATTAGAGCGAATACGGTACCCATTGGAGGGTCTGACTCACACCACTTTGCCTGGGCAGGCTTAGTCCTAAACGAATGGGGTTTTTTTGGTACTCAGGTGTTATTTTTTTTTTGTTTGGTTTTACAGTCCTTTCAAGATTGTTTCACTCATATCAAGCTGATCATTAATCAGAGTTTTCACTGAGTTGTTGGGTATTGTAATTGCAATATCTGCTGACGATACGCATATCGTGAAGCAGTTTGACGATACAATTACGATACAGCAAACATAGTAATTTGATGGAGATGAGGTGAAAACTTTTGCTGGTTTTGCTTAAATTAGTGACGGGGTGAGCTTTTGGGATCACTTTTCGTCCGTCCGTGTGTCCGTCCCTGCGTGCGTGTGTGCGTAAACTTCTTCTTCAAGCGACATCTCTTCCTAAACCACTGATCAGATTTTGATCAAATTTCACAAGAATGATCCTTAGGTGGTCCCCTTTCAAAGTTGTTCAAATGGTTCCGGTCCATTGCACATCTAGGTCACAGGAGCCAAAAATCTTTTTTTTTTCACCAGAAACTTAAAAAATTTTCTTCTCTGAAACCACAAGGCCCAGGTCTTTGATATTTGGTATGAAGCTTCATCTAGTGGACCCCTACCAAGATTGTTCAAATTATAGTGCTTCGGCCAAAAATGCCCCTGCCCCAGGGCCCTTTGGTTTTTACATGGGCTTATATAGGGAAAATCTTTAAAAATCTTCTCTGAAACCGCAAGGCCCAGGTCTTTGATATTTGGTATGAAGCTGCATCTGGTGGACCCCTACCAAGATTGTTCAAATTAAAGTGCTGGGGCCACAAATGCCCCAGCCCCCGGGCCCTTTGGTTTTACAAAGGATAATATAGGGACAACCTTTAAAAATCTTCTTCTGAAACTGCAAGGCCCAGGTCTTTGATATTTGGTATGAACCTTCATCTAGTGGACCCCTACCAAGATTGTTCAAATTATAGTCCTGGGCCAAAAATACCCCAGCCCCGTGACCCTTTGGCTTTACATGGGCTTATATATATAGGGAAAATCTTTAAAAATCTTCTTCTGAAACCGCAAGGCGTCTTTGATATTTGGTATGAAGCTTCATCTAGTGGACCCCTACCAAGATTGTTCAAATTGTAGTGCTGCCCCAGGGTAAAAATGCCCCCGCTCAAGGGCCCTTTAGTTTTACATAGACTTATAAAGGGAAATCTTTAAAAATCATCTTCTCTGAAACCACAAGGCCTAGGTCTTTGCTATTTGGTGTGAAGCTACATCTAGTGGACCTTTACCAAGATTGTTCAAATTATAGCCTGAGAACAAAGATGCCTCGCCTTAGGCCCTTTGGTTTTACATAGACTTTTATTGGGAAAATATTTAAAAATCTTCTTCTCTGAAACCGCAATGCCCAGGTCTTTGAAATTTGGTATGACTCTTCATCTAGTGGATCCCTACCAAGATTGTCCAAATTATAGTGCTGGTGCCAAAAATGCCCCCCTCTCAGGGGCCCTTTGCTTTTACATAGACTTATTTATATAAAGGGAAATCTTTAAAAATCATCTTCTCTGAAACCACAAGGCCTAGGTCTTTGATATTTGGTGTGAAGCTACATCAAGTCGACCTTTACCAAGATTGTTCAAATTATAGCCCTGAGACCAAATATGTCCCCGCCGCGGGCCCCCTGGTTTTAAATAGACTTATATAGTGAAAATCTTAAAAAAAAATCTTCTTCTGTGAAACCACAAGGCATAGGTCTTTGATATTTGGTGTGAAATTTCATCAGTGGATCTCTATCAAGATTGTTCAAATTATAGCCCTGGGGCCACAAATGCCCCACCCCGAGACCCTTAGATTTTACATAGACTTATAAAGGGAAATCTTTAAAAATCATCTTCTCTGAAACCACAAGGCCTACTAGGTCTTTGATATTTGTTGTGAAGCTACATCTAGTTGACCTTTACCAAGATTGTTCAAATTATAACCCTGAGACCAAATATGCCCCCACCTCGGGGCCCTTTGGTTTTGTAACATAGACTTATATAGGGGAAATCTTTAAAAATCTTCTTCTCTGAGACTGCAAGGCCCATGTCTTTGATATTTGGTATGGAGCTTTATCTAGTGGACCTTTACCAAGATTGTTCAAATTATAGCCCTTGGGCCACAAATGCCCCCACCCGAGGGCCCTTTGGTTTTACATAGACTTTTATAATCTTTGAAAATCTTTTTCTCAGAAGATTGTCTAAGTTATAGCCCTGAGGCCTAAAATGGCCCAGCCCGGGGGCCATTTGGTTTTACATAGGCTTATGTAGGGAATATCTTTAAAAACATCATCTTCTCTAATACCGCAAGGCCCAGGGCTTTGATATTTGGTGTATAGCTTCATCTAAAGGGCCTTTGCCAAGATTGTTAATTATAGTCTTTGTTGATATTTGGTATGAAGCTTCTCCTTTTTAGACCTCAGGGATTTTCCTAGTGCAACTTTGGGGCCGGTAATCGGCCCCTATTTTTCCCAATTTAGAGACAGATATTCCCAAATTTTATGACAACTTTCCCAATTTCTGATGTTGTGCTACATTTTGATAAAAAATCATGAAAATTGAACCAAAATTGACAAAGTATAGCTGAATTAAATTCCCAACTATAAATATCAGCGAGCTGTTTCAATACGAATACTGTAACCAGTACATTCAATGATAGCATATATTACTGTACTTCCCGCAAGATTTTTGGCCGGACGCCCGGTACCGGGTGTGCCTCTCAAGGAGGAAACCTCCAACAACAAGAGAGCAATGTCACATGACTTCCTGTGACACTTCAGAATTTTTCCTTGCGGCCATCTTGGTGGATGTGTTTCAGTTTTGTTCTCAAACAAATCTTTTTACATCGGCATTATGTCTTGCTGTCTTCTACCATTGGTCGTAAGGAAGTGCTCCCGCTGGATTTTACTGTGTTTTGTGCTAGAGTTTTATTAATTATTTGGATTATTTTGGATTAATTTGGACTTAGTGAATTCCTTTCACGTGAGTTCTTTCCATTTTATTTTTCTTTGTTATGCCACATGTGCTTGGTTCTTGTGGTATCAAATGACAGTGGATATCCACTCTTATTGTCTTGCTTGCTCTAGTGCAGTTTGACAACAATGTGATATTTGTGTAAATTTGTCTCTTGATACTTGGTATTCTGCTATTCGTAGGCGGTCTTATCTTTCCAGGATGCCAAGAAACAAGACAGTATTCTTCGTCATTCTTCGAAGTGTCTAAGAAGGCAAATGATGACGTTTCCAGTCATCTAGACTCTGGGGCAGAGGAAGTCCCTTCAGTTCGAACCGACGACGTTGTGTCAAACGTTCGTTCTGATAAACATTCATCAGGCCGGGCTGACGACGTTGTGTCAAATGTCCGGTCTGAAAGTCGCCATTCAGGGATTATTCAGTTGTGTGAACTTGAAACATCCCTTCTCCAGGCAACCAACGACCAGAAGAGTCTTCTTCCAGTCATGAGATCTTACCCGGTCATTCCCGGTCGGTAAATCAAGACGTTCATAAAGGCTCTGGGGATGAAGTTTCGGGTCTCCTGAACTGTTCTGGTCAGACAGCTGTTTTCCGGACACTTCCGGGTCACACTAATAACCGGGTGTCCGGAAATTTATTGACCCGGTCCGGTCCGGTCGAGGTCTAGGACCGGGATCCCGGTTTGAACCGGGTGTCCCAATATCCCGGTCCGGTCAAAATAAGAAAGACCTACGGGACAAAGAAGAAGGGTTTCATCTTCTATTTATGACTCAGATGAATCTTTTTCTTCAAGGTTTCAATTTTGAATCTAGTTCTTCTGTGTCTCGTTCCAGAGGTAGACATAGGAGACATTCCTAGAGGAAGAAGTCTCATCACTATAGGTCTCACTCTAGAGATTCGTATAGTGGGAGAGAAGTAGATATCGTTCTAGGTCTCATTCACATGAAGGAAAGAGATCCAGACGTCCTCATCACACTAAAGGTCGGAAACGGTTTCGTGAAAACCGCCGACGGTCTAGTAGATCTTCCTCCCTGCAAGGAAAAAAAAGACGAAATTCTTGTTCTTTTTCTTCTGAGAGGAATATTATTCAGAATGTTATTTCAGGGACAGTTACTGATAATGAATTTGAAGGGGAAGTGTTACCTCTCCGACCAGGAAGTCCGTTCACTCTAACTCGACTAGAGTTAAGAACAAAACTTCCTCTCTTTAGTTTTCTGAAAGCTGTTCTGTTATTTCTGATGATGAGGATGAGAAAAAAAAAAATCTTATGCAGAGACTATTGAAGAGGTCTTCAGATTTCTTCCAGTCTCTATTTGTCCACGGAAGAATGAGTATTCGACTCCTTCAAACCTAGATTGGGTATTGACTTACTTAATCCTTCTGTGAATTAAGAGTCTTCAACTTTACCCCAGTCTTAGTTGGCAAAAGATATTCTTAATCTTGTTCAGTCACATGTTACTGACAAGGTTAAATTGGAACCTTGTTGGGCGGCACCCATTAACCTAGATAAGGAGCTAGGTACTCATATGAAGTTTTACAAACTTCATAATGAACAATTTCCTTCAAGTGTTCCAAAAAAATAGACAAAGATGCATCGAAGCTGGATTTGTCTTCTTCTGGAGCTGTCAATGTTTCATCCAAATTTTCTTGAAACGATGGAACGTTATGCTAGGAGCGTTATATCCATCAATTCTTATGCAGACTTTTTTGCAACATCAGCGTTTAGTGCCATGCAATCTGAAGATATGGACACTAATATGCTTCGTAGATTAGTAGAGGCATTAGTCAATTGTCTCAAACATTCTACAAATTATCAGTGCTTATGGAACTTCTGTTATGTAGGAGGGAGTTGGCCATTTCTGGGTCTAAGATTCTCACATATGCTTCCAATGACAGTTTGAGATCTATACCTTCTGCAGATACCCTTTTTGTGGTAAAATCACAGAAATTCAAAATGCTAATTAAGAAAAGCATCATCAGGAACTGATTGCAGAATCGGTTTCGATACCTAGCACTTCGCAATCTCAAACGTTTTCTTTCAGAACTCTACGGAGTACTAAAAGAAACAAGATCCTAAAAAGTTTTTCCATCCATTCCCCCTAGTCAGGGACCAGTCTGGAGTGAAAGGGGTGATTCTAAGTTTTCTCGTGGCGGAGACAGTGCGAGAAGGTGCATGTCGATTTCCTCCCGTAAAGAATCCTCCTCTGATAGAAGACACTGAAATTTGCTCTCCGATGTCCTCTAAGGGATCTACCGTTAGGAGGACGCCAGGGCCATTTTTCAGTAGAGTCGGTGAAAGTAACTCCAGACAAATGGGTACTTTCTGTCGTAAGGCATGGCTACAAGATTCCGTTCGACAGAAAACCAATACTTTCCCCATTCCCACAGTTCTTCAAGCAGTCAGAAAGTCTCGCTCTAGAAGAACAGGTTCAGGAACTCTTACAAAAGAGGGCAGTGGAGAGTATAAATCCGAAAGATCCCGGTTTTTACTCACAAATTTTCTTGGTTCCAAAAGAACGGAAAATTAAGACTCATAATCGATCTGTCAAGACTGAACAAGTTCTTGACTTTTCAGTGATTCAGTGTGGAAACAGTAAACAAGGTCACGACTGCGATTTATCCAAACGATTGGGCAATATCGCTGAACCTGACAGATGCATACCTGCACATACCAATCCATGTGTCGTTCTTGGAAGTATCTCCGGTTTTGTCTGAAGGGTCGAGTGTTTCAATTCATAGCTCTCCTTTTGGACTGGCAACGAGTTTTTCAGTCTTTACTCGGTTGATTGTTACCATAGCAACATATCTACGAGTTCGTGCAATCATTATTTTTCCTTATCAGGACGACTGTCTTGTCAGGAATCAGTGTCGTCTCTTTCTGATCAAGGACCAGAAGTTTTCTCTCAGATTGATCACATCTCTAGGCTTCATCATCAATCAAGAGAAGTCGGAACTACTTCCATCCCATAACTTTTTTTTCATAGGGATGGAATTTGTCTCCCAAGACAATATTGTGAAAGTCCCTTGGGGCAGAGTTCTAGGTATTTTACACCTAGTATCTTGGTTTCTGAAACAAGCTGTTGTCACACAAGAATGTTTCTTTCCCTATTGGGGAAATTGAGTGCATCTGCTCAGTTTGTGGTTTTAGGCAGACTGCATCTTCGTCCCCTTCAGATGACATTGTTCGCCCAATGGAAACCACATTTGTTTCCATTGAAACACAATATATGGTCATAGATCAAATGAAAAATCATCTCAAATGGTGGTTTGACAGGAAGAGATTTATTCAGGGGGTTGTTCTAAAACAACTTCCTCAAGTGCTCACAGCCTTCACAGATGCGAGTTGTTCAGGCTTGGGTGCAAACTTGGAACAGGAAGGACTCATGTGTCATGGAGTCTGGCAACATATCAACTTTCTAGGATGAAGGCCATTCTTCTAGCTCTCATAAAATGTCAACACATTCTGTCCAATTTGTCAGTGATGATAACCACAGACAATTTGTCTTCTCTTGTGGCTTACATCCAACACGAGGGCGGTTCCCACTCTCCAATTTTATGCATGGAGGTATGGGAGACCCATCTTTGGTGTCACGAGAGAGCAATTTCTCTTAGTCCGACACATATCCGGGAAAAGACAGACTCTCGAGGATGTCCAAAACATTATCCTCAGAATGGTCCATGTATCAGTCAGTTTGCAATGCAATTTTTCTGATGACAGGACACTCAAACATCTATCTATTTGCAACACGTCTGAACAACAGACTTCCGTTGTAGGTGTCCCCAGTTACGGACAGCAATGCGCTAGCGATAGATGCTATGTCCATGAATTGGGAAAGGATTCACGCATATGCGTTTTCTCCCTTTCACATCATTCTAGTAATTCTATCAAGATTCGCATACACCGGTGTAAGATTGTTCAAACTGCTCCTTTTTGACCTCTTAGAACTTGGTTCCCGGAGTTGTTCCATCTGTCAGTAGCTCCTAATTCTCTACCAATAATTCCCGGTTTGTTAACTCAAAAACCGGAAGGATCGTGATTTCTCCTCAAAATCCCCAGTCTAGATCTGTCGTTCTCGCCTGGATCTTATCAAACGATCCATTACAGATAGAAATTTTCGGGAAAAGTTGCCGATCACGTTTCTAAAGCAAGAAGACCTTCTACAGGAAGGTGTATGAGACCTTCTACAGGAAGGTGTACGAGACCTTCTACAGGAAGGTGTCTGAGACCTTCTACAGGAAGGTATATGGGACAAAATGGGGCGTATTTACCAGTTGGTGTCGTAAAAGGAAAATTACTGCTGACAAGGCCTCTGCTTCAAATGTAGTACACTGCTTACTCTACCAATTTGAAGTTAAAATTGTCAAATCAGTACTGTGAAAGGCTATAGAGCTATGATTTCTAATACTTTAAAGTTCAAGTCTTCACAGATGTTGGGTCTGACCCTATCATTTCTGAACTTATAAAAGCTCTTGAATTACAGAGACCAGTTTCCTAAATGGGACTTAGCCTGCGTTCTTTTTTCTTTATGTAAAGAACCATTTAAACCTTTACATAAAGCTTCCTTATTAAATCTAACACCGAAGACTGTGTTCTTACTAGCTATGACTACAGCGAGCAGAGTTAGTGAGATTCATGTATTCTCGGTTGACTCAGAACATATCAGATTCAACAAGTCAGACGGTTCTGTCTCTTTCAGGACACAACCAGGCTTTCTACCTTAAACCAATTTCCATCTAAATGTCCAGATGATATTTTGGTTCCAAATTTTGCTAAATCTGTAAATAGGAAAGACTTTAACAGGTTCCTTTGTCCTACTAGAGCGCTTAAATGTTCTGTCAAAAAGACAGAATCTTTAAGAAAGGGCAGGAAAAGTGTCTTTCTTCCTATCGAAGGAGATCATCATATTAACTAGGGTTCTATCTCTGGATGGATCTCTTCTGTAATTAGATTAGCTTACAAGATTTATCTAAGAGAAAATTAAGTTTGCTAAACATTAGAGCTCATGAAGTTGGGCATTAGCTACTTCTTGGGCATATTTTAGTATATACCTCTTGAAAAGGTAATCATAGCTGCTGTTTGGTCAAACCTATATGTGTTTGCAAAGTTTTATCTCAGAGATCTCCTAAAACAGTCTCAGAATCTTCTGCTTTTGGGCCCTGTGGTCACAGCCCAAAAAGTGGTGGGGGGAGACGTCGGTTCTTCCAGTCACAGCTGCTAATCAGGATCATTCCTATCTGATGCCTGGACCATAACCGTAAACAGGTGATTAGATAGTGTCTGATGCCATGGATATTCAGAGATTGAAATGGTGGAAATTTAGGAAAATTATTCCTTTAAATTTCTTTTGACCATTATTTTCTAAGTTTATTAAAGAGCAATCTCTGAAGTGGCCCAACGCTTCGGTACGGGTGTTTTCTTGTGGGAGAATTTCCATCCCACCAACCTTTATTCTGCTATCATTGAATGTACTGGTTACAGTATTCGTATTGAAATTTAATTTTTTAAATTAAAATTCGTTTCAATAGAATACTTACCAGTACATTCAATCTGAATGCCCGCCTCCCTGGTTCCCCTCCAATTCTTATATTCCGTTTATTTTGGAAAAATTCTGAAGTGTCACAGGAAGTCATGTGACATTGCTCTCTTGTTGTTGGAGGTTTCCTCCTTGAGAGGCACACCCGGTACCGGGCGTCCGGCCAAAAATCTTGCGGGAAGTACAGTAATATGCTATCATTGAATGTACTGGTAAGTATTCTATTGAAACGAATTTTAATTTAAAAAATTAAATTTTTCCCAAACCCAGTGGCCCCTGGACCCTGATTCTGAAGGGTAGGAAAATCCCTGGACCTCCCTCAACATTATGCACATTATAGCCCTGGGGTCAATAATGACCCTGCCCCGGGGCCCATTTGTTACTCTATGGATCAGGTGAGCGATCCAGGGCCATCATGGCCCTCTTGTTTCCATTGTTCATGTATATTACAGTTAATTTCTACAAAAGAATTAAATTTATAAGTATTGCTTAAAGCTGATTTTAAGGAATTTCTTTGCTTAAAGTTTCTTTTTCATGCAGGAAAGTGTATCGCAATATGTATCGTATCGTGACACAAATTTCACAATATGTATTGTATCGTGAGGTAACTAGATCGTTGCAGTCCTATCAGAGTTTGGTGAAAACTTGAGTAACTGGAGAAAAACCCTCTGACCTTCCATTGCAGAACTTAGCATCTCACATGTGACCTGAGCCAGGCTCAAACCACTGCGAAGAGGGGGAGCTATTGTGATTGGTCACTGCCCATCGTTGTGATCGTCCATCCAAGTGTCCGTCCATTCACAATTTCTTTAAACAACATGATCGCCTCCTAAACTAGATTTTGACAAAACTCTGCAGAAATAATCCTTGGGTGATCCTCTCAAATTTTTTCAAAGTATTCAATATTCCATGCAGAATTCTGGTTGTCATGACAACAAATAGGGGAAAATCAGAGAAAACTTTAAAAGATCTTCGTATGAAACCAGAAGGCCCAGGCTGAGGTATTTCATATTTGGCATGAAGCTTCTTCTTGTGGACCTCCACCCAGATTGCTCGAATTATAGCACTGGGGCCAAAAATGGCCCGAGGCAGGGCCAACTGCGTTAACATAGAAGTACAGTATTTAGGGAAAACCTTTAAATATCTTCTTGTTTGAAACGAAAAGGCCCTGGAGGTCTTTGATATTTGGTGTGAAGCTTAAATATATGTCTAGTGGACCGCTAGTGGGGCCCAATGGGTTTACATAGCCTAATATAGACAAAATGTTTATCTAAAAGATCTTCTTGACTGAAACCAGATAGCCCAGTGGTATTCGATATTTGAGTTACATAGGGAAAACCTTTAAAAATCATCTTGTCTGAAACCAGAAGGCCCAGGTCTTTGATATTTGTCATGAAGCTAGTAGTCTTCTACCAAGATTGTTCAAACTATAGCCCTAGTGCCAAAAATGGTCCAGGAGCCGGAGCTCACTGTGTTTACATATAGGTATACAGTCGACGCTCGTTATCTCGAACCTCACGGGACCGGATAAAAAAGTCTGAGCTATCCATAGTAGGAGATTACCAAAGTGTGAAGTCACATGTATGTCAGAGCCCATTATTTGCCATGACATGCTTGGTATTCTTGTATCTAGTGTAATAGCACTTACATGCACAGCTTATGAGTTTTTAAAAATTGATTATGAAAGTAATGGTCTAGCGATCTTAAAAGATTTCTGCATACATGTATTTGGGCATCCAAATAAGCTAAAAATAGATATGTACTTAAATGGACTGGTTCCCTGCTTGTGAATGCAATGCTTATATCACTTTGGTGAGCAGTACATGCTATACGTCATGCGGTAGTCCCTCGTATTGATAAAAGCAGTTTAGGCCCTGCCGAGAAAGCTGGTCATGAGCCTTCGGACAAGGGACAGTACTCAGTTTTGACACTAATGTCAGAGGAGTACGTAAAATATATATTCTTGTTCCTTATGATAAGACACATTTAGTGACACCAAGCTGGGGTTCCCCTGGGATGCACTGTGGCTATGGCTGGCTAATCGGAGCTGAAAAGACAATTGATTATCAGTCCTTACATTGTGATCGATAATCGATTAGTTTTCACTGAAGATTTGATCATAATTTTACCTGTCTGGCTTTGTCTGAGCACGCCTCTCAGCATATGTTTATTGAACCATAAGAATATATTTGAACAGACAGGCCTGGGCAAACAGTGTAGACCCAGATGAGACGCCGCAAAATGCCGCGTCTCATCAGGGCCTGCACTGTTTGCCACTGATCCAGCGATTGTAGGCACAGCTTTGAGTAGTAAATTGTACAAGTTTTTCAAATAATAGATTACAAACAAATCAGTACTGATAATCATTCTTGTGGAATTTATTGATCAATTAATCAATTATCTGATTAATCGTGCCAGCCTTAACTGTGGCCCTGCCCCACCCCCTCGACTTCATAAAAGGCCATATATCTCAGAAACCATTCAGATCCCCACCCCAAAACCATATATATTATTGCTCCTTATGATAAGACGCATTCAGTGACAACAACCTGGGGGCCAAGGGATGCGTCTGGGCCTTGCCACACCCTCTTCACTTCATAAAAGTCCTGATATCTCGGAAACCTAATAGGTCCCCACCCTATAACCATATATATTCTTGTTAAAATACATGACTACCAGCGGCCAGTGCCTCCCCTTAGCTCTGGTGAGCGTAGTGGCCCATGGGCCTCTTGTTTATTCATGGATTTAAAAAAAATGGCACAGTTGTTTTTACTTGAGGAGTATACTGGCAGTGCCATTTGAAACAGTTGAGGGGGTACATGAGGGTTGAAGGTCAAGGTCACACTTGAAGGTCAAATGATGAAATGGTCATGAACTGAGGTTTTCAGGTCATAACTTCTACATTTATGCATGGATTTCAAAATAGTTTGGTGCATTTGGTTTCCTTGAGGATTAGAATGCCATTTGAAAGATCTGTTTTGGTAGGTTGAATGTCAAGGTCATACTTGAAGGTCAAATGATAAAATAGTCATAAGAGATTGTGTCCGGGCCATAACTGAGCTACATTTATTCATAGATTTTTTTCAAAATACATGTAATTGTGCACAGTTGTTCTCCTTGACAAGTATAATTTGTTCAAGTACATATATGTTGATGGTCAAGGTCACACTTGAAATTCAGTTGATCAAATGGTCAGAACTTCTACATTAATTTAATGCATGGATTTCAAAATAATCTGGCAAAATTGTTTATTTTAAACGTTTGTTCAGGTAAGTAGAAGGTCAAGGTCACACATGAAGGTCAGGCAATAAAATGGTCATTTGCTTGTGTAAATTGAAATTTTTGGCTCATAAATATTAAAAAAGTTTGCTGTCTGTAAGCATGATGTTGTTTGCATGGCTTCTGTATGATAGATGGATGGATGACTCGTGATTTTATGTCCTTTTCAACAGTCATATCATGATGATGGGAGATTGATAGTGAAAGGCTGTGTGCAGTGGAACTCCGTTTACAGTTTAGAAGATTTTGCCTGGAGTGTGGATCAAACTCTGGACCATTAGATGAGTAGGCCCGCGCTTAACCCACTGAGTTACCGGGGCTCCTCTTCTGTCTAATAAATGAGTGAATCAGTTCTTCACATGTCTATAGGTTCTAAAGCAGACAGCGGGCTTGACATGTTGTACCTGGGCAACCAATCTAGTTTTGGAAATAGGGATTGAATGAAATACTATACACATTGTTGATGGTTTCCAGGATGGTTCTTTTTTTAGATTTTATCTCTTTTGGTCAGCTCCTACATGTAACTGCACCCACCTTCCTCAGACAAAGCCCAGAGGGCAGGGCCCAGATCATAACTAAGCTTTAAACAACCCTTGCTTTCATCCTGTTTCATCAGAGCCTACACTATCAAACACCAAATGTCTAGAGATTTGTATAACAGAATAGCTAAAGTGGAAAGTATTTTGTCCACTTTCACTCTATCGTTCCTCTACTTAACAGAGCTATTTAGGATTCCTGTTAAAACTTTTCCCATGTGATAAGATGGAGAATGGGCAAATATTGCCACAAAAATAAATGGAAAATATACTTAAATAATCTCTTTAGAAATCATATTGCTCTATAAGGCTAAACCTTTTTTTTTGGCTTTGGTTTTACAGCCCCCTTAAGATTATTTCACTACTTATATCAAGCCAATCGTTAATCAGAGTTGGGCGAAAACAGGACAACCCAGAGAAAATCCACCTGACATTCCATTGCAGAACTTGGCATCTCGTCTGTGACCCTAGCCAGGCTCGGTGAGACTAAACTAATGATTAAGAGTCAGCACTCTTATCCACTAGGCCACAGAGTGGGCAACAACCGGAGGATCCAAAGAAAAACCAGCTGACCTGATGCAGAACCTAAATTTGTGTCTCACATATGACTGAAGCGAGGCTAGAACCACAACAGTGAAAGACCTAATGATTAAGAGTCAGAGCTCACTAGGCTAAGACTTTATCCCATTGTATACTAATGGACTCTTTGATTGCTATATCTGGGACAAGCCTACTTGTCATATACTGGGTGGTATGCCTGTTTTTATGCCCCAACATCAGAAGATACCGGGGCATATAGTTTTTTATGCTCCCCGCATCGGATGATGTTGGGGGCATATACATGTAGTTTTTCGGTTTTCCGTACGTGGGTTCATGGGTACATGCATGCATGAGTCCGAATATACGTCCTTCTGTACGAAAGTGTGTACGTACGTACTCTTGTTAGACTCAGGTTAAGGTTTTTGTACCAGGTAGAGTGTGAATTTTGAAGATATTATATTTTCCAAACCATGTGATGGACTTGGTTCATATTTAGTATGATGATACATGTAGATATAGGTCCAACGTTTTATTCAGCGCTACCTCCAGCCATACACATGACCTCAATGTCAAGGTCACAGACTTAGAAATTTTAAATGTTTAAGACACAGGTTAAGGTATTTGTACTAGGTAAAACTTGAGCTCATATTTTCCACACCATGTGATGAATTTGGTTCATATTTGATATTATGATAGATATAGGTCCAATGTTTTATTCAGCAATATCCCCCACCCAAACCCATGACCTCAAGGTCAAAGTCACAGACTTTTTTTTTTATGTTTAGACTCGGGTAAAGGTATTTGTACCAGGGAGAACCTAAACTTTTATGATGTTTTGTTTGTATTGGAGTTTAATGGCCCAGTCAACACTATTTATGTCATTTTTGAGCCGGTCAGTTTACCTATCAACACTTTCCTGAGCAGGCTTATACGTAAGCGGTTAACCAGTACAGTGCACATTCTTTCGCCAGAAACTGACAACTGCCTTTCTTGAATCAGCGGAAGGGAGAGAATGAGATTTCATGATCAATCTCCACGAAAGAATGTTGCCGACCCCTGCGGGAGTCGAACCCGCGTCCATCTGATCACCAGTAAGACGCGCATCTGACTGAGCCTGAGGCCGGCAAATTTTTATGATTCATTTGGTTCATATTTGGTTTGCTAATAGATACAGGTCCGAAATTTTAGTCAGTAATACCCCCACCCATGCCTATGACTTCAAGGTCAAGGTCACAGACTTAGAAATCTTTAACATTATTTTTTTAAGAGTTCATATGATGGATTGGGTTTATATTTGGTATTATAATAGATACAGGTCCAACATGACATACAGCAATACCCTACCTACAATGTATGCACGTGACCTCAAGGTCAAGGTCATAGACATAGAAATTTTTATGCTTGCCGCTTTGTATGTCTGTCCGACCGCCTGTCCGTCCCTAATACTCTTTATCTCTTAAAGTATTAAAGGTATTTAAGTGAAACTTGATATACTGATAGAGGGCGATGAGGGGAATCAGAGAATACAAGAACCATAACCCGGTCACCAGTATTTATGGTGTTACTTCCCTAATTAAAAGCTTGCCCGGAGCATACAGAAAGGAAGTAAGTGAAACTTAATACAATGAAAGATACCGGCCCAGATAGCTCAGTTGGTAGAGTGTCTGCTCCAGGGAAGGGGAGGTCACGGGTTCAATCCCGGGCCGTGACATACCAAAGTTGTTAAGAATGGTACTAGCTGCTCCTCGCTTGGCACTCAGTTTTACGGGGTAGAGCTAGGACCGGTAGTCTGGTAGACCCAGTGTCAGGATAATGTGACTGGGTGTGGTATCATGTAATGTGTCTAGGACATGATACTTCAGTGAGGCAGCACTATAAAAGTGAGCATTGAGCTCCCTGTCACAACCAGACACCGTCGTGATATGACTGAAAAATTGTTGAAAGCGACGTTAAACCCGAATTCACACACACACACACACACATATCCTACTGCACATCTTCGGGAAGCATTCTTCGGGTTCACTGAATTTCTTGTTAAATTTTAAGTACGTTAAGAGCTCATATTTTCCAAACCATATTAAATGGATTTGCTTCATATTTGGTATGGTGATAGTTACTGGTCCAAAGTTTTATTCAGCCATACGACAGCCCCCTGATATCAAGGTCAAGGTCACAGACTCAGAAATTTTTGATGTTAAAGATTTTTAGAGCTCATTCTTTCCCAACCATATAATGGATTTGCTTCATATTTGGAATGATGGTAGATACAGGTTAAAAGTGTCTTTCAGCCATTACCCTGCCCTTGCCCCATGACTTGAAGGTCAAGGTCACAGACTTAAAAAATTTTTGTGTTAAAGATTTAATTGCTCATGAATATTTTTCAAAGGCTGAATCGGCAATACCTGCCCACCTATGCCAATGACCTAAAGCACACATTTCCAGATGAGTTATGCTGTCCAATGACAGCTGTTATCGCAACATGATTTTTTCAGGTTGAAGCGGGCCCCTAGGCAGGGGCATTTGTGTCGTATTTACACATTTTCTATTTTTGTCCTTATTCTATTTTCTATGAAAAATTATGTTAGCTAATATTGAGGCGCTGATCAGATGCCGTGTTCTGCGGCTGTGTTCTGTGGCATCTGATCTGGGCCTGCACTGTTTGCCGAGGTACCCATTTAGGGGTTGCCCCCCCTAAATGGGTTAAAAAAATTTTTCATCGTACAGTTTTTATGCTTCTTACTCACCAGAGCCAAAGGCTTTAGGAAAGCTTATACGAGACTCAGTTGTCCATCATTGTTTGTTGTCTATGAAATATTTCAAATAACACCTCCTTCAAACTTAAATTAAAGCCACTGGCCTAGTTGGGCTTAAATTTGATTTGTAGCAACTAGCATTCATGGTTTGGGAAATTGATAGTTCATGGTTTGTATGAAAATGTCAACAAATTGGGTAACTTTTAATCTAACATTCATGAATCACCATGCCAGTCCAAAAAACAAGCGGTGGTAATTTGGAACTGGACTCTGGTGAGCCTGTGTGCAGGGTTTTCCATCAGATTTTCCTTAAGAGGCCATTCACCAGTTTGAGGCGGCAACTTTCTAAAATTTCTTAAGACTTAAATTAAAAAAAAACAAAAACATTTGACGTGACCAGAAAATAAATTGAGGCAGTCTTTTGGCCTCCTGCCGCCTCTTAATGAAAACCCTGTAGGTGTTGCAATTATTTTCTGCTCTAGAGCCATCAGTTTAGTATGTTAGATCATAGCAGATCATAGTTGATAGAAATGCAAAGTATTGCTATGTGCATAACACTGTATACATGTATTTAATTATTTTAGAACTCTGGACCAGTTATGAGCTACCTAGAGACAGTTAGTGAGACTTCTGACAGAATCTGTGTTGCTAAGTCAGACAAGAAGCATTGCTGACTGCAGATGACAGTTGAACCGTTGCTTGCTGGCCTTTCAAAGGAAATAGAAGAGGTACTGTAGCATAACATACCATTGGGACACCTTAACCCTTAATTTTCAATTTATTCCAAATAAAAAATAATGGATTATAGTGTTCCAGTATTTAAACACAATAGGTAATTCAACGGATGGCTGACTGACAATTGGTATAGACCCTAATGCCATGCACAACTCTGATGTGCTTGAACGGTGTTTATGTACCTGTACTTCTGTTCTGAAAAAAGAAGGATCTTACATGAGTGGGCATTTCATACGAAATTTAAGAGACAAAACCTTTGAAAAGTTTCATAAATTTCAAATGAAGTGACTTCAAGAGAAATATGCAGTTGTCATATATGACTATTTGTAGTAAGATTTTATTGCCATAAAAGTTCACACTTTTGTCGAGCCTGCTTGTGATGAGCAAGACATAGTTTTTACATTTTGAGTTTGGTGTATGTGCATGTGTGCATTGTACATGAATTGTGTGTCTGTCTGAATTTTCTACATAATGTATGGATTTCGAAATAATTATAGCCCTGCTTTAAAAAAGTGGGGGCTATATTGGATTTGCCTTGCCCTTCTTTGATTCAGTAATTCGTTATTCATCATAACTCAAAAACCATTTGAGGTATTTTCATGAAACTTCACACTATGGAACAGTATTTAGGTAAAAACTCAATTATGCAACATTGAGATTGCAATATGCAATTTTGATATTCTGTTATGCTATATTTATGGAACAGGATTTAGGTAAAAACTCAATTATGCAACATTGAGATTGCAATATGCAATTTTGATATTCTGTTATGCTATATTCAGTTACAATTGTGCAAAATATTCCGCTTCTGCTTCTTCTAGTTCTCATTATTCTCGTTAAGTGGCGCTGTGATCGTTTTTCCGTAAACGTCCGCCTGTATTCGGAAGATACCAAAAAGAATCTGCAAGCGTATTGGTGACACGGAGGAGTGAAAGAAACGAGAGAACTATATTTTTGGCATAAAACGGACGATTTGGGGACATTACACCCTTCCCGATAAAATCATTTACACATAATTTTTATTTTATATGTCAGACCAGGAATCAGCTTTGCTGTGTTTGTTTTGTGTCCAAGTTTTATCTAAATATATCGCAAATGTGTCCAGGCCATTGCACCTCTAAAATATAAATTTGTTGTAAATACTTATAATAATTTTGTATGGCACAGAAAGGCTCCTGTCCAATGTCGTGTAGACCTTGGTGAGACTGCTCCTTTATGATCACCTGAAGCAAACATAGTTACAACTCTCTTTTGTGAAAATGCTTTCAGATGAGAAACGACTTACGTTCCCTCTAACATTTATTTCTGATTTAGGGCATATCCAACGGAATTCTAAAACTAGGCATTTTGGTTCTGTTGTTTGATTTGATGTTTAACGTCACAGATCATTTTGGAGACGTTGCTTCCACTTTTGTGGGACTTTTACCCGTCACTGAGATGAAATGACATCTCCAAGCCCTGTCGCCCAATGAAACCAATAGGGTTTGTAAGCACCGCTTTGGCTCGGTAGACTTAGATCCTCTAAGCGGTTTACCAGTACTGGTGTGCGGGTCGGTTTCAGTTCATGCAGCCCATCTATTTCTTCAAGCCCCGATGGCCGGGGGTCTGATTCCCAGTTTGTTTTGTCACATGTTTATATAGATGTTCGTAACTGTTTGTGTTAAATGCATTCATTAATTTATAAGAAAATAGAAAACTATCTGACTTTTTATACTAGATTTTTGGCTTCAAGTGACAAAACGCAAAGGTTTCCACCTTTTAGCTCACCGTCACGTAGTGACGAGGTGAGCTTTTGGGATCACTTTTCGTCCGTCGTCCGTCGTCAGTCCGTGCGTCCGTGCGTGCGTCCGTGCGTCCGTAAACAATTTCTTCAAACGACATCTCCTAAACCACTGATCGGATTTTGACCAAACTTCACAGGAATGGTGGTCCCCTTTCAAAGTTCAAATGGTTCCGGTCCGTTGCACATCTAGGTCATAGGAGCCAAAAATAGATTTTTTTTTCACCAAAAACTTAAAAAATCTTCTTCTCTGAAACCACAAGGCCCAGGTCTTTGATATTTGGTATGAAGCTTCATCTAGTGGACCCCTACCAAGATTGTTCAAATTATAGTGCTGGGACCAAAAATGCCCACGCTCCGGGGCCCTTTGGTTTTACATTGGCTTATATAGGGAAAATCTTTAAAAATCTTCTCTGAAACCGTAAGGCCCAGGTCTTTGATATTTGGTATGAAGCTTCATCTAGTGGACCCCTACCAAGATTGTTCAAATTATATTGCTGGGGCCAAAAATGCCCCCGCCCCGGGGCCTTTTGGTTTTACATGGGCATATATAGGGAAAATCTTTAAAAAACTTCTTCTCTGAAACCGCAAGGCCCAGGTCTTTGATATTTGGTATGAAGCTTAATCTTGTGGACCTCTACCAAGATTGTTCAAATTATAGCCCTGAGACCAAAAACGCCCCTGTCTCGGGGGCCCTTTGGTTTTACATAGACTTATATAGGGAAAATCTTTAAAAATCTTCTTCTGTGAAACCACAAGGCCTAGGTCTTTGATATTTGGTGTGAAATTTCATCTAGTGGACCTCTATACAGATTATTCAATTTATAGTCCTGGGGCCAAAAATGCCCCCGCCCCGAGACCCTTTGGTTTTGCATAGACTTATATAGGGAAAATCTTTAAAAATCTTCTTCTCTGAAACCACAAGGCCCATGTCTTTGATATTTGGTATGGAGTTTCATCTAGTGGACCTCTACCAAGATTGTTCAAATTATAGCCCCTGCCCTGGGGCCCTTTGGTTTTACATAGACTTATATATAGAGATAATCTTTGGAAATCTTCTTCTCTGAAACAGCAAGACCTAGGTCTTTGATATTTGGTGTGAAGCTTCATCTAGTGGACCTCTATCAAGATTGTTTAAATTATAGCTCTGAGGCCAAAAATGTCCCCGCAACGGGGCCATTTGGTTTTACATAGGCTTTGTAGGGAATATCTTTAAAAAATGGTCTCTGAAACCCCAAGGCCCAGGTCTTTGATATTTGGTGTGTAGCTTCATCTAGTGGACCTTTGCCAAGATTGTTCAAATTATAGGCTTTGTTGATATTTGGTATGAAGCTTCACCTTTTTAGACCTCCCTCAACATTATGCACATTGTAGCCCTGGGGTCAATAATGACCCTCCCAGAGGCCCACTTGTAACTCTATCATATGGGTCAGGTAAGCGATCCAGGGCCATCATGGCCCTCTTGTTTGAGAAAAACACAACGCGCAGCAAATTCTTTCATACCGGAGTGCAGGTGGAAAACCCGCACCTGCTACAATGTAACATATCAAGCGCTGGAAGCCTCTGTGGTGTAGTGGTTATGCTACTCGCCTCATTAACCAGGGATCGCAGGATCGACCCCGGCTTCTCCAGAATTTCGGATGAGTCTTTAAACCCAGGTCCCATCTCCGTATGACCTTAGCTGTTGTCGAGACGTAAAACTAAAAACGCACTCACATACCAAGCGCATCCCACCATAAAATAACATCTTTATAATTCTTACACCCCCCCCCACCCCCCCCCCCCCCCACACACACACACACTTGATCCCCACTTTTATAGGGTAAAACTGGGATTGACAGGAGTAAACATTATTTTTCTCATTTCTACTCCAAAATATAGATTGTGGGTACTCGTTAAAATGGGATCGAAGAGGCGCTTCTAACGTGTACCCAACATGTATATTTTAAGCAACAGTCAGAAAAATATCATCACGACTTTTCATCTTTCAATTTTCGTTGTTGTATTTTTCGGCGGTAAAATGTACAAATGTAATGCATCAAAAACAATTTTTTTTTTCTGGATTCTGTAAACTTTAATAATAAGTAAATAAATAAATAAATAAATAAATAAATAAATAAATAAATAATGTCGTTAAGTTCCGCCAGGTAAACCTGGGTACGCTGTACGCGGTCTAGCTGTAATAAAACAAGAAGAAAAAAAAACTTTGGTGTAGACCTAATACATGGAAATACATGTAAGTACAAAATGGTTTGGATTCAGCAACTCCATTTGCCAAATCGTTACATGTAGAACTTGAAGAAATATGTAGTAGGCTGGTTAAGACAGTCGCGACACTAGCTCAGCAAGGTTTTGCTGGCTGAAGACAGACGGACGGACGGACGAACTGACAGACGACCAGCTAATATTTTCGCGTTGTGATTCTGTTGGATGAAAGCTATCCTGCCCCAGTCTAACTTATGAAGACAGACAGACGGACATATGAATAGGACAGCTGTCATTGTGACCACAGGTGCGTTTCTATGGTTGTGGGTCGGGGCTGAGAATGAGTAAGTACTGTTCATGTTAATGGATGAAGTATTTACATCAGAATTACAATGGGAATTGGGGAACTAGTTGTTGTTTTCCAAATTCCCCGTGTGGTCAGCTGGGAACGAATCCCCGTTGCCGGTGAACAGAGAGACAAACTGGTTTTGTAGGTACACGGGCGTCATAAGTACATAGGGGTTACCCCACCGCTCGGCGATACGCTGTGCGGACATATATATACTTCTATAATATCCAAACATTTTAGTTTTGAGTGAGGTTGCAATTAGTAAATAATATCTTTATAAGTAACACCTCAGAAGGATCAGATTTATGAAAATTGTATGAATTAATCAATTTTAACAATAATTGCTCATTTCAAATCCACGGATTCGGCACAGACTAATCCCTCATGGTAATTTAGTAAATGTTCAACGATAGAGTATTTTCCCCTTCGTCAAACAAGTATTAACTTTTAAATAAAAATCCTGTTTCTCATAAATAAGGAACCGCGCTGTAAAATTTATTTTAAAGATGCAAACGTACACATTATTGTAAATATCCGAATTATTGAATAGCTGGATAAAATTTATCGCTGCTGGCTTGAATTTGGCCCCTGGAAAAGCGAATGCGATCTTCTCAAACGGACGCTTGTCATCGGAAAAAAAAACCGGCAAATCCACGGACATTACCGAACGTTACCGTCACCTCAATGACTGGTACCCCGTCTAACCACAGCAGAATCGAAACTGAATAATGCAAAATAGGACGTCCAAATGCCATATTTAAATACAAAGGTCTCAATTTAGAATGTGCATGTTGCATATTCGAATAAGTAGAAAGGTATGGAAAGGTTCATAATGCAAAGTGCGGTTTCAACAATTCATATTGTAATTGCACATTGCATAATTGAGTTTTTACCTTAATACTGTTCCATATCACACTAATGTAAAGCACTATGAGACGATGTGCAGAGTGCATGAAACATAACTCTGGATTGCCTACTTTTGGAGTTATTGCCCTTTGAACAGTGAAAAATGGCAATTTTAACCATGTCATCAAAAACCGTTCGAGGTATTTTCATGAAACTTCACACAAATGTAAAGCGCTATAAGACGATGTGCAGAGTGTAAAAACATAATATGTTCTAAAAGGGTTATCCTTTGGAAGCATAACTCTGGATTGCCTACTTTTGGAGTTATTGTCCTTTGAACATTGAAAAATGCCAACTGTAATGCCGTTATTCATGATAACTCAAAAACCGTTTGAGGTATTTTCATGAAACTTCACACAAATGTAAAGCACTTTGAGACAACGTGCAGAGTGCATGAACCATAACTTTTGGAGTTATTGCCCTTTGAACATTGAAAAATGGCAATTTTAACCTTGTCATCAAAAACCTTTTGAGGTATTTACATAAAACTTCACACAAATGTAAAGCTCTATGAGATGATTTGCATAGTGCATGAACCATAACTCTGGATTGCCTACTTTAGGAATTATTGCCCTTTGAACATTGAAAAATGGCACTCCGAATAAACCCAGTACAGTAATATTAAAATTTGCGTCCGTTCCATAACTCTGAAAATATTTCAGATATTTTCACGCATCTGTAAATGTAAAGCACGATGAGTCGAGGTGCAGAGCAGAAGAACCGTTACTCTGGTTTGCTTAATTTTGGAGTTATTGCCCTTTGAACTTGGAATAAACTCAGTACAGTAATAATTTGTTTCCACTCCATAACTAAGAAACCATTTCCGATATTTTCACAAACCTTTAAACAAATGTAAAGCAAGTTATGAGGCGAGATGTCATAATAATTTATGTCACTTTATATAGAACTCTTGGCAATATTTGCAATATTTATTAAAGTGTATATTGTCAATGCAACTCCTTATACAGTTTGCTGCTGTTCCTTCATTATCACTGTTGCTATTTGATGTTAGTATGGTTGATTATTTTTCATATCATATTCTTGATCATAAAAAAGTGCTTCTCGTATATCATATTCTTGATCATAAAAAAGTGCTTCTCTTTCTGATAGCGCTATAGTCAGTTATAGTTTGGGTTTTGTTCTCCTTGATGAGTAGAAGTGCCATTTGAAACATTTATTTAGGTAGGTTGTAGGTCAAGGTCTTAACTTGAAGGTCAAAGGATAAATGGTCATAAATGGAGCTTGCGGACAATAGCTTCTGCATTCATGAATGGATTTCAAAATAATTTGGAGCAGTTGTTCTCCTTGAGGAGTAACAGTGCCATATGTTTGTTTGTTTGTTTGAATTGAGTTTTAACATCCCCGTTAACACTTTTGTCTTTAGGTCATTTTGGAGATGTTGGGACTTTTTTCCAACATTGAGATGAAATGACATCTCAAGCCCTTCTGCTCAATGAAACCAGAAGGCCTATATGCACTGGACAGTCTGACTCACTCAGAGCAGTGCCATTTGAAACATTTGTTCAGGTACGTGTAGGTTGAACCTCAAGGTCACACTTGAAGTTCAAATGATGAAATGGCTGTAAATGGTAAAATAAATAATAATTTGAGCATGTCCAGGCCATAAGTTGTACATTCATGCATGGATTTCCAAATAATTTGTCACAGGTGTTCTCCTTGAGGAGTAGCAGAGCCATTTGAAACATTTAATCAGCAGATTGAAGGTTAAGGCCACAGTTGAAGGTCAAATAATAAAATGATTGTTATGAATAATGAAATAATATTTAGAGTTTGTCCCGGCCATAAGATCTACATTTGTGTATGGAATTCAAAATAATTTGGCACAGTTGTTCTCCTTGAGAAGTAGCAGTGCCATTTAAAACATTTAATCAGGTAGGCTGAAGGTCAAGGTCACAGTTATGAGTCAGATTATATAATGGTAATTAGTTGAGCTTGTCTAGGCCATAACTTCTACATTTATGCTTGGATTTAAAAATAATTTGGCACACATGTTCATTTGAAACATTTCTTCAGGGTTGATGAAGGCCAAGGTTACACTGAAGGTCAGATGATAAAATTGTCATTTAAAATTTAGCTTGACCAGGCCAGAACCTCTACATTTATGCATGGATTTCAAAATAATCTGGCACAGTTGTTTACTTTTTAGAAACATTTGTTCATGTAGGTTATAGGTCAAGGTCACCTGAAGGTCAACTGATAAAATGGTCGTAAATTGAGCTTGTCGGGCCATAACTTCTACATTTATGCATGGATTTAAAAATAATTTGGCACGGTTGTTCATTTGAAACATATGCTCAGGTAAGTTGGAGTCAAGTTCACACTTGAAGGTCAGACAATGAAATGATCATTGACTCAAGAGTAAATATTGTAAATTGAAATTTTTGGTTCATAAATATTACAAAAAAAGAAATTGCTGTCTAAGCATGGTTTTGTTCGAGTGGTGTTTGTATAATAATTGAAGGAATCAGTTCTTCACATGTCTATAGGTCATTTAAGCAAACAGTGGGCTTGACAAGTTGTCCCCAGACAACCATTCTAGATTTAATAGAAATTGATGACATCATAACTTTACTTACTAATAACAAAGTGTTATTAAACTTATCCTCATTCGATTTTTGGACATTATGTATGAAGTATTAAGTAACTGAATAACAATAAAAAGTTTTTCTTTGCCAAAGGACAAAGTTAAGAGAAAGTACTGAACAGTGTTTTATTTTCATGTTACTTACCAGTTTTCATAAATTTGTTACCTGTAAAATTGCATCAGTACCTTATACACTTAAAATTGATGATAGACTAGGAAATACACAAGTTTGCAAGAACTCTAGGAGAAAGCAAGAGATTTAATCTGTTTAATATTTTTCTTCAAGGGTAAAGTAACAATGGTTCAAGATGCCAAACTATTGTAGAAGAATACCAATTTGATGTGGGCAACACAAAGGAGATGCAGTACTTCAGCCCTAATTGCTCTGCACTAACAAGCTGATACAGCCGATTCCAGTGGGGATCACAGGAGGTTAGTATGTTAATCAAAGCGCCAAAGGCACTGAAATGACAGATTCTATGACAAAATCAACACACTGTGAAAACTTACAGACAACCTTTCTAAAAGATCTTAAAATTTAGAAAAGTAGTTCTGCAAATTCCATTGTATGATATGTTTGCAGATGTCTATACACCGATGGTATTATGAAATGCCATTCGATGTTTCAAATTTTGGAAAGAAACTATTTACATTTTCAAAACCAAACATTAAAATTCAAGTTTTAACAATGCTACTGTCAATAAGTAACATTTTTGTCTGGTCAGTTGTGGATACCTCCCCCAAAAAGATACTCTATGGGAAAGAGATCGGAGGAGAAGGGCTGGTCAGTCCAGTACATGAATTCCATTGGCTTGAAGACATTTTTGAGTAAGAACAGCACTATAATCCTGCCCGCAATCCTGCTGGATTAGATATCCTGGATTCTGCGCTTAAACAAATAAATGGAACCACGTGAGGCCGACGCATTTGATTGATGTAACGTCTCGCTGTTCAGTTAACGTCTCAGCCATGATCTTGAATGTTCTTAATGTCGCTAGCTACATGCAATAGCTCGACATACAATTTAGCTTATTCAATCCGATATGTCATGCTCTATTACGCACGCGTCGCCTTGGCATACCTTACACATATGTCGAAACATCCCGAAACGACAATCGGCGTGATTCACGCTGAAGTGCGATGTGTCACTGAAACGCATATCACGCGAGTCGCTTAGACGCCAATATACATGTACGTATTTCAGGCACCAGCATAAGTGTTCCGTACTGTGTCGACATATTAATTTTGGTCACGACAGGGACGTCTAGCTCTCAAAAGTGCATCGCATAAGGGCGACGTACAGTGTCAGTGCTTATTAGTCGGTAGTTGAAACCCTTTGTTTATCTACAGGTACAGTGTAGCATATGCCAGCGGAAATCTGCTTCGCATATGTGTCTGTCGGATGACGTCGCTCTTCCGCTACGTCGACGTTTAGCGTGGTCTGTTGATAGTAAGATGTCACTCCAACAGGCCTTTAGATAACACACATGTGGCGCCCCAAATCAGAGTCAACGCCATCCGCTTTACGACCAGCTTCTAACTGTCCATTAGAAGCCTCCGTGATGTAGTGGTTATGCTACTCGCCTTGTAAACCAGGGATCGCAAGATCGATCCCGAACTTCTCCAGGCTTTCGTATGAGTCTTTAAACCGAGGTATCGTCTCCGTATGACCTTAGCTGTTGGTGGGACGTAAAACACAAACACTCACTCACTCAAACTGTCCAGGGTTTAATGAAAAATGTTGCAATACATTCTCACATGATGCTTTTTGAGAACAAAATACAATTTCTTCTTTTCTAGGCACGACCTTACATCACACATCAAAAGTTTGATCCTGAACATGTGGTTCCTATCAGCGCTGGTGTGAAGGTGATACACAGGATCGTTGGCCCCCGCTCATCGGGGCTTAAAGAAATAGATGGGCTGCATGATGCTTCCACGCAGAGCTGAAACCGACCCGCACACGAGTACTGGTAATCTGCTTAGAGGATCTAAGCCTGCCCAGGCAAAGGGGTGCAAAGCCTCCATGCATATAAACCCTACTGGTTTCATTGGGGGCAGGGCTTGAGATGTCATTTCATCTCAGTGTCGGGTAAAAGTCCCAAAAATTGGAAGTAATGTCTCCAAAATGACCTATACAGTGTTGACGGGGACGTTCAACCTCAAATCAAACAAAACAAAACACAGGATCGTGGCCAGGCTGGTAACCATACGTCACGGTTGATTTATTTAACCTTTTTAGCTTAAGGGCATGGTGCATAAGCGTATTGTAATCATGCAATCGTTTGGTTTCAGAATCAAAGCATAGAAAGTGTTGGTGGGATTTAGGTTGTGGTAAAAGTCCTGGGCTGAGATTTAAACTGTTTAATTTAACTCTGCAATTCCAAACAAATAGTGAAGATTTTGATAAGAAGCGCATTCTGCAGCGTTCGAACTTGGTCTACACTGTTTGCCAAGCTCACCCTATGATTTCAGGATGACCCTCTTCAGTCTTATGGAATACCCTGATCTCACTGCGGCTGTTTTCTGCAAGAAAAAGGTTATTTCGAGATAGTCAATAGACGTTAGCTCTGAATCGCTTTTCTTATTGCTAACTTTGGGTCGAATGCCAAACAAACAACCCAAACATAGCCGGGTCGTTTGTTAGTGTTGGGTACATGTAAGTGTTATCTGCACTTGAATCAAATGTTCGATCTGGCAAACAATGAAGACTAAGATCAAACACCACAGAACACGGTGCTGATCTTGTTCTACATTTTTTGCATCAGTTACTAACATCTTAAGTTAAAACGGATCATTCCAAGTCCTCGTTCATGACCAGCCTGCATTTAGAGACAATCGGCATGATTGGTGTCAGTGCTTTGATTTATTCACTGCCTTGAGTTTCTGGAGTGTACTCTTCCATCACTGAAGTTGGGCTCGTCCATTCTGCTAAATATGGCACCTATAATTATATCACAGGACCTACACTGTTTGCATAGGTATCTGTACCATATTCCAGGGTTGAAAGGGACAGCCTTTCTCGCAAAGTCTGATATACACCTAGTTGTTACTGACCTAGATTTGACCTCGAATGTCCGAAAACCCATTAATATTCTGGTCTGCAGCTGACCGGCTGGTCTATAAGGATTAAATATTGACAGCACTGTTAGAAAACAGTGTAAAACCTGAGCAGACGTCCGAGCAGACGCCGCTTTGATCTGGGTATACAGTCTCGCATGATGCAGCTGATTCATATGAAATGCTGAATCTATTCTCTTGAAGGTAAGATAAAGTCGTCAAGTCGTTTGCTTCAAAAGTTTGTATTGCGATTAAAGGATGTACAATTTTGATAACTGCGCCAAACCGGACTACAGTTTGTGCGGACTCATATTTCTTTGGCGGTCAAAGCTGGAAGAAAGTCGTAAGAAAGCCGGAACTACTTTACAACACGCAGGATATAGCTAGAAATGACAGATTGAATCTGCCATTAAAAATGGATTTCATCAGGGAATAAAGTACGAATTTACTCATCTTCGCAAGCCAAGATTATATATTATGTTCACTTTGTCTCTCTGTACTTTCGGCGTGCAGAAAAAAGTCACAGAAATAGTCACAGAAAAAGGTCACAGGAAAAAAATCACAATAAGAAAATAAATATATATTCCAATAAAAAGATGTTGCTAATAAATTAAATAATGACATCACCTACTCTTCCGACTTTTACCTATGTAAAGTGGGGTTTAAAAGGGTGTTCATTCTACAGATCACTGCCTTTGCTTCTGATTTGTTATTGTGATGCATTAATGCAGTCATGTACTTGGTATTTTATGTATTCATTCAAACTGTCAAACAGAATCACACACAGTGTAGATCCTTAGCAGATGGCTTCTATCTGGATCCACACTGTTTAGAAAGGCGGAGTATATCCTGGTTCAGCAAGACATGGGTTAAACACAAAAATATGGCATAAATGGTAGGTTAAACAATGAACTAATATACATGCTTGCATAGAAGTTAACATGTATGATGTCAAAGGCTGCTATCTCATTGAGTTCCAGCGGAACATACAGATAAACCTGCTGTGAGTTAAAATATTGGACTGATTTTAGCCGATATACTTTCACTGGGAGGTGTTAATTGCTAACCAGATTCTTTAAACAAATAGTGTTGTCCTGAGCAGCCGGCTGAGTGGAAACCGCATTCCCCGGCACCTGATCTGTGTATTCAGTGTTTGGCAAACCCAACCAGATTCCATAGATAGCTCTCTAACACAACTCTCTGACATAACAGGTTTTTTGTTTGTTTGATATAAGGTTTAACCTTCCGGTAAACACTGTAAAGGTCATTTTGGAGACGTTGCTTCCAATTTTGTGGGACTTTACCCGACATTGAGATGAAATGACATCTCAAGCCCTGCTGCCCAATGAAACCATTAGGGTTTATAAGCATGGACGGGCCGACTCGCACCACTTTGCCTTGGCAGGCTCAGATCCTCTAAGCGCTTTACCAGTACTTGTGTGCAGGTCGGTTTAAGCTCTGCGTGGAAGCATCGTGCAGCCTATCTATTTCTTCAACCTGATGGGCGGGGCCCGACATAACAGGTACCATCAATAAAAGTAGTCTGACTATTTTCTATTTATAACCATTAGTTACATGAACAACAGCATTAATACAGATTTGTCCTTCAGTAACTTAAGGTCGATTGTTAGAGTTGTGTTCAGTATTTAATCACTCAGTGTTTTTTGAAAGTTGATTTTTAAAATCAAGTTTCTTTGTCATTACATTTCTACTTCCGGTACTGGACCGCGTTATTCCACTTCCGCTGTTCGTTCGCTGCATAAAATAGTCCAAATGAACTATTGAAAATTAATTTTGCAGGCATGGAATGTCTTTCAAAATATTTCATATTTCGAGACTTTATACGGATTGAATATAAATTGGCACAGAAAGACTAATTCTGAAAAGAAAACAATACTCTGGGACTAATTTTCTACGCGTTTATGCAACTGGTTTGAGAATTTACTCTTTCATCCCTGGGTTTCTGAACACGACTCTTCTCTCTTTAAATACATTCTTAACGAAATGGATTTCTGAGTAGTTCATTGGCATGATGGCAAACAGTGTTAAGGTAGGTTCTGGCGAGACGTGCTAGCAACGTGCCGTCTTATCAGGATCTGCAAGGTTTGCATAGATACAGTGTATTTCTACCTCGGCGTCTGCACCGGTCTACAGGGTTAAAGGGTAAGCTGGCTTCTCTGTGACTATACAACCCTTTACTGACCGACATCGAATACAGTTATTTACCTGCTTTCGAGAGCTCTTATTACAAAAGATGTGTCATTTAAGGCTTTAAGCTGTGAGTTTTAAATCAAGTTCCGTACTTTAAGCAATTAGTGAAGACTCCCATCAGACGTTACATTCTGTGGCCTCTAATCTGTCTTAACTGTTGCCGAATGGCAAAGTATTGAAACACTTGGCATTTATGGGTTAATGGTTCCGTACAGGTTGGAATAAACGTATTTTAGTTCGCCTTGGGTAGTCGAAGTTCGCTAAAGGTGGCGTCTGATCAGGGTTATAATGTCTAAATGAAATGGTTTAAAAATGAATATAGCTCCGAGCGTCTGCACAACGTATGTGCCTCTTCGTATCAACGCGATGTTGATGCGACGTTGCTAAGATGTCATGTATCCGCTAGGAGAACTTCTCTGTAAGATTATTAGCAGATGAGACAAGCACAGAATGTACAAGCCTCTGTAGTGTAGTGGTTTCGCTACTCGCCTTGTAAACTAGGGGTCGCAGGATCGATCCCAGGCTTCTCCAGACTTTCGGATGAGTCTTTTAAACCGAGGTCCTTTCTCCGTATGTCCCTATAGCTGTTGGTGGAACGTAAAACTCAAACACTCACTCAGCTAATCTATAAATTTATGGTTTTACCATGAAGAAATTAGCAGACACATTTATATTTCTTCCTTTCTTCCGTTTAGTTTATACTAATTTATTTTAGTTCGATTGCGATGAAAGCTTCAAGCTTATTGAATCGCTCTCGAACACTCATTCCAGGTGTTTTCACGCGCGCGAGAGAGAGAGGCAGTGGCTTTTACACCACTGCTACTGTCATTACGTGTCTTGCCCAAGGACACACCTCGATACCGGTGGCCGGATTCGAACGCACAACCTCTCGATCATAAGTCGAGCGCACTTACCACTGCGCTATCGAGGCCTTTCTTCCGTTTTTCGTGGGGTTGGTTGGATAAGGCAAAGGTGATGTGTATCTTGTGTCATTGGGGAGTCCAGCTGATATTGACTTACATTTGGGCAAGGCCTGTTGTCCTTGCAGCAGGTAACGGTAGGTGGGGGAGGGGTGGGGTTGTTGTTGTTTCTTCTTTTTCTACACTTCCATTCAAACTCTAAACAATCGATGAATCATTTTTTTCTTCGTCAAATTTTTTTAACCCTCTGGGACCTTGTTAACAAAATATCAAGACAACAGCTTGATCTACGACTGACATTGTTATCATAATAAGTATTCATCATAAATCAACTTTCCTCAGTACTTTCAGTACTTTGATTTTTTTTTTACATTTAAGTTGTGGGACAACCTTACATAGCAATGTATCTTCTGATTGGCAAACAAATAACAAGCATTAAGGAAAACAATTTGCTGCTGCAAATAGATGGCATTGCAGGAAATCTGATTTGTGAATAGGCCATCAGCTACCTAAGAGTATGTATTGTTAAGCCCTTCACTGCCATAGGGGACTCTCGTCAACAGCCTGGCTGACGGCCATAGGTGCCTTTTGTCGGCAATGTATGATACCGGCTTTTACCTTGTTAAGTAAGTTTCACAAGCTGTTAAATCTTATGGAACACAGCATTCTATTTTTAGACTTGCTCTTTGTTGTTTACCGGGTGATTTCCATAGACTTATAATGGGGAATAATAAAAAATGGCAGGGTCCCCCAATTTGTGCCGCCCTATATCTCAGAAACCATTCAGATCCACATTCATAAACCATATTTATTCTTATTCCATGTGATAAGACACATTTAGGGACACCAACCAATTTTATCTGGTAGATAGACTCTTTATTATTACTCCCCCTCATAGGATGATGCCTGGAGGATATAGTTTTCTGTGCATTCGAACCTCTATCTGTACTAGTATGTGTACATACTCACACGCAAATCATCTTTGTTTGTTTGTTTGATTTGAAGTTTAACATCGCAGTCAACACCGTAAAGGTCATTTGGAGACGTTGCTTCCAATTTTGTGGGACTTCGACCAGACTTTAAGATGAAATGGCATCTCAAGCCCTACCGCCCAATGAAACCAATAGGGTTTATAACCATGGACGGTCTGACCTGGACAGGCTTAGATCCTCTAACAAAACACGATAGAATGTTTTTAGAAGGCGAAACCAGGTCTGTTTGCCCGTCAGATGCCACCGATTAAGAAACGGGGCCTGGTGTACTCTGATAGGCGAATTCAGGTGGAAAAAATAACGATTGCATTACACATTTCACACGGTAGCCGCCCAATGAAACCAACAGGATTAATAAGCATGGACGGGCCGACTCGCATGGCTTTGCCTGGGCAGGCTTAGTTCCTCTAAGCGGTTTACCAGTACTCGTGTGCGGGCCAGTTTCAGCTCTGCCTGGAAGCATCATGCAGCCCATCTATTTCTTCAAGCCCCGATGGGTGGGGGCTGACAAATCATGTTAAACTCAGGTTAAGGCCAGATAGAACATGAACTCATATTTTCCAACCCATGAGTTGGATTTGGTTCATATTTGGTATGACGACAGATATAGGTCCAAAGTTTTATTCAGCAGTACTCCCACCCCTGCCCATGACCTCAAGGTCAAGGTCAGTGACTTAGAATTTGTTTATGTTAAAGACTCGGGTAAAGGTATGTGTACCAGATAGAACCTTATTATTTACCTTACTATTCAAATAACATCTCCTAAACTATAAGTCAGAAGTTGGATTGAACTTAATGAGATGCATCAGGGTGACATGGAAATCTACAATTGCTAAAATTGTTTTGTTGTGATATGCAGGATGGCCTGCAAGAAGGCCGTTTTGAAAACCTTCAAACCAAATCTACTGCCAAAAGCAGCTGCAAACGATAGCTCTGCCCTTACAAACTATACACCTCAACTCTGCACCAACATCATCTCTTCATAAATCCTAAATCAGACTTAACTGTTCAGAAACTTAATTAGAAGTTGTCGTTGTTGGTTTGGAGTTTAACAGCCCAGTCAACACTGTTTTAGGTCATTTTTGAGCCGGTCAGTTTACCTATCCACACTTTCCTGGGCAGGCAGACCCATCTTCTTTCTTATGAATGTTTTCATTGCTCTTAGGGGAACTCATTTTTGATTTTTATTTGCCTTCACTGCAGCTGGTGTTGTGCCGTGTGGCGGCCGTAAAACGTCTCCCCGTACATCAACCATAGTGTAGTTTATATTTTGCTTTTGGTCCTTTGAGATCAGCGTGAATATTCTGAGAAATCAGAAATAAATTTTTGGTTTAGCCTTATATTCTAGACAGGTTTTTAATTTTTGGACCCCAATTTGATTTATATCAGTCTTTGTATTGACTGTCTGTTCGAAATTTGCAAAATTGCGGTATGTTTCCTCTGGCTTTCTTTGCCGGATCATTACAGGGTCACTGATGAGGCTTTATTAGCCGAAACTACGTAGTATGACCCATCTTCTTTCTTTCTTCATTGCTCTTAGGGGAACTCATTTTTGATTTTTATTATATGTAAGCGGTTAACCAGTACAGTGCACATTCTTTTGCCAGAAACTGACAACTGCCCTTCTTGAATCAGCGGAAGGGGGAAAATGGCCGTATAAAAGATTTCATGATCAATCTCCACGAAAGAATGTTGCCGACCACGGCAGGAATCGAACCTGCGTCCTGATCACCAGTCAGACGCGCATCCAACTGAGCTACCGAGGCTGGCAACTTAATAAGAAGCATCAAGGCAGCATGCAGATTCAGAACTGATAAATTTTAAATTAAAGCAATGTGATCTGATAAGACAAGATGGCAACCAAGGTACAATGTAATATATATGATCATCCTCATCCAGATGAGTGATTCTGGCCCACTTGGGCCTCTAGTCATTACAGTTCAACTGTACTCTTATACTACTGGTATCTCAAATGGACCAGAAAATGTACTTGTGAAATCAGTAGTTTGAGCTATACTTTGGTTTTGAGATATCCATAATTGACTGTATAAACTATAATGAATCCACATATCAAGACAAAGTGTGCTTGACTCTGAATCTGAATCATGCTCCTTTACTAGTTGAGACTATTTCTCTAGAAGCATTCTATTAAAGTGAATTCTGAAGGAAAAGTTAAATACGTTTTATAAAAGGGTTATGCTTTGGAAGCAAGGAATACACCACAGAACTAGAGAATATGAAGTGTGCATGTTTTCTGGGCTAGACTAGCTAGTTTCGGCCAATTAGGTCTCATCAGTGACCCTCGAGTATTTTCAAATTTCCACAATGAAATCAATGATCCAAAAGGATAAGAAAATACAAATTACACTATAATGTAGGGCAGGGAGACTTTTTACAGCCGCCACACATTCCAAGACATCAGCTGCAGTGACGTTAAATATGTTCTATAATAGGGTTATCCTTTGGAAGCAAGGAATACACCGCAGAACTGAAAAATATGAAGTGTGCATGTTTTCTGGGCCAAACTAGCTAGTTTCGGCCAATTAGGCCTCATCATTGTCCCTAAAGTATTATCAAACTTCCACAATGGCATCAATGATCCCAAAGGACAAGAAAATACAAATTACACTATGATGTAGGACAGGAAGACTGTTTACTGCGACCACACATTCCCAGACATCAACTGTAGTGAAGTTAAATATGTTCTATAAAAGGGTTATCCTTTGGAAGCAAGGGATTCACCACAGAAAATATGAAGTGTGCATGTTTTCTGGGCCAGACAAGCTAGTTTCGGCCAATTAGGCCTCATCAGTGACCCTCAAGTATTTTCAAACTTCCACAATGGAAGTTGAAGTAATGGATTAAAGCTTCCCAGTGTTGAGGCAGAACCATGGTAGCTCAGTGGGTTAAGTGCTGGCCTACTGATCTAGCAGTCCTGAGTTCACCCCACTTGATGCAAAATCTTCTTAAACGTCAACTGGATTCCATTGCACACAACATTTCATTATCAGCCTATGATCGTCTTGGTATGACGAAAATAATGTTGAAAAGAATGTAAAATAACAAGTCATCCATACATCCCAATAATGAGGGCAATTAACGTATTCAGTCTTTCATTTGAACATAACCCATAATATGATATCAACATTTCAGTGTCCGACAGTCCAGTGGCTCAAAATTCGACCTACTACATAAGTGAGGAAAATGCACCATGAAGGAACACTGATCTGCACCTTGAAAGCACATCTGTCTGTGATCAAGTCTTTTAGTAAGTCTTTAGAATGTTAGCTAAATAGTCAAGAACAAATACAGAAAGTTCTATTTTGTTTGATTGATTTGCGGTTTAACTTCCCCGTCAACACTGTAAAGGTCATTTTGGAGACGTTGCTTCCAATTTTATAGGACTTTGACATGACATTGAGATGAAATGACATCTCAAGCCCTGCCACCCAATGAAACCAATAGGGTTTATAAGCATGGACGGTCCGACTTTAAGCTGTTTACCAGTACTCATGTGTGGGGCGGTTTCAGCTCTGCGTGGAGGCATCATGCAGCCCATCTATTTCTTCAAGCCCCGATGGGCGGGGGCTGAGAAAGTTCTATACTTTCTTAAAAATTCTTAAGACTTGGACACATACAATAATAACTATTAATTATGATTATTGTCTCGGAAATGGAAGAGTGTGGTTTTATAATCCAGGTATTTGCCAAAAGATGGGGATCAAATGACAGATAGTGTAACCTCTGATAAGACTGTTCTAAGGATCTGGGACTGCACTGTTTGCTCATTTATGTCTGTCTCAATATATATTCACTATTAGGCTACAAGTAGAAAGAATTCCTACAGGGGTGAGAGAGTTGTTTTCCATGAACTTTGTGATAGTGAGTTAGATAGTGTCAAAAAGAATTTCCCTTATTTTCAGTGAGAACTACTTTAGTACTGTATTTAAAAAACAACTTGGTTAAATTCAGGATTTCTAAATGCATGCATGCATGCAAAGAACATGCATATAAATGAGAGTACTTTCAGGGATGATTAATGTTATCAAGAATTTGCCTCCCATTACATTGGCATTTGTTCTAAAAGACCATGTTCCCTTGAGGCCTCTTAAGTCTTTAAGGGAGCAAGTTTTTTTATTTAAGTGTTGCCACCATTTGGAAGCATTTCTTTGTTAGGATGGCAAACAGGAAATCCCAAAACTTGTGCCGCGTTTATATTTAGAAGCAAAATAACATAAAGGTATATGTGTGTGTGTGAATTCGTGGTTAACGTTCTTTCAACAATTTTTCAGTCATATCACGACGGTGTCTGGTTGCGACAGGGAGCTCAATGCTCACTTTTATAGTGCTGCTTCACTGAAGTATCATGTCCCAGACACATTACATGATACCACACACAGTCACATTATCCTGATACTGGGTCGACCAGGCCTAGCTCTACCCAGTAAATCTGAGTGCCAAGTGAGGAGCAGCTAGTACCATTTCTAACAGCTTTGGTATATCGCGGCCCGGGATCGAACCCGTGACCTCCTGTTCCCGGGAGCGGACACTCTACCAACTAAGCTATCGGGGCCGGTACATAAAGGTATATCCATACTCATTAATAATACATTTAACATTTTTTATAGGTTTTCATGGAGAACTATGACACTGGCAGCTGTTGGCTGGTAACCAGAGAATCCAACTCCAAGACAGACAGAGAAAGGGGCTGACAACTACCATACCTGTCTTAGAAACGAAACCTTGACATACTCTTGAGAGTTCAACCCTTCAAGCACAAAAAGTTGATAACAAAATCTGCTTCTGCAACATTAAAACAACGTTTCATCAAAGCAATATCATATTGAAAATTCAAAGACTAGAGGTCAAACAGTTCAGATCTAGATGGGGCAACTCATTATGAACTGCCATTTCAGGCTCTATGTTGTTTTCAAATTCAGCTATTTTCATCTGTATTAATTTTTCTATAAAAAATTGTCATTGTTGAAGTTTGCTCCTGTAGCAAACCTTTTTTTATTCCCCCACCATTCAAAAAATGGTGGAAGGACATATAGTGTTGCCCCTGTCTGTTTTTGTCTGTCCATTCCTTTTTCCGTCCAAAACTTAAACAGGGTCAATGACTTGCTTATTTCTGGATTGATTTTGAAATTACCAGGACAGTACATCCAAGGTCAAGGTCGTATAAAAGGTTAAAGGTCAAAATGTTGATCCCATCACGAAAACCTGCCAATACAAATACAGTGTAAATTTTACCACAGAAAAAAGAAAATTTTAAGATGAAAAATTGTGCTAGTTTTAGCTTGCCAGTATGAAGTACATGGAGAGCTATTGTTGTCACCTCGGCATGCACGTTTGTGTGTGCGTTCCCGTCATACTGCGTTAAAAGTTTTTCAAATGCTTATATCTCAACAGTCACTCATCACAGACCACTCATATTTGGAACTTAAGTACCTGGGAGTGTCTTCTGATGTTCAAAGAGAACAGACCCCTGGGTTCATGCCCCGCGGTGGGGCTAGGGGTCAAAATCTAGAACACTTCTGTAAAACTGTTAAAAGTTTTTGAAAGCTTATATCTCAACAGCCACTCCTCACAAAGCATTAATATTTACAACTTGGGTACCTGGGAATGTCTCCTGAGATTCCAAGACAACACACCCTTGGGTTCATGCCTGGGAGTGGGGATGGGGTGCAGCTAGGGGTCAAAATCTTTGACATCTTTGTAATTTGTTGCTAACAAGCTATGCTGTCATGAGACAGCTCTTGTTCTTATTTCTGCTCAAAACATAGATTGTGGGTACTCATTAGAACCACCTCTTCAAGGTGATTCTAACGAGTACCCACAATATATGTTTTGGGTACTCATTAGAACTGCCTCTAGAGGCGGTTCTAATGAGTACCCTCAATATATGTTGTAGAGCAGAAATAAGAAAATTGATTACCCCTGTAAACCCCAGTTTTACTATATAAAAGAGGGGTTCAAGAGGGTAAAAATTATATAGGTGTGTTTTTGGTTATGCGAAACTTAAACACGGCCAATAACTTCCTTATTTCCAGATGGCTTTGGAAATTGCTTGGTCAATATGTTAAAATCATGAGACAATGTATTGCCTCCAAAATCCAGGTATGTACCTCCAAGGTCAAGGTTGTATTTAGAGGTCAAAGGTAAAAATTGGGTCCGAAACTTAAACATGGTCAATAACTTTCTTATTTCTGGATGGATTTTGAAATTGCTTGGCAGAAATGTTAACCAGCATGAGACTATCTATCTCGCACAAAACCCAGGTCCACACCTCCATGTCAAGGTTTTATTAGAGGTCAAAGGTTAATAAAAGGGTCAGAAACTTAAACACGGTCAATTACTTCCTTATTTCTGGATGGATTTTTGAAATTACTCGGCAGAAAGGTTAACCTTCATGAGAGGATATGTCATGTACAATATCCAGGTTGGTACCTTTATGGTCAAGGTCATACTTATCAGTCAAATGTAAAGAAAATGTTTTTTTCTTGTGTCTGGTTATTCTGAATAGATTCGGAAATTACTTGGTAGAAATATTAATCATCCTGAGTTGATGTATCATGCTCAAGACCCAGGTTGGTGCCTCCAAACTCAAGGTCATACTTAGAGGTCAAAGGTAAAGAAATGTGTCTGTTGTGTCTGCTCAATACCTTTGTTGTTCCTGGATGGACTTGGAAATTACTTGGCAGGAATGTTAACCATCTTGAGACAATTTGTTGCACGCGAGACCCAGGTCGGTACCTGTAAGGTCAAGGTCAGACTTATCAGTCAAAGGTCAAATACTAACATCAACATATTTTCAGGCGGGGACATAGAAGCCCCCTTGGTGCAGTGGTTATACTACTCGCATTGTAAATCAGGGGTCACAGGATCGATCCCGGGCTTCTCCAGATTTTCGGATGAGTCTTTAAACCGAGGTCCCGTCTCCATATGAGCTTAGCTGTTGGTGAGATGTAAAACTCAAACACTCACTCAGGCGGGGACATCTGTTTCCTGTAGTCACATTTCAAGTTATATGAACCTGTTTTTGCATATAAGCTTGTCTATAAAAATTTAGGGAGCTATTTTTGTCACCATGGCAAGGGTGTCACTTTAAAGTTTTATGCCCAAGTTTTTATATGCTGCCTCTCATTAGTGGCAGGGTATTATGTTTTCATTTTGGCAGTTTGTGTTTCTGCCTGCTCATTCATCTTTCTGTCCATCTGTAGTACGTACATCCTGAATTTTGTTTCGGTTCTATAGTGACAAGGTGAGCTTTTGTGCTCACATTTCGTCCGTCGTGCATGCGTCCGTGCTTCAGCAAACAATTTCAAGTAGGTATATCTCTAAGACCCCACAGCCAATATTGATGAAATTTCATAAGAAGCATCATCAGGTATGGGGAAAGGCTGCATGAGGTTTTTGGGCTGATCCGATTGGAATTCTTGTTGCCATGGCAACATAAAGCTCCCACAGACTTACAATGGGAAATATTAAAATCCTCTTCTCTGAAACCACAGGACCCAGAGCTTAGATATTTAGCTTGTAACAATGTCAAGTGGTCACCTACAAAAATCCGGCCAATCATGCCCCTGGGGTCCAAATTAGCCTTACCCCGGGGCCCCTTAGACATAAAGTTTGTTGGCCCGAACCCCATAGGGGCTAGAAGAAATATATGGGCTGCATGATGCTTCCACGCAGAGCTGAATCCAGCCCACACACTAGTACTGGTAAACTGCTTAGAGGATCTAAGCCTTCCAGGAACCGCGTTGCAAGGCGGACCGTCCATGCTAATAAACCCTATTGGTTTCATTGGGCTACAGGGCTTGAGATGTCATTTCATCTCAATGTCGGGTAAAAGTCCCACAAAATTGGAAGCAACGTCTCAAAAAAGACCTTTACAGTGTTGACGGGGACGTTAAACCTCAAATCAAACAAACAAAACATAACGTTTGTGTTTTGATTTATGTCCTATGTTAGGTTTTCAAATAGTGCCTTTCACAAGAACTTTTGTGACAGATACCTCAGGAACTATTAAAGCTAGAGAGCTGAAAGTTTGTATAAACATGAACAATGATTGAATGTTTTGAGTATATAAGGGTAGGGGTTAAAGGTCCATAACTCATTGAGTTATATCCCTTGATAGGTTCTCAAAGTTTGCCATTCTTGAATTTTTTTCTAATAAGATATCTCAGGAAATATGAATGCTGAAAGTTTGTATAAACAGACATTAACTAGCTGTTTCCTTTGTACCTTAATAGGGACCAAGGGCCTGCGACACTTGGAGTTATATCCCTCAGTAGGTTCCAAAAAAAATAAAATACATTTTGTTTGATACCTTTTTATGTTTGTGGTCCTGCCTCAATGAAACTTTTACCACACTTGGTCTCTTAAATAAGAAAGTTGTAATGGCAGAACAGTTGCCAAGGGCCCATGACCCATGGAGTTACCTATTTATGTAATTTCTCAAATTTTGCTATTCTTGAAAATTTTCTTGACAGGAACTATGAAAGCTGGAATAAGAATCAATGGTCCATCACTCCTGGAGTTTTGTCCCTTAGTAGGTTTTCAACTATTTGAAGTACATTTTGCTTAACTTTTTACGTTTGTTGTCCTTTTTGATGAAGCTTTTACCTATGCTCAAGAACTGTAAGGGTTACACAAAGTTGAAACCTGGTACACATATGAACAGTGGTTTGATGAATTGTGTATACCGTAATTAGGTCTAATGGCCCAGAAATTATGGAGTAAAAGCCCTTGAAAAGTTTTTATGTTGCCATGTACCATGCTCGAGCTCTTCAGTGATGTTTTCTGGTATAAAGCTGGAATTGAAAATATTTCAACACTGCCTAATTGTGCTGCAGTGGGGCTATAGTAGGATCCTCTGACGGCTTTAGGTTGTTTTCACTATCAATATTTAAGGTGTGTGATGCATCTCATTTTTCACCATTTGTCAAAGAAAAACAGCTCTTGCAAAAGGGCCTACTCTGACTCATAATGAAAAGAAATGGTCTCCTATGGGAGCCAATTGTCAGCTCATATAAGCACTTAGTGCTCAAGGTGTGTTACTATGATCGCCTTTTGTCTGTCGTCTGTCCGTCCCTGTCGAAACGTCCGGCCCTCCGTCTGTTTATCAACAATTACTTCAAATGGCATCTCCTAAACCACAATGCCAATTTTAAAATAGTTTCACAGGAATATCCTTGGGTGACCCTCCACCAAAACTGCTAAAATGGTTCTGCTCTGCTGAACAAAATGTAGAAAATAGAAGTGGAGGCAATGAGCAGGAATCGATACAATCAACCCACAGCTCCCATCAGAGACACCAAGGGAAAGAAACACAAACATGAAACATCAGACCCTAATAGAAACATCAACAGAGCGGAAAGCCAAAAGGACAGTCACTTTCCCACAAAATGGCCAACTGGCTATCCAAAATAAATAACATAAGCCACACAAACACCCAAGATACTCAGACAAACTATAACAAAATTAAACCGCGACAGAAGAACCGCCTTGGAACGGTCAGTGAAACGAATTCCACTGGGGGACTTAAATTGATTTTACGTGGCCACAATCCTCTCCCTTACTTCCGTTGCGATTTAGACAAATTATTTGTTCAGTCCGCATGATGGCCTCCTAACTCATCAGTGCAACATCTCTGTGAACACAAAGAACCACAGAGACGAAACAACGATAAGGACTCGACAGCAAGAAACCACTGAAATGCTTGAGCAAAAGAAAACCAGCTATTAGACTCCGATGAGCCCGACCAGAGACAGAGACATAGTATAATTTTAATGCTTTTCAGTCTTTAGTCTTTGAGTTATTGCCCTTTGAACATTGAACATAGAAGTTTCTATCAGTTTCGTGGCAGCACCATAACTCTGAAACTGTCTGAGATATTTTCATGAAATTTCACAGGTATGTAGAGCACCATGAGCCGACGTGCTCAATATATGAAACATACCACTGATTTTATTACTACTTTTGTAGTTATTGCCCTTTGAACATTTAACACAGTTTGTTCTCCAATGTACTTTTGTCCACTCCATAACTCTGGCAATGTAAGGCATATTTTCATGAAATTCATAGAAATGCAAAGTACTATGAGAGGGAATGCAAAGCATTTGAACCATAACTCTGTTTTGCCTGCAGATGAAGTTATTCACCTGTGAACATTGAACATGGCTATTTCCGCCATACACATGTCCGCTCTGTAAGTTGAAAAGATTATAATATAGCTTCTCTTTGACTTCATATTGAGAGAGCTACATAGCTTGCTTGATGTATGTCCAGTGGCTGGGCATCATGCAGTGTTTGCAGCACTTTTAGTTTAACTTGTTCCCATTTCCAGTTGCATTTTTAATGGCATCTTCAGGGTTCACCTCCTGTACTATAACTGATTAGCCAATGCATTCTGCAGCACCTGATTTGTATCTGCACTGTTTGCAAGTGGTCTACATGGTTTGCCATTCCAGGCCAGATTTTATGCAACATTGACATCTTTGACCTTAGAATAGCTCATATATATAAATTAAGTTCTTATGCCTGGGGTGCCATACAGATGGACTTTAGCATGAAGGAGCTACTTAATCTTAATGAACTTCAGGACAAATGAAAATGATTTAACACAAAAATTGTCAGGAACTCTACATGCTAGGAGCTTCAGGGCAGGAATAATTGTCATGATTGTTGCTTAAATTGCTGAAATGGGTTTGCTCTGCTGAACAAAATGTCCATAAGACTACAGAGGTAAAAATAGAAAAATCTTCAAAGACCATCTCCATGGCCAATGGCTCAATTTAAAAAAATAAATAAAAAAATAACTTCACAGAGATCTTCCTTGGGTGACCTCTCTACTGTAAGTGGTTCTGCTCGCTGTACAAAATGGCTGCAAACCTGCAGTACATCATAACTCAGGTGAGCAAATTCGGTCCATCATGGACCGCTCGTTTCCTTCAAGAGTTGACCCCAACTGAAAGAGGCAGAAATGAAAATGACAGAACTGCTTCCTTTTATATGCTAAAAACTAAAGTTTCTTGCAGGGGAAATCCAAGCTGGTTTCAGCAGAAATTAGGGCATTTTTCAACTTTTAGAATGATTCAGTTAGAAGGACTACGCCTTAGACTATACCAAACCACCTTGTTCAGCCTTTCACTGTAACAAATCAACTTGATCAGCCTTTCATTGTATAAGAAACACAATCAGCTTTGTTTGTTTGATCTGAGGTTTAATGTCCCTATCAACACTGTATACATCATTTGTATATGATGATTTCAATTTTTGTTGGACTTCTACCTAACATTGAGATGAAATGACATCTCAAGCCCTGTCGCCCAATAAAATCAATAGGGTTTAATAAGCATGGATGGTCAGACTCCAACCGCTTTGCCTGGGCAGCCTTAGATCCTCTAAGTGGTTTACCAGTACTCTTGTGCGTAGGTTTCAGCTCTGCATGGAAGCATCATGCAGCCCATCTGTTTCTTCAAGGCCCGATGTTGGGGGAGTGGAAGGGGGGGGGGGGTGTTTTTAGGAAATTTACATTATGTGCAATTTAAATGATGAAAATAAAAACAAACTTAATTAGTAAATGGTTGTTTATTGTTTTGAAGACCTGACTGACTGAACTGGTTTTTACGGTAACCGGACACTATAAGCACATAGAGGCTGCGCCTTGAAGACCTTACTCAGATTCAAGCTAAGGCAATTGCACTTCTGTACATGCAGGTTTGATGATTTTTATAAGGTCTTGCATCCGTTCCAACATGATAATAAAGGGTCTAGTGCAATGAAGACATGCTTAGATATGAACGAAAACTCATGTCAAGCGGAACTCTTGCCTGTAACCCAGTGAGCAATCCAGTGTGATTACCATTTGGCCAAGGCCACTCGATCTGCAACCTTTATAGTATAGTAAAATAGGCTTCTATCATATTTATTTGGTTGGTTGGTTGATTTGAGGTTTAACGTCCCCGTCAACACTGTAAAGATCATTTTGGAGACGTTGCTTCCAATTTTGTGGGAATTTTACCCGACATTCAGATGAAATGACATCTCAAGCCCTGTTTCCCAATGAAACCAATAGGGTTTATTAGCATGGACGGTCCACCTCACACCGCGGTTCCTGGATAGGCTTAGATCCTCTAAGCGATTTACCAGTACTATTGTGCGGGCCGGATTCAGCTCTGCGTTGAAGCATCATGCAGCCCATATATTTCATCAAGCCCCTATGGGCGGGGGCCTATAATTATTTGGTTATAAGACTGCTAAACTCGCCCAAAATTACTGCAGATATATGCCAGTCTTGTGTAATTCTATATAAAATGGATTATTCTCTTCCAAAACAATCCTTAAGATCTATATCCTTCTAATAAGATGGATCTAGATCTTTGGGACTGTTGATGAAGGAAAATTCTCTGTCTTGCAACCATAGAAATACATACAGGACTTTCAATGGAATCCTTACCTCTGTAGAGTAATCACTTATACCAGCCAGAGTGATTCTCTTCTAGAAGCTAATTTCCATAGGACATACATATTCCTCCATTTAATCTTGTCTATCCCATGAACTTGTTAGGTCATTAGAGCACCACACGCCATGATACAACAATCCCTTTCAAGTTGAGTCTATCCCTAATGTCAAGGTCACTGACAACTATTAATGTTTATTGATTTTACTTTTATTTTAAAGTTTTACATTGAAATTTTCACCCGACCATATTATGGATTTGGTTTATTTTTTCTATGATGACAGATTTGGGTCCAAATTTATATTTAACCAAACCCCCATCCATGCCAATGAACTTAAGGTCGAGGTCATGGACTTGTACCTTAAGTGTTAAAGTTTTGCCTTAAATTTTCAAACAGCTCACATATTCCAAACTGTTTGATGGATTTGGTTTATAATTGGTATGATCAGCAATACCCTACCTCAAATGCAAGGTCATGGACAAAGAAATTTTATATCAACATTTTAGTTGAATCTATCCCTAATGTCAAGGTCACTGACTGAACTATTGATGTTTATTGATGTTACTTTTATTTTAAAGTTTTACATTGAAATTTTCACCCGACCATATTATTGATTTGGTTTATTTTTTCTATGATGACAGATTTGGGTCCAAATTTATATTTAACCAAACCCCCATCCATGCCAATGAACTTAAGGTCGAGGTCATGGACTTAAGATACCTTAAGTGTTAAAGTTTTGCCTTAAATTTTCAAACAGCTCACATATTCCAAAATGTTTGACGGATTTGGTTTATAATTGGTATGATCAGCAATTACCTACCTCAAATGCAAGGTCATGGACTTAGAAATTTTATATCAACATTTGTATTATAAGTTTTAATATCTCATATGATGGAACTGGAATGATGCTAGTGATAGGACAAATTTTCGTTCAGCAATAACCCCACTCTTGCCTATGACCTTAAGGTCAAGGTTATGGACTTTGACCTGTTATTAGCTCACCTGAGCACGAAGATCAGTCAATGTCCGTCATCCGTCATGCGTCGTGTGGCGTCAACAATTTGCTTTAAATGCTAACTCCTCCTTAACCCTTGAGCCAATTTCAATAAAACTTTATAGGAATATTGCTTAGGTGACCCCCTACAAAAATAGCTAAAATCGTTCCACTCCGCTGAACAAGATGGCCTCCAGAGCTAAAAATAGAAAAATCTTTGAACGACAACTCCTCCTGTACCCTTGGGCCAAATTAATTCAAACTTCATAGGAATGTTGCTTAGGTGACCCTCTACTAAAATAGCTAAAATGGTATTGCCCTGATGAGCAAAATGGCCGCCATAGCTAAAAAAAGAAAAACATAGTAAATTTGCTTCAAACACAAACTCCTCCTCAACCCTTGGGCCAATTTGATTCAAACTTCACAGGAATGTTGCCCAAATGACTCCCTACCAAAATAGCTAAAATCGTTGTGCTCTGACAAACAAGATGGCCGCCAGAGCTAAAAATAGAAAAAAATCTTTCAACAACAATTCCTCCTGTATCTGTGGGCCAATTTTATTCAAACTTCATAGGAATGCTGCTTCGGTGACCATCTACCAAAATAGCTGAACAGATTCTGCTCTGATGAGCAAAATGGCCGCCATAGCAAAAAATAGAAAAACATCGTAAATTTGCTTCAAACACGAACTCCTCCTTAACCCTTGGGTTAATTTGATTCAAACTTCACAGGAATGTTATGTAGGTAACTCCCTAAAGAAATAGCTAAAATCATTCCGCTCTGACTAACAAGATGGCCGCCAGAGCTAAAAATAGAAAAAAAATCTTCAAACGACTACTCCTCCTTTACCATTTGGCCAATTTCATTCAAACTTCATAGGAATGTTGCTTAGCTGACCCACTACCAAAATAGCTAAACGTTTTTGCTCTGATGAGCAAAATGGCCGCCATAGCTAAAAACAGAAAAACTTTGTAAATTTACGTCAAAATGCGAACTCCTCCTCAACCCTTGGGCCAATTTGATTCAAACTTTTCAGGAATGTTAGTTAGGTGACTCCCTACCAAAATAGCTAAAATCGTTCAACGCGGCGAACAAGATGGCCGCCAGAGCTAAAAAATAGAAAAAATCTTCAAACGACAACTCCTTACCCCCTGGGTAAATTTGATTCAAACTTCACAGGAATATTATGTCGTTGACTCCCTACCAAAATAGCTAAATTGTTCCGCTCTAAAAAGATGGCCACCAGAGCTAAAAATAGAAAAAATTCTTCAAACGACAATTCCTCCTTATCCATTGGGCCAATTTGATTCAAACTTCACAGGAATATAGTGTCGTTGACCCTCTACCATATTAGCTAAAATGATCCCGCTCTGACGAACAAAATGGCCACCAGAGCTAAAAATAGAAAAACATTGTAAATTTGCTTCAAACTTCACAGGAATGTTGCCCAGGTGACTCCCTACCAAAATAGTTAAAATCATTCCACTCTGATTAACAAGATACTAAAAATAGAAAAAAAATCTTCAAACGACCGCACTGGGGCCGACCAGTTAAATACAAGGGCTTGTATAGGGAAATCCTTTAAAAATCTTCTTCTCTGAAACCTTAGGGCCTAGGTCTTTGATATTTGGTATGAAGCTTCATCTAGTGGACCTCTACCAAGATTATTCAAATTGTAGCCCTGGGGCCAAAAATGCCCCTGCCACAGGGCCCACTGGTTTTACATAGGCTTATATAGGGAAAACCTTACAAAATCTTCTTGTCTGATATCAGAAGGCCCAAGTCTTTGATATGTGGTATGAAGCTTCACCTAGTGAACCTCTACTAAGATTGTTCAAATTATAGCCCTGGGGCTAAATATACCCCAGCGCCGGGGTCTACCAAGATTTTTCAAATCATAGAGTTGGGGCCAAAAATTGCCCCACCCTGGGACACACATGTACATATCTTAACTCAGGTGAGCGAATTAGGACCATCATGGTCCTCTTGTGTTAAATGTTTTATGGCAGTGATTTGTAGTGAATACAAAAATATGAATAAAACTATAAAAGTTCCCTGAAAATAGCATACTTTTCTTAGGTGTATTCCTTACTTCCAAAGGATAACTCTTTTATAGAACATACTTTAAGTCACTACAGCTGATGTGAAGGGAATGTTTCATGGCAGTTAAAAGTCTCCCTGCCCTTCATCATAGAATAGTTTATATTTTCTTGTCCTTTGTGATCATTGATTCCATTGTGGAATTCTGAAAATATTTGAGGGTCACTAATGAGGCCTAATTGGCCGAAACTAGCTAGTCTGACCCAGAAAACATGTGCACTCCATACTTTTCAGTTCTGTGGTGTATTCCTTGCTTCGAAAGGATAACCCTTTAAAAGAAAATATTCAAAGTCACAACAGCTGATGTTAAGGGAATGTGTGGTGGCCGTAAAATGTCTTCCTGTCCTTCATCATAGTGCAGTTTATATTTTCTTGTCTTTCTGGATCATTTATTCCATTGTGGAGTTTTGAAAATACTTGAGGGTCACTGATGAGGCCTAATTGGCCAAAACTAGCCAGTCAGGCACAGAAAACATGTAGACTCCATGCTTTTCAGTTCTGTGGTGTATTGGATAACCCTTTATTTATATTTTGGTTGTTCTCTACAGTTAAGAATATAAAAAGATAGACATGCTGTTTAAAAAGTGTTTTTAGCTCACCTGAGCACAAAGTGCACAAGGAGAGCTATTGTGATCATCCTAAGTGAGCTGTGCGTCAGTCGTGCGTCGTAAGTTGTCAACATTTACTGTGTGCAACCTCTAGAGGCCACAGTTTTAATCTAGTCTTTATGAAACTTTACCAATTTGTTTGTCTTGATGATATCTCAGTCAAGTACGAATATAGATCATGTTGGATCAAAAACTAGGTCACTAGGTCAAAGTTTGTTAAAACCTGTGCACCCTAGAAACCGCAGTTTTGTTTCAATCTTCATGAAACTTCACCTGAATGTTTGTCTTGAGATTTCTCGGTCAAGTTCGAATATGGGTCATGTCGGATCAAAAATGAGATTGCTGGGCCAAATTTCGTTAAAGAATTGTGTGTACCTTAGAAACTGCAGTTTTTCTTCAATCTTGAAACTTCACGAGAGTGTTTGACTTGATGATATCTGGATCAGTTTTGAATATTGGTCTTGTGGGGTGAAAATCTAGGTCACTAGGTCATATTTAAAACCTTGTGTGCACCGTAGAGGCCACAGTTTGGCTTCAATCTGCATGAAACTTAAGCTGAACGTTTGTTTGATTTGTGGTTTGACGTCTCCTCAACACTGTGTATGTCATTTTGGAGACGTTGCTTCCAGTTTGGCGGGTCTTTTACCCGACACTGAGATGAAATGACATCTCAAGCCCTGCCACCCAATGAAACCAATATGGCTTATAAACATGGGCGGCCCGACTAGCACTGCTTTGCCTGGGCAGGCTTAGATCCTGTAAGTGGTTTACCCAAGTACTGGTAAACCACTTACAGGATCTAAGCCTGCCCAGGCAAAACTTTGGTAAACCACTTACAGGATCTAAACCTGCCCAGGCAAAGCAGTGCTAGTCGGGCCGCTCATGTCTATAAGCCCTGTTGGTTTCATTGGGTGGCAGGGCTTGAGATGTCATTTCATCTCAGTGCCGGGTAAAAGTCCGACCAAATTAGAAGCATCACCTCCAAAATGACCTACACAGTGTTGAGGAGATGTTAAACCACAAATCAAACAAACAAAACAAACGTTCAGCTTAAGTAACGGCCCAGTCAACACTATTTAGGTAATTTTTGAGCCGGTCAGTTTTTTTTATCCACAATTTTCCTTGTCAGGCATATACGTAAGCGGTTAACCAGTAGAGTGCACATTCTTTTGCTTCAGTCTTAATGAATCTCCACCTGAATATTGGATTTAGATGTCTTAAATCTTAATCAGAGTGTTTGTCCTGAAAAGACAGAATTTAAGATAGAATATGGGTTAAGTTGGAATTATGGGTTAAATCGGGTTAAAGATTAAGTCATCAGGTCGTATTGCTTTAAATGACTCAGGTGAACGATTAAAAGGCCATCTTGGAAAGATCAAAAGGTAATTTTCTGTGCAGAAAAAAAAAATAACATGGTCATTGAAAATAAACCGCACTCTGAAGGTCATTTTATTCACTAAAAAGGACATCCTAGCAGTTAATTTGTTCACTTTTCCCTCAAATTTTAAGATATTCAAGATGAAAACAGTAGCTGTTTCTCACGTGGTCAATCATGTATGTTTTTGTCTAAAATGTTCAACCTTGTATAAGGAACATGTATACTGGATGCATTAATTAAATTTAGGACTGGCAGGTACACCAATATCAACACATAGAGTATAAATGCTGCATTACTGTGACCAAAACGGGCGTGTAAATGGAATTCTTCAACCTTGTAACATACACCCAATTGTGTTTTATGGACTACAGTTTGGGCACAGCCGGCCTCGGTAGCTTAGTCAGATGCACGTCTGCCTGGTGATCAGGTGGACTCGGGTTCGATACCTGTCGCGGTCGGCAATATTATTTCATGGAGATTGATCATGAAATCTTTTCTTCGACGATTCTCTCCCTTTCACTGTTTCAAGAAGGGCAGTTGTCAGTTTCTGGTGAAATATTGTGCACTGTACTGGTAAACAGATTTCGTATAAGCCGTCCCAGCACAAGTATGGATAGGAAAACTGACTTGCTCAACAATGACCTAAATAGTGTTGACTGGACGGTTAAACTCTTAATACAAACAAGCAAAACAATATGGACACAGTTTTACTTCTGGTTTTATCTGCTTAGCCAGATAATGTGTGAAAGATTGTAAAAAATAATTGCTAGGAAGCTCTGCTATATTATGTTGAAATGCCCCACAGCGACGGGATCACATTGTACTTTTAAACATTTTTTGGTGGAAGGTTATGGGAATTTATGACAATGGCTGACAATGACGGTATCTACAATGTTTATGGGATGTTATATGAAACGGTATCCCAGAGTGCTTATATATAGTTTTTGTTAAGTGGAAGGTTATGGGAATTTATGACAATGGCTGACAATGACGGTATCTACAATGTTTATGGGATGTTATATGAAACGGTATCCCAGAGTGCTTATATATAGTTTTTGTTAATGGAAGATTTATGGGATATTATATGAAATGTCCCACAGTGACGGTATCCCACAGTGCTTATATATAGATTTTGTTGTTGGAAAGTTAATGGGATATTATATATGAAATGTCCCATAGTGACGGTATCCCACAATGCTATATACAGTTTTTCTATGTTTAAAGGTTAAGCAATAAAATCTTTTTATATTTACAATCTGTGCATCAAACTACTCCCGAATACAAAATTTCATTTTGTTAGGCCTATTAGAAAGGCGATGTCCCATAAACCATCTCACGGACAGAGTACCCATATACCACCTCATAGCTGTATATATATATATATGAGCATATATATACCTGCTTATATGTCATGCAAGCAGGTCCAGCACCCACAACATTTGTTAGAGTAATAGGAAAGTATCTCAATATTTCATCAGAAATAAAGGTTTGGAAATATGCAAGGATTTGTCATCGTAATGTCAAAAGAGAGAGAGAGAGAGAGATAGAGAGAGAGAGACAGAACATGGGAGAGAACATGTCCGTGTAGTACGTGCCTCTCCAAACCCCACTCATATAGCGAAAACTGGGGTATACAGGGATATACATCATTATGAGGCGATTCTAAGGAGCATATAAGCTATGTTTGGAGAACAAAATAAGATCACTATCATACATTTTTATCAGAAAAGTCACCATTTAAAGAGGGAGAGATGGTTTGCTTTATATCCCTTAGTCATGTGTTAGGAAAGTTGTTACTAGAATTAGAAGCACCAGATAAAATGAGAGGCGGGGTTTACAAGGGTAAATGCTATTTCCCTTCTTTGTTCCAAGCGATGTTCTCAACCTGGAGGGTTTTTAATAAGCGTCACTGTCTACTTTGGCAGGTACTAAGAGCAAAATTACAGAAATGTAATAATTGGAGACCTAAAGGAATTTATGTTCAAATTTGGCCATCGTACGCTTAAGACAAGTCTGTAATTCCCATCAGTTTACCAGACAGTTCTGTGAGTGTTTGATTGTTACCGCTGCATGTGCGGAGAAAATGCTCTCATACCTAGGGTAGGTCACATTATGCTAATAGTTCGGTCTTCGAGAACGCTAATATATGGGTCTCATATAAGTGTACATGTCGATTTAAATTAAGCTAAATCTGTTCAAAGCGAATGTGGTTGACTTGTCTCACCGACTGCCCATCATGCAAACACGCCTATAAAAGGTAGAAGTAAAACAAAGACACAAGTGATACACACAATAAGTAACAAACAACAACATAAATAAAGCGCCACAGAAGAACCGCCTTAGAACGGTCTTCCACTGGGGGGCTTAAATTGATTTTACATGGCCATAATCCTCGCCCTTACCTCTGTCGCGGTATACACTTATTTTGTTTAGTCCGCATGAAGGCTTCCTAACTCATCAGTGTAACATCTCCGAGAACATACAAATAAAAAAACTACAAAGATGAAACAAGGTTGTGGACTCGACAGCATACAACAACAAAATTGCTGGAGCAAAAGAAAACCAACAGTTAGACTCCGATGGGCCCGACCAAAAACGGAGCATCAGGCGCCAACCAAAATAAAGAATACTCAAATAAAATATCATTTATGTTTTTACGCTGGAACCGTCATATAATCTTAGTCCCGACCCACCGGTGTGCAATCAAAGAGGGAAGCAAAGTTGCCAACCGTGATTGGGTTAACCACCATGTATGCAGTCTGTTTTATAACATATATGTTGTACCCAATCTTTATATATCGACGAACGATTTTACGAAATTTGGTATAAAATTTTGATCCCTTAAACATCGCTTTTATATATTCAGACTGGGTTGACAGTGGTATATGCCCCTTATTGACTATGGATCCACTGCTTGGTCAGGTACTTCTTCAACCAACTTAGATAGAGTACTCAAACTGCAAAAACGCGCAGCACGCATAATTCTGAATGCCGTATATACTACACCATCTACAATAATGTTTTCAGATCTGGGATGGCAACTAATTCACAAGCGATTAGCATACAATAAAGCAGTTCTTACATACAAAGCGCTAAACGGCCAAACACCTGAATACATAACTAGTTTGTTAAAACCAGTATCTGAAACCCACAGTCGAAACTTGAGATGGTCGGTGAATAGCACATTAAATGTTCCGAGGTCACGTACCTCTCTGATGGATAAATCATTTTCATGTTGAGCTCCACGACTCTGGACTCTGTTTGTTAGAAATTCATCAACACTACGTTGTTTTAAAGATTGTCTTAAAACTGTATTTTTATCTTATAATGTTTTATTAGATACTTTTATGCCATGCCAATAATCTTCCAAAAGTCCTAATCATTTTACCTGTTTTTTACGAACAGCTTTTGTGCGCCCAATATTAAAATCCCCATTGAAAAGCCTAAGGAACCAAATTTGACCTTGGCAGAAAAAGGGTCAAGGTCAATCTTTGGGCATCATATTTGCAAACTTGGTATTCATTCAAGATGGTGGCTGTTGATATTGTAGGTCCCATTGAACCTCGGTCTGATCGTAAAGTAGAAGTAAAACAAAGATCAGGAATCGATACAATTAACTTACTCCACCCACCAAAGACACCAAAGGAAAAGAAACACAAACATTAAGCGACCAGACCATAATGGAAATCTAAACAAAAGAAGGCCACAAGGACAGTTACTTTCCCACAAAATGGCCATATGGCCATCCAAAATAAAAAGACACAAGTGATACACACATTAAGTAACGAACAACAACATAAATAAATCGCCACAGAAGAACCGCCTTGGAACGGTCAGTGGAAAGATTTCCACCGGGGGGCTTAAATCGAGTTTACGTGGCCACAATCGTCGCCCTTACTTCCGTCGCGATTTAGACATATACTTTGTTCAGTCCGCATGAAGGCCTTCTAACTCATCAGTGCAACATCTCCGTGAACACAAATAATCAAAGAACCACAGAGGTGAGACAATGGTGAGGACTCGACAGCAAGAAACCACTGAAATGCTGGAGCAAAAGAAAACCAACAGTAAGACTCCGATGGTAAGTCCCGGTACATTTTGACCTTAATTGATTATGCCAAGCGATATCCTGAGGAGGTGGCATGGCCTATTATTGAAACTGAGCGTGTAGCGGAGGACCTTGTCGAGATGTTCAGTAGAGTTGGAGTTCCTGATGAGTTGCTTTCAGACTGTTGGATCCAGTTTACCTCTGAGGTCATGAAGGAGGTCAGTAGGTTGCTGTCATTAAAACAGTTAACGACAACACTTTATCATCCGATGACCAATGGCTTAATTGAAAAATTTCATGCTTGTCTGAAGCAGATGCTGTACAAGTTGAATGCTGAACGACCCAGAGACTAGGATAAGTATTTACCCGCATTGTTGTTTGCTGTAAGAGAAGTTCCTCAAGAGAGTCTTGGTTTTTCGCCTTTCGAACTGTTGTTTGGTCGTAATGTCAAAGGCCCAATGTCTCTTTTGAGGGAACTTAGGTCAGAGGCGGTAGAGGACGAACAGGTGCATTCAGCTTATCAATATGTTATTGATTTGAGGAATAGAATTGAGGAAACGTGTAAATTAGTACATGAAACCCTTAGGAAGGCTCAAATCAGGCAAACAGTACTATGATACGCGCGCGAAGTCGCGCCAGTTTAAAGTGGGATATAAAGTTCTCATTTTACTTCCCACCAGTACCAACAAGTTGCTATTACAATGCAAAGGCCTGTTTGTAGTTGAGGAGGTAGCTAATAAAATGGACTATAGAATTGATGTAGAGGGGATAGTGAAGACATATCATGCAAATATGCTAAAGCAGTACGTCGAGCGGCATACTGCGTCACATTGTCTTTTGTCAGCAGAATCAGTACCTTCCACTGAGGACGATGAGAGCCACGTATTATCATTAAATGACTGTATTTTCCCATTAGGAACTGACAATGAATCATTTGAAGAAGTCCACGTTTCGGACAAGTTAACGCCGGAACAACAAGATGAAATTAAGTCGCTCATTAGTCAGTGTCCGGACGTATTGACGAGTATACCGGGTTGAACTGAACTAATCAAATTGATTGTATCGATTCCTGATCATTGCTTTCACATCTATTTTGCATATCAGAGCTGTTTTGTTTGTGCCTTGTTGCGGCTGTAAAAAGTCTACCCATACATGCATTTAATGCTCTTATTTTATCAATCCTCAGGGATTGCTTTTACAATTGATTTTCATCGTTCCATAATTTGACATCCTTTTGATACCTGTTGAAGGTCTTTATTGGACCGATGTTCGTATCTCGTTGTATAACAATTGCTTGTTTGATATCTATGGGCTTTTATAGGCATAGCTGTTTTGTGGTCTTTTGTAATACTCGCCTTCTTTTTGAAGCGCATTCTATTTGAGGATTTTCAATTCTTCCATATACTGTTTAACTTTATGACCGGTATGAATATCGCTTTGGTTTGGACGGTATCGCCCCTTTAAACAAAATTGAGTATCACAAATAAATTTAAACTAACAATATCTCTCCTTAGGTTACATTCAGCTTCTTCTGTACGGATTCCCCGTTCTATTAATAATTTTAGTGCTATGTTGCCGTCGGTATTTGTGAGGCCCATTAATTTGTTTTCTGCCGCTTCCGTTAATTTAAGTGGAGCTGGTAACACTAATTTCTTTAAAAACAATTTGAGAGTTAGATTATCTCCTCTCAAATCGCCTATTCTTAGGAAATATAACAGTCCTTTCAGGAGAAGTGGAATGTATGCTACTATTTCCAAGAGCAATGCTAAGAGGTGCAGGTGCTGTTCACATTTATGCACTGAGTCTACCGTTTCTTCGTCTGTAAACGGTAGACGTTTTGCTGTAGTTAACATGTCCGATTTGACATGTAAGTCTACGGATTTGATATATGTGATAACCTGACACACTGCAAATTGTAAAATGCAGTATGTTCTATAAAAGGGTTATCCTTTGGAAGCAAGGAATACACCACAGAAGTGAAAAATATGGAGTGTACATGTTTTCTGGGCCAGACTAGCTAGTTTCGGCAAATTAGGCCTCATCAGTGCCCCTCAGATATTTTCAAAATTCCACATGGAATCAATGATCCCAAAGGATGTATCTTAGTATGTCGGGCAAACTAATCGCATGTTAAAAACACGATTTAACGAAAACTATCATAGAATGAGTAAGCCTAAAAAACTAACACTTTCTTGTACCGTCATTTCAGACGTACAGGTCCTTCTTTTAAAGATATTTCTATACAGCCAGCGGACAAAAAATATTATGATGTAAATGCTATAGCTAGGTTTAAAATTATTAAACGGCATGAAACTGAATTAAAATGGATTAAATTATTACAGACACCTTTTCCATTGGGCTTAAATGACAACATTTATCATGAGGGTAATATATCTAAAATGCCCGACATTGATATTTTCTCGCTTCTGGACTGTCGAAAGCGTAAAACTAGATCGCACGGCGCCCGAAAAAGTGGTAATTATAAACGTAAATTACGTGCTTTTAAAAGAAACAATACCAGACTGAAGTGACTGTCCATAATATTATTGAATCGTGGACGCCACTCTATGCTTGCTTTTCTAAGTTCTTTACACATTTCTGTACTACGGATTCTGGATACCGAGGGGAATAAATTCTATGATAGTTCTAATCAGTTATATGGCACTGCTCTTTTAACTAGAGGTTATACTCAACATGCTCTTTGTCCTTTCATCGATTCTGAAATTAATCACAAACGATTATATGATGCGGCTCTCTTAACTAAAGGCTATACTCAGCATACTCTCCGTCCTTACAATGATTCTGAAATTAATCATAAACGTCATTACATCAAAATATCCTTCATTAATAAGGGTTTGGATTTCATAGATTTACCTAGTATCTTCCGGGACAGTTCGGTTATTTCATCCATTCCCACTTATTTTCAAAATACTGAATCACCCATTATTTGCTATAAATACAATAAACCTGTTAGATCTATCGTTTTTAATTTCAATAAACTTGTTTCTGATCTTGATAATGACACTAACACTCCTGATACATGTGATTGTAAAAATTCAGTGTATTGTTATCCGGCTGCGGGTCATATTATTACTGGCAATTTAAAAATTATTCCTGATTCTAGGATACGCAATATAGTATCTAAAGGACCGAAATATCGATGACCTTCTAAAATTGATTTCAATAAATGTAGAGATGAAATCGCTGCTGCCTTGAATGAATTTGGTAATCGATGGTGTAAACGAGAGTATGTTTAGCATAAAGCTCTTAAGGAATGGAAACTTAGCATTCTGAAATTAGTGAACAAACGCATTTCTTTTTATTCGCAAAATACGGACCTATTACCTCCTAAACCTAAGACGTCTTTACGTCACCTTAAACTAGGTATTCAAGAATTCAAGAATTCCATAGGAAGTTTTTTTTTTCGCGCCAGCTGATAAGGCCGCTTACAATGTGGTCGTTGTTTGACGGCTTCACTATGTTAACACTCTTCAACAAGAACTTGGTGTACTAAAGCCTATGAACTTCAGCCTTTAGCTGTAGAGAGGGCTTTACTTGATGACCACATTTGTCATTCAGCCACCAAGTTTGCTGTCTGTGTTACAGAAGGCCAAGACAAGCTTCCTACGTTATATTGGTTACCTAAACTTCATAAAAGACCATACAAAGCACGGTTTATTGCAAATTCAAGCTCTTGTACCACCACTGAACTCTCCAAATTAGTAACTTCATGTTTGACTGCGATCAAAAACATGTGATAAAATATTCCGACAAAGTCTTCGAAAGATCAGGTAGAAATCTGTTTTGGTCTATAAAAAAATTCTAATAAAGTTTTAAATAAATTGAAATCCAGGCGTTTTCGTGCTTCAGGTCTGTCTACTTATAATTTTGTCCACCCTTTACATTACACCTCCTCATAATCTTATAAAAGAAAAACTTAATGAATTAATTGAATGGACATTTCATAGGGAAGACCCCCTCTATCTTGCATGTAATGTAAGAAATGCATTTTTCACTTCTGAAGAGCATAAAAATGATACTTTATGGACATGTCAGAAAGTGTGTGAAGCCTCACCTTTCTACTTGACAATGTTTATATACGATTTCGTACTAAGTAGTTTAGGTCGTAGTACCAAAGCGTTAATCCAAAATCGTTAATCCATAGACAAAATGGCAAATTTCAATGTTCGGATCAACAGACATGGACTCCAGAAGAGTGTAATCAGGCGTCCGCGGATATTAAGCATTACTTGGTAAGCAAGCTTCGCCCACCATGCCCATCGACCCGAACGAAGAAAAGGTGTAAATGCCGGGAAGGGTATATCCGAGATTTTGGAAGTCTTCCTATGGCTTTCCATTGGCAAACATGCTAAGTTATTTAGACAAGTTGTCGGTATTCCAATTGGTACTAATTGCGCACCACTCGTGGCTGATTTGTTTTTTTGTTTTGTTTTGGGAGAGACTTCATGATGTCCCTTTCTGCTGAAAACCAGTCTGAAATCATTGAAGCTTTCAGCTCCACTTCTAGATACTTGGATGATTTATTAAATATTGATAATACCTATTTCGATTGTTTGATCAGTCAAATTTACCCCACAGAACTTCGGTTAAATAAAGCAAATTCTTCTGATACCGAGGCCCTGTTTTGGGATTTACATCTATCTATTTCAGATGGCTTTGTTTCGTTAAAAATTTATGATAAACACGATGATTTTGATTTTGAGATGGTACATTTCCTTTTTTTGGATGGTGACGTTCCTCGTGCGCCATCCTATGGCGGTTATATTTCGCAATTTATTCGATTTGCCAGAGTGTGTAGTCATGTAACTGACTGCAACGCTTGTAATAAATTGTTAACGGCTAAACTTCTTAATCAGGGTTATCGGTACCATAAACTACCCATTTGGTTCGTGGCGCGCGTTAAAGGCGGATGCTACTTTTTAGTCGCGCTTTTTTGACCGCGGTTTTTTTCGTTTTTGCCTGATGAGCAGATTCTGTTGAAGGTATGTAGTGTGGCGTGTTTCGGAGGAAGTGTATGTGAGGGTGGATGAGGTCTTAGAGAGTTGAGTGGAGACACAGAAATGTGTAATATCAGAGTTGGAAATTCAACCACAAAGACGTGTGATGTGGATTCGGCAGGTGCAAGTGTTCGGGTTGAACCTGTTTTCTTCAAGAACTCAGATGTTCCCCAGGCAAACAACAGATTGCTGGGTACATATGAGATATGTATGGCATGTTCTGTTGTAGTTAAGAAAGATCACGTGGAGGCAGCCCAAAAGATAAGTGATTATAGCGTGTATATCTGAATGATGACACTGCCAGGGTCACATTGCTCAGTCAAGGTATAAACCTAAGGGGACAGCAGGTTGATCTGAAAGATAAAAATCCTTTTCTAAGAATAGGATAAGAATAGGATATGAAGATGCTAATACAACAAGGCTGTTCATTAGAAATATTCCATTGTCATTTGACAATGCAGAAATTGAGAACTCATTAGATAACCTGGGAGTTGAAAAGGTAAACTCAATAAAATATTCTAGAGCCAGAGATCCAGATGGTAAACTCACAAATTTTAAAACAGGTGATAGGTTCTTAGATATAGTAGTGCCAGATGAACCATTGCCCAAAAAACTTTCTGTAGTTAATATTTACAGCCTCTTTGTATCACAAAGAACAAAAAACTTTAAAAGGGGATATTGAATGTGGAAACTGCATGTTAAAAGGCCATTTAAGAAAAGATTGTCCAAATGAAGTAGTCTGCTACCATGTAAAAATCCTGGACACCAAAAGGGAGACCCCGAATGTCCATCCTTTAAGGGTGAAGATGGGGATACAAGCAGTGAGAGTGAGTGTGAAGATGATGCAAAGGGAGAGATTGATAATAATGAAAAGAGTGAGCGTGAAGAGAGAAATGTTAGTGAAATGTTACAAGATGCCATATCCCCTAAACACGCAGAGAAAACAGGTAGCAATCCAGCAGATTCTAGCAAAACTTCTAAAATTGAAAAACAGAACCTTATTACTGGCTTTGTTTCAAGTGACACCCATGCTGGTCACTCTGCAGGTAGATCTTGAAGCCCTGCTGGTAGAAGAAAAATGGCCGACAGGACACCTGAAGACCCAAAGCAAGCACAAAAATCTAGAAAACACAAGAACAAATAAGTAATGAACTTAAAACATGGGCCCAGATCATGTAAATAATGTAAATATCATTTCACTAAATGTCAGGGGATTAAGAGATTCAAAAAAGGACTTAACCTGTTTTACTGGCTTCATCAGAAAAAAATTTAATATTACTTTTCACAAGAAACCTACTGGACAGCTGAAATGCTTGCAAAACTGCAAAAGGAATGGGAAGGGGATATTATACTAAATTTTGGCTCTGAACATAGTAAAGGAACAGCAATATTATTCAAAGGAAAATATGATATATTAGATACTCATAAATCTGAGGACAGTAGGGTAATATTATCAAATATAAAAGTAAACGATAAAATAGTAACTTTATTAAATATCGATGCACCAAATATCCCAAATGAAAGAAAAACTTTTTTCTTAAGATTCTACATGACAAGCAGCAGGATAGCAATACTTTGAGTTTTTACAATCACATGAATCAGGAGTATTAGTATCAATATCAAGATCTGAAACAAGTTTATTGAAATTAAAAATGATAGATCTAACAGGTTTGTTATATTTATAGCAAATTATAGGTGTTTCAGTATTTTGAAAATAAGCAGGAATGGAAGAAAGCACCGATCTCTACGGAAGATACTGGGCAAATCTATAAAATCCATACCCTTATTAATGAAGGATATTTTGAAGAAATGGCGTTTATGATTAATTTCAGAATCAATGTAAGGACGGAGAGTATGCTGAGTATAGCCTCTAGTTAAGAGAGCCGCATCATATAACTGATGAGAACTATCGTAGAATTTATTCGCCTCGGTGTCCAGAAGACGTAAAACAGAAACGGGTAATGAACTTAAAAACGAAAGCATAAAGTGGCGTCCATGATTTAATAATATAATTGACAGTCACTTCAGTCTAGTATTGTTTCGTTTAAACGCACGTGATTTACGTTTAAAGTTACCATTTTTCCTGGTGCCGTGAGATCTAGTTCTGCGTTTTCGACATTCCAGGAGTGAGAAAATATCAAAGTCCGGCATTCTGGAAATATTACCCTCATGATAAATGTTGTCATTAAATCCTAGTGGAAAAGGGGTCTGTAAAAATTTAATCCATTTCAGTTCAGCTTCATGTCTTTTGATTATTTTGAATCTAGATGTAGAATTTGCATCGTAATAAAGTTTTTCCTCTGGTTGTATAACAATGTTATTTACAGAATGATCTGTACGTCGAAAGTGACGGTACAAGAAAGTGTCAGTTTTCTTAGGCTTACTCATTCTACGATAATGCTCGTTCAATCTAATTTTAAGCATACGGTTAGTTTGACCGACGTACTGCATATTACAGTTTGCAGCACGTTAAGTAATTAGATAAATTAAATCAGTAGACTGTCATGTCAAATCAAATGTTAACTACAGAGAAGCGTCTACCGTTTACAGATGAAGTAACGGTAGACGCAGTGCTTAAATGCGAACAACATCTGCACCTCTTGGCATTGCACTTAGAAATACTAGGATACATTCCACTTCTTTTCCACGGATTAGTATGTTTTCGAAGGATGTGTCGTGAATCACTCGTAATCACGAGTGATTCACGAGTTAGGTTACGAGTAGGATTAGCCTCCGTCGGATAACCCCGACGGAGACCTAGTTCTACTCAGTAAAAAATTCATGATTTGTGTGCTCTATGAGGAGTCTGCAAGAATATATAAAGGGCAAACCAGGGGGGGGGGTTATTTTGGAAAATTATGCTTGTGTAAAGTTGTTGACGAGGAAAAGATTTAGAGACAGAAATTGTTCGAGTTATTTGTTGGTATGTACATGTTTTCAGTTTAACCTTAACATCAATTTTACAAAACTGGTTGAAAGGCAACGATAACGAACCAGGAAACAATTAAGTTGTGGTCTAGTGTAAAACGGGCTTTAAAGCATAACAAACTCTGCCACAATTTATTGGTGCCGGAACCCGGGAATACTGAAAAACAAAATTAAACAGCAAAATGGCAAATCAGTATCTGAAATCTGTGCGTACCAGGTTCAGGAATACTCTGAACAAGGAAAATGAAAGCGCAACCTTGATGCTCAATGAGTTCGAAGACGTAACAAAGACAGGATATGAAATTGACAAGGAAGCACTTGTTGATAAACTAGAAAGATGTATGGAAAAAATCCAACAATATCGTGAAAAGTTAGAAATTCAATCTGAAAAATTAGCATCTGCACTGAGTGAGAAAGAGCCTGAAACGTGTCAGACTATTGTTGGTGAAGACAGTGAACTTTGTGATAATGCAATGGAACGTTATCTTGACTTGAAAAGTCTTAGGGCAAAATTAATGAAGGAGGTGAAAACTGAACCGAGTCATGACACATTTCTTAGTCATAGTTTTGTCACATTGCAAGAACAAATGAAAACGTTTATGATAGATCAAAAAGAGTTCATTGACCGACAAGAAAGGAAGGACGATAAACTCCCAACTGTGAAACTTCCTAAACTTGAAATTCTAGCTTTTAACGAAAACAAACTTAAGTGGAAGGAATTCTGGGATTCATTCGAATGTACAGTGCATAAAAACCCAAAGCTTTCGAACATAGAACCAGAGGACCAGTGGTCCTGTAAACGCTCACCTGACACCTGGTCCTGGTGTACATTTTTATATATGTATATAGCCTCAGAGCAGGGGTACACAACTTGTTGGGACAAAATTTTGATGTCTAACAATGTGATAAAACTTTCCAACTATTCCTACCTTTCTGACAGTTCGAAGGCCATGCTTTCATTATGGTTTATTCCATATGTCATATTTTTTTTAACTTTTCATATTATTTAGGGAATGTCTGATTGACAATGTGCTAGTAAAGAGCACTTGACTCCTTGATTTTCCACTTGTACAGTTTTACTTAATACCATCTACATTATAGGTGTTTCTTTGCAGTATGGTGGCTGGGACACAACGTGAATTTGTTTTATCAGTTCCTGGTCATTGCATTTTATCTACTTTGTGACCAGAAACAGCAGATGAGACCTATTTGATTGAATTTTGCATTATCCCCAATTTTGTATTATATATTCCTTCCAATTCGGTATTCTAGAAATTATGTGCTTATTTTTTAAATTAATTTTAGGAGAGATACTGGTCTAGTGGAATTCATTTCACTGACCGTTCCTAAAGGCTCAGGTGAGCTAAAAATCAATTATTTTCACTTTTTCCCAAGCAAAAGCCTAAGTCCGCAAATTTGACATTGCCGTAAAATAGGTAAAGGTCAACCCAGGGTCACCATTTGAACAAATAATGATAGGCCCGTGTACCAGATGCTTCCTGCCAAGTTTCAAGGTCATTTGCCTTACGGTTCTGGAGAAGAAGAATTTCGAAGTGTTTTACCATATATGGGCATGGCCACCATCTTGGTCATGTGACCTGGACCATATGAGCAAATTTTCATTTGTTCATCATATAAAGGATCCATATCAATTTTCACTTGAATTGGGCCAGCGGTTTCTGAGAAAAAACTGTTTGAAATATGGAACCTGGGTAATCTTGGTCCCAGGTCACTGAATGATGACTTTTTTACCCACGAATCTTCATGTATTCATTTACTTTACCTGATCTACCAATTTGGTGACATTGTCTTCAATGGTTTCCTAAAAATCCATTATTTTCACTTTTTCCCATGCAAAAGCCTAAGTTGACAAATTTGACACTGCCATAAAATAGGTCAAGGTCAACCCAGGGTCAGCATTTGTAAAAACTATGACGAGCCCGAGTACCATATGATATATGCCAAGTTTCAAAGCCATTGGCCTTACGGTTCTGGAGAAGAAAATTTTTGAAGGCTTTTTACCATATATGGGCGTGGCGGCCATCTTGGTCATGTGATCTAGACCGTACTGGCAACTTTTCATTTGTTCAACTCACAAAAGCTCCATATTGAATTTCACTTAAATTGGCTCAGTAGTTTCTGAGAAAAAATGTTGTTTTTTTTTTAAATATGAAATCGGAGTGACCTTGGTCCAAGGTCAATGAATGACCTTGACCTTTCTTACCCATAGATCTTCATGTATTCAGTTACTTTACCTAATCTACAAATTTTTGTGACACTGTCTTCAATGGTTTCCCTAAATATCCATTATTTTCACTTTTTCCTACGCAAAAGTCTAAGTCAGCAAATTTGACATTACTGTAAAATAGGTCAAGACCAACCCAGGGTCACCATTTGAACAAATTATGATAGGCCCGAGTACCATATGCTACATGCCAAGTTTCAAGGCCATTGGCCTTACGGTTCTTGAGAATAGAATTTCGAAGTTTCTTTACCATATATGGGCGTGGTGGCCATCTTGGTCATGTGATCTAGACCATGTTGGCAGCTTTTCATTTGTTCAACTACCAAAGGCTCAATATTGAATTTCTCTTCAATTGGCTCAGTAGTTTCTGAGAACAAATGTTTTAAATATGGAACCTGCGTGACCTTGGTCTAAGGTAAATTAATGACCTTGACCTTTCTTACACATAGATCTTCATGTATTCAGCTACTTTACCTTATCTACTAATTTTGGTGACACTGTCTTCAATGGTTTCCTAAAAATCCATTATTTTCACTTTTTCCCATGCAAAAGCCTAAGTCGGCAAATTTTACATTGCTGTAAAATAGGTCAAGGTCAAATCGGGGTCACCATTTGTATAAACTATGATGGGCCTGAGTGCCATATGCTACATGCCAAGTTTCAAGGCCATTGGCCTTACGGTTCTGGAGAAGAAGAATTTTTAAGGCTTTTTACCATATATATAGGCGTGACGGCCATCTTGGTCATGTGATCTAGACCGTATTGGCATTTTTTCATTTGTTCAACTCACAAAGGCTCCATATTAAATTTCACTTAAATTGGCTCAGCAGTTTTGGAGAAAAAACATGTTTGAAATATGGATCCTAAATGACCTTGGTCTAAGGCCAATGAATGACCTTGACCTTTCTGACCCATAGATCTTCATGTATTCAAGTACTTTACCTGATCTACAAATTTTGGTGACACTCTCTTCAATGGTTTTCCTATAAATCCATTATTTTCACTTTGCCCCATGCAAAAGCCTACTTCGGCAAATTTTGACATTGCTGTAAAATAGGTCAAGGTCAACCCGGGGTCACCATTTTTACAAACCATGATGGGCCCGAGTACCATATGCTTCATGCCAAGTTTTAAGGCCACTGGCCTTATGGTTCTGGAGAAGAAGATTTTTGAAGGCTTTTTACCATATATGGGCATGGCGGCCATCTTGGTCATGTGATCCAGACCCCAGAAACAAACTTTCGTTCTCCCATCCCACTGAGGCTCCATATGAAATTTGACTTTGATTGGCACTGCAGTATAGGAGAAGAAGATCTTTGAAAATGGTGGACGGACGGACGGACGGACGACGGACGGACGGACGACGGACCATGGCTATACTATAAGCTCACCTATGAGCCTAAAGGCTCATGTGAGCTAAAAATTCAGTTATCTTCAAAGCAAAGTAGTGGGTGAAGCCAGAGGTGCAATTGCTGGTTTAGCCTTATCTAACGAAAACTACGTAGTGGCTATCAATCTTTTAAAAGAAAGATATGGAAATTGCCAAGAAATAGTGGACTTACATTACAGTAAGCTAATAAATATTCCGCCACCAAAAATTTAGCCATGTGACTTGAGGCATTTTCTTGATACAGTTGAACGACATCTTAGGAGCCTTGAAGTGTTGAAAAAGAAGATTGAACAGGACGTGTTCATTTCCATGATCAAATCAAAGCTCCCCAAAGATGTTCTACTACAGCTGGAACTCAGGAAAGATCCTGACATTGAGTGGACAGTAGATTCCTTACGGAAGTTTTTGTGTACATATATAGTGGCTCGTGAGCGATCAGAGCAAGATTCAAAATCTGATGGATGTGGAGCAAATTCGTGGGGAGCAAGCAAATTCGTGGGGAGCAAATCCGTCTAGTGGCAACAATCGAAATCAACCAGGAATGCGGAGTGGTAAATTTGAAAAACCATCTTTATCTAGTTTTAGTTCGACTCACTCTGCCGAAGCACTTGTTGCTGCCAAGGGAAATGGATATTCTGATAAGTGTAGGTATTGTCAGAATCACCATTGGAGCGATGAATGTACAAAATACAAAACATTGGAAGAAAGAAAGAAACAGCTCAAGGGTTCCTGTTTCAAATGCTTGAAAGTAGGTCATATGTTCAAAGAATGCAAAACCAGTAAAACTTGTGTCCATTGTGGGGCCAGTAATGATCATCATCGGAGTCTCTGTCCAAAGAAATTTCCAAAAAGGAGCCATTTTGAGCATGTTCATTTAGCGGAGGAAACTAACAATAGCTATCAAAGTAATGAGGAGCAAATGGAAGAAAAGGCGTTGATTTCTTCAGGGGAGTCAGTGCTTATGCAAACTGCTGTGACCGAGATTACCAACCCATATGAAGACAGTTCCCATAAGGTACGACTACTACTTGATTGTGGTTCACAGAGGACCTATATCACTGAAAATTTGGCCAACAAGTTAAATCTTGAGAGGGAAGAAGAGACCGAGATTAAACTGGTTACCTTTGGTAGTGATCAACCAAAAGTTATAAGAACTAAAGTGGGAATACGTCTGAAAGATGACCAGCTATTCTATGTCACAGCAAACATCGTACCAAGCATTACAGGAACTGTTCACAGAAAACCAGTGTTATTTGCTCCGTCCGAAAATATGGACTATTTGATGAGCAGTTTAGATTTAGCCGATAGTGTTCCATAAGAGTCAGAAGCTACTACCATAGAACTGTTACTGGGTAATGATTATTACTTAGATATAGTCCTTCCGCAAAAGATTGAAGTGCAAAGTGGCTTATATTTCTTAAGCTCAAAACTTGGATGGATACTTACAGGTCGTACTGCAGAGTCAGAAAATTCCCCACAGGATATAAGTATGTTGACTCTCACATATGGTACCAATATTGGAACATATGTGTTTACGAATATTGACAATTCAGTTCCAACCAAACCGGATTTGGAGGATTTCTGGAATACTGAGTCCATTGGTGTTACAGATAAACTAAGTATAAATGACGACGACGTTGCTATGGAGACATTCAGAAACACACTGAAATTTAAAGACAAAAGATACCAGGTCACGTGGCCATGGAAAGGTGAAAACCCAGACTTACCTCAAAATCGACAACTTGCTATTAGTCGGCTGGAATCGTGTTTAAACAAATTGAAAAACAAGCAAGAACTTTTGCAAATTTATGACAATGTAATACAGGATCAATTAACAAAGTGGGTTATTGAAAAGGTAACTCCCGATAGGGAAGATGGAATAAAGCACTATTTACCTCATCATGCTGTGATCAACCCCACAAAAATGACAACAAAGCTGAGGGTTGTGTACGATGCGTCGGCGACAACAAGACAGAAACACCAAAGCTTGAATGACTGTTTGTATAGGGGACTTGTGATGTTACACGACCTTTGCGGTATACTACTGAGATTCAGGTTACACAATGTAGCTCTCGTGGCCGATATTGAGAAAGCATTTTTCCAAATTGGACTGCAGCCTGATCAAAGAGACGTCACTCGGTTCTTCTGGATCAAAGACAGTGATAATCCAGTGTCTAGTAGTGAAAATCTTCAGGAATTCCGTTTCTGTAGAGTACCGTTCGGTGTAGTGTCTAGTCCGTTTCTTCTTGGGGCTACTATAGAACATCATCTGAAATCCTACGAAACAGAGAATGCAGAAACATTGAAAAATGACATATATGTAGATAATGTGATAACAGGCACAGAAACTGTAGAAGAAGCCAAACTTCTTTACAATGAGGCAAAGTCAATGTTTCATGACGCGTCCATGAATCTTCGAGACTGGATTTCAAACAAAAGCGAAGTTAACAATTATATTCCCAAGAATGACAGAGCCGATGGTGAAATTAACAAAGTGCTGGGATATCAATGGGATTGTAAACGTGACGTTCTTTCAGTGACCCAATCAGAAATATTACAGAGTAGAAACTCAGAACTGACAAAACGAAATGTATTAAAACAGCTTTCCTCGGTGTATGATGTCTTAGGATTCTTCGCCCCTGTCGTTCTACAGGGAAAATTATTTCTCCAGGCAAAATGGTGCAAAAATTTGGACTGGGACGACACGCTGGATGACGAATGTACAACACAATGGTTAACAATAAAACCAGATTTACAAAGTGTATCTGAATGCCATATCCCAAGAGGCATAAAATTGAAAAAGGTTCTGGGATTGAGGTTTCACTGTTGTGTTTCTGTGATGCATCAAAGAGGGCCTATGCTGCGGTTGTGTATTTACTGCAGGAAAACAGTGTCACATCAAAATCGGACCTTGTGTTTGCTAAAACAAGACTTGCGCCGATGAAAGATATTGCAATCCCGCGTCTCGAGCTAATGGCTATGCTCATTGGTGTACGATGTCTAAAGTTCGTGAAAGACCATCTTGGGCTTCCAATTGTGCGTGTTTATTTGTGGTCTGACTCGCAGTGTGTTCTGAATTGGCTGTGCACAGAGAAACCTCTGTCTGTATTTTTAGAGAACAGGGTAAGGGAAATTAAAAGCCAGCAAGATATCGAGTTCAGATATATTCCATCAAAAGAAAACCCTGCCAACATAGCCAGTCGTGGAAGTTCAGTGCAGAATCTTACTGGGAACGATCTGTGGTGGCATGGACCTAAATGGCTGACAAAATCTAAAGTAGAATGGCCTAGCCAGTGTACCGGAAGTGTTCTTCAATCGGAGTTCGAATCGGAATTGAAGAAATGTGTCAAGTCAAATCAGTCTGAGGTGTTTTGCGTAAGTCTACAGCCGGAAACGGAAGTGACCAATTCATTGCCAAACTTTCCGCTTGGAATAGACCCCGATTTATTCTCCTCATTTGATAAGTTGATACGGGTGACCGCTCTTTGTCTGCGTTTCGTACATAAACTTCGCAAATTTCCTGTTGAAGTAGGCCCACTTAAAAGTACGGAGTTGACTGACGCAGAAACACTGTGGTTTCGTTCCGTTTAGAAAATACATTTTTCTGACACAATCAGTGCTATATTAACCCTACAAGCAAACAACTTACAGCGCCAGCTAGGAGTTTTCATTGACCCGTCCGGTATCCTTAGATGCAGGGGAAGACTAGAGCACGCTGAGCTGTCTGAAGGTTCTAGAGTTCCCATACTGTTACCGAAAAACGGAAGATTTATAGTGCTCATCATTGAAAGCCTTCACAAACAGAAACTACATGCTGGCGTTTCTCAGACGTTAGCGCAGACACGACGAAAATTCTGGATCCCGCATGGCCGTGCTACTGTGCGGTCTGTGTTAAAACATTGTGTAGTGTGTCGTCGGTACGAGGGTGGGAACTATAAAATGCCACCTATGGCTCCTCTTCCTCGGTCGAGAGTGTCACGTTCAGTACCATTCTCCAGGACAGGCTTGGACTATTTAGGGCCGCTATATATTAAAACAGAACAAGGCGCGAAAAAGGTTTGGGTATGTCTATTCACATGCATGAGTATTCGAGCTATGCATTTAGAATTGGTGACTGACATGACCACCAGTGAATTTTTGATGGCTCTACGGCGATTCATAGCACAGAGGGGCAAACCAGATTCAATATTAAGCGACAATGCCGCACAGTTTAAGGCAGCTTCCAAAGTGGTCGGTATTGTATGGTCAGACATTGTGCAAAGTCAAGAAGTTCAAAGTTATGTGGCAAACGAGCGGATAAACTGGTTATTTATTATGGAACTAGCCCCATGGATGGGGGGTTTCTATGAGCGACTCGTCGGGCTTGTGAAACGTGCGTTACGGAAGTCGCTTGGACTCAAAATGCTTACCTTGATACAGCTGCAAACGCTTCTCAAGGAAGTTGAGGCAGTAGTGAATTCAAGACCATTAGTGTATCTGTGTGATGATATAAACTCAAATGTCGCCCTAACCCCAGGGCATTTTCTTTCGCTGAAACCCAATGTAGGAATTCCGATGAATGACGAGGACGATGAAGATCCTAATTATACCCCGTGTGACAGTTCCGCCGAAACGCTGTTAAAAATCTGGAGAAAGGGCCATAAACTGCTCAATAGGTTTTGGATATTATGGCGTAACGAGTATCTGCTGAGTTTCGCGAAAGAATGCAAACTCAATTGAAAATGGGCAGAATTCATGTCCCAAGTGACCCAGCGGTAGATGACATAGTGGTGATAAAAGACGATACGTCACGCGGATGCTGGAAACTGAGCAAAATTGTGAATTTGTTCAAAAGCCGTGACGGGGAGACCCGGTCTGCCAAAGTGCAAATTTCACCCGCATAAGTGTTAAATAGGCCATTAAATTTGCTTTACCCGATAGAGGTTTTGAGCAGTGAATCCGTGCATGTACAAGGAAAGAAAGGCGGTTACCAGAGTGCACCCACGATCCCAGTGACGCGCTTCGTTCGTAAGGCGGCTGTGTGAGCTAAACAGTTGATAAAGGATCAATTGTAAAAAGGAAACATGAAGTGTAAATATGCAAAAGCTCGGTTCATTTGTACATACCCATCATCAACATTGTTTTTTTTAATCAGTGACTTAACTTTTTTCATTGGCTATATTGTCTCCGTCTGTGTAACAATTTTCACGTGAAACAACTGCAACAAAGAGGAGCAAAGAAAGTGTACTATATATATCCGTGCACGTGAAATGTCTGCTTTATGAGGAGCTATGACATTGCAAATAGGAGCTTCTACACACGTGAAATTCATGCACGATAACATATAAATAGATTGTCAATGTTATACTGCTTCATTGTGTCGGTACAAAGCAATCATGGGCGTGTACGTTTGTGATATCTGTTTCCGCAGCTACAAACATAAGAAAAATCTGACTAGGCACACCAAGGAAAAACATCGAAATCTAGAACATTGGTTGTGTGTGGCAAATGGTTGTTCGAGCTCCTTCATCCGAAGAAGCTACCTAAGTAGACATCTTATCCTCTGTCACAAGTACGATGGCGTAACGGCGAGACGGACAGCCCTGTACGCTCCGAGGGGTGACAGTCAATCCGCCGGCTATTACGAGGATGTCAGTGAAGACGATTCAGTATTGGACGTTATCCAAGACCTCATTGACGAGAAACAAGCTGAGACCATCCTTGCCTTCGATGTTACCGTATTCGACGTGCAGGGCGGCGTACAGGGCAACGTCGTGCAGGGAGACGTTAACGGCGCTGTACACGACGACGCACAGGGCAACGTACAGGGCAACGTGCAGGGCGACGTACAGGGCGACTTATATGGCGCTGTACTTGGCGACGCATCCAGTGTTGTTCAGGGCGCCGTACAGGGCGGCGTATCCGACGGTGTACAGTCTAACATTTTGGGTGATATTCAGTGTAACGACGATGTTTTATCACTCTTTGACGATGATGCAATGGGTGACGTTTTTGGAGACGTTTATGAGGCTGTGCAGGGTAATGTGCAGTGTAACGGTTCGGTCGGGGAGCAGAGTGACGCTGTACAGGATGATGTGCAGTGTAACGTGTCAGGTGACGTTCAGGGCGACGTGATTGTCGCTGTACAGGATGATGTGCAGTGTAACGTGTCGGGTGACGTTCAGGGCGACGTGATTGTCGCTCTGCAGGGTAACGTACAGTGTAACGATTCGAGTGTCGTTCCAGGCGACGTTCAGAGCGATAGGCTTCATGGAGATGGAACCGCTGACGATCTGGGTGGTGACGCGTCTATGAGTGACGTGTCTCACGGTGACGTAAATGAAGGTATGGACTCTGAGGATGACGTTATAATAATAAGTGATGACGAAGACAAGTCATGTAGAGACATTGTTCCGTACGAGAAAAATGAAGTTATCCAGGTTATTACCTGTACTTACACCAGAAGAATTAAGTATGTCAATGGTTTCAAATTTATTAAAAACTTTAAATGTGTGGTGCACGCTAAGAATTATTAAAAACAAACATTGAACATTTGCATGTATTATCACTTCCAGTGGGGAGTGTCGTGAATCACTCGTAATCACGAGTGATTCACGAGTTATGTTACGAGTAGGATTAGCCTCCGTCGGATACCCCCGACGGAGACTAGTTCTACTCAGTAAAAAATTCATGATTTGTGTGCTCTATGAGGAGTCTGCAAGAATATATAAGGGCAAACCAGGGGGGTTATTTTGGAAAATTATGCTTGTGTAAAGTTGTTGACGAGGAAAAGATTTAGAAACAGAAATTGTTCGAGTTATTTGTTGGTATGTACATGTTTTCAGTTTACCCTAAACATCAATTTTACAAAACTGGTTAAAAGGCAACGATAACGAACCAGGAAACAATTAAGTTGTGGTCTAGTGTAAAACGGGCTTTAAAGCATAACAAACTCTGCCACAGGATGGGCGATTTAAGAGGAGATAGTCTCCCAAAAACATTGGTATTGCCTGCTCCTTTGAGATTAACTGAAGTTACAGAAGATAAATTTAAGGGTCTAACCAATACCGAAGGCAACATAGTATTAAAGTTCTTAATGGAATGGGGAATCCGTACAGAAGAAGCAGAGTGTAACCTAAGGGGTGATATTGATATTTTAAATGTATTTGTAATACTCATTTTGGTTAATAAGGTTGTGATACCGTCAAAACTAAAGCGATGTTCATACCGGTTATTAAATAAATACTGAAGAAGATTCCTTCGAACAGAAGAAAGGTACAACAAAAGCCCACAAAACATCCTAGTCTACTTAAAGTACAGGGATATCAAACAAGCAGTTGTTATACAACGAGGTACGAACATCGGTTTAATAATGACCTTCAACAGGTATCTAAAGGATGTCAATTGATGGAACAGTGAAAAGCAATTGCATAAGCAATCCCCGAGGATTGGAAAAATAAGAGCATTAAATGCATGTACGGGGAGACCTTTTACAGCCGCCACACGGCACAAACAAAACAGCCCTGATATGCAAAGTAGAAGTAAAACAAAGATCAGGAATTGATACAATTAACTTACTCCACCCATAAAAGACACCAAAGGGAAAGAAATACAAACATTAAGCGACCAATGGAAGCCTAAACAAAGGAAGGCCATAAGGACAGTTACTTTCCCACAAAATGGCCATATGGCCATCCAAAATTAAAAGACACAAGTGATACACACAGTAAGTAACAAACAACAACATAAATAAACCGCCACTGAAGAGCCGCATTGGATCGGTCAGTGGAAGATTTCCACTGGGGGCCTTAAATCGATTTTACGTGGCCACAATCCTCGCCCTTACTTCCGTCGCGATTTAGACAAATAATTTGTTCAGTCCGCATGAAGGCCTCCTAACTCATCAGTGCAACATCTCCGTGAACACAAAAATCAAAAGAACCACAGAGGTGAGACAACGGTGAGGACTCGACAGCAAGAAACCACTGAAATGCTGGAGCAAAATAAAACCAACAGTTAGACTCCGATGAGCCCGACCAGAGACAGAGCATCAGGCACCAACCAACATTATCTCTCTAATTATCAATAAGCCTTTACGTTGGAGCCGTCATAGAATCTGAGGCCTGCCCCACCGGCGTGCAATTAAAGAGGGAAGCAAAGTTGCCAACCGTGATTGGGTTAACTACCATGCAAGCAGTCTGTCGTATAATATCCATGTTGTACCCAATCTTTTTATATCGAAGAATGATTTTACGAAATTGGGTGCTGAAGTCATTGCGGTTATATATTTTTCTGAATTTATATACTAAGTCACCATAAAATTCGGGTTCCGATAGACCTTGTTGCAGAAGAGATTTAAGTCCAATATTGAATGTGGAAATTAAATCAGAATGGCGTCTATAAAATTTTGAAAAGGCTTTGCGTAGTTTATGGTACCGATAACCCTGATTTAGGAGTTTAGCCGTTAATAATTTATTACGAGTGTTGAAGTCAGTTACATGACTACACTCTCTAGCAATCGAATTAATTGCGAAATATAAACGCCATAGGATGGCGCACGAGGAACATCACCATCCAAAAAAGGAAAATTTACAATCTCAAAAGCAAAGTCATCGCGTTTATCATAAATTTTGCACGAAACAAATCCACCTACAATAGATAGATGTAAATCCAAAAACGGGGCCTCGGTATCAGAAGAATTTGCTTTATTTAACTGAAGTTCTAGGGGGGTAAATCTGACTGATCAAACCATCAAAATAGGTATTACCAATATTTAATAAATCATCTAAATATCTAGAAGTAGAGCTAAAAGCTTCAATAATTTAATAACCCTACTAAATACATTCTTCCATCCTAACGTACCTCACCATATCATATGTAGCCCAGTGTACATACCATATGTCCTGTTTGTACAGATAGGATATTGTAATCTTGGTAGGGTATAAGAATGGTAGGACTTTTAAGGTTGGACAGAGTATTCTACATATATTCACAGCCATGTTACCATACCAGACAGGTACCTTTTCCACAATCCAATATTTGGTAGGTGGGAGAATGGGTAGCGTAGGGCATGATTAGGTAAGGGTCGGATATGATATGAGTATGGATACTGTTAAGCATGAGAATTCTAGGGTAGAATGATAAGGGTAGGGTAGGGGTGCCGGGGTAGGTAAGCACAGATAAGCATAATACATTGTTTGCGGACGATACAAGTGCACACATGAACATATTAACATGCTTACCTACCCCATCATACGCATATTGCACCCACTCATACTCCTACCCTGCCCTGGATAGGGTATGGAATATACCCAGACTTAGGAAAGGTATGGAATGATATTGTAGGGTAAGTGATATGCATATATTTAATGTCTGTAACCAAAGTGTCACCCAGTCCTTGCTGATCCTACACAGTTGGTATTGTTATGTATTGAGTCGACTTGACAATTTATATCAAAGTCTGCCAATACCTGAATTGGTGTATGATAAGGCATGCTTAGGTAATGGTAGGTTGCATTATGAGAAGGGATGAGTGCTGGGATAGGAAAGCTAGGGAAGGGTAGGGAGCAGAGGGTAGGCAAAGGACAATAGTTTTAGACTTCCGTTGCGGGTCTAACATATCCATTCATATGTACATGGGTATAAAAACTCTTATCTTAGTGTACAATACTCATCCCCTCCCCACTCATTCTCATACTCTGCCTTCAATCTTTTGGAACAGATGCATAAATACATATCTAGCTATCACAGTGTTTCCCCCTTTACAGCTATAATTTATTTTAATTGTAAAAAGCTGAAAACAAAAAAATGAAGTACTGTTATGTAATCTACGTTACATAGGTACAATCTTTATGTTGAAAGAAAATGATTCACAGTTACTGTGAGGAACGTTTTGTGAATACGGGTATCATGATAAAAAAGTAAATTCATTTCATATTCCTAGTGTATTCCGGAAAATATTGTGGATAATTTCAGTTCTCTACGGTCACATTATATAAATTATGGACTTCAAAAGTAAGTGCAAAAGATATTCAAAGGCTATAATAAAAATAGGGGGTATTATAAATTGCATTGCCTTTATGGTAAAATAAAGCCATAGAATACTCAGACATACCTCAAAATAAAGGAGTTACGCTGGAGTTGACTATCCTTTTGTTTACCTGCCGATTCATATTAGAAGTGTCATGGGGTGAAAGTTCCGAAAATTCTGAAATTCGCTGTATAAGTCAAATAGAAACAAACTTCTAAATATCTATATGAATTTCAGATCTGCTTGTCTTTTTTTTTTTTTTTTCCAAAATACTTTGTCTATCTCTTTATACAGCGTTTTTGAAAGTCGGTGTTGGTAACATATTCTACGGGCCGTCACACGATAAACTCACAACGGTCAGAGTGCTAACATGTTGCATTCCTTACCTAATTGTATGCCCTTTCAAAAATAATATGTTCTGCAAAACTCTCGCACACATGCAGTGTGGCAATGTGCTAGCTTATGATTTATGATGAGAACAGTGCCGAACTAACAAATGAAGTTTATAGCATAGTCAACGAAGTTTATGAAAATGGTAATGAAGGTGGGTAGATTACAATATTAGCCACTATCTAAATCGTCACTGACTACTGATAAGGTATAAACAGTAGTTGTCAGTTCACTACAGATGTGCTTTTCCTGCATAAAAACCTATTTTCGGCTTAGACCGTGTAAGCCTCCCCGGGGGCAGTGTCAGTTGAATTACTGAATGGCCCAATAAAGTTACCCTATCTGTTGTCTGGGAAGCAAAACCTCTTCCCACTAAACCAACATATTTGTCTTTCTTCTTTTAAATTGAGCTTATAAAGATTTGTTAAATCTTAAGATTAAAAGCAGGACAATTCTGGTCCCAGTAAATTTTCCATGCAATGTACGTTACTATTTCTCAGTGTAGTGTACATTACCATAATATAACTATACCCTCGTGATATGTAACATTTTTTTCCAGAGCATTTATGTTGCTCACTCTAAGTCCAGACTACAAAGATAGCTAGCTATCAAGTTCAAGTCTTTAGAGGTCAATTACTCAGTTTCGATAGCTAATGAACTGTCATTATTGCAATACTTGAAAATGGGGGTATGCTTACAATACTGCACTTAATGAGAAAAAGAAAGCTCCTAGAAAGCTCAAATATGCACATATGCACCAAAATGCAGGTTAATAACTGCAGTTTAGGTTTGTAGATAAGTATCAGCGATATTCTTGAACAGAACTATGGTTTTGGAAACGACAGGAGGTAGAATTGCCAAATTTCATGTGTAATCTATGTTACCCATTCAATAACAGGGACACTGATGTTCTGAATGTCTGTTACGAGATGGAATAGGAAACCTCTCTGGTGCTTATGCACATCTAAATTATTTTAGTAGATATATGGTAGGGCGGTGCGAGTGAAATATTTTAGGTGAAATATGGTACGCAAACTGTGCGGCTCCATGAACAAGTCATGCACATATCATACGATGTATGCATGAGTGGTTTATAGAGAGCTGTTTTTACAATACAGGGGGCCGCTATAAGGCTGAGTCCTATAGAATTTGCCTAAATATCGCCAACCGCCAAATTGTGCCATATATTATTTTCATTCCCGTCACGTGTTGTGAGGGTGTTCGTTTTAACAGGAGTCATGGCATTGATTTATAGGGTCGTTTCATCAATTTTTCCTATGGGAAATATACTATTTGAACGCAAATTCATTATCTACTCGATTTTTGCTATCTAGCTTTGTTTGTGGCCGGTATCTCCACTTCGCCACGAACAAAGCAAGGTAATATGAGTAGGCATGATTTTCTGGTAGTATTCATAGATATATAAACCCTGAAAAAAGCGAACACTTTAGCAGCAGGTCAAGTTGTAAGAGTGAACACAACATTGTGACGGGGAAAGAGAAAGTATATTGAAAGGCACAACAATGTGTGACCTGCTGCTCCCTGCTTCATAGCAGCAGGTACTGGTACGACGCTAGGCGTTAGGGTCCAGCAAGGGCGGACAGACCGCCGTAATCAGCGCCTACCAGGGTGGAAGCAGAATCTAAATCATTGTTCGTTGTAAACAAATGTGAGACCATGGAAGAGGTCAACTTACCTGCAGGTTATTTGGACGATCACTAAACCACTGATCAGCAAACGTGATCGCTAAACCTATGATTATCAACTATGTTGATAGACTAGTTCTACTAGTTCGCGAGTGGGGGATTCACCCTAAGTTATAAACTGGCCAGTCGCGTCTTGTGTTATTTCTTTTTTTGTTTTTGTTGTTGTTTTGGTTGTTTGCTTCTGTAGGTATTCACGTCACCCGTTCCGAGCACAGAACATTGTTTTGCCTTCGGAGCGGACGTCGTGAGTTGGCTACAGAAGCAACAAATTGTGATGTTTTGTGTTAGTAAGTGTTGTATGTAGATACTGTAAATAATTCATGTCATTCATCTAACATCTTTCTTGTGCCTTACCCCACAGCTGCCCGTACACCTGTCAGAGATCACGCTCGGTTGTCTTGTCAGCATGGGGGTTTGCGGGACGCCGTAAACCCACATGTAACAATGTCTTCAAATTTGTCTGCTTAGAAAGCATTTTATTTCTTTTCAACATGTATCCACAAATTGTTGTCAGTTCTAGTCTTAATCAGTTTCTTTTATTTGCATGGTATATTTGTAAATTACGTATTGGTAGCGTATTCTACAGCCCGGCATATGATAAAGCCCCAACGACCAGAGTGCTAACATCTTGCATTTAGTACCTTAGTATATGTACTTTCAAACTATGTATGTCTGCAAAACTCCCACGCATGGTGCAGGGTCACCATATCCTAGCTTATGGCCTAATGAAGAGTTACCAAAGTTCTTAGAGTTGACTTAAGAAACAACAGAAACACGGAACAGTTAACTACAACAGATACCAATCTCCACACTAACAATATCACCATCTCCCTCTTTCTGCCATCTGGTCAATAATTCACAGATAAATTTCCTCAACTCCAACAAATTACTAAACCCAGTGTTTACATGCGAATCCTGCAGCCAAAATCTATTAGTTTTAAGAACGCTCAATAGTATTAGGATCACTTCAGATGGGCGGTCAAATGTAATAATTCTTCGGAAGCTTAAAACTCCAAATGTAATTGATAACATAATTCCTGAGAGGCTATTCTCACAGCCAAAACTTGAGCTGAGGAAAACATTTATTATTTGAGTTATGTAAAGATCTGCCAAATATCTTTTTGACTTTTATTTCAGTTACATTCAGACATTACACGAGTCGGTGCAAGACAAAAGTTACGTCTAGCAATTTGCGACGTGCGATCTGCTTAATCACTTTGAATATGTCCGGATCAATAGACGATTTTTCTGACTTGCCTGGCGAATGTTCAGTTCTTGGATGGTGACGTCCAATAGGCATTGTCATATGGCGTATATTTAACAACGTACCCGGTTTGCTAGACTTGAAGTAAGTCTGATGACGCGGTGTGTTTGTGAATAGCATTCACACAAAAGCCATACACACCGACGCTTCCTGTTGTTCGCTAAAATTTAAGCTTACACACCAGATTAGGGCTTGTCATACTACTTTTAATGTAAATTTGTTGAACATTTACTTTTATAACTATTTTGTTTATCTATGTGTGTGTGAGTGTGAAACCCCTGATGAAGGCATAAAGCCAAAAGCGCTTAGTTGAAAAACCAAATTTGCAAAGTTTTATGATTTACTCTCTGTTAAATAAAAATCAAAAATGAGTTCCTTTAAGAGCAATGCAAACATTCATAAGAAAGAAGATGGGTCATACTACGTAGTTTCGGCTAATAAAGCCTCATCAGTGTCCCTGTAATGATCCGGCAAAGAAAGCCAGAGGAAACACTGCAATTTTGCGAATTTCGAATAGGCAGTCGATACAAAGACTGATATAAATCAAATGGGGTCCAAATAATTAAAAACCTGTTTAGAATATGAGTCTAAACCAATAATTTATTTCTTATTTCTCAGAATATTCACGCTGATCTCAAAGGACCAAAAGTAAAATATAAACTGCACTATAGTTGATGTACGGAATGACGTTTTACGGCCAATCATTTTTGCATCCTTTTAGGATCCGGTGCTACGATGAAGAATTTTGTCTGGTGATTTGCCACATACCTCCTGTTATATAACGGTACTTTCAGTGTTATTATATAATACTTGATTCTATATGATTACCTTTTAAAGAACATATCTAACTTCCCTACAGCTGGTGTTAAAGAGAATGTATGTTGACTGCAGATGTCACTCTCTCTGTTCTTCATCATATTGTGAATGTCACGTGACTTCTGGTGAATCGGAGGTTGAGCTGGCACGCGGCCCAACTCAGCCTCTCACATACCCAAAGGCAGCGTGCGTCAAGATAGACGAGGGGTGGTCTAATCGAGAAAGAACAAGGTCCAAGTAACACACACTTATTTATTTAAAACGTCACTTCAATAAAACAAACAGTGCAAACAACACACATTCACACACACACGAAAAAAAGTTATGTATGGCCATGCGCATAATGCTCTTAGGAGCCTTAAGTTAATTCCTTAACGGTTCACTTTTGAACTATTGGAATTTTTAACTGTTCATTTTTTGAATATAAGTTAATCCGCGCGGTAATCACTACACCTTTAAGGAGTTCTCCCTGAAGTTATCCACGACGCCTTTATGCGTCCTTCATGTTGGAGATACGTTCGTCTGACCCTACCATAGATACGTCAAGTATGGGTTACCATCTTGGCTTGACGAAGTAGTAGATTAAACGCTACTTTTGGCCACAGGCCATGGTAAATGTCTGAAATTAACGAACCCCTCAACCACCTCATAATCTACTACTTCGTCAAGCCAAGATGGTAACCCATACTTGACGTATTTATGGTAGGGTCTCTAAAGGGGCCTCAAAATAAGCCGAACGATCTAAACAAAAATAATGATGCCACTTCCGGTAAGAAACCAGACATTAAAGGGTAGTATATGTGGTAAATAAGTGCTGGAACCATCCCAGCCGTAAGATTGGTTTCGAGCGCGAATATAGAGGAAAATAAAACGGTTGACAATACGGCTGACCATAATACCGGTCGTGGTGCTAACCGCGGACGCGGAAGAGGTAGAGGAATGCATCAGAATCAAAACAGTAGTACAGCTAAGGGAGATCACCAGATAAGCTTCTGTAGAGCAAATAGTAATAATAATAATAACAGTGACTATTATTGATAGTGATATGCAGAGTGCTTATCCAGTGAAAGCTTGTCTTTTTGATACTTCTTTGAGTAAGGATAAGGAAGGGGTTTGTTATTTCTTGAAGTCTAGGTTACCCACAGTACCTGGTTTGGTGAATGAAAAAAGGTAGTGGTATTTCGAGATACTGGGCGTACTGGTGTGGTAATTCGTAGATTGGTATCTGATGATCAATTGCTTGATAAGGAATCTGAGGTCACATTGATTGATCAGACTGCCAATGTATGTCCTATGGCACTAATTGATATAGACTGTCCCATTTTCTAAGGTACAGTTGAGGCATTATGCATGGATGATACACTATACGACTTGGTTATTGGTAATAGTGACGGTTCTAAGCTGTCTGATATGTCACATTTCTCGGCAGATAATGCAGGTAGTGTGGTTACCAGGTCACAAGTTAGGGATGAAGAAAAAGTGTATCGAAAACTTAAGGTCCCGGAACAGATTTTGAGTGGTGACAGGGAGGCTTTCAAACATGCTCAGCAGAGGGATTCTAGTTTGAACTTGATCAGGTGTAGGGTACAATCTGGGACAGTTTCGGTCAATAGATGCTTGAATAGGGGTGAAGCTAAAGTTTGTCAGTAAGAAAGACTTGATGTACAGGCAGTTCACGCTCGGCAATATGACCTCATTGCAACGTATTGTTCCTTCTGGATGTAGAGAAAAGGTTCTTAAGCTTGCCCATGAATCTTTATTGGCAGGACACTTGGGTATCAGGAAACCCTTGGACAGAGTTGTATCGGAATTTTGTTGGCCTGGAGTTTGTGGCGATGTATCAAGATTTTGTAAGTCATAATAATTTCTGCTAACCTCAACTTTCTATATTCTCTCCCTGATGTGTGATGCCATGCCCGCGCAAGTGGGGGGTTGTGAAACTTTCAAGATAATTTGACCTCTGACAAATGCGATAATTGAAAGCCGCCCCTCATTGCACGGGAAACCTGCGTACACAGATCACTAGGAGCGGGCAAGCGAGCGTTATATCAGCGTATATTCGACGTCAACGGTGATGACGTCTATTTGACGTCACGACGTTGCGGCCGAATACACGTGGTGGGACTGATATAACCTCAGTGCACCAAACCTTACCACATTTAAGACAAAACTAGCACACTTAAGAAACGAGCTTATACATGTACAAATAAAATACAGAAACATTACACTTTTAAATGATTGAAGTTGTCACTTAGAACGCCATTGCGCAAACAACCAATGCGTTACCATAAATATAATGTTCTTCTAACAAAACATATGGCTGAAAATGACGGTACAAAAGTTTGCCATTGTTCCCTACTTCCGCCCAGAATACGGACCGCGCCCACCCGTTAGAACAGTATCACTGCGCGAAGCTGTTCTTAAGAGTACCCACAATCCGCATGCCAAAGCAGAAACACGAAAAATGAGTGCATCAACGTCATATTAACATTGCAGCGACAATAAATCGCTCGTAGCACTCTGATTTAAGTACACCGACTCAAAACTAAGAATGAAGGGTCCTCCCTTATGATGCCAACCAGCCGCATTACGAAGACACGCATATACCAATACATTGTAACCTTTATCGCCGAAAAAATGAATATTTTAAGATAAAAAATTGTATTATTTATCTTATTTCTGCACAAAATATAGATTGTGGGAACTCGTTAAAACCGCCTCGATGAGGCGGTTCTAACGAGTATCCACAATCCATATCTAAGAGCAGAAATAAGAAAAAATAGGTTTACCAGTTCAGTCCCCACCCATTGGGGCTTGAAGAAATAAATGGGTTGCATGATGTTTCCACGCAGAGCTGAATCTGACTGCACACGAGTACTGGTAAACCGCTAAGAGGATCTAAGCCTGCCCAGGCAAAGAGGTGACAGTCGGACCGTCCATGCTCATAAACCCTATTGGTTTCATTGGGCGACAGGGCTTGAGATGTCATTTCATCTCGATGTCGGGTAAAAGTCCCACAAAATATGAAGCAACGTCTCCAAAATGACCTTTGTAGTGTTGACGGGGACGTTAAACATCAAATCAAACAAACAAACAAACAAACCCCAGTTTTACTATAAAAAAGTGGGGTTCGAGTGGGTCAAAATTATATAAGCGTGTTTTCGTGCTTGTATATACTGGGACTCCTCACCTTGCCAACCGACGGCGAGTAAAGGATTTCATGTTGTCAACCATCATCGAATACAGTATGTTCGCCCAGTCTTACAGGCTAGACCAGCTAGAACAATGTACTCCCCTCAAAATAATAACTGAAAAATTTGCTTCGAGCCATATGATTGATAAAAAAACATATCGCGCATAGACGCAAGTGGCGTCTGATCAGGGTTAGACTCTACAAAAATGCACCCTGGCAATATTTCATTAAAACTCCAGTCTTCAAACGAAAAGAGAAAAAATACAATAACAACATTACTGCGAAAATTCATTGCTGCGTCTGATCAGGACCTTCAATGCAATGAAGCGCCGATAATGATGGTGTGTGTGACCTTAAACTGCGCCTGATCAGAATCTATCCAAATTTTATTGCAGAAAGATGCGTCCGTGCGTGCGTGCGTGCCCTATGCGCATGCCTATGAACAAACGCCGTCATACGCGGTAACTATTAATCTTAATGCAGTTATCTGCCCCTACAATGAACGGTACATAAATCACCAAAATTATCTACCCTTACAATAGATTGCGATCTATGTAAGCAATAGATCCAGCGCTTAAGATCCATTCCTGCTCTGCACAACACTAAGATGCCACCCTTATGTTCTGTACATCGAAATGGCAATATTAACACAAGAAGGATACTGACAAGCAAGAATAGCGCTGCATCTAAGAATAAAAGATAATAAATACAAATCATTTTACTCACTGCTTTCGGCCTATGCTCGATACTGCAACATCGGCTCTGGAAATAGTGTCCCACAACCGATGTTCAGCGATCCGTTACTTATATAGGGATGCGTCAGCACACGTATTCGATCATGCGATGGCCTTGCCACAATAGCTCGCAAAAGGCGGGTTGCCCGATCGACACGTCACCTGTATGGAGTATTGCACAGACCAGCCAGCAGAGAATAACAGAGGGTTCAAGAAGTTTAGTTGGTTAGAAAATACGCCCTCTTAACAAGATATGTCTGATGTGACAGACGTAACTTCCATCAAGAACATATGTTTAGTTGTGTGCAGGTCCGAAACCTATCGAAAAACCGACGAAACCTACGTTTATCAAGGAAAAAATAATTGGACAGTTTTCGTGACAAGGCCTAACTACCGTAGCACATAAAAGTATAAAAAATCGGTTAACTTGTCAATATGTCAGTATTGCTCTCTTGTAAGAAAACAAGTAATTACATGCCTATAAGTTTCGGGTTGAAAAATAAGAAACACCTTGTCGTGGCAGTAAAATTATGATATTATCCACTCCTTTTGATTCATTGGTTTCATAGCAGAGTTTCGAATATATTTGAGGGACACTGATAGGACATATTTGGCCAAAATGAGCTAGTCCGGCCCAGAAAAAAAAACTAAGTCATTTTACCAATTATCGTTGTATGATATATGTCTTGCTTCTAAACGATTACCATTTTCTAGAACATACTTAAGCTTCTTCCATGAATGGGCAGTTATGTGAAGTATTTGAATGAGCATTCATCCTCGCGCTCTATGGAGGCGTCATTTAAATACGACCTCGTTCATCCTAGCAGTCTTCATGCGGACTGAACAAATTATTTGTCTTAATCGCAACGGAAGTAAGGGTGAGGATTGTGGCCACGTAAAATCGATTTTAGCCCCCCCCCCCAGTGGAATTCTTTTCCGCGCTGACCGTTCCAAGGCGGTTCTTCTGTCGCGTTTTATTTTGTAACGGTTTGTCTTTGGGTTTTTGGGTCGCTTATATTATTTTATTTTGGATAGCCATTTGGCCATTTTGTGGGAAAGTAACTGTCCTTTTTGGCTTTCCGATGTTGGTATTTCCGTTGGGGTCTGTTGCTTCGTGTTTGTGTTTCTTTCCCTTTGGTGTCTCTGATGGGAGTTGTGGGTTAATTGTATCGATTCCTGATCATTTTTGCTACTTCTATTTTGAAAACTAACAATGAAATATTTCATTATGAGTGACCTCTGTTTATTTTCACTGATAACCGTGGACTCTAAAATGAATGAAGGCTCGTTATCCATTTAGTTAAGTGTATCTATACAGACATAAGCTTTACTTTACATTTCCCTATGAGTTCGATTTAATATTGCTGCAGAAAAGGGTCAAAGCCAGCCTAGACCCACCACTTGAATAAGCTTAGTAGTACGCAAGTGCCTAGTTTTACAGACCAAGATTAAGGTATCTGGCGAAGAATATGTTTAAACTTTTGACAATCTATTTGCATGTTAGTCAACATGGGGATTTGAGCTTGGCCAGCGTATATTTACTTCTACCAAGCAAGAAGTCTTGTCACAATGCACAATACTTTTGTACTTGTGTTTATTTCAGCTAGACCTGGACGTCTTATGAAGCGTTAATATTATTTCAATTGAAGTGTTCATGTGATAAAGTGCTCGTTTTTTATATATATTGGCTGATTGCTGCTTTGAAGTTTGTTATCAAACACCGAGACCAAAGTATGGCAGATAAGACGATGATATTTTATTTTTTTTTTCTGGACAAGGAAGTTTTAAATAGCTATGTTACTCGAATGCAATGACTTTAACAATGAGCCGCGGTACAACAAAACCTACAATAGAGAATGTGCGATCAGCAAACACTTTTATCAGCCTGCACATTTACTGTCTATGGTAAGAGTTATTGCTTTCTTTTTTAATAGCTCGGAGGGAAGTATAATCCTGCTATCAGCGGAAACCTGGATCGAACTACATGGATACCAAGGCTGATTTGAGTCTTTGCTGATGGGATGAGTCTTTTGTAAAGTAGAAGTAAAACAAAGATCAGGAATTGATACAATTAACTTACTCCATCCATAAAAGACACCAAAGGGAAAGAAATACAAACATTAAGCGACCAGACCATAATGGAAACCTAAACAAAGGAAGGCCATATGGACAGTTACTTTCCCACAAAATGGCCATATGGCCATCCAAAATTAAAAGACACATGTGATACACACAGTAAGTAACAAACAACAACATAAATAAATCGCCACAGAAGAGCCGCCTTGGAACGGTCAGTGGAAGATTTCCACTGGGGGGCTTAAATCGATTTTACGTGGCCACAATCCTCGCCCTTACTTCCGTCGCGATTTAGACAAATAATTTGTTCAGTCCGCATGAAGGCCTCCTAACTCATCAGTGCAACATCTCCGTGAACACAGAAATCAAAGAACCACAGAGGTGAGACAACGGTGAGGACTCGACAGCAAGAAACCACTGAAATGCTGGAGCAAAAGAAAACCAACAGTTAGACTCCGATGAGCCCGACCAGAGACAGAGCATCAGGCACCAACCAACATTATCTCTTTAATTTTCAATAAGCCTTTACGTTGGAGCCGTCATAGAATCTGAGGCCTGACCCACCGGCGTGCAATTAAAGAGGGAAGCAAAGTTGCCAACCGTGATTGGGTTAACTACCATGCATGCAGTCTGTCGTATAACATCCATGTTGTAAGTTTGCTGGATGATATAAACACCGAGACATTAACACGTTGTGGAGCGCAATCAGTCGGTAACAATGGGTTATTTGACATGCGTATGGCACATATGTCTGCTATTTGTATTCGCTAAAACAGACGGTAAGAAATAAATATAATTTATGTTATTCCAATTTAATGGAATATTGTTTTCTTTATTTGAAACCTACTTTTACGGCTTCTAGTTGTCGATTGTACGCACACTACGTTTACCACCGTACTTCTGTTTACACAATTCACTACACTTTTATGATGGCCTTCGGTTGTGGCTGTTCCTATGTATGATCATTGATGTGGCTTCTTTTTTAAGTTTTCCGCCATTTTAAGATAATTTCATCAACTGGAGTCGTTAGTCGTTGGATGAAATCGAAAGTACGGGGATGAAACCTATCCGACCTTGCGTTGCGGAAATTAGCGACTCACATGTGGCCTAAACCAGGCTTGAAAATCTCAGTGATTATATAATCAAGATTTTCGTTCCTTTGCAGTTTCTCATGCGTCCGTTGGCCAGAGGAAGTAAATGCTTTTGTGTTTTTGTGTTTGCACTCGTGCCCGCAGGTCATTGTATTCTTTCTGTGGCTAGAGAGTTCAATGTTTGTTTATTTTGGCATTTTCTAAGTACTTTCTTTTACTTTCCGTGGGAGCTTATAGGATAGTTGGCCTCCGTCGTCCGTCCGTCCGTCCGTCCGTCGTCCACCATTTTCAAATATTTACTTCTCTTAACCACAGGACCAATTCCAATTAAATTTCACATACAGCCTCCTGGCAATTGTGGAGCGAAAGTTTGCAAGTATGGTCCTGGTCACATGACCAAGATGCCCGCAATGCCAAAGATATGGTAAAATCCTTAAAAATCTTCTTCTCCAGAACCTCTGGGCCAATAGTCTTGAAACTTGGTATGTAGCATCGGGTGACTGAGTACTACCAAGTTTGCAAATATGATGACCCAAGATTGACCTTGACCCTTTTTCTGCCAAGGTCAAATTTTGTTCCTTAGGCTTTTCAATGGGAAAAGGGTAAAACAATGCATTTTTCATAAATGTTGCGGTCTATGACATGAGAATAGGTAACAAATGAATGTCTATGAATGCTTAAAGTCAAGGTCACTCACTGGCCTTGGCTGAAGGTCACTCGAATTGTTGGTCCATTGACATTCCATAATACATTTTCTCTGAAACCACTGGGCCAATTTCAATTACATTTTATATGCAGCCTCAGGACAGTTGGGAAACGAAAATTTGTTCGAATGGTCCTTGTCACATGGCATAGCTGGTCGCCATGCACAAATATGGTCTAAAACCCTATAAAACATATTCTTCTCCAGAACCAGTGTGTCGATTGTCTTGAAACTTAGTATGTAACATTTGGTGAATGAGTACTACACGTTTGCAAATATGGTGACCCTAGGTTGACCATGACCAATTTTCTGCCAAGATCAAATTTGGTTCCTTAAGCTTTTCAATGGGAAAAAAGGTTAAACAATGCATTTTTTTTTTAAAATATTGTGGTCTGTGTTGTGAGGATGGGTACAAAATGAGTGCCTATGAATGCTAAGGATCAAAGTCATTCATTGACATTGACCCAAGGTCATCTGTATTGCAGGTCTATTGACATATAAGAATACATTTTCTCTAACACCACTGGGCCAGTTTTATTTAAATTTTATATGCAGCCTTAGGACATTTAGTGAACAAAAATTTATTCGGATGGTCCAGGTCACATGACCAAGATGGCCGCCATGCCCAAATAGGGTGAAAACCTTAAGAAATCTTCTCCAGAACCACTGGACCAATTGTCTTGAAACTTGGTATGTATCATTGGGTGACTGAGTACAATCAAGTTTGCAAAAATAATGACCCTAGGTTGACCTTGACCTATTTTATTCAAGGTCAAATGAGGCTCCTTAGTCTTTTCAATTGGAAATAGCATTACGATAACACATCCGTGTGATATAGTGCATTTTTTAAACCTCAAGAAGGCAATTATTTTTTCTGATGAAATTTGTGATATTTTTCTTATTTATACCCCACATCGAGGCGGTTCAAACGAGTACCCACAACCTATGTCTTGAAGCAAAAAGAAAAGGAAAATAATATTTACCCCAGTAAACCCCAGTTTTCTCTATATAAAGTGGGGTCTAGTGGGTCTTTATTTCACGACCGTGTTCACGGGATGGGTAAATCAATGCCTTTGTTTTAAAATATCGTGGTCTGTGATATGAGAATAGGTTAAAAATGAATGTTTATTAATGCTTACGGTCAAGATCATTTGGTGACCTTGGCCCAAGGTCACTTCTATTGCAGGTGCATTTACTTAGCAGAATACATTTTCTCTCTAACACCACTTGGCAGAATTTATTTGAATTTTATAAGCATCTTTAGGACACTTAGAGAACAAAAAGTTTTTCGGATGATCCAGGTTACATTATCAAGACGTTTGCTATGCACAAGAATGGTAAAAACCTTAAGAACCTTCTCCTCCAGAACCACTGGGCCAATTGTCTTGAAACGTGGTATATAGCATCGGGTGACTGAGTTCTACCAAGTTTGCAAAAAAGATGACCCTTGATTGACCTTGACCTATTTACACCACGGTCAAATTTGGCTCCATAGGCTTTCCATTGGGGAATAGGTAAATCAAGCATTTTTCGAAAAGTATTGTGATCTATGCTATGAGAATATGTAAAAATTGAATGTCTGTGAATGCTTAAGGTCAAGGTCATTTGGTGACCTTGGCCCAAGGTCACTTGTATTGCAGGTCCATTGACATATTAGAATACATTTTGTCTAAAACCACTGGGTCATTTTAATTTAAATTTTACATGCAGCCTAAGGACTATAAGCGAACAAAAAAAAATCAAATGTTCCGGTTCACATGACTAAGATGGCCCCCATGCCTGAATATGGTAAAAAACCTTAAAAAGCTTTTTATACAGAACTAGTTAGCCGATTGTCATGAAACTTGGTATGTAGCATTGGGTGACTGAGTACCCGCCAGTTTGCAACATTGATAACGCTAGGTTGACCGTGACCTATTTTACATCAAGGTGGCCACTTTAAACCTTAAAAAATCTTCAACTCCGGAATCACTTGGCTGATTGTCTTGAAACTTGGTTTGTAGCATCAGGTGATTGAGTACTACCAACTTTGCACAGGTCTCGGGGGAGCGAACAGGACCCCACGGTCCTTCTGTTTTATCATGTTTTATTTTATATTTCAGCAACTGGACCTTTAGATGTAGTCCTATTACTTGATTCATCAGATGGCCATCGTTCGTCAAATTTTGCAGAGGAAAAGACCTTCGTAAAGGCATTGACACAGCAGCTTTGGTATAACGGAAACAGAATCGGCCTATATACATTCGGTTCCGAAACTCACCGACAGTTTACATTAAACACATATCATCAAGAGGCGTACGCTGTTACGGCTATACGATATATGTGGTACAGTACTGGCACAGGAGATCTACAAAATGCGATACATTTCACGTTGGATGACGCCTTTACGTCCGAAAATGGGGAGAGAGATTGTGTCCCGAATATCCTGGTTGTGCTTACCCACGCTGGCCTTTCGAATACAACATCCCTTGCTAGTATCAAACAGAAAATAAAAGAACACTCTGTGAGCGTCGTGGTCATTGACATGGTGAGAGGGTCATATGATCATGGATTGCAAGCAGTGACTGGAAACAGGAGTAGAATAATTGAGTGCAAAACTTTTCACGCCCTTCAAACACTGCCTCATGCGATTGTTAGACTAGTAAAGTCAGGTAAAATATCTCATACAGTAAACGAAAAGTTCAATATTCAACGAAACATGAATAATATGTCCTAAGACGAAAAAAGTGAAGAACCAAATTCGACAGCGCGGCCATTCAGCCTAATTAGCGCTATCACATTAGCTGTATTGATGCATTGACAATCTGGGATGAGACCTGAGACATGTGTTGATGTATGCGCACACATAGGTCGATGACTGCGTATGGAGAATTTAATTGCAACAACAACATCCTTTATTCTGATTTTAAAGCACATCTTTGATTTTTGTGTTCACGATGATGAGTTAGGAGGCCTTCATGCGGACTGAACAAATTATTTGTCTAAATCGCGACGGAAGTAAGGGCGAGGATTGTGGCCACGTAAAATCGATTTAAGCCCCCCAGTGGAAATCTTCCACTGACCGTTCCAAGGCGGCTCTTCTGTAGCGATTTATTTATGTTGTTGTTTGTTACTTACTGTGTGTATCACTTGTGTCTTTTGGTTTTGGATGGTCACATGGCCATTTTGTGGGAAAGTAACTGTCCTTATGGCCTTCCTTTGTTTAGGTTTCCATTATGGTCTGGTCGCTTAATGTTTGTATTTCTTTCCCTTTGGTGTCTTTTATGGGTGGAGTAAGTTAATTGTATCAATTCCTGATCTTTGTTTTACTTCTACTTTGCATATTCACACATGTAACAAAATAAAAAAAAAAACGTCGCCAATCTTATTCTTTTAAAATCATTGTCAATGCACGTGTATTTACCCAATGCGCTAAAGTTGCGCTGGTGTTATGTATACCTATCAAGATGTCGTCGTTGATGCGGAAGAAATCACTGATTTGTACAAAAGAACGACAGAATCATGGCATATTAAATAGAACTGAAGGAAATCGATTTATGCGCCCTCTTCTTTTTGCTGACCGTTCCAATGCAGTTCTTCTATTGTGGTTTATTATTTGTTAAAATTTGTCTCTGCATGCATGTATTGCTTACAAATGTACATATTTTTATTTTGGATATCCGTTTGGCCATTTAGTGGGGAAGTAACTGTACTTTCGGCTGTCTCATTACGGTTTAGTTACTTCATGTTCGTGTTTCTGTCCCTTTGTTGTCTCTGATGGGAGATGTGAGGTAATTGTATCGATTCCTGGCTAGTGCCTTCACTTTTAATTCAATTTTACTAAAAACAGCCATTGCAAGCCACGGAAAGTGTTTTTTTTTTTTTTTAATTTTGACTCTCGATGGTTTGTATTTGCAAGGAGTACCTTTAGAGTAGATTGAAGTAGATTTTGCAGATAAACTTGAAACGTCTGAACATAAAAGTCAAACTTCAATGGCTCGAAATCCTTTGGGATCGTAAATATTTGTTTAAGACAATGATATTTCAAGCCAATGAATGGTAATCATAGAAGCACATAAAAAGGCATAATGTGAAAAATATCGGAACATACTCGAATAAAAAAAATAAATTGTATGTATTCTTTAGTCTCGCTGAGAAGGGGGTACACAACAAACGTTAACAGGATAAATTGAGGAATGGCTCCCTAATTTATCCCAAAATACTTGATATTTGGAGCTATGGAAAAAATCCCATTGGGCAAAATAATAAGTTCGAATCAGTCATGTGGAGATTGATGCTACATACAATCAATTTACGACTCCCCACCTCACTACAAACTTTCACTGACTATTCCAAGGCGATTTGTTTGTGGTTTATCATTGCTGTATTTCATCTTTGCATGCGTTTTTTGCTAATATCTTTTCATTTTGAATAGCCGTTTAGCCATATTGTGGGTGAGTAATTGTCTTTGTGGCTTTCTACTTGTGACGTGTTTTTATGGTGAAGTTGTTTTTATGTTCGTGTTGGTTCCCTTTGGTTTCTTGGGTGGGAGGGCAATTGCATCGATTCCTGATCATTGCTTTGTTTTGATTGTAGATTATCTGCCAACCGGATGCGGTACTCTGTCTCCTTGGGAGCCATGGTCTAGATGCAGTGTGACGTGCGGAAATGGACTAAGGTTTCGAATCAGGCGCTGTCACAAAGACAATGATGCAGAAAAAGATTGTTATGGGGAAAGATCGGAAGATACACCATGCAATCCGGGACAGTGTACAGGTATGTGTTAACGAACGGTAACCGCATACCTACGATAAGCCTAGTTCGACAAGCAAAAACTGAAGTAATCTACAGGCTGATATGAAGCTTATGTTTGCACAGGGAGTGCATGCACCAGCTAAGGTTTAAACTGCATTAAACCGTCAATGACAATTTGTTACCAGCCAGAGCGCGTATAAAACATTGATCAATGCATGGCCACCTTTCCCCCCCATACATGTACAAAGTAAAAACTTTCAGGTCAAATAGATTCATTACTAATTATTAAAGGACAATGTTAAATTTGCTATATATAGGAAAGGTAATGCCTTTCTGTTAACGACTGGAGTAGGTAAACAAAATATTAACGGGATTCTTAAACTATTTTTCTTTAAGCCTTCCAGGCCGCCTCGGTAGCTCAGTCGGATGTGCGTCTGACTGGTGATCAAGAGGTCGCGGTTCGATACCTGCCCGGTCGGGAACATTCTTACTTAGAGATTCATCACGAAATATTTTATATTCTCCGCCTTCCGCTGTTTCAAGAAGGTTAGTTGTCTGTTTCTGGCGAAAATGAGCACTTCACAAGTTAACCCCTAATGTAATTGTGTTCATGGTACCTTAGCCATAATCCAAATTCAGACATCCGTGAACGAATATCGAATGAGAATGTTCAGATCAATATACATTGACCCCAGAATAAAGGCTGTAATCAGACGTCCGTAGATAGTAGGCAGTACTTTGAAAGCAAGCTTCGTCCACCATGTCTTAACGAAGGAAGTGTAGGTAGAAGCGTATGTGCGGAATTTTTTAGGTCTACTTATGGCCCGTCCAGAATAAGTGTGGACAGGTAAACTAACTGGCATGCTATGACCTGTGTGATGTTGATAAGGCCGTGTCATGGTTACATGCTTGGGAACTTCTATTGTGCAGTGTTTGTCTCATAAGTTATAGCAACTTTACAAATATAGGTCACGTCGGGTTAAAAAGTAGGTCAAAAGATCAAATTATAGAAAAACCTTGTTAGCACACTGGAGGCCACAATTTTGGCATTCTAGAATTGCGAAAGGGGCTGGGTGTTAACTTCTCGATTATTTCTCAAGCGCAAAGTAGGAATTATTTGGACAAAGTAAGAATCAAATCAAATAGAGGTTTTCGTTGATAGGATATCTTGTATTTATTTTTAGCTCACATACCGTAGGTCATGGTGAGCTTTTGTGACTGTGAGATGTCCGGCGTCGTCGTGCGTAGCGCGTTAGAGGCCACAGTGTTGGTCCAGTCATGATCAAACCTGGTCAGAATGATAATCATGGCAATATCTCAGTCAAGTTCGAATGGATCATGTTGGGTCAAAAAAGTAGGTCAGTTGGTCAAATCATAGGAAAACCTTGTTAACATTCTAGAGGCCATAGTTAACTATTTCATCTGTATAACCTCCCTTATTTCCCTATGTTAAAAATAGAAGTAAAACAATGATCAGTACTTGAATCCTCTGTAGACTAATGGATAGAGCTTAGGACTCTGACTCAAAGGGTTGTGAGTTCAATTCCCAGTCGAGGAACATTTTGTTTCTCTCTATTTTTTTCTTTCTATTTTTTTCTTTTTAAAACGCATCAACGATTGATATTCCCCTGCACAAAAAGTTGTTAGGTGGTGGGAATATTACATTTGTTCTGTACATACATACATACATACATACATACATACATACATACATACATACATACATACATACATACATACATATTCATGCATACATACACATACACATTCATACATGCACACACTCATGCATGCATACATACACACTTGCTGCATGCATAAATGCACATACTCATGCTTGCATGTGCACATGCATTCACTCACTAATGCATGCAAGCGTACACACACATGTGCATCACTTATTCATTTATGCAAGCACACACACAAATGCATGGACACACACATGCATGCACACCTGCAATCACACATGCATGCATGTGCTCATACATGCATTCACACACACATGCATGCACATGCATGCAATATGCATGACTTCACACATGTGTATCAAACATACATCCCTGCAAGCACTCACACATGCATGACACACACATGCATGCAAACATTCACCCACACATGCATGCATGTTTGGATGTACACATATGTACACATGCATGCATGCTCACACATGTATGAATGCTGCATGCATATACACATGAATGCATGCATGTACACACATGAATGTATGCATGTACACACAAAGACATACAGGTACACACACACCCATTCATGCATGCACATGTGCATCAGTTATGCATGCATGCAAGCACGCACACACATGCATGCACATACAAATCCATACATGAACACACTCACGCATGTATGCACACACATGCTGCAAGCAAAAATGTACATATATGCATGCATGTGCACATACATGCATTCACACACCCATGCATGCATGCATGCACACACACCAGTGTATCACACATTTATGCATGCAAGCACACACACACATGCATGGACACACACATACATTTACACATGCAAACACACATGTATGCATGCAGGTGCATAAACATGCATTCATACAATCATGCATGCATACATGAACACACATTAGCATCACACATACATGCCTGCAAGCACATACATATGCATAGTCACGCACAAACATGAACACATGCAATCACACATGTACGAATGCATCCACACATGCATACACATACACGCATGCATGCTTGAATGCACACGCATGGTCACACATGCACGCTTGCATGCACAATCACAATTTCACACAGGCATGCATGAACATACACATGCATGCATGCATGCGTGCACAAACACATACATATATACATACGCATGCATGCACAAATGCATCCTAGCATGCACACATGCATTCAAACATGCAAACACACACTCATGCATGCATAAATGCATCGTACATGCATGCATGCACTCATACGTGTGTATCACACATGCATACATGCAAGCAAACACACATGCATGGATACACACATGCATGCACACATGCAATCACACATGCATTGATGCATGTGCACATGCATATATACAGACACTCATTCTTAGAAGCATGCATGCACACATGCACTAACACATACATGCAAATGCATGTATTCAGACAATAATTGCTTGCAAGCACGCATGCACAAATGCACTCACACACGCATGCATGCGCACACACATGCATGCATGCATGCATGCGCACACACATGAATGCATGCATGCATTCATGCACACACACATTAATGCATACATGCATGCATACACACACATTAATGCATGCATGCACACACACACTCAGACATGCATGTACACACGCACCCATGCATGCTTGCACATTTGCATCACTAATGCATGCATGCAAGCAAACACACGTGCTTGCCCACACGCATACTAGCATGCACACATGCATGCACTCAGGTATGCGTGTACACATGCATGCATGTACACACACACACACTCACGCACACACACACACACACACACACACACACACACACACACACACACACACACACACACACACACACACACACTGGCATGTCCACATACTCACCCGCATGAGTGCATACATACTCATGCATGCATGCAAGGATGCACACACACACATGAATGTATGCAATCACACATTCAGGCACACATAACTTGTTCAACTTAGGCCCCTATAGACGACCGTTGTTGCCTTATGGCAACTCTTGATGAAGAGTTTCACTCTACTAACCCCACCAACAGGACCTAACCCCCGCAAAACCCTTGTCATAGCTTCACCCTCTCCCCGCACAACCCCTTATCACCATGACTGATTGATAATTTGAATTAGTTTGTTCACAAACAAACCGTTGTCCACTCCCCCATAACCCCTTGTTACCATAAGTAATTGATAGTTAGACTCATCCTGTTCACACATTCACACACAACCTCTTGTCGAACTCTCACCCCCACCCACACAACTTCTTGTCTCCATGAGTCATTGATAGTTAAGCTGAGCCTGTTCATCTTCTGGTGCACTAGGACCTGACCAACGATGTCAAAGGGATCACCCCCCCCCTTCCATTTCGTTTGTGCAATAAGGATCAGGTGAGCGACCCAAGGCCATCATTGACCTCTTGTTTAACCCTTTGATTCAGAACTGGTTTTCGGAAATGAAAATAAAAAGTGATACAAAACCCACTTTAAATCGACTACACAAATCGAAAAAGGTTAAAAACTTATCATTTTTACAACAAATAAGCATGCTTTAACACCCATTTTAAAGCTTTCCTACATGTGTGGAATTTTTAATCCTTCCATGAAGCGTTTCTAACGGGTATACGACATCAACTTTTGAAAATCATTACGGAAATACGCCTAAACAAATACATTGTAACCTTTATCGCCGAAAAAAATGATACATTTTAAGATGAAAAATTGTAATATTTTTCTTATTTATGCTCAAAATATAGATTGTGGGTACTCGTTATTTCCACCTAACCGAGGCTGTTTCAACGAGTACCATCAATCTTAATTTTAGAGCAAAAAATAGAAAATAAGGTTTACCTATGTAAACCCCAGTTTTGCTATCAAGGAGTTGGGGTTCAAGGGGGTCAAAATTATATAGGCGTGGTTTCGTGATGATACAGACAATTTAAACCCCACTCCATACGAGGCGAAGTTCACAACTATGCTTGACGGACTTGCAACATGATTATTATAATTGCTAAATTCTTGTTGTGTCTTTCATGGCTAAGTTATTTTCTGGTGCTGACTTTCTTGGTTCTAGAATGAACATTTATAGAAGAAGAGTTGTGATATATTTGATGAAAAAAGTCTAGTTCTGTTCTGATATTTTTTGAAAAGGCTTCTTACAGGGGTTATGGATTTCACTAAGGAATGCCACATTGATTTGGATCCGTTCGTTTTTCTGTACATACTTATTGGGTTAAACTTTGACTTGAACGTTTTATTATTATTATTATTTGTACGATTTATTCATAATGATTTGCGCTCCTCTTCCATACATCTGATATAGCATATATAACCTATGAAAATGTATTTATTGAATTATATAAATAAAAGTAGGACTCAGGAGGCAACCTGACTAACCCCCGCCATGTGCTGATGTCTATTTCTAAATAAGTATATCTTAAATTTGAAGTTTTATTTAGTTTCAAGATTTGCGGACTGGATATAATGCTGAACTACATAGGCATTCTATTGTTACCACAAAACCTTTTGAAAAAATTAAACTGTACATATTCTGATAAAATAATTATCAAAAATATCATTTTTTTATCAAAATTTCGAATAATTATCTAAATTCAATATCTAAGATAAATATGATCTCGTCTTTGTCAACATATTACCAGGAAAACTTGCCATATGTATCTTCTGTACCTTTGCCATATTTCACGAAAATTCAAAACTGGTAACACTGTAAGTTTTCACGTTTAATTGATGCAGATCGTTTTTGAAAAAAAAAAACTATTTTGTTGAAATCATACAAGAATTTTACAGAAAGGCATTGCTTTCAAAATTCCAAACTACTATCTGATAAAATGAGTTTATACAAATCAAAATAAATATATCTTGAGCTGACCTAGCCCAGAAACCATTAAATGTCATATATTTCTAGTATTTGTCTCCCATTTATGCACTGTTTTGTTTGTTTAATTTGAGGTTTAACTGTCTCGCAGCAATTTTCCTGGGCAGGCTTAGACCTCCAAGGCGGATTACCAGTACTCATGTGCGGTCGGTATCAGCTCTGCGTGGAAGCATCGTGCAGCCGAATCTATTTTTCCATGCCCCGAAGGGCGGGGGCGGAATTTATGCAGTGTGGTCTATCCAAATAGTAGACAGTAGAACACACCAACTCAAATTAAACATTAGGTCAAACAACATTTGTTGCTTTTATTCTTAGCAGCAAAACTATTGTGAACATGTGCTACTTTGTTTAATTACTTTACAGAAGTCATGCTACGTGTACTACAGTAGGTGTAAGTTAAGGAGATCCATTATTTCCATTGCCATACTGAGATGATGTGCAAAGACGAAATGGTTAGAGGTTGTTACTTTTACACGTAGTCACATGGCTGCCCTGTTAACATATTCGTGGTCAGATTTAGCCCTAGATATTCTCTGTCTTTATGTACACTAGATTTCTTTTCCTAACACACACACACAAAAGAATGTATAGTAATTATTGGTCAGTATTTCCCAGGATTAAAACTGAAACTGATATTGGGTCTTTGTTCCCTGTTGCAAAAGATTTCATTGATGAATGCGGAACAGGATGTTTCATGACCTAGACGAATTTTGCTATAAGACCGGGAGAGCAACAGTTTCCTGTTTTGTGGTATGCATACTTGAAAATGTTTCTTTTCTGCACTAGTATTGTAATTGTTGACGTTTCTTTATTGTCTCATGTTTTCTGTTTTAATTTTGTCACCATTTATGAGTAGTTTATATATCGGTTAGAAGCTTTTTTGTATTTTTTTTCTAGTTGTAAAGTATTCACTCACTTATTGAACATTTCTGCTGAATGCAAGTTAATTGTTCTTTTTAAGCACTCTTCTTGCTTGCTTTATAGTACATTAATAATTACAATTCTGTGTAATTTACCCTTGAGCTTAGAAATATTATTAGAATGTTTGGATAGAAAGCGCATCATAGTGTATTTACTGAAAACAATTTAATAGCAGGCTTATGTATATGCAGCACATAATTCAGTTATTTATTAAATATTGTATTTTGAATATTTTTTCACTCTTGCAATAAGTTGCTGAGCTTGTTGCTCTTTTGCAGAGTCACTGTCCTCGTTTTTTGTGAGTTTTCACATCCGTTTTGTAGGCATTGAGTGTCTTTTAATTGTTTTAAAGTAATAATTGTCCTTAATTTAAAGTGTTCTTGTTATCCCCACGCTTTATAAAAACGTTCGGGGATATTGTGAACGCCTCCGTCCGTCTGTCCGTCTGTCCGTCCGTGGGTTCGTCACGCTATCTTCTCCTTAACCACTGGTCGGAATGCAACCATATTTGCTACATGACTTCCATACATGACCAGGGCGTACGAGAGGGACGTTATAGTTGGCTCCACTGAAAGGGGCCATCTCAAGGGATCAAAAGGTCACGTCTGCTATTGTAACTACACTGTAAAAGTCGCGCTATCGCCATAGCGCCTACATTTCTTCACCGATTTCAATATAACTTCACACAAATGTTCCTTATGACAATATCTCGAGCGAGTTCGACTTTCAAGGTCGTGGCCTCAAGGTAAAGGTCTCTGTGGTTATTTTTAGAAAAAACTTTGTTATCGCTCTATCGCCTACATTTCTCCACCGATTTCAATATAACTCCACACAAATGTTTCTTATGGAAATATCTCGAGCGAGGTTGACTTTCAAGGTCGTGGCCTTCTCAAGGATCTTGCTCAGCCTCTATCATCTCATCATAAAGATCTTTATAATTTCTGTCTTGAAAAAGGTAGATATCCGATCATTTGGAAACAAGCAAACGTTTCTCCTATTTTTAAAAAAGACGACTCTTCCGAAGTATCAAACTATAGACCGATTACTCTTAAGTACTTTTGGAAAAGTCCTTGATAAAATCGTTCACAAATATATCTTCAACTTTTTTCAAGAAAACGCAATAATAACGAATTACAGCTGGTTTCGTACCTGGTGATTCTACTGTAAATCAGCTGACTGACATGTACAATACTTTCTGCCAAGTTCTAGACGAAGGCAAAGAAGTAAGAGCTATATTCTGCGATTTTAGTAAATCCTTCGATAGAGTATGGCATAAAGGCCTTCTCTATTAACTTTATTCTGTTGGCATTTCGGGGCCGCATCTCCAGTGGTTTACAGACTATTTACACAACAGAAAACAGCGTGTTGTTTTACCTGGATCAGCTTCAAGTTGGACTTCAATAAAGGCTGGTGTCCCTCAAGGTTCTATTCTCTCCTTTTTCTAGTTTATATTAGCGATATTGTTGAAGATATTCACCCTTCAATCAGACTCTTTGCTGATGATACCAAACTTTATATCATTGCTGATGATCCCGTTGAGGCCTCTAATCTACTAAATACTGATCTCTTAAACATTAACGAATGGGCTAAACAATGGCTGGTCAAATTCAATCCATCTAAGCCAGAGTCAGTGGTGTTTTCCAGAAAAAGGAATATACCTTACCATCCTCCAGTCTTTATGAATCAAACCCAGATAAATGAAGTAACATCTCATAAACACCTCGGTGTTGTATTTTCAAATGACTGAACAAGGCATGAACACTTAGATTATATCAAAACAAAAGCATGGAGTCGTATAAATATCATGGGAAAGCTAAAATTTAAACTCGATAGGCACTCGCTTCAAACTATGTATTTTTCTTTTATTAGACCACTACTCGAATATGCAGACGTCGTTTGAGATAATAGTACTTTGTGTGAAGTTAACGATTTGGAGAAAATACAAAACGAAGCCGCTCGCATCGTAACTGGTGCGACGAAACTAGTTTCCATAGAATGTCTTCATAATGAAACCCGGTGGGAATCATTAGCATCACGTAGAAAGAAGCACAAACAACAAGTCTTTTATAAAATGCAAAACGGCTTGACTCCTGACTATCTTTCTTCACTGGTATCCGCCCCAGTGGGAAACATTTCTGCATATAACCTACGTAACGCAAGAGACCTAAATACCGTACAAGCACATTCTCAACTGTACTATAAATCCTTCGCCCCATCAGTCATACGAGACTGGAACGGACTTTCTGAAGAAATAAGAAATTCGTCTAGTTCAACTTCCTTCAAACGTCAACTTGATCTTAACTTGGCTTCTCCGCCGACGTACTACTGTGACGGCAGGACAAGTCAAATTTATCTCGCTCGCCTGAGAATGAGATGCAGTTCTCTTAAGCAACATCTATTTTCAAAAAAGCATCGTTGAAAGCCCACTTTGTGACTGCGGAGCTGTCGAAACTAATCAACATTTTCTATCTTCCTGCACACGATACACACACCTACGACACGAACTCTACGATGAAATACAATCAATATGTCAGTCGTCTCTAAACTTACTTATGTTTGGTAATCACGACTTCTAACAACAAGCAAATATTCTTGGCCGTTCAAGAGTTCTTAATTAAAACTAAACGTTTCGAAGTAAACTAATAAATTCCAGTAATCATTGCAAACCTATTATACGACACACCTACTGATATTTATTGCATCCGGAATTCTACTCAAGAAGACGGTTTATCAAACATAGTTGTTTCAATATCAATAAATAATATTCCTCACTAAAGAATTTGTTATACTAGACCTCTAGCCTAACTTAGTCGGACATACATATGACATTGCACCAATTTCATTTAGCCATTGTACTTTATATTTCTGCGCCCCCGTGGAGCCAATATAGCTAGACGCTTAGATAACTTGACATAAATTGAACAAAAATATCCAAAACACCATATTTTATTTCCAACTATTGTTTTGCATCATCACAAGTCATAATGCTACTATTGTACTTAGATCTTTTGTAAAAATGGGAGACAGACTTCCATAAGTCATTCGACGTCCTTCTGAATCCCATTGTATAATGTTGTTTTTATAGAGTTAGTTAATTATATGTATTTTATGTATTATACAAATTCATAAACGTTTAAACTAAGGTCGTGGCCTCACGGTCGAGGTCACTGTGGCTATTTTTAGAAAAACTTTGTAATCGCTCTAGCGCCTACATTTCTTGACCAATTTCAATATAATTTCACACAAATGTTCCTTTTGACAATATCTCGAATGTGTTTGAATTTCAAGATCACTGTGGCTATTTCTAGAAAAGCTTTGCCATCGCTCTAGCGCCTACATTTCTTGTCCGATTTCAATATAGCTTCACACAAATGTTCCTTATGACAATATCTTTAGCAAGTTTGACTTTCAAGGTCAAGGTCACTGTGCCTATTTTTAGGAAAAAAACTTTGTCATCGCTCTAGCACCTACATTTCTTGTCCGATTTCAATATAACTTCATTCAAATGTTCCTTATGACAATATCTTGAGCGAGTTCGACTTTCAAGGTCAAGGTCACTGTGCCTATTTTTAGAAAAACTTTGTTATCGCTCTAGCGCCTACAGTTCTTAATTGATTTAAATATAACTTCACATAAATGTTCCTTGTGACATATCTCGAGCGAGTTGACTTTCAAGGTCATGACCTCATGGTCAAGGTCACTGTGGCTATTTTTAGAAAAAAACTTTGTCATCGCTCTAGTGACTACATTTATTGATGGATGTTTATTATCCCCACGCTTTTAAAGAAAGCGTAAGGGGATATTGTGAACGCCTCCGTCCGTCTGTCCGTCCGTCCGTCACGCTATCTCCTCCGTAACCACTGGCCGAAATGCAAACATATTTGTACATGACTTCCTTACATGGTGAGGGCGTGCGAGAGGGACGTTATAGTTGGCTCCACCCAAAGTGGTCTTCTCAAGGGGTCAAAAGGTCACGTCTGCTATGTGGCAAAAGCGTGGGGATTTGCGATGACTTGTCATCGATTGCTCACTCGAGTATTTTTTGCTATCAGCTGAGAGATATTCGGCTGAGATTTGGAGAAGAAGTGTGCTATGTACCTGACCACATTGGTAGATTTACATATGAATTCAAAGTTTTTGAAATTCTGTTATTTATGGGCCATTTTTCCCATTTACACCAGAGTTTATATGGTGAGATTTGGACAGGAAGTCCACATATTTGGGTTTACTAAACATTAACCGTAGTCACACTTTTACCTGTACATTTTAATGATTTTTGAGAAATTCTTGTTAGACAAAAAGAAAGATTGACTGGTGTCTGGTGCAGATACAAATACTGAAATCCGTTCAGTAGCACTAAATATGTCTATTAAAAGTAGTCTCAAGTGTTATTGCCTGTCCCTAGAAAAAACCTTTGCAGTTTATCAGGGATAAACAAACAAACAAAAGTTAGAGACTTAGTCGGATAACAAATCTCACACAATCTGAAGCAACATCTAAATTGACTGTTATGCTGTTGCTTTGGGTGTTAAATGTCAACACTATCTCAGCACCAATGGAAATTTAGACAAGGCAGACAGAAAGAAAATTATACATAGGATTTCATGGGTACATTTGATGAGGTTTGTCACCGAAGCCTTTGCGGTATACTTCCAAACAAAATAGTTTGTTTTGGCCATGACATTCAACAGGGGGCAAATTTAGTGAATTGGGTGTTTTGAAATAATACTTATTATGTTATTAACTACTAACATAAACCATGCTTTACCTTAGTCAGCCACATTAACCCTTTTGATACTAAATTGAATCTTCCTCCACATATATAGCAGGAGTCCATTTCAAAATTTAGGGGTGACAGGTTGTGTTTTCTTCAAAAATTATTTAGAAAATGGCTGAACGTATTGCAAACAGTGTAGGCCCTGACTGGGCCTGCACTGTTTGCCAGGGTACCCGTTTAGGGGGTTTCAGGTACCAAATGTGTTAAAAGCAATAGTAAAGTATTATTACACAGCATGGCAGAAACATAATTATTGTATAATTTCACATTTTGCTGAATCAGGTCCATCCGTATTCAGCCTGTTTAACCCAAATGTTACAGATCCTCAATTTTGATGAAATACCATCTACTGATACCTAATATATGTGGATATATTGTATGCTGAAATGACTTGAATGGAATGAATTCAAAGCTTGCAGCTGAAATTTGGGGATAGCATTAAAGAAAACCGAATGCCCAGACGCTATTACACGACACATAAAGCCATTCATAGTATCAACTAACTCACCAATAATGTTTTTAATTCATAAAATATTTCAGCATTAGTTATGTGAAATTCTAATTACTGTAGAAAGGTTTCTATCAGTGTACCTCCTGTTTTGGCAGTGAAATCGTTCAAAACGAAATAAATTTACAATGGAATTGCATTTAAAAGCGAATACATCATAATTACAAATGTCATGCAATAGGCAATTATTGTGTATAAATTCATCAAATTCCAAGCGTGGGCAGACAACAACGTACATTTCCTACAACCTGAAAGACCCCCTTTTATCTCAAATGCATGGGTGTACTCTATTCTTTTTGAATATTTTGTAAATTTCTTAAGAATTTATTAGCTATAGTCCCATAAAAGAATTCATCAAATGAATAAATTCTAAATTAAAAGCAGAATAATTTAATTATTCCAACTTTGTTCCGATTCTCACTTTGCGCAGGGAGAATTACAGAATTGTCTTGCGCAAGCGAGGAATTCCTACTTTGCGCAACAAAGTGAGAATTCCTACTTTGTGCAGGACAATTCCGGAATTGTACCAATCCCTACTTTGCGCAGAACATATATACAGTAGAATCTCCGTGATTCGAACGCCGATTTTTCGGAACTACCGGATTTTTCGGAAGTGTAGTGGGTCCCGATCTTTTTTGCTATTATTTTATGTATAAATATTACCGATTTTTCGAATTTCGATTATTCGAAAAATTCGATTTATTATAAAATTGTCGGTCCCCATCAAAGAAAGTCCAATTAAAATCCATCTCCAAATTCGAAGCCAAAATATGTCATGCACATTATGCATGCTTAAAGAGCATGTTGTCTCTGAGCTTGTTCACACCCGACTGATTTCACAGGTGCATTATATTATTGTGTATACAGGTAATTGATACCTAGTTAATCATGAGCTTCTTAATTGATATAACTGCACTTGGTAATTAGCATCGTTAAGATGATTATCCTGTTTGGTGTTTTAAATAAAGCGACCTCTGTTCAAAGCATTAGAGCATATGGAGTTTTTGGAAACTGAAAGTAGACGAATTTCAAAGACAGTTGAAAGTGAAAATAGAAAATAAAAATGAAGTTCACGAGTGGCTAGAAACATGTGGTTTGCCAACACAGACTTCAACAGTATGCTGATGCATTCTGATCTAGATCTTTGCTGACTACTCCCGTGAGCGGTTTCTGTCCCGCATTTTTATTGGTGCAATAGTTCGTCTGTTAGAGATTTGTTGTTTACATTACACAATTGTTGCGAATGTTAAATGGTTCATTTAGTTTTGTTTCCTTTGTGATGAGGTACTTTGCTCTTATAGAGAAGATCTGTGTTCTTGCCTATGGACAAAATGCAGTCAAATATTATACCAAACGAGAACTTCCGAACATTTCCGAAAACTGCCGATTTCGGAAATTCGAACTCCCGATAATTCGAAGGCAATCTGGCGGTCCCTGTCACTTCGAATTATCGAGATGTGACTGCCTGAGCTTCTTAATTGATATAATTGTAATTGGTAATTAGCATCGTTAAGAAGATTATCCTGTTTGGTGTTTTAAATAAAGCGACTTCTGTTCAAAGCATTAGAGTGTATGGAATTTTTGGAAAACTGAAAGTAAACAAATTTCAGAGAATTTCAAAGACAGTTGAAAGTGAAAATAGAAAAAAAATGAAGAACACGAGTGGCTAGAAAGATGTGGTTTGACAGCACAGAGTATTTACAAATATTCCAAGGGCAATAAGTTTAGCTTTTTGTTTATATTACCGCTGATTTCGGTCATTCCTCATGAGACCACGTTCAAGGTTTCTGACGTTGTTGTCGACTTTTCTCGTTCTGATAGTCTTCCCAGATGGTCCCAGAGGTGCTCAATAGGCAAAAGATCCGGTGATCTTGTTGGCCAGTCTGACACATTCACATTTTGTGGCTGTATATAGTCCATTGTATGACCTGCAACATGGGGGCGTGCGCTATCCCGCTGAAAAATCGTGTCCTGGCCTTGACGTAAACAAGGAAGTAACACAATCCGAACAACTTCATCACATTATCGGACGGCATTTAAGTTTCGCTGAACAGTCACTGAGTATGTTTTATCGCGATGCGAAATTCCGCCCCAAACAATAACGCTGCCGACTCCAAAACGGTCATGCTGAATGACGTTAGCATTGTCCATCCTCTCGCCATCTCGCCTCTAAAAACCTACTCTTCGGTCAGCAAATTACAAACTGAGACGGTATTCGCCCGTGAAAACAACTTGGTTCCACTGCCGTCTTGTCCACCGACGATGTGCCCTTTACCAATTGAGTGTTCCAGTTGCATTCCAAACCATACCGGCGATTCTGGTACAGTTGAGAAACCGATTACGCCGAGGTGTCGTCAATATCATTGTCCTCGCGTCGTGTTGTTTTATGCGGTGTACCAGACCGTGGTCTGTCTTTGACGGTACCACTTTGATGGAACTTTGACCTGAGTCTCGTCATGACACTTTCACTAACACGAAAATGTTCTGCAACCTCCTTAACTTTCATGCCGCCAGTAAGCATTCAAATAGCCATACTACGCTAGTCTATAACGTCAGTCCAGGACGGCGTCCCTTCTTAGAAATTTTATGATTTTTCAACGGTTTATTTGTTTATGGACATGAACCACAAAAGTTAAGTGAGTGTCATCGATATTGACTGCACGTGCATGGCTTATGCAAATGCAAGGCGGGAATTGAGTAGACCGTGGCAGCGAGAAAAGCGTGAAAAAAATAATGGAATTGGTGAGTTTGTTATAAGAACTGAATTATAAGGCATATTTTATTTAATTAGCACCTCAGAATTTAAAAAAATTGGCCGAAAAAAAGGTAAACTTTTTTTCATAGGTACAAGCGTCAGTGCGTGGATCGGTCCCTGATCGAGGGACGATACCAAACTCGTCGGCCAATCTCACAACGAGGGCCGATTTCAAAAGTACTGTTACATAACGAGAGCCGATTTTTGTAGAAGTGGGAGAGTCATGTGGTATGATGTGTGGTACAAACAGAATCGTGATGTTCAGATTTATGTTTTCGAGAGTCGAAAGAATTGTTTTCTTCTTCAGTTAAACTTTGCTGATGTCCACACGAGTGTCACTTATCTGTACAAAATCCGGGTAACGGTTATTTATATTCGCGCCATTCTTGTCAGTGGGACGTCATCCAAAGCGAATGTAAAGAAAGATATTTCGCGAAATCATTGACTTGACTCATGTGTTGGGTCAGTGGCAAACACACTTTCCATATTTTCCAGTTCTTGGTGTATTCCTTGCTTCCAAAGCATAACTCTTCATAGATCACATTAGACCTGATGTCGTACATTGTGGCGTCTTTTAATTTTCTACAATGTTTGCTTCAGCTACATGTAGGATCTTACATGAGTGTAAGATTGAATTTATTGAACATGTTGAGGAAAAGGGATACAACGCGAGCTTTGCCGAGCATTTTATACCTTTTCCTCAGCGGGTTTAATAAATTTCATAATACATGATCACGAATGCAATATTCTATTTTTAATATGACATTTACAATGAATTTTATTCACGACTGGTTTTACAAAAATATCAATAGTCTTCCATAAGGAAATGCGACGTCGTTAAGGATGTTGTACATGTAACGTAACAGGGCGTATCTAACTAATCTGCATATATAATCCAGTAGTGGATTGTCGAATGGAGTTATTACACCCTCAGATGCGACGTCGGTTGATAACAAATTAAGAGCTAAACGAACAGTCTAAGTTTCCGTTTAGGACCATTTTACAGGCCCATAGATAATCACCCATCAGTGCCCTCAGTCCTTTGATTGAAAAAAAATGTTTAGACTTTCGTCTGACTAAACGATTTCGTCTTTTTTTCTGATAGCTTGTTTAATATATATTCAACGATAAAGTTACGTAATTTTTAGAGAATAATGCCTATTTATGTGACGCGATTAGCCCTAAATGTGAGACGAAACAAAATCGGCCCTCAATGTGTAATATGATATGCGAGAAAAAAAAAAAAACAGTCAGCCCACGGCTTGCCGTGCAATCGGCCCATGATTTGGAAATCGTCCCTCCATAAGGGACCGGTAGTCGATCTGAGTCTTACAATTATATCATTGTCCGAGCTTTTGTCCTCTATCTTTCTGAGTAATTATAGTGTTCAAAATAATAATGACAGAAAAAAGATAAAAAGGAAACAAAAACGATTGTCGGAGAAAGACACGGCAAAACCGATTTCCAAGTTATCTGCTATTTTTAAGCTTTATAGTGTCTAAAGATATGCATTTAGTATTAGCATACATCAATGGCGTTAACAGCTGTTCGTTCATGATATTATTTATATTATTTTATCTAGATCCTGTTGATGGCGCATGGTCAAATTGGGGGTCTTGGGGAAAATGCTCCAGATCGTGCAACAATGGCACGCAGCGTAGACGAAGGGAATGTGACGATCCAGCTCCGGCGTTTGGTGGCGCGGCTTGCCCTGGTAAAAACAAACAGACCAGGGTTTGTGCAACATGGAAATGTCCAGGTTTGTCTTATAATAAATGATTAGGTGCAGTAAGTATTTACATTATGCAATATAGGGCCTGGTGTGCTTTACTAAACCTTTAAAAAGTGACGTTTTCAAAATTTGTTGTTTTTTTAAATTTAATAATATAGCTATGTATCGATGAATGAAATTCGAACATGACATTATTATTCAAACATTGCCTTTTTAGGTTCAAAAGACATTTGTAATGAGCTGGCAAACGCGATATTACGTTTCTGTGTATATCACAAATGTGCAGCTAATATTTTGAATTCATATGGGAACAAAGGGCCTATGCATGTTTATCATAGAGGACATAGACACTGTTGCACCGTACGTCACCAAAGTGCAGTTTATAGCAAACACACGAAGTGTTTGCTTTACTGTAGAGAAGCTCGAAGAACATACTTAGGTACCCAAATCTCGCCTGGAATCTCGTTCAATTTCTCGCGATAATCCGACATCTTTACAGAGTTCATGAGAATTGTATTCACTTCCAAAAATTGCTTCTCAAAACCAAAAGGAGTAAAGTCCCTTTACAAAAGAAACACAAAAAGCGTTGAAATATTTTAAAAAGCTATTTTCGAAGACCGTTGCATCAAACGCTGAAGTTTGATCGCGGGAAAGTTTCGAAACTGCGTCGCGCGTTTAAATGAAATGAAACGTACCGCACTGAGCCGAAAATGTTAGCCGGTTAAAACCAAACACTGCGCTTGGACCAACGAGTTACCGGAGCATTTACCAAAGCATTTACCAAAGATTCTCGTTAGGGTGGAAAGCGTTTCTCGTCTGGCCAAGCAAGTTCAACTTTTGACAAATCACTACTCGGTTATAAAATAAAGCCCTTGGAATAGTAATTTTGGCTACCTGCAGATTTCTACCTTCGAGAGACCGTTGCATCAAACGCTGAAGTTTGGTCGCGGGAAAGTTTCGAAACTACGTCCCGCAATGAGCCGAAAACCTTTGCCGGTAAAATCAAGCACCACGATCGGTCCAACGAGTTACCGGAGAATTTACCGGAGCTTTCGGTTGGGAGGAAAGCGCTTCCCGTCCGGCCAAGCAATTAAAACTTTTAACAAACACTCAGGGATGAAGAATAAAGCCCTGGGAATAGAAAGAGGCACAATGAGCTATCTGGCTACCTGTGGATTTCTACCTTCCCAAGATTTACAAAATGATGATGAGCCCCAAATCCATAGCATAACGCTAGTGCTTCAGGATACTTTAGTGTCCATGCTGCAAACTCACTGGGTCACCATATCTAATTTTCTTCCCATGAAGTGGACACAGGACCAACACTGGAGCATTACCATACTAAGGTTATGTTCATAGCGGCGGTGAAGCTCAAACAATGATTTTGGGTTTAATGACACGTCAAGCCTGGTAGGTCATTTGGAGTCGCCTCCCAGAGAAAGGAACTAAAGAGCTAGAAGAGGTAGTAGAGAAGAAAAGAGGTGGGGGAAAGAGGGAGAAAAGGGAAAATGGTTAAAAGTGTACAAACAGAAGAAGTCACAACGCCCCCTCCACCACTACTGTCCAACTGTAAGTCAATATCAGTTGGACACCCGTCACCTTTGCCTTACAACAGAACATATCAAAACTTTTAAAAACAGTTTTAAGTAGATCGGAGAAGATCCCTTTTGAAGCCCTCAAGGAGTCCCAGAAGTGACAATATTCTGTGGAAGTTGACCTTTATGTCTGATGCCCCTGTCTGATGCCCCTGCCCCTGGAGAGTTGATAGAAGATGTCGGTCCATATACTCCGGGGAGTATCCCCTGCTGCTCGCCGCTTTTGGGTCGGAGAACCTGCAAGAATGGATGTCCACTTAGCCCAGAGATACATGAAGATCATGCCTAGCATTGACAACGTGATGCAAATGCCGGTGAGTTTGCCGGCCACTTGGGTGCTGTATCACTTGGAGGTAATGCTGGTTGTGTGGTAGTCATCTCTGACAAACCAAGCTGCTCGCCATTGCATCGTCTTGAGCTGCTGGATACTATATGTGGGTCCCATACTGATGGTCATACTCCAGGATAAGTCTAATCATGGTCTCTACCATCATGCTTCAACATCTTCAGACCAGCTGGTTATTACCCTTCCAAAGAAACGCCTTGCTGTTGTTTGCCTTTTTACAGGTGCATCAAAATGGAATCCAATGACATGTTTCTGAATTACATGACGCACAGGTACTTTAAAGTCTTAAAAATTGACAGTTCATGACCTTGTAGCTTTAACATTAAGTTGCTCCAAATCTTCAACCAGGTTTCCTGATCATTGCCTACACTTATATTCTCCATTCTGTTTCCCTGACTGTCGCACATTTGGTTGGATTGAGAAGACTTTTGCCAGTCCATATTCCAGTATAGGCACTGCTGTAGTCTGTCAAGATCCCTCTAAAGTGTGCAGTATCAGTCATGCTTGAGACCTCGTGATATAAAAGGCTGTCATTAGCAAAGAGGTGAAGTCCAGGACTAACATTCTGTGACAGGTCATTTATGAAAGGGCAGAAAAACGAAGGTCTGAGCATGGCACCTTGAGGGACACCGGATACAGCTGCGGCAATCGTGGTAATCAGGCCTGTGACCAGGTCTAGTTAGCTCCTGTTGGCCTGGAAGCTCTGGATCCACTGTAAGTGGTTTATGCAGTTAAATTCAGCTATTAAGACCACTTTAAATTAAGTCTTATTCTGCTTTAAAAAGCCTATTTAGTAAGCTACAGTTATTCTTTCATAGAATTTTCTGCATACAGTGTCTGGTCAGGGAGCACCTTTGGGACTGTTCCAAGCGTGGTGTTTAAGATCACTTTTGAAGAGTCCCAAAGGTGGTCTTAATTAGGAATCTATCTATTTATCTATCTCCTTACTGCATTAGGTCACACTTGGCTATTACTTGCAGGTGTACATACACTTGAGATTTGCAGGACAAACGCCTACTTGTTAACTATGTCATTACGGTAAGGGTCTTTAACCTGCAGATGGGATGGTTCTTTCTGCTCAGGGAGTCTCCAGTTATTGTCCCGAGCCGAAGGACGGTGTACTTAGTGGCATTCATCCCTACAAATGATGCCATTGGAACATGTTCGGATACCAAGCTTTTTTCACTGTTTGGAATCGAACGGTTCAGTCGAGGGTCTCTAGCATCAGAGACAGGTGTACTAACCACTGAGCTATCACGCTAGCACTACTGGTATTTTTGATGATCTACACCTATATTAACTACCTATGTCCTCCATAGGATAAATCTCATATAGTGTCTCTCTATAAAGATAAATATTCGACCCCTGTAACAGTTTCAACTCAAACAAGGACATCACAAGTAAATTTCACACAATACCTTAGATACCAGGCCTATAGTCATGCCCTAAAGCATCCCCCCACAGAACTATTCTTCAGTGGAATAGTATTCCCTCGTCTGCGGTTAATGCCGAGACCGCATATGAGTTCAAAGACCGGCAGAGGAGTTCAAAGACCGTACAGTACAGATTTGGGCTCAAAGATATGCGTTTTAGTATACCTGTTAATCAGATTTCCTTTTTAGCCAAATATGACCGACTCAGTATATGAAAATATATAGGGATGTAAATGAGTGTGTTTGCTCAAAAGGCAGTGCCTTTATTTCATATTATTTTATTTCGTTTTAAGATTATTAACGTACTTTGAGAGTATAGTGCCAGCTAGGGAGCATAAGCAAGCTTGCAAACTAGGGTTCTAATCATATAGTGTGTCGTTGGGACCGACGCTCATGTTTTCTGCAGCTGGTTACAAGTAACGTGTGGTGGCGGTAGATCGTCTTTAAATATGTCGTCACAGAGCAGTTTAAATGTTATTTCCTTCGGGATAATTAAGCCCATATTAATTTTAGGAACATAGAACTATACTCAAGTGCACGTTAAGGATAAAAAGCTGCTAATGAAGTGTCGCGATGGGCCAGAGGGTTCTGTTTTCAATATTCTGTCTGTATTGTCAACTATTTTGTCCAAGGGAGCTTTACTTGTTTCATCACTGCTTACAAAGAGTCATGTTACGTTTGTTCTCAAATGCAGCTTGTGTAGAGGATCTTACTAGAGTGGTCGTTTCATATGAATTTATGAAACTCGCCGAAATATATGATTCTGTTTATCATACGGTCTTAAATCGGATCCATCATAGTGCAGATTATATTTTCTTTTCCTTTGGGATCATTGAGCCCATTCTGGTTACTTTGAAATTCGAATATCGCTTAAGCCGGTGCTAAGAGGCGTATGCAGCCTTGCAAACTATATTGCTAAATATGAAGAGACTCAATAAAACCGAGTCTCCGATTTTCGTTCTTTTATTTGTTCTTTGTTTCCAAGGCAACCTTTTAGCTTTTATTTTACCTCACAGCAGCTGGAGTTAAGTGCCGTGTTGCGGCCGTAAAAGGTCCCCATCATAGTGCAGATTATATTTTCTTTTCATTTGGGATCATTAGGCCAATTCTGGTTACGTTGAAAGCCGAATATCACTTCAGACGGTGCTAGGAGGCGTATGCAGCCTTGAAAACTATACTGCCGTGTATGAAGAGACTTAATGAAGCCGAATCTTCGATTTTTTTTCTATTATGTGTTCTTTATTTACAAAGGCAACCTTTTAGTTTTTTTTGTATTGCCGAAGTAGTTAGAATAATTTTAAATGAAACATGATTGTCACGAACGGCCGTTTGACGCTATCATATAGAAAATATTTGATTTTTTTCGTGTAAGATCGGATTTTATTTCACCGAATGAACACCAAAATCAGTGTTTTTGCGAGTGGTGAAGCCACGAGTGAAAACACCAGTTTTGATGTTCATGAGTGAAATAAAATTCGGTCTTACACTAAAACAAAATCGAATTTTCTGTTTCTTACATATTTCGAAACGGCAATGTTTAGCTTCACTCATCCCGTCACTCACCCTCGGAGGAAAGTAACTTTGTTCCTGGTCGTTTTGCGTCAATTCAGTGGTGTCCATCGTATTTATTGGGTATAATATTAGGTGTAAACTACAAGATTGCAACTAAGAAATAGTCTTTGATGGCGTTATTATGAATGATTACTGAAATATTTGAGATGAGTTAGGAGGCCTTCATGCGGACTGAACAAATTATTTGTCTAAATCGCGACGGAAGTAAGGGCGAGGATTGTGGCCACGTAAAATCGATTTAAGCCCCCCAGTGGAAATCTTCCACTGACCGTTCCAAGGCGGCTCTTCTGTGGCGATTTATTTATGTTGTTGTTTGTTACTTACTGTGTGTATCACTTGTGTCTTTTGGTTTTGGATGACCATATGGCCATTTTGTGGGAAAGTAACTGTCCTTATGGCCTTCCTTTGTTTGGGTTTCCATTATGGTCTGGTCGCTTAATGTTTGTATTTCTTTCCCTTTGGTGTCTTTTATGGGTGGAGTAAGTTAATTGTATCAATTCCTGATCTTTGTTTTACTTCTACTTTGTCAAACAAGTTGCAGACTGATCTAACGTCGCGCGACAGAATGTTTGACGTCAGCGTCGAAATGACGGCATTTGCGTCCTCGTGACGTATAAAGGGACTAAGTCTGGGATAACATTATTATGAATGGTTACTGAAATAATTAGTTTAAACAATATTTTATTTACTTCTTTTCAATTACAGATATATAACAAGAATGTACATATTAGGAAGATCAACAGGATTTGAAAACAAGCAAGGTTGCTTATACTAATCATCTCCTGAAATAATTGAGAGTGTAGTTTGCTAAACAAGTTGCAGACTGATCTAACGTCGCGCGACAAATGTTCGAAGTCAGCGTCGAAATGACGTCATTAACGTCCTCGTGACGTGTAAACGGACTAAGCGTTAATTCAAGCAGATTTCATTAATTTTCAGTCGTCTGACAATGGAAAAACTGACCGTAGAATTTGACCGCCCCCACCCATCGGGGCCTTGAGAAATAGACTGGGCCTGCCGATGCGCCCACGCAGAGCCGAAACAGTCCGCACATGAGTACTGGCAACCCGTTTAAAGGGTTCTAAGCCTGCCCAGGCAAAGTGGTGCGAGTAGGACCGCCCATGCATATAAACCCTATTGGTTTCATTAGGCGGCATGGTTCGTGACGTCATTTCATCTCAATGTCGGGTAAAAGTCCCACAAAAATTGAAAGCAATGTCTGCAAAATTACCTAAATAGTGTTGACGGGGACGTTAAACCTCAAACTAAACAAACAAAACCGTAGAATTAGAAGAAAAAATGTAAGCTTCAACAGTGAAAATAAAATCGATGTCAGTCACTGTTTGAAAGTGAAATATCGTGTTATACCGGCCTCGGCAGCTCAGTCGAATGCGCGTCTGACTGGCGATCAGGAGGATGCAGGTTCGATACCTGCCGGTATCGGCAACATTCTTTCGTGGAGATTGATCATGAAATCTTTTCTACAGTGATTCTCTCCCTCTCGCTGATTCCAGAAGGTCAGCTGTCGGCTTCTGGCTAAAGAATGTGCACTGTAATGGTAAACCGCTTGCGTATAAGCCTGTCAAGGAAAAACGTGGATAGGTAAACTGATCGGCTCTAAAATGACCTACAATTGTGTTGACTGGGCAATTGAACCCCAATACAAACAAACAAACAATCAAGGCAATGTCGTGTTCGATTTCACCGAGAAAACTCTCTATTTCATTGACAAGCATGTAAAAAAACGTTATTATACGTTTGGTCTTATATTTTTAATGATTTTGCGTAATCCACTGAATAACAGCGGTGTTATACATTTATGAAAAATTACTTTATGTCATAGGTACGCTTTTAACACGTCAATACGGTAATTTATCCCTGCAATATAAAGATTTTAAATGGCGCTAAAAGGACGGTTGCAGTATATATGTAATTGCAAAGTTTCCATACTTGCTCTTATAGTAAAGTTGTGGTGCCCATTAAGATGAATGCATTGTTTCGTGTCAAATTTGTTGGATATAGCAGGGAACCCAAGCTGAAAACTCATAAGAGATTACCTGGAAGATATGCCACTGAATTTGGTATGGTTACAAAGTACATGTACATTCTGCCGGCCTCGGTAGCTCAGTCGAATCCGCGTCTGACTGGTAATCAGGAGGACGCGGGTTTGATACCTGCCGGGGTCGGCAAATTCTTTCGTGGATATTGATCATGAAATCTTTTCTGTGGTCATACTCTCCCATCCGCTGATTCAAGAAGGGCAGTTGTCAGTTTCTGGCAAAAGAATATGCACTGTACTGGTAAACCGCTTAAATATAAGCCTGCCCAGGCATTACGATAACACATCCGGGCAACATAGTGCATTTTCACATCTCCAAAATGGCTAGTTTTCAAGTGAAAATCCGTGATATTTTTCTAATGTATACTGCAAACAAAGATTGTGGGTGCTCGTTAGAACCGCATCATTAAGCCAGTTCTACCAGTAGCCACAACCAATTTCTTGGAGCAGAAATATAAAAAATAATGTATGTCCCCGTCACTCCAGTTTTCGATATATAACGTGGAGTTTAGGGGGATCATTTCACGTACTTGTTCACGTGATGAAAAGTATTGATAGGTAAACTGACCGCTAAAAACCTAATTAGTTTTGACTGGACCGCTAAACTCCGATACAAACAACCAAAGACATGCACATACTATGCCATATAAGAAACAACCGTATAACAGGATCAAAAGGCTTACCTTACGTCACAATGATATTTTTCTTCGGAGGCCCATCAAGTGTTTGCCAACGTATGTATTTATAAAATATGACTTAATTTGAAAAATATTCAAGAAACTATTTTTCGTGTTTGATTTGTTTGTTTGTTTTGGAGTCTAACGGCCCAGTCAACACTATTTTAGGTCATTTTTGAGCCGGTCAGTTTACTTATCCACACTTTTCCTAGGCAATCTTATACGTAAGCGGTTAACCAGCACATTCGTTCGCCAGAAACTGAAAAAGTGCCCTTCTTGAATCAGCGGAAGGGACAGAATGACCGTAGAAACGATTTCATGATCAGTCTCCACGAAAGACTGTTGCCGACCCTGGCAGGTATGGAATCCGCGTCCTCCTGATCACCAGTCAGACGCGCATCCAACTTGGCTACGAGGCTGTCATTTTCTTGTTTGATACGTATATGTAGTTACTATGGAATGTCGCGGTTGCAACAGAAACGAACTACAATATATATTTATTTATTTCGTTTTATTCCAAATACCTTAGTTTTAAGGATAAATAAAACAATCGATTTTTTCTTTTGCAAGGTTACAAGAAATTTGACGAATCCATTTTGCAGGAAATATTTTACAAAGGTGTGGCATAATGTAATATCAGTGTATTTAATTTATTACTGTGGCAAAGCTAGGGAACGGCTACATAATCGGTGTTTTGCAGATGTCTTGTAACAGTTCGAAGTATATTTACTAAAATCGCTACAATGACCGTTTTACCATCTTGATTGTTTGTTACTTTGATTCAATGTCCCCGTCAACATTATTTAGATCATTTTGGAGACGTTGCTTCATACTTTAAGGGACTTTTACCCGATATTGTGATGAAATTACATCTCAATCCCTGCCGTCCAATAAAAACCAATAGCGTTTATATGCATGGACGGTCCAACTCGCATTACATTTCCTGGGCAGGTCTATCGGAACCCGAATTTATGGTGACTTAGAGTATATAAATTCAGAAAAATATATAACCGCAATGACTTCATCACCCAATTTCGTAAAATCATTCTTCAATATAAAAATTTGGGTACAACATATATGTTATACGATAGACTGCATGCATGGTAGTGAACACAATCACGGTTGATAATTTTGCTTCCCAGGGTCAGGCCTCAGATTCTATGACGGTCCCAGCGAAAAGGCTTACTGAGAATTCGAGAGATCTAATCCTATGTAATGTTAGTTGTTGCCTGAGGCTCTGTCTCTGGTCGGGCCCATCGGAGTCTAATTGTTGGTTTTCTTTTGCTCCAGCGTTTCAATTATTTCTTGCTGTCGAGTCCTTACCGTTGTTTCATCTCTGTGGCTGTTTGATTTTTTGTGTACACGGAAATGTTGCACTGATGAGTTAGGAGGCCATCATGCGGACTGAACAAATAATTTGTCTAAATCGCGGCGGAAGCAAGGGCGAGAATTTTAGCCACGTCAAATCGATTTAAGCCCCCCACCCAAGTGGAATCGTTTCACAGACCGTTCAAAGGCGGTTCTTCGGTCGCGGTTTATTTTTTATAGTTTGTCTTTGAGGGTTTGTATCGCTTATATATTATTTTGTTTTGGATAGCCAATTGGCCATTTTGTGGGAAAGTGACTGTCCTGTTGGCTTTCCGCAATTGATGTGTCCATTAGGGTATGTTGTTTATGTTTGTGTTTGTCTCCCTTTGGTGTCTCTGATGGGAGCTGTTGGTTAATTGTATCGATTCATGATCATTGCCTTCACTCCTATTTTCCTATCCGCGGATTGGATCCTTCCTTCTTGGGTATACAATTGGCGGACTGAACATTCTGATTCGCCATTCTTTTACGGATTTATGAGTTTGGTTTATGGCTTGAGTACTAAGACTACAACTTCTAAATGGTTGGTTGGTTGATTTGAGGTTTAACGTCCCCGTCAACACTGTAAAGGTCATTTTGGAGACGTTGCTTCCAATTTTGTGGGACTTTTACCCGACATTGAGATGAAATGACATCACAAGCCCTGTCGCCCAATGAAACCAATAGGGTTTATTAGCATGGACGGTCCGCCTCGCACCGCGGTTCCTGGACAGGCTTAGATCCTCTAAGCGGTTAACCAGTACTAGTGTGCGGGCCGTATTCAGCTCTGCGTGGAAGCATCGTGCAGCCCATATATTTCTTCAAGCCCCTATCGGCGGGGGCGGGACAACTTCTAAATAAAAAATAATATCTAGTATGCCCCTGGGAGTCCATTGTTTTAACCGTGAATTAACCCATCATGCAGCATGCGACGTTACATTAAAGTTGCTTTGCGTTATTGTAATATGTTCTAGAGAAAAGTGACTCTTTGGAAGCAATTCGTCAGCCTCGATAGCGCAGTGGTTAACCCGTTCGACTTATGATCGAGAGGTTGTGCGTTCGAACCGGCCACCGGTATCGAGGTGTGTCCTTTGGCAAGACACGTCATGACACTGCTCCACTCCACCCAGGTGTAAATGGGTAGCAGTTGTTTGAAAGCCACTGCCTCTCTCGCGCGCGTGAAAACACCCGGAATGAGTGTTCGAGAGCGATTCAATAAGCTTGCAGCTTTCATCGCAATCGAACTAAAATAAATTAGTATAAACTAAACTTAGGCCTACAAGACAGAACTGAAAACTGAAAACTGTGGAGTGCACATTTTTTCTTGATCTGACTAGCTAGTTTCGATCAATAAGGCCTCATCAGTAACTTTCAAACATTTTCAAAATTCAGCACTGGCCGTGAGCCCGGTAACTGATTGTTACCAGTTGGAGTGAATACATCTTTATAATATATTCGAGAAGTATGATATGTATAAAGATAATTTCAGTATGATTGCGATCTCAAATAGGTAGCTTATATCCATAAAAAAGACGATTTTGACAGGCACTATATTTCGGCAAGTAAAAAAAAAGTGTGTATACTCAAAACGCCTAAAACATTGCACATCCATTTGATATAAAAGTCTACCAATCACATCACCATCTATAAATGAATCAAAAGTGTATGAACAAAACATGGAAAGATCTAAAATGAAATCTGAAGTGAACTAGTTATCGAAAGGCACCTATATTCGGAATCTAACTTATATTTTCTACAGACTATCCGATTTTGCTAAACATGATTCGTGTTTCCAGAGAAGGGGATTGGCAGCTCCATTTGGCATCTGTCAGATCATTAATAGCCTGGTGTTTTGCCTATGACCGTTTGAACTATGCTAGGTATCGCTCGGTGTACTATTCAGATATTGACATCCTTTAGATACCTGTTGAAGGTCATTATTAAACCGATGTTCGTTCATCGTTGTTTAACAACTGCTTGTTTGATTGCCTAAATCGCGACGGAAGTAAGGGCGAGGATTGTGGCCACGTAAAATCGATTTAAGCCCCCCAGTGGAAATCTTACACTGACCGTTCCAAGGCGGCTCTTCTGTGGCGATTGATTTATTTATGTTGTTTGTTACTTACTGTGTGTATCACTTGTGTCTTTTAATTTTGGATGGCCATATGGCCATTTTGTGGGAAAGTAACTGTCCTTATGGCCTTCCTTTGTTTAGGTTTCCAATATGGTCTGGTCGCTTAATGTTTGTATTTCTTTCCCTTTGGTGTCTTTTATGGGTGGAGTAAGTTAATTGTATCAATTCCTGATCTTTGTTTTACTTCTAGTATGATGTCAATGGAAAATAAGAACCCAGATATACACAGTCATCTATCAAATGGTAGCATTTCCGTGCAACTTGGTTCAGATAATCCTTTTAGAAAGATCCCAGTTGATCAGACAATTGAAGAGACAATTAACAAGGACACACAGACAGCAGGGGACACGAAAGTGTTCAGCTTAAAGCCAGGGACTGTCAGTAGATACTACATCACTGAGGAGTATAGAAGTGCCTTCCTCGGATATTTGAGGCAAATGTTAAGCCTTGACGACAGTGGTATCAGTGACTTGACAAAACCAAGAATAGAGAAGGACGAAGCTGACATTACATCTGCCATAAATATACTAGAATCTCCTTGGGTTAACCCTTTCGGGACTGAAAAGTTGAACATTGTCAGTCTTTTCAAAATTCAATTTCAAAATTCAATTTTGGACTTCAATTTCTTCTGCAACAAGGTCTATTGGAACCCGGATTTTATGGTGACTTGGTATATAAATTCAGAAAAGTATATAACCATAATGACTTCAGCATCCACTTTCGTATAATCGTTGTTCGATATAAAAAGATGGTACAACATAAAGTTTTTTTTTTTTTTTTATTCAACTTTTATTTCTGAAATATCATATTACAAAATAACACAACAATTCAAATTACAGTAAGATTCTACAAATCATACGAGTTAGTATTCATTGCCAAACACATCACGAAAACACACCTATTCAAGGATTTTGAAAGTTTTGTCACCCAAAAAATGAAAATTCCTGATAAAAATTTCCGGTATTCCCTATATTCCTGCACCAGACTCAGGTGATGGGTACTCGTTAGCACATCCTTTGTGAGATGGCCAAAAGAGCACCCAAAACCCATGCCCCGAGCCACAATAAGAACAATATTGTATCCCAGTTAACCCCAGTTTTACCAAATAATAGTGGAGTTTGAAGGGGTCAAGATTACATAGGCATTTTTTCGTGCTGAGAAATGTTTAATTGTTGTTATGTAATAGACCTGCATAGAGCATTATTACGTTATATGATAGAACAGAAAATGGAAGTGAATAAAAATAATAATAATAATAATAATAATAATAATAATAGATAATAGTAATAAAGATATACAATAAATACAATTAGGTACTACTATATAAATAAGAAAGTCAAAATAGTAAAAAAAGAAAGAATTGAAAGAAAGCAGAGAACCGGATAGTGTAATAAAGAATACACACAATTCGAAAAATATATGCTTAAAAAAGAAAGAAAGAAAAAAAGACAAGAGAAGGACTCTGCTGTATTCTGTTTTGAAAGAGTGTTTCAATCTTAAACGTTCAAAAGATTAAAGATTTTCTATTTTTAATCTATATTTAAGAAATGATCTAAAATATGTAATAGACGGAATTTGTTTTTGATATTTATTTTTAAAAATGAAATATTTTGCATTTAAAATAATGAAATTTTTCACTTGGTTTCATCTTTATTTATTTGCTCAGTAATACCAAAACAATAAAAATCAAAAATGAGTTCCTTTAAGAGCAATGAAAACATTCATAAGAAAGAAGATGGGTCATACTACGTAGTTTCGGCTAATAAAGCCTCATCAGTGACCCTGTAATGATCCGGCAAAGAAAGCCAGAGGAAACATACTGCAATTTTGCGAATTTCGAATAGGCAGTCGATTCAAAGACTGATATAAATCAAAATTGGGTCCAAATAATTAAAAACCTGTCTAGAATATGAGTCTAAACCAATAATTTATTTCGGATTTCTCAGAATATTCACACTGATCTCAAAGGACCAAAAGTAAAATATAAACTGCACTATGGTTGATGTACGGGGAGACGTTTTACGGCCGCCACACGACACAACACCAGCTGCAGTGAAGGCAAATAAAAATCAAAAATGAGTTCCTTTAAGAGCAATGAAAACATTCATAAGAAAGAAGATGGGTCATACTACGTAGTTTCGGCTAATAAAGCCTCATCAGTGACCCTGTAATGATCCGGCAAAGAAAGCCAGAGGAAACATACTGCAATTTTGCGAATTTCGAATAGGCAGTCGATTCAAAGACTGATATAAATCAAAATTGGGTCCAAATAATTAAAAACCTGTCTAGAATATGAGTCTAAACCAATAATTTATTTCGGATTTCTCAGAATATTCACACTGATCTCAAAGGACCAAAAGTAAAATATAAACTGCACTATGGTTGATGTACGGGGAGACGTTTTACGGCCGCCACACGGCACAACACCAGCTGCAGTGAAGGCAAATAAAAATCAAAAATGAGTTCCTTTAAGAGCAATGAAAACATTCATAAGAAAGAAGATGGGTCATACTACGTAGTTTCGGCTAATAAAGCCTCATCAGTGACCCTGTAATGATCCGGCAAAGAAAGCCAGAGGAAACATACTGCAATTTTGCGAATTACCCTTTTTAACGTTAACGGGAGGTCGATATTACAATATTTCAAAAAGTTTGAGAGTTCTCTCCAGAAGTGCTGAACATGCATGCATTCCCAAAATAAGTGATTAACTGTTTCCATTTCCATTACACAGAAGTCACATAAAGCTGAGATTCCAATATTGCATTTTAATAGGAACTTATTCGTTGGTATTATTCTCAGTAAATATTTGTATTGAAAATTTTGTAGTCTAGAGTCGGTTGTAGTTTTTAATGAACAAGTGCATATACTTTTCCAATTTAAATTATGGTCTATAAACATTGTATTCCACTTTATTTCTGAACGATTTACAAGATTAGTTTCCCTGTTCCGAATATAATTATATATATGTTTATTTGTTTGTTTTGATTGTAACAATTGTTCTATAAGTGACATATCTGCCGGAATATCAGCGGTTTCATTTCTTATTTTTTGTTTCCAAACAAGCGGTATACTAGTTATTAAGCTAACATATTTCAAGTAATCTCCGTTTGATAAGTCATATGTTGTTTTCAACTCCGTAAATGAATAAAATAGTTTTTCTGTTTCATGAAATATATCTTTAACGTTTTTTATTCCTTTCTGGTACCAACTTGCGTAGAAAATTGTTTGATTTCCAGCTTTTATATTGCTGTTGTTCCATATTATTTCATTAATATAATATAGTGTAATGTTCTTATAGTTATATTTACACCATGTAGTGAGTACAGCTTTAAAGAAACTGTTTTTCGGCATTATGGTTTCTATATCTTTTGCAGAGTAGTTACTTTCAAAAAATAATTTGCCCCCATAAGGTTTCAGTTCGGACATATAGATATGTTTATCAAAATTTATTATTATCGTTATCTAACATTCGCTTTAACCAACTTATTTTAGAGACATTATAAAGGTTCCCAGATCGATCATTTTGAGACCACCCTTTTCGTAATATTTTGCTAATATTTCTCTTTTTATCTATTCTGGTTAATCATCCCAAATGAAATTAAACATTATTTTTTCAATACGTTTGACTATATCTTCTGAAGGCGTTGGTAAAGATGAAAGTGCATATATGAGTTTAGGGAGTGCATAATTCTTAATTACAGTTATCTTTCCCATTAGAGTCAGTTTCCTGTGCTGCCATCGTTGTAAACATTTCTTAAATAAAAATCAAAAATGAGTTCCTTTAAGAGCAATGAAAACATTCGTAAGAAAGAAGATGGGCCATACTACGTAGTTTCGGCTAACAAAGCCTCATCAGTGACCCTGTAATGATCCGGCAAAGAAAGCCAGAGAAAACATACTGCAATTTTGCAAATTTCGAATAGGCAGTCGATACAAAGACTGATATAAATCAAATTGGGGTCCAAAAAATAAAAACCTGTCTAGAATATGAGTCTAAACCAATAATTTATTTCTGATTTCTCAGAAAAGTCTCTTAAAGTCGTTAATTTTAGGTTCCAAATTTAGAGTAAAAATATTTTCTCTAACTGTTGTAAATGTCATTCCTAAAACATCTGATTTAGTGGAACTCCATTGAAATTTTCTATGTTTTAAATATATCGATTCATCTTTTGTCATACTGCCGATTCTTAAAACCTGACATTTTTTTTTTTTTGCATTTAAGGTTAAACCCGATGCGTAACTGAAATTATCTAATACACTAATGTTTCGAATGATTTGGGGGACCCGTCTAAGATAAACGACGTATCGTCAGCGAACAAGGACTTTTTAAATTCAGTCTTACAAATAAAATATGCCTTTAATGTCTTCTGTAGAAGTCCAATGGAAATAATAAATAAATACGGTGAAAGCGGGCATCCTTGACGAACCCCGCGTTGAATTGGAAAGAAATGAGACAGGTGTCCATTATTTGACACACAACGTTTTGCATCTTTATAGAAATGTTTTATCCATGTTAACAAATTATCACCAAAATTAAAGTGTTCTAGGCATTTTAACATATACTGATAGAGGCTGTCAAAAGCTTTTACGAAATCAGAGAAAAAATCATTCCTGGTGTATTTTCTTCTGCAGATTTTTCTATGATTTCGAAAAGGAGCCTAATATTTTCTTCTATGTATCTTCCTTTAATGAAACCTGTTTGACATTCATTTATTATCCGTATCAAAACACTCTTTATTCGATTTGCTATCACTTTAGTCGTAATCTTGTAATCAACATTTAGTAAGCTTATTGGGCGCCAGTTGGTTAGATTAGTAGTATCTTTGTTTTATTTCGGAATAAGTGTTATAATGCTTTGTTTCTGTAGTTCTGTAAGTTGACCGTTTTCATACGAAAACTTTATTGAGTTAATGTAACATTTTTTGATATTATTCCAAAATATCTTATAAAATTCTACCGTTAAGCCATCAGAACCGGGACTCTTTTGATTTTTCATGTCCTAAAGCGCTTTAGTGCATTCTTCTTCTGATAGTAGACCTTCACACTGATTACTTTCAATCTCCCTAAGTTTAGTTTTGTTGTCATCAAAAAAGTTGTATATTGAATTTTGCGTATTTCGTTTTGCATATCAATTTCTGTAGAAATTTTCTGTTTCCTTAAGAATTTCTATTTGATCCGTAATAATTTTATCGTTTTTGTTAAGCTGTGAGATGAATTTTGTTTCCGAGCGTTTCTTTTCTAGATTAGCAAAGTATGAACTATTTTTTTCACCTTTTTCTATTATATTTGCTTTTAATCTTAATATAAAACCGTTTATGTTTGTATCTGTTATATGTTCCAATTCTTGTTGTTTGTGTTTTAAATTCTCGTTAAATGTTTCTGTTTCTCTTGCATTATCTGTTTCTCCAAGGTCTTTTTTGAGTTTATCAATGTCGCCCTTGAGTTTGATTTCGGCTTCTCTTAAATCTTTCTTTTTCGCTGTAGTATATTTAATTGTTTCGTTTCTGATGGTTCCCTTAATTAATTCCCACAGTGTATTAGGGTTTGCATCCTTATTAATTTCTGCTATTTCTTTCACTTTATTTTTAATTATATCTCGGTAATTGGTTTCTATGAGTATACTATTATTTAACTTAAAGTAACCTGGACCCCTATCATCCTTTGTTATGTCAATTTGAAGTGATACTATACTATGACCAGATTTATAACTTATTTTATGTTCGCAAGACACTACAACATTCAAGAGGTTATTTGAAATCAGGAAAAAATCCAGTCTGCTAAAGATAGGAGGCTTATTGGACGAATGTCATGTATATTGTCTCAGCTCTGGATGTTTTTCTCGCCAGATATCTATTTAATCGAACTGTTCAATTAGTGATATAAGTTTTTGTCTACAAAGTTTATGTGTGTCTTGCCTACCATTTTTCTTATCCATTTTAATGCCCAATACTGAGTTAAAATCGCCACCAATAATAAAAGTTTTCTCATAATTGTCAAATAAATATCTTTCTTGTTTTGTAAAGTAAGAGTTATCATCATTGTTAGGTCCATACAGATTGATAAGTGTTATATCCTTTTCGTTTATGCTAAGTTCAAGCGATTGTATTCTTCCACTTATTATTTCAGTGTATTTCAAAACCTTATATGATATGTTCGGGTTTATTAGAAAACCAATCCCTTCGCTATTCGTGCTTGTTCCGCTAAAAATGCGTCATGTCCCCATTTTTTTTTCCAAAAGTCATGAGTATCATCCCCGGAATGCGTTTCTTGTAAGAAAATTATCGAGTATTTATTTTGTTTTAACCACGCGAACATTTGCTCTCGTTTTAATTTATTCCCCAGTCCCCTAACATTAAATGAGCATATAGATAAAGTCATCCGTTATCCATGAGATGACATGAAACACCCTTACAAAGCACAAGGCCAGCAGAGATATCGGCATAAGCACATAAAACAAAATACATTCTTAGTAGTATAGGAGGGTGCGAGGGGTTTAAGGGCTATCTCATAGCAAATTATAATATACAGGTATGTTATAAGACAGACTGCATGCATGGTAGTTAACCCAATCATGGTTGACAACTTTGCTTCCCTCTTGAATTGCACGCCGGAGGGTCAGGTCTCAGATTCTATTACGGTTCCAGCGTAAAGGCTTATGTTGGTTGGTACCTGATGCCCTATCTCTGGTCGGGCCAATCAGAGTCTAACTGTTGGTTTTCTTTTGCTCAGGCATTTCAGTGGTTTCTTGCTGTCGAGTCCTCACCGTTGTTTCATCTCTGTGGTTGTTTGATTTTTGTGTCCACGGAGATGTTGCACTGATGAGTTAGGAGGATCTTCTGTCGCGGTTTATTTTTGTTATGGTTTGTCTTTGGGTGTTTGTGTCGCTTATATTATTTTATTTTGGATAGCCTATTGGCCATTTTGTGGGAAAGTATATGTCCTTTTGTATTTCCGCTATTGATGTTTCCATTAGGGTCTGCTGTTTCATGTTTGTGTTTCTTTCCCTTTGGTGTCTCTGATGGGCGCTATGGGTTAATTGTATCGATTCCTGATCATTGCCTCCACTTCTATTTTCCACAGCAGCAGCCGCACAGGCGAATGTCGAGCACGACCTCTTAAATGCTAATGCTATTGGTGAAATAGCGTATGAGAAGTTTAAGGCTCAGCGACTTGCAGTCAACCCAGCTGTCGTAAAATTTCATGACAGAATTCCAAAGCAAATCTTGAAAACCTTATCAGAGGTGCAGAAGAAGAAGGTTGTAAATGTATCCGGGAAAGAAATGATTTTACGGGCTGACAAAAATTTATTTGGAAAAATGCTTATGATAGCACAGAGGAGGAAACTAAAGATGGAGGAGGTATTCTGTCATCCACTCGGTCCAGTTCCTTGGACGCTAGCCAATACAGAGGGCTCTCTCCGAAAAACTAGCAAGGCAGAGCTGAAACGAAGCTTAGAAAAGAACGCAACACCAGCAGAAAACTTTGATAAGCCAACTTGTTGTGTAATTGATGGGATGGCTCTAATTCAGAAAGTGAAGGCTTCGAATGTTAAAGAATTGAGGTTGTCTTTGAGGTTTACAGAGATGTGGCCATTAAGCAGAACGAGAGAGAGAAGAGGGCTGCTGATGGTAAAACACAGTTTGAAAATATTGCACCTGACCATAGAGTCCAACAATGGAGACCGTTTCTAGCTGGTTCAAATAACAAGTCAAGCTTGATTAAGTTCTTTGTGACACATTGGTCTAAGCCAGCCAAAGGCAACAGTTACAGGAGAAGACACTATATGTGACTTGCAAAGAATAGTGTCATAAACTAAACAGAGAAGTTGCTTCTATTCAGGAAGAGTTAAACTCCACCCAGGAAGAGGCCAATACGCGACTTCTACTTCATGCTAGTCATGCTTCTAGATTTGGAAACGAATCTATTGTGATAGTCACAGAAGATACCGACGTCTTTCAGTTATGTCTTGCGTTTGGGGCGGAAGTGTCTGCTAAACTTTATTTGAAGTGTGGAACGAAGAATCGGATTCGGTTTATTGACATGCAGAAACTTGTAAATGGCATTGTTTTGTTTGATCTGAGGTTTAACGCCCCCGTCAACACTGTATAGGTCATTTTGGAGACGTTGCTTCCAATTTTGTGGGACTTTTACCCGACATTGAGATGAAATGACATCTCAAGCCCTGTCGCCCAATGAAACCAATAGGGTTTATAAGCACGGACGGTCTGACTCGCACCGCTTTATCTGGGCAGGCTTAGATCCTCTAAGCGGTTTACCAGTAGTCGTGTGCGGTCTGTTTCAGCTCTGCGTGGAAGCATCATGCAGTCCATTTATTTCTTCTAGCCCCAATGGGCGGGGCCGAAAAATTGTCGTTGGCAAGGTAGTTTCTGAAACCCTGATAGACATGCATGCGTTTACTTGTTGTGACACTGTAAGTGACTTTTATTGCAAGGCGATGGCAAACGCACTGAAACTTGTAACAGCAAACACAGTTTACCAGAATGTATTCAAAGAGCTTGGGCGTGAATGGGATCTGTCATAGGACATATTTGATTTACTCGAGGCCTTCACATGTGACATGTTTGACCAGACAAAATGTGGGTAAAAGACAGTGAACCAACTCCGATACAGAATTTTCAATGCAAAACGAGAAGCCGACTCCTCTCAGTTGCCACCATGCAAGGATTGTTTAATCAACCATGCCAGAAGAGCGAACTATCAGGCTGAAATGTGGCGGAGATGTCTTGAAAACAATCTAGATATGCCATTCCCAATAGATCATGGTTGGCTGATGGATAAGCCGGGCGTCCTATTTGTAGAGTGGATGAGTGGTCCAGTTGCCCCTGATGATGTTCTTGAGATGCTGTCGTGCAAATGTTCAAAACAGTGCAAACTTCTGGGGTGTGCTTGTTTAAGAAACGGGGTGAAGTGCACCTACATGTGCAAACTCCAAACGTGCACAAACCAAGCATCGGATGAATTCCCAGAATATGTAGATGAATCGGAGACATTAGATGGTTATTTGTTTGAGGTGGATGAGATTGACATTGATTAGAATGATGGTTCAGTAGGCTTAAGCAATGTTTATCAAATAACATATCTGTCCATCCGCAACACATTGACATACACATCCACGCAGTCTGACCAGTATCTTTGCTTAGCGCTATCATGATATGTAATAGCCCAGAATATTTTCAGATAGCTGGGAAGTGTCGATCAGGACTAATTAAGGCGTAACTATACCGCATTTAGTGACACAGAGGCCTTTCTGATATTTAATCTTTATCAGTGTGTCTCAACCCAAAAGTTCTGAAACCGAAACGGATGATGGACAAGTCCCGGAAAACACAGCACATCCCCCTCCGAGCACACACCGACCGACGCAGATCATGAGACAGGTCAACTGGAGGCATCAGGCAAGAGACGCCTTCATCAGGACTAATAGGTGTCCCCCACCGAGCCAACATCAGCAAACATGGCCCACACTCCACGGAAGTCCCGGGCATCAGGAAGGAGATGTCCAAAGTAGCGAGACATGCAAAATTTTAAAATATAACAAAAAGTGGCAACCAAATCCGCTAAGATACATGTCTCACCTGACAAGGCAGTCTTAGTTTTAGAAAAAAAATAGAATTTTATGCTGCAAAAATTAAAGATATAACGTAGCTATTTAAATCAGTACCTGAGTACTAACCGCAGTATCAACCTCATCACTGAGGAACTGATACTGAGCTGATTATACCCTCGGGGACGAACGAATCATCCACCAGCAGAGATACCGACCCAGTGGTTGCAATTAAGGCGTAACTATACCAAATTTAGTGACGCAGAGGCCTTTCTGATATTTAATCTTCATCAGTATGTCTCAACCCCAAAGTTCTGAAACCGAAACGGATGATGGACAGGTCCCGGCAAACACAGCACATCCCCCTCCGAGCACACACCGACCGACGCAGATCATGAGACAGGTCATCTGGAGGCATCAGGCAAGAGACGCCTACATCAGAACTAATAGGCGTCCCCCACCGAGCCAACATCAGCAAACATGGCCCACACTCCACGGAAGTCCCGGGCATCAGGAAGGAGATGTCCAAAGTAGTAAGACTTGCAAAATTTTAAAATATAACAAAAACTGGTAACCAAATCCGCTAAGATACATGTCTCACCTGACAAGTCAGTCTTAGTTTTAGAAACATTATAATTTCATGCTGCAAAAATTAAAGATACATATTTGAAGAAAGCATGACAGGGTGTACACATCCTTTACATTGTCGTAAAGAATCAGAGTTTATTACAACATGGATTACGACTTATAACTTGATTAATATCTAGGCAACGCATACCCATATAGGCCAATGTTGGTTTGAAGTGTTATAAGTTCAGAATAGTTTTTACAAAAACATAACACATGAAAGCTCAAAACCGTTATTAAATTTTGCTCCATTTTCACACCATCTCAGTTCTTTATTGGCACACATGTTTCAATGAAACTCCAACCTTGTAGTCAGAAATCAGGTTAATGCATCAATAATCAGGTTAGAATATGCATTCGTGATTGCTAGTCATTGCATTCAAAAGGAAATGTACCAATCCAAACAGTATGTGTATATAACGATAACGTGTATAAATCTGTCGAACTTAGGTTCATATCGAATTAATGTGACGTTTTATTTTGCCTAATCTGTACTATAACATGTTTAGAATGTGTGTTATCAATTTGTCTTTCAAGCATGTCAAAATAATATTTTTATATGACAAGGTGATAGTGTGTGTAATTAAACTGCATTGATATTGTCGAACTTAGGTACATGTTGAAAATCCATGTTTTTTTCCACTTAAGCTACCGATCTGAGATTGCTATCATACTTAGAAATTGTCTACACATATTTGTCTCATCAAAAAACAACAACAGATTTATTCACATATGGTGGTAACAAATTATCAAAATCCTGGACCCAGCCCACGCACTATGGCATAACGCAAACAACCGTTTAAATCTTATAAGGGGCCGATGAATTGATTAACGATTTCGAAGACAGAAATAAGAGCATAGTCGATAAGCATCTTATTTTATTTCTTTATCAGGAAGTTTTCCAGTTTCTATAATTTGTAGTAAAATCCTTTAATACGTATTTGACAATATGCATTTATTCTTACTTATGAGCCAGCCTAAATATTCTTAAGGAAACGTATTTGCCTAACTCTAAGGACGATGTAGACGAATGCGTTTTTATCTAAGGGCGAATAGCGTTTTTTATCATTTTCGATTTTTTATATGCGTTTGAATCGGAAATATATATTTTATCTTTAAATTATTTTATTGTTTCAGAGAAGCGCTGCTATTAGATGTATCAAATATCGGGCACATCGCGTATGCTTATTGGTTGACCCGAAATACCTAACATTTTGATTTATTTATCGAGGTCTCCATTGCCTATATTTGTTACTAACATGAGGTTGAGCATTGCAAATAATTGCAAATACAATGTAATAATTCACGTGCATGAATACAATTAACAACGGCAAACATATGTTATTTGAAGTTGTAAAATATTTTATGCTACTCCTTCCTCCTTCATTAAAACCATGGGGAAATATATATAGTCGAGCTCAGGTCAAAATTGCTTGATCTGACTAGATATCTATCAACAAAATGGCAAACACACAACTATGCTGAATGAGTCTACTAAGACTAAATCGTTTGCATCAGCAATTACAATGTATGCAAACACGTATCATATCAAATCACAAAATAATAAATCAACATAGCAAAACTTTCCATGAACCATGTAACTAGAGTCTCTCATACTCTTTTAAACGTTACAAACGGGGGCAAACCCAACCCCACTTTCCATGAACAATGTAACTACAGTCAATCATACTCCGTAAAAGTTACAAACTGGGTCAGACTTGCGCAAAACCGCACACACAATTGTTATATCAAATTATAAAATGACAAATCAACGTAGCAAAGCTTATATGAACAATGTTACTAAGGTCTAAAATATACAAACTGATAAATCAAGCAAGGTCTGACGTGTATGCTTCAGAACAGCTCAAGACAACGTTAACAACATATTAGACACAAACAACACCTATATCCAAGCTAGAGGAGGCTTGGAGGAGAAGGTTAATCGCATTTCTGGTACCTAAATGCAGTCTTATATCGATGAAAATTACAAAGTAACTGCACGCCTTTACTGCGTGCAGAGCAAAATCAATATGGCTGTCAATACAGTTTAAAAGACAATTGTATAGAACGCCATATATGGAATACACAAGCGTATAGGAAGCCTTTCTGAACAAATATAGGCTAGTTAAAGAAACTCGCTGAATAAATATTGCTATGGCGCATAGCATTTATTTATGCTAGTCCTTTCTCCTTCATTAAAACCATGGGGAAATATATATAGTCGAGGTCAGGTCAAATCTGTTTGATCTGAATAGATATGTGTCAATACAATGACAAACACACAAATATGCTAAATGAGTCTAATAAGACTCAGCATCAGCAATTACAATGTAAACAAACAAGTATCGTATCAAATTACAAAAATATAAATCAACAAAGCAAAACTTTCCATGAACCATGCAACAAGAGTTTTTCATACTCTTTTAAACCTTACAAACTGGGGCAAACCCGCCACAAAACTAGACGCGTGGCTAAAGATACGCTTCTAGTTTGCCTACTATTTCATTATTTAGTCATAAAACATCTGATTCGATAAATCTACAGCATAACTGAATCAAATTTTAGCATATAAATTGACGGCAGGGTGGCAATTCCATGTCAACTGTCAATTCAATTATAGCTAACTAGGACTGATAGCCTATTCTGAAGTCTAGACGTAGTCAGGATAAATCGACTTTGGTGTCTCTGTTGGCATCTGTGGGTTAATTGTATCGATTCCTGATCATTGCCTTTACTTCTATTTTTTCAGTCCGCTGAATGTAAAGAACAATCTGAATGTTACTATAGATTAACTTTTAGACGCTTTTCTCTCTCTCTCTCTCTCTCTCTCTCTCTCTCTCTCTCTCTCTCTCTCCTTTGTTGCTGCATAAGACACAGTTGGTTTCTCCTATCAACAGAGGTAGATGCAAAAGGAAAGCATTTGACACTCAGGAAGAAACTCTTTCGTTTAAGGGACGAAAAATCTTTATGAATTTCGGAGAAGTTTTAGTTTATAGAAATGCAATCCTAAAGTCTCCACCTTGTCATCCTTGCAAAGAATTATATTAGTTGTATCCGTAGTTTTTAATGCGTTATTTTCAGATTGCACCAGGCCATGTCCACCAGGCGGTAATTTATCCATAAACTGCACGCTCTGCGAGTGTGCAAGTATAACACTCTTTGGAAGAGTTATGGACGACCTTCGAGCAGTAGTACAGGACGCCGATATCTATCTGGATTCTCAATTGTTTGCTCCTATTGCTAAAACTAACGATCTTGGTTACTTCAATGCATCAGGCATCTGTATAATGAATGAAAATATCCATATTTGCAAGGATGGCTATCAGAGTACAATAATTACACCAATTGAAGTCAATCTGACCCACTGGAATGCTAATACAACAATGATTAAACATGGTGAGTTTGTTTAATTTCTTGTGTGTGCATTTGTGTTCTGTTTTGTTTACTGTCTTTATTTCAATACACTGTAGCTGGTTATAAGCGTCGCCGTGAGACAGCACATGGTTTATCTTCATTTGAAATCACCGAGCCTGATTTGGTACGTGAAAATGAGGACCACTTATATGCATGGGTGTGTTAAGCATTCATAAAGCTACAGTAAGTCTAAGTAAGTTCAATTTTACCGACACTCATATGTTTTCTTTGTTAATTTTTCTTTGCTTGAATGGGCAATTAGATACGAATGCCCAGTGGCACGTCTATTTGCCTTCAAGCATTTTGTCTCATGATCGACCTGATCGACCTTAAGAACATGCATTTTATGACATGTAATTAGTGTTATACACCAGTATGTGGTATTTGTTTTTCGTTCATGCATCTAGCCAGCATCAGTTGCTCAGTTGGATGCGCATCTGTGTGGTGATCAGGAGGTCGGGATTCGATATCTGCCGGATCGGTAATATGCTTTCGTCGAGATTGGTCCTGGAATCTTTTCTGTGGTCATTCCCTCCCTTCCGCTTGTTCAAGAACGGCTGTTGACAGTTTCTGTCAAAAGATTGCGAACTGTACTTGTTAACCGCTTATGTGTTAGTCTGCACGGGAAAAGTGTGATTAGGTAAACGGTCGAGCAAAATACTAATAAATAGTGTTTAATGGGTCATTAAACTGCAAGCAGACAATCAAAACTTACCTCTTAGATTTTTTTTTCTGAATTACATACTCTTTATATTCATCATAATTTCTAAGACGGTTTATAATATAACCGCACAACAAGCTGTGAGTTTTAGCTAAATAAAAAGGATAAAGTACCTAAATGCTACTTTTCCCTGTAAGATGATAAATTTAATGTGTGGCGGTCGTAAAAAGGTATCCCTGTCCTCCATCATAGTGTAGTTTATATATTATCGTGTCGTTTGGGACAATTGATTCAATTGTTGAATTTTGAAACTATTTGAGGGTCACTTAAGAGGCCTAATTGGCCGAAACTAGCTAGTCTGGCCCAGAAAACATGTACACTCAATATTTTTTTCTGTTCTGTGGTGTATTCCTTGCTTCCAAAGGATAATATGTTCTAGAAAGGGTTACCCTTTGGAAGCAAGGAATATACGAGGGTAGACTAAAAAGTTCTGAGCCTGACCAAGAAGCATCCAAACCTTTATTACTTGATTTGACTCAAATGAGTTCAAGTTTTCCTGCAATAACGTAGAAATTCTAGACTTTGAAAATTGATACTTGCACGTTTTTGAGAAAATGGACAAAATCTGGCATCGTGGTGTCATCAAGTACCTCCATAAAAAGGGGTCAGCTCCTAAAGACATTCATGCCGATATGGTTGCTACATAAGGGAATGATGGTTCTTTGTATGCAACCGTGAAAGGTGGGCAGCAAAGTTTAAGATGGGCAAGGACAGCCTTGAAGATGATGAACGGTGTAGACGACCAACAACGGCAACAACTGAGGAAACCATCAGCCAAGTGCACAGGGCCGTGATGGATGACAATCAAATATTAACTACACTGTAATTTACCCTTTCTAGAACATATTTAAAATGTTGTTTGGTTTGATATGCGGATTTACGTCTCCCCGTCACCACTTTTTATGTCATTTTGGAGACGTCGCTTCCAATTTTGTGGGACTTTTACCCGTCATTGAGATGAAATAACAAGTAAAATCAAGCCCTGCCTCCAAATGAAACCAATAGGGTTTGTATGATAGACGATCCAACTCGCACCACTTTGTCTTGGCAGGCTTAGACCCTCTTAGGTTTACCAATACTCATGTGCGGTCGTGTTCCGCTCTGTGTGGAAGCACCATGTAGCCCCATCTATTTCTACAAGCCCCGATGGGGGCCCGACTTTACAATGTCAAAACATAGTAACGTGATGCACATAGCCTTCAGTGAGAAACCCAGTCACATATCATTTTTGCTGTCGAAAGAAACTTGAAACACGTATAAAACATACTTTGACAAAAATGAGACGTTCCGTTTAAGACAATACCGAATTAATTGTGGAGGACAATGTGGAATTCATTTCCTTCAAGCTTGTTTTCAAACGTGTACTATTTTGGTAATATCTAATAACACAATAGGTATTCAGCATGTCTTGAATTCGAACATAACTTGACATCGTCACTTGTATACATCTAGTTGCTCCGATGTTTACTGCTAATCCAGAGACAAAAATACGAATGACTGGACAGGACGTCACCTTATGCTGTTCAGCGAATGGAAATCCAATACCAACTGAATATAAATGGTGAGCTTATTGAACGATTCATCATAAATGTGCTTTAAGTAATAACTTAACGTGCTTAAAAAACACTTATAAATCTACATTCAAATGTGTTGCGGTAAATCAACCTATGTTAAGCTGCACAACTTGCAAAACGCATTTGCATTGTAATGCCGAACTGCCAAATCTAAACACCAGGATAAGTCATTAAGGATAGACTACACAATAACATATGTATGTTATGCATTTGTTGAAATTATGCCTTAAAACAGTTTATATTTTACCGTTTTAATAAGCATACAAGTTTCAGAAACGTTAACATAGCTATAAAATAGGACGTTCTACTTTCAGCTATTCTGTGGGGCCAAATTAAATAGTGGCTCATCAGTGGATAGCCTCAGTTTTGGCAATGTGCATAGAATTGACTTGCTTCATATTCAATTAATTTATGTGTCTGCAACTACGTATGAAGCAATTATGCAGCCAATGAGCATCATGACATCATGGTTAATTATTTACCTGTCAGCAGTGCATGTATGTCTGAGAGTCGAATACGCAAATTCTGAGAAATATACATACTATACGAATGACAACACACCCAGTATTTACTGAAGTTTAATTGATTGGCAACTACTCTATCAGCTCTGTCAATCTTTATTGAAGTAGTTTTAATGGACTGCATTTTTCTTAGTTTTAGTTTTTTTTTCTCGAAACGTGAACTGCTAGTAGGTTGAAAGCAGTGTCGAAGGCTGTTTTCAAAGTTATTTAAAGTCCTAATTATGTTCAAATTGCACTATGTTTGGCACAAAAGTCGCTTGAAGTCATTGATTGATACAAGTATCACATAATTTTACTTTTATTACATCCCGGCGTAAAAAAGTTTTCCCGTATGTCTCTTTGATTTATTTACAAAATCTGTTAAAACGAAGTTACGACAATGGTCCAGAATCGATACAGTAACCGTACATCTCCAATCCAAGACATCAAAGGGCGATAAAACCAACGTGAAACAACTTCATCTTATCACAAGCGGAAAGCTAACAGGACAGTTTCTTCCAGACAAAGTGGCCAAAATCGCTGCTTAGAAAAATAAAAAGAAATATTATAACAATAATAAAATAAATAAAAAAGTATAAGCAGTACATAAATGCAAAGACAAACAATGGCAATGATACACCACAACATAAGAAACGCCTTGGAATGGTCAGTATAAATGACCATTATGAAAACACGCCTTTACTAATAGATTGCAAATTGAACCGCCAAAAAGTGAAAATTTTATGATGAAAAATTGTGGTATTTTTCTTGTCACGAAAACACGCCGATACAATACATTGTAATCTTTAGCGCCGAAAAAATGATAATTTTATGATGAAAAAATAAAATGATTTTTTTTCTTATTTCTGCTCAAAATATGGAGTGTGGGTACTCGTTAGAACCGCCTCATTTTCATGATGTTATTTCTGCTCAAAATATAGATTGTGGGTATACATAAGAACCGCCTAGATGAGGCGGTTCTTACGAGTACCCACAATCTATATTTTAGAGCAGAAATAAGGCAAATATGGTTTACTCCTGTAAACCCCAGGTTTACTATATAAAAGTGTGGCAGCGGTAAAACGTCTCCCTGCCCTACATCATAGTGCAGATTATATTTTCTTGTCCTTTGGGATCATTGATTCCATTGTGGAATTTTGAAAATATCTGAGGGTCACTGGTGAGGCCTAATTGGCCGAAACTAGCTAGTCTGGCCCAGAAAACATGTACACTCCATATTTTCACTTCTGTGGTGTATTCCTTGCTTCCAAAGGATAACCCTTTTATAGAACATATTGAACTTCACTACAGCTGGTGTGTGGGAATGTGTGGCGGCGGTAAAACGCCTCCCTGCCCTACATCATAGTGTAGATTATATTTTCTTGTCCTTTGGGATCATTGATTCCATTGTGGAATTTTGAAAATATCTGAGGGTCATTGATGAGGCCTAATTGGCCGAAACTAGCTAGTCTGGTCCAGAAAACATGTACACTCTATATTTTCACTTCTGTGGTGTATTCCTTGCTTCCAAAGGATAACCCTTTTATAGAACATATTCAAGAGGGTCAAAATTATAAAGGTAGGTTTTCGTGATGTTAAATCGATTTACATGGCCACAAATCTCGCCATTTTTTCTGTAATGGAGTGGAGGAATAATTTTCATTCCGGGTGAAGAGTTTCTAGCGCATCAATGCATCTCGGAGAACATAAGCAGATGCCAATGGTCATGAACCGCTCACCTGAAATCTGAGTGTATGTGGACACATTTGGATACTGTGAAACGTTTTTGAAGGGATTTTATCATGGCAGCTATCTTAGTCATGAGACCTATCATTTTAAGGAACCTTTTTTTCCCCATCCCACAAAGGCTTCATATGAAATATGGCTGGCCCTGCTTTTGATTTTTTTTTAAATATTTTGATATCTGGGTCACCTTGGACCTAGGTGAATGTTTCTAGTTAATGAGAAACATTGACCTTCTGTAGTCATGCAGCTTCCTTAACCCGTTTAGCTCATTGCAAATACCATTTATGTTCACAAGCAATACCAGTTTTCGAAAAAAAAAGTTATTTATCACTTTATTCCCCTACAAAATCACAAGTGGCCAAATTCGACATGGTGTAAAATTGGTCAAGGTCACTCCAGTCTCATCTTTTAAATAAAGTTTAATTGGCCGGAGTACCCAATGCTACATGTACATTAAAGGCAATTTTCCCACTGGTTCCATATATGGTCATGACTGCTATCTTGGTCATGTGACTTGGACAAGATGAAAATGTTTCATTTTTTGATCATGCCATAAAGGTTTCATATGAAATTTGACTTCAATTTATCCCGCAATTTAAATGGACATTAAGTTTTAATTTTGATAACTGTGTGATACGAATGCAATATCAAGGAGTGACCTTGACACTTATGTAGCTTCATTTTTACTCATTTTAAACAATTTCCACTTGGTCCCATATACATACATATGCAATTAATTTTGAACTTGACATAAATAGGGTCAAGGTCACGACAGAGATTTCATATGGACAAGTTATAGTAGGCCTGAGGCATCACCACTACATACCAAGTTTCAAGCTAATCGGCCAACTGATTTCGGAGAAGAATGTTTTTGAAGTGTTTTTGCCAAATAAGGGTATTGCTACCATATTGGTCAGGCCACCAAACTCCTATTAATTAATTTCTATTCCCTGGTTCCCAAAATGTGTCATATGAAATTTCGTTACAAAGGACCCAGTGGTTTTTTCAGAAAAACGACGTTTAATGTTCATAACATAATGACCTTGGGCAAAGTTCAAAGACCTAGAATACTCGTGTAGTTTCCTAAATTATTCAGCTAACTGCATCTACGAATTTTCCGATCACAGCCTTAAATCGACCCAGTGGTTTCAGCGGAAATGTTGTTATAAACTGCTGACAGACAGACAAACAACTGAGCCATCATACTGTAAGCAGATTAAAAAGAGAAACGATCAGGAAGTGATTGAAGCAGATCCCAAATTCTTCCCACAATATCACTAGGGAATGAAGTCGAAACATGGAGTGACGACAGTAAACAAAAGGGGCACAGGTAAATCATGTAAGCGGCTATTTACCAAACAGACGGGACTCAGAATATTCAAACCTAACAAAAAAGAGCAATATACATAATGGGGGAAAGAATCAAAATCACCAACATGACAAACGTTTAACTGGAAGGACAAACATAACTAAAAATGAACAACCAAAAGGGGCGGGAAGAATATATAATTAGGGAAAGAATCAGAATCACCAACACAAAACATGAAGGAAACAGCAAAAGCACCGACTTGGAACGGTCAGTAAAAATTACTGGTGGGTTTAACTTAACGGGATCCCAACCCTCACTTCACTTTCACTGTGGTTCACGCAAGTATTTGTTTGGTCGGTCTGAAGTTATTCTAACTCATCAGTGAATCACCTCGGTAAACATATAAATCACAATTAAAGTCAAGTTGACTCAAGGATGTGGACTCGACAGTGAAACGCACCGAGCCATCCGGTGCTGAACACAACCCCAAAGGAACACTGAAGCAAAAGAAAACCAACAGTTGAAATCCGTTGGACCAAGCAACAGACTTATAAGCTCCGGCTCCGACCAACAAATAAATAGCTTTAAGCAAAAGCCATCACGGAGACTTAACTCTGATCCACCGGCGTGCAATTAAAGCAGAAAGCATAATGTCTGATCATGCATGCAGACTGTTGAATAGCAATTATATTCGTCTTCGACAAAGTTTACTAAAAATCAAAAGAAAGCAGAGAAACAACGAATAGGACTCGACATCATGCAATAACTGAGACGCTGGAGCAAACGAAAATCAACAGTAGGACACTGATGGCCCCGACCAGAATCAGTGCATCAGACACCAACTATCATTACTTTAAAAGAATGTCGTTAGACCGGGGTCATCACGGAATCTGATGCCCGACCAGCCGGCATGCAATTGAAAAGAGAAACATAGTTGTCAACCTTGATTTCGTTAATTTCCATGCATGCAGTCTGTCGTATAAAATTTATCTTTACTTTAAAAGAAAGTCTTTAGGCTGGAGCCATCACAGAGTCTGATGCTCGACCGGTCAACATGCACTTAAAAAGGGAAACAAAGTTATCCACCGTCATTGGGTTAGCTAACATGCATGCAGTCTGTCGTACAAAATTTATGTTGTACCAAAAAGATGGACTCCGGTTGGCCCGACCAGAGTTACTGCATCTGGCATCGTTCGTTCTTTAAGGTTAAGGCTTTTTATGTCTGCCATGGTCAAGCGGACAGAACTCCATAGCTCCACAACAAGACATAGGTTAAGTGCTTCTGGGCTGCAAATCATGGCAGTTTGTCCAACAAAAGCAAATGGAGTTGGACTGCCGGTGCCCCACCGTAGAAAATGCAGCACTGCCTGTTTTTGAAATTTAAAAGGCTGGCCGAAAAATGAGCTGAAAATGTATAGAAATCAGTGCCAATACGACTGCAAATCATGATTTCTATACTATGCTCAAGAGCGATAAGTGATTCAATAGTGCTCTTTCTTTTTGCCGCTTGAGTGAGTGAGTGTTTCAGTTTTACGTCCCACCAACAGCTAAGGTCATACGGAGACGGGACCTCGGTTTAAAGACTCATCCGAAAGTCTGGAGAAGCCCGGGATCGAACCTGCGACCCCTGGTTTACAAGGCGAGTAGCGTAACCACTCGACCACGGAGGCTTCTTTTGCCGCTTGATAATGGCCATTTGACTAAGCCTGCAAATGGAGCATGCCTATGCAGGTTTCCATGCAGGAACACACGCGGCTCAATGTTCAGAGGAAGAAGACTGGTCGCAAGTCTTACTTTCAACAATGAGACAGCATATGATATAAGATTATAATGGTAATGATAATAATAATAACAATAATAACAGTGAGAAATGACAATCATAATAATAATGATAATTGAAGCTAAACAGAAACATTGTGCATCTATTGGTATAGCTACAACATGCAGTGCTGTTTTTAGACTCTTCAAATTTGAGTAAAATGTATTAAAATGGAATAAATAGAATGAAAAAGATACATAAATATAATTATTATAGTCGTAATGAAAACTAAAGGAGAACATAGTTTTTCATAGAAGTTAACAAGCTGATTCTTGACATACTATTTACATGCTGAAAAGGAAGGTGAAGATTATACAAAGACAAAACAGGTTTTATGTACAGTGTCAGAAGATAGATCTGAAGGGAAGATTATATTGAAAGGGAGAGAATAGACCCTTAATATGCTTTCTTCTTCTTCAAATCCAGCTTTGACGTGTTTTTTTTTTCAGATATTTTTTTTTTTTTTTTTTTTTGGTGGGCATTGCCGAAGGTAAACATTTGTTAATACAATAGATACTAAAAATAAGATCAAACATGTGGCTAAAATGGTTTGATTTAGTTTTGGAACCAGGGACCGAATTTCTTATTAAACAAACAAACAAGCAAACAATATATTGTTACTCATGTATAAAGGTGTTGTCGTTGGCCAGCTGTAACAATTGATGTGAAAACTGTTGATTCATTGAAAGACTTTTCTTTTGTTGAATACAAAACTGGTTTGAAGTTAGGCTGATCATACCAATTGTTATTAATATCATGTGTTGACAGATGGTTAATATGTTTGGTTGGACAAAAGATCCTAAAATGATTTGTAAACAAAGCTGACAAACAAGTTGTTTATGCAAGTGGCTAATTAATAAAGTTATTGAAATGTGCAAACACTAGTTCTTAAATACAAAGGGGTGCATAAAAGTTTGGATAGGTAATTATGGAAACATGACTGATTGCCTCTGGTGTGAGACAGATTTGTTAATATCTTAATTGCTTTTAACACCCTATTGCTAATTGGTCCCTGGTTTTCATGAGAAGAAAAGAAACAGAAAAAATAGAAAAATGCATCATTTATTGTTATCACCCATGGCTGTGGCGGTTTGACAAATGTTGGGAATAAATCACATGAAATAAAAATGTTTCAAAATTAAATTTAACCGTCTTTATACGGAAAAAACAAAACTGGTCAGTGGTAAGTGCAGGCCAAGATCAGGAGCCTATGAATGTGGCATCTTATCCGGGCTTTCAATGTTTGCAGAACATTGAACCATTTTCTTTATAAATTTTTGAAAGAGTCTGAACCAGACACATCTAAATTTCGAAATTGACTCCTGTTGCGAATCTTAAGACAATCCCTACTATTTATTCCTTTCTCCCTGTTCATCAAGTCAAAAACAAAAAGACAAAATTTGTTTGACATTTTTATACAAATGGATTCACGAGCTTAACTTGCAGCCCAGATCAGACTGTCCCTTATTTGTTATCAATGTCTACACAGTCACTGTCATCTTGCCAGTAAAATGGGTTGCCATCCAGGGTCTCTTGGCATAAAAATCGACCTATTGTATTGGCAATAAAGCATGTGATGGAAGCATGACCAGAGGTCTTGTACTGTGCTTTTCATTCGATTGCTCTCGACAAACTGAGTCAGCGCACATTACCATAGAAGAGGAAGCAATGAACAGGAATCGATACAATTAATAAAATTAAAAAATGAGTTCCTTTAAGAGCAATGAAAACATTCATAAGAAGATTTGTCATACTACGTAGTTTCGGCTAATAAAGCCTCATCAGTGACCCTGTAATGATCCGGCAAAGAAAGCCAGAGGAAACATATTGCAATTTTGCGAATTTCGAATAGGCAGTCGTTTCAAAGACTGATGTAAATCAAAATTGGGTCGAAATAATTAAAAACCTGTCTAAACCAATAATTTATTTCTGATTTCTCAGAATATTCACGCTGATCTCAAAGGACCAAAAGTAAAATATAAACTGCACTATATAACCCACAGCTCCCATCAAAGTCACCATAGGGAAAGAAACACAAACACGAAACAACAGACCCAATGGAAACATCAACAGCGGAAAGCCAAAAGGACAGTTACTTTCCCAAAAAATGGCCAATAGGCTATCCAACATAAAATAGTATAAGCGATACAAACACCCAAAGACAAACCATAACAAAAATAAACCGCGACATAAGAACCGCTTTTGAACGGTCAGCGGAAACGAATTCCACTGGGGGCTTAAATCAATTCTCGCTTCCGTCGCGATTTAGACAAATAATTTGTTCAGTGCGCATGAAGGCATCCTAACTCATCAGTGCAACATCTCCGTGAACACAAAATATCAAACAACCACAGGGATGAAACAACGGTGATGACTCGCAAGAAACCACTGAAATGCTGGAGAAAAAGAAAACCAACAGTAAGACTCCGATGGGCCCAACCAGAGACAGAGTATTAGGCTCCAACCGACGTTACATTGAATTAGATCGCACTTATTCTCGGTAAGGCTTTTACACTGGAACCGTCATATAATCTGATGCCTGACCCACCGGCGTGCAATTAAAGAGGGAAGCAAAGTTGTTAACCGTGATTGGGATAACAACCATGCATGCAGTCTGTCGTATAACATTTATGTTTTACCCATTTTTTTATATCGAATAATGATTTTACGAAATTGGGTGCCGAAGTCATTGCGGTTATATATTTTTTTCTGAATTTATACACTATTCGGGTTCCGATAGATCTTGTTGCAGAAGAGATTTAAGTCCCATGTTGAATTTTGAAACTAAATCAAAATTAAGTTTATAAAATTTTGAAAAGACTTTGCGTTGTTTATGGTACCGATAACCCTGATTAGGAAGTTTAGCCGTTAACAATTTAGTTCGAGTGTTGAAGTCAGTCAGTTACATGACTACAAACTCTGTCAAATCCAATTAGTTGCGGAATATAAACGCCATAGGATGGCGCACGAGGAACATCATCATCCAAAAAAGGAAAATGTACAATCTCAAAATCAAAATCATCGCGTTTATCATAAATTTTGCAGGAAACAAACCCATCTACAATAGATAGATGCAAATCAAAAACGGGGCCTCGGAATCAGAAGAACTTGCTTTATTTAACTGAAGTTCTGGGGGGGGGGTAAATTTGACTAATCAAACCATCGAAATAGTTATTATCAATACAGTTCAAGATTTATTAAGCAAGCACCTAAGGAACAACCAAAATATGCTTGCTTAAGACATGTGCTTGCTTAAAACAGATGAATTTTAATGTTATTGCCTTTTTTGGCTTGTTTAAGACAGGTTGCCTGCTTAATAGAGGTGGCCACTATGACAGGTTTAACTGTATTTAATAAATCATCCAAATATCTAGAAGTGGCGCTATAAAATTCAATGACTTCAGACTGGTTTCCAGCAAAAATGGACATCATGAAGTCTCTCTCATAACAAAACAATACAGATCAGCCACAGGTGGTGCGCAATTTGTACCGTTCGTAATACCCACAGCTTGTCTAAATAACTTAGTACCAAATCGTATGTAAATATTGTCAAGTAGAAAGGTGTGAGCTTCACACACTTTCTGACATGACCATAAAGTATAATTTTTATGCTCTTCGGAAGTGAAAAAAGCATTTCTTACATTACATGCAAGATAGAGGGAGTCTTCCCTATGAAATGTCCATTCAATAAAATCATTAAGTTTTTCTTTTATAAGATTATGAGGGAGTGTAGTATAAAGGGTGGAAAAATCAAAAGTAGACAGACTTGAAGTACGAAAACGCCTGGATTTCAATTTATTTAAAACTTCATTAGATTTTTATAGACCAAAACAGATTTCTACCTGATCTTTCGAAGACTTTGTCACAGTATATGTATTTTATCACATGTTTTTTGATGGCAGTAAAACATGAAGTTAATAATTTTGAGAGTTCAGTGGTGGAACAAGAGCTTGAATTTGCAATAAAACGTGTTTTGTATGGTATTTTATGAAGTTTAGGCAAACCAATATAACGCAGGAAGCTTGTCTTGGCCTTCTGTAACAGACAGCAAACTTGTCGGCTGAATGACAAATGTGGTCATCAACTAAAGCCCTCTCTACAGCTAAAGGCTGATGTTCATAAGCCCTAGTACCAACAATTTCTTGCATGCCAGAGAGGCTAGCCTCAGTAGCTCAGTCGGATGCTGCGGGTTCCATTACTGCCGGGTCTTGTCTTTGGTCATCCTCTCCCTTCCGCTTATTTACGACATTAGCCGCTTATGTACATGTATATACCTGCACAGTAGGTGTGGTTAGTTAAAACACCGGCTCAGTATGACTGTTGTAGTGTTGTATTAAACATCAAAATGATTTGCAACTGACCGACCATTGCTGTCAGACAAATATATGCTCCACTAGCAAGGTCCACTTGTGTTTAGGCCCACTTGTGTTCACTGCACTAGTCAGTTGTAGCTACTGCTCTCCTACTTACTGAACAAAACTATGTAAATGATCATTAGCTTTGGCTTGCCTCTATTGATGTTTCCATTAGGGTATGTTGTTTCATGTTTGTGCTTTTTTCCCTTTGGTGTCTCTGATGGGAGCTGTAGGTTAATTGTATCGATTCCTGATCATTGCCTCCACTCCTACTTTGCTAAAACCGTGCACTGTAGGGACCTGCTAATGGCTTAGCATTACTTTGGAACTCGAACGGTCATTGCCAATTTTATCCATACTATCATCTGCAACCAACTTGCGCAAAGGAGGGGACCGGTGATTAAAAATGACCGCATCAATTTTATATCACATCTAAATTGCCTTACCCTACAAGTGCCAACCTTGTTCCTACCAAACTATCTATTTCGAATGTTCCCGACCCATCCAGCAACTAACTGCTTATTCCATACCAAACTTGTGCACACAGCATATGTTGTGCATGCATGCTTGCATACCAAATTTGGTATATGGCTTTGTGCCGTTGGTTGATGTTTCGTCTGATTTTGTGTGTGCCTCCGTGTTATTTTCTATGGGTGATTTGAGACGGCTACGTTCTTAAATTGTGGCCTTTATAGAGTGACATTTCCTTACTAGTTTCTGTAATTCACACATCTGTTTCAGCGTGTAAAAACTTGTTGCAAACACAATATAGTTAGTTTAGTCAGGGTAAGTACATCCAGGATGTTTTTCATAATCACCCGTCCATTGTTCAGCACTGTCGATCAATTTCAGCTTTTCAAAATACTTGTCCTTGCCACAGTTCTAATTTCTGAAAATATTTCATTTTTAGCAAGCCTGATCGAAGGTCATGGTGAGCTTTTGTGACCGTGAGATGTCCGGCGTCATCGTCCGTCGTCCGTAAACTTTTCTTGTTAACACTCTGGAGGCCACAGTTTTGATCTTATCATTATCAAACTTGGTCAGAATTATCATCCTGACAATATCTCGGTCAGGTTCGAATATGGGTCATATCAGGTCAAAAAGTAGGTCGGTATGTCGAATCATAGAAAAACTTTGTTAACACTCTACAGGCTACTGTTAACTATTTCCTCTATATAACCTTCCTTATTTCCCTTATTTCCCTATGTTAAAAAATAGAAGTAAACAATGATCAGTTTACTTGCAGCCTCTGTAGTATAATGGTTAGAACTTAGGAGTCTGATTCAAAGGGTTAGGAGTTGAAATCCCAGACGAGCATCATATTTTTTTTTCTTTCTATTCTTTTTTCGTTTTAAAACGAATAAACAATTCATATCCCCCTGCACAAAACGTTGTTAGGGGGTTGGGATATTGCATTGGTTCCATACATACATACATACATACATACATACATACATACATACATACATACATACATACATACATACTCTTGTATGCTTTTAAATACACAACTAGACATGCATGTGCACATACATGCATTTACACACTAGCTCTGAACTGTCTGTTGCAAATAGAGCAACAGAGGCTAGAGGAAGACAGCTCTGTTGGTGATGCCTTAGCTCTGGCTTTGCGCTGTGCACGTTTCTGCTCAGCTTCACTGATTCTTTTTGCCTCATATTCATTTGCACACCTTTTGATGAGCCACTTTGCTCTGTCCTGTGCAATTTGTTTCCACGACTCTGTTGGAATGTTGAAGTCCCTGCGGGAGGCTTTGAGGGTGTCCTTGTAGCGCTTCATCTGACCGCCTTGGGAGCGTTTGCCAATTTCTAGTTCTTCATAGAGAATTTTGCTTTGGCAAACGTTCCTCAGGCATTCTGGTAACATGGCCTGTCCATCTTAAATGTGTTAATTTCAGAAGAGTATGTACACTTAGCATCCCTGTCCTGTTCAGGACGTCCGTGTCTGGAATCTTGTCTTGCCGCTTACTCTTTAAGAGTTTTCTAAGACAGCTAGTATGGAAGTGATTCTGTCTTTTGTCGTGCCGTTGGTAAACTGTCCATGTTTCACATGCATACAATAGTGTTGGCAGCACCACAGCTCTGTAGACTTTCAGTTTTTTGTCAAGTCTGATTCCACTTCGATCCCAGACACTACCACGTAGTCGGCCTAATACTGCACTAGCTTTGACAACCCTGGCACTGGCTTCATCATCAATGTACACAGCTCTTGACAGTGTGCACCCAAGTTAGGTGAACTTGGCTACCACTTGCAATTTTTGACCTTTCACTGTGAATGTGGGCTCTTGGTAAGGCTTACCAGGTGCTTGCTGATAGACTACATTAGTCTTTTTGATGCTGATTGTGAGCTCATATGTATTACATGAGTATTAGTTATGTTACATACCCCCACCAAACACACACACACACACACACACACACACACACACACACACACACACACACACCTGCATGTATGCACTATTGCACTCACACATGCATGCATGAACACACATGAATGCATGCATGCGCACACTCACACATGCATGCATACATGCATGTAGACATGCATGTACACACATGCTCAAGCATGCATGAATGCACATTTGCATCACGCATACATGCATGCAAGCACAAACACATGTATGCGCACGTGCATACTTGCATGCATACTTGCATGCACACATGCATTCACACATGCAAACACACACTTGTGCATGCACATGTGCATCACACATGCATGAATCAAGGCATACACACATGCAAGCACGCATGCAATCACGCATACATGCATGCGACCACAAGTGCATACACGCATGCATGAATGCTTCAATGCACACACATGCATGCATGCATATTAGCACACATCATGCATGCATGCACACACAATTTCTCGAAGGCACGCATGCACATTGCCCATGCATGCACGTGTGCATGCACACACTCATCCATACATACACAAACTAAGGCATGCATATGCACATACATGCATTCAAACACTCATGCATGCATGCGGCCCCCGCCCGTCGGGGCTTGAAAAACAGATGGGCTGCATGATGCTTCCACGCAGAGCTGAATCCGATCTGCACATGAGTACTGGTAAACAACTTAGAGGATCTAAGCCTGCCCAGGCAAAGTGGTGCGACTGTCGGACCGTCCATGCTTATAAACCATATTGGTTTCATTAGACGCCGGGGCTTGAGATGTCATTTCATCTCAATTGCGGGTAAAAGTCCCACACAATTGGATGCAACGTCTCAAAATGGCCTTTACAGTGTTGACGGGGACGTTAATCTCAAATAAAACAAAACAAAATCATGCTCAGCACACTCAGCATGCATGCACACACACCCGGATTCACACATGCTCACATGCATGTATGCACACACACATACACACATACGCTCATGGATACATGTGCAATCATACATGCATGCAAGGATGCACACGTGCATGCATGCAATCATGTACGCACACATGTATGCACGCACACACTCATGCAAGCCTGCATACACATACTCAGGCATTGCATACACACACATGTATAGATGCACGCACACTCATGCATGCATGCACCCACAAATGCACACACCCATGCATGCATGCAAACACATCCATGCATGCACACACTCTGGCATGCATGCACACATACATGCATTCACTCACTCATGCATGCATGCATACACATGCTGCATGTATACATGCATGTACACATGCATGCATGCACACATAGATATGCATACATGCACTCAATCGTGCATGCACACACTCATGCATGCATGTACACACACATACGCTCCTGCATACATGCATAATCATGCATGCATGCAAGGATGCACACGTGCATGCATGCACGTATGCATGCATGTCTACATGCATGCATGCAGATACACACTAATGCGAGCATGCATGCACAACATATGTTGTGTGCACAAACACTCACACATGCATGCACACACACACACACAGTCACACATGCATGTATGCACAAACACATTCAGGCATGCATGCACACACAAATGCATACATGCACACAAATGCATACACACACACACACACAAACGCATGCATGCATGCACTCACACATAATTTGTTCAACTTAGGCCTCTATAGACGAGCAATGTTGCCTTCTGGCAACTCTTGATGAAGGGTTTCACTCTACTTGCCCTATCAGTAAGCAGGGCTAAACAAGACATAACCGGTTCCTAGCTCATTGTTGTGTTGCAATAAAAATATGGCACCAGTATACATTGCTATTGTAAGAATAAAATAAAATCCTGCCCCCCCCCCCCCCCCCACACACACACACACCTTGCACAACCCCTTGTCACGCTGATTCATTGATAGACTGAGCCTGTTCACACACAACCTCTTATCCCCATGCAGCAAAACCCATTGTCACAGCCTCACCGCCCGCACCCGTACCCAACCCCCCCCCCTCCGCACAACCCCTTGTCACCAAACAACCTATTTTTCTCTCGTCGGGCCTACCCGAGTTTTTGCTCCAGCAGTTCAGTTATTTAGTGCTGTCAAGTCATCGTCGTCCTTTTATCTCTGTAGTTGTTTGTTCTCGAAGATGTAGCACTGATGAGTTAGAGATCCTTCATGCAGACTGAATGAATTATTTGTCTACAGCACGACGACAGACCCATGGCCGAGGATTATAGTCACGTCAATTAAGCCCCAACCTCCACCAACACCCCGCCCCCACCCAGTAAAACACTTTTTGTTGGCAGTTCCAATGCGGTTATTCTGTAGTGTGTTTTATTTGTTGTAGTTTGTCTTTGCATGTATGTATTGCTTAGATCTTTTTATTTTGGATAGCTGTTTGGTCATTGTGTGAGAAAGTAACTGTCCTTTCGGCTCTTCGCTAGCGATGGTTTCATCACGTTTAGTTACCTCTTGTTGGTGTCTCTTACCCTTTAGTGTCTCTGATTGGAGGAATGAGATTCTCGTATCGATTCCTGATCAATGACTTCACTTTTATTTTGTACGCGCATGCACTGATGGCGTCACAATGAGGGACTCTATCGATGAGACATGGCTAAGGTCATATGAGCCCGAGGTACAAGCACAGTCTGCAGAATGAGATACCCGGCTTCACATAGACCTGCAAAATTCAGTCGAAAACAAGGAAACGTCAAAAGCTTGCAATTTTGCTTTTGACAATCGATGTATTTTATCAGCTCATTGCCCCGGTTAAACAGACCGGTAACGAACTGTAAACGAACTGTATCAAAACTATTTCCTAAAAGACATTTTTCGGCCTGCTATAAGAACGCTATGACAAACGCCCTATACTACTTGGTGATAATTCTATGCCACATGAACGCTTAGATGTTACGTCATTGATTAACCAGTGCAACTGGAAATTATCAAGATCCTGCTTTAAGTCGCGGTGACTTTTACCTGGTTCCCAAGCTTAAAGAGCCAGTGACCGGAATTCGATTAGACACATATAAGAATGAAGACACCGTAGCCATTGAGGTAAGACTATCAGCTCCGATTGCCTAGCAACGTGGATCAGCAGGCTGCCAAGGAGATGGGAGTCTGTGATTGGACGCGGCGGACAATGAAGAATTTTATGTGTGTTGACTAAATGCTTCAGTATATATTGATAATGTAAGTATTGTATCACTAATTTTGGCATGATCCTCGTATGCGTCGCATTTAAGAGCCGCAATGTATTGCCTCACATTGCAGAATCTTCAATGAAAGCATTGTTGCACATTTTTAACCAAATGAAATATACTGCAGGTATAAGGATGAAACGGAACTAGAGAATGAAGGTACAAATGGAACGCTCATTCTAACAGTTCTTACACCACAAGATGCCGCTGTATACAAATGTACAGCAGAAACAGATGCGGGCGTGAGTCAGTCTGCTGATGCAGTACTTGCAGTTGAAGGTGACTATTAAAGTATTCAATATCGTGTTTTTCTTTTCGAGTTTTCTGATTTCTAAATGTTATCCGTATCTTATCCATTAAATATAATTAAAACATCTTCTCTTAACATTTGTGTGTTGTTTTTATTTGGTTTGGTAACTTGAACAGTTAATTGAACCCGTTTCAAAATCAAGCAAGAAAGAAAAACAATACGTAGTAAAGGCATAAACAAAGAAGACAACCATCCAAACTCACAGGAATCAATGATATAGACTATAGGTACACCTAATCACACAGAACAGTACATGCACTATAAAACAATGCCATTTAGCATATAAGAAGCCGCCTGAGGCTGTCAGCAGATATCAAGTATGAGAGATATGAACTCTGTCGTATATAACCATCATTTGCAATGCAGCTGTATGAAGATTAAATAAAAATGTTCGCAAATACCTTTATATAGCACAGTAAATGTTTAACAAATTCAGTGACAAAGAAAACATTACCGCGTGTACTTTTCTTAAAATGACACCATTTGATGTCAGTTGCCAAATAGTGAATACTTAAAAACACATTTCATTTAACATTTTCTTAATGAAGTCAATTTCGCTCTTTCTCTGTTTTAAATAAATTACTCTGGGTTTACATTTGAGAGAATTCTGTCCGGCTACGTATCATGGATAAGCTGTTGATAAACATGCATTTTTTTCAAGTTCAAATTTTCTATTTATTTTCTAAGGTAAAAGTGCAGACACGTGTGGTGATCTGATGTCCAAATCGGAAACTCTTCCACCAACCTGCTATGTCGCAGGAGACACAACAAAAAATTCGACAGTTGACATCAAAACTTGCGGGAAAGGAAAATGCATTTCAGCGACACTGATAGATAATGGTACTTGTAGCGACTGGTGGCCTACACACTGTTGTGACGCCGATGAGACTGAACAAATAGACATCAGCTGTGATGGCTTCTCTTATAAAGCAACAAGAATAAAATCTTGCAGGTGCCAAATGTGCATTGATAAAACTACTATATCAGGGCGAGCATTTGGTCGTATTAATGGAACTGTCGACCCGTTACAACTGGGAAGTATTTACGTAAATGGAGAATCAAAAGGTCGCACAACAATGTCTGGCTACTTTAGGTTTGATGTAAGAAGCGACACTAAACGAGCAATAATTACTTTCAAAGATGACTTGTTTGGCATATTGGTGGATCACATAAAGATAGTAAATATCGAAGAAGGCGTTGACACACAGATTTTAGCTATAATACCGCATAGGCCAAAACCTGTGGCGTTTAATTCAAACATTGGTACAGATATCTTGCTGGGCAGTGATAATAATAGCATTCCGCCTGCTGGCAGCATATCTATTCCGGAAAACGCTTTAGTGACTGAAGACGGAAACATGTTCAATGGAAAAGCAAATATAGCTATCCACTACATGGATCCAAGGAATTTGGACGATGTCGTTGAGGCAAGCGGTGAATTTGTTTACAATTCACCAAATGGAGACAAAATGCCACTACGCACGTATGGAACATTTCTCGGAAGCATGACGGATGACCAGGGAAATATTTTATTAAGTAACAAACCATTCGAAGTTTCTCTTGATTCATCACTTTTTAATATAAGCCAAGATAAACATGGGAATGCAGATGTAGCGCTTTGGCACTTTGATCAAAACAAAGGGGTCTGGATAGACCAGGGTAAAATGCAGTTTGCTCCAGGAAGTGCAGGACGCAGAAAGCTTCTCAACAACGTTGTGACAGGTTCATTTAGTGTTCCGAATATATCGCCTATGGACCCGTATTCATATTCGTATCATACCGCGACTATTACGCGTATAGTAAACAGATACTGGTGGGGAAACAAAGACAAGGTGATATACGAAACAAGGCAAGTAAAGGATTCCAAAATTAAGGATGGTGTGTGTTTTGTAAGCGTTTCTGTCTATAAAGATTTCACTTTGCGGGAACCCGTTGACAGCGGCAGTGCTTCTATTACAGCGTATTCTCAAGAGCTTCCAATAGAGGGCTCATCATACCTTGGAATTGAAACACGATCAGTTGACCGTTATGGTCATGCATGCCTAATGGTGTTCTGTGACAAGCTTGTCTTTATTTATGCTGAAAAAGATGGAACACGACTCATACCAGCTCAGCATGCGCTCCCAGATGGGTATCCTGTTTATAATATGTCGCAGGCTGACAGACTTGTTAAATTTGAATCACGTGATTTTAATATTGCATTTGACTGTCCTCCTGGTCAGTTATGTAAAGGCCCAATGTACCCATATCCAAATGGAGGTAATGCAAGATGCAGGCAACGTCATTCGGACGGCAGCTACCGTTTCAATTTTGCACCGTTCACTAAGGAACCATCCTTATCACTTGCTGTAGGCTCTAAAATGTGTATGATAAAATGATGTCATGGTACCCGGTTTCGCCTGCCAAGAAAACGTTTCGCAGCTGTTTCATCAAGATTCAAGTCAAGGTATACATTTTACATGACTTTGTCTGTGAACTGGAGAACATCAAAGAGTGCAAGATTGCATTTGCGTCTAATGACTGCGATAGGCCTGTACGTTGGTGCAGTTGTATACGAATCTTTGGTCAATCGTAATGGAACATCTACTCTTCGAAACAAACATTCTCGTCGGGCTGCAAATATATATACAGGAAGAAATGAATCATTGATTTTCGCATTTGCTGACTTGTACCTCTTGCTGTGCTCCAGCTAAAATATATTAAATTTAGTATAATTTAAAATAATCTTGGTAATATTAGCAGAGTATCCTTTGACACATTTAGCTTCATATGGAAAATTGCATTGATAAACAGAAATAAAAAGTAATTTTCTAACGAGGGGGCTCTTCATGTTGTAAGTGCATCCGCTTACGGTTGTGTATAATTAATACTATTTAATTAATTTTCATTAATTGTACCTGTTGCACATTCATTACATCTTGTTGGGCAGAAGGACCTAGTTGATGTGCTGTTTGTGATTCGTTATGTTTTCCTTTTTGTTTTCCTCATTGTTAGTTACTCATCCTCGTGGTGCTATTTGGAGGCTGTAATCTTTGATTGTGGCTTTTTCTGGGCATCTATTTCTATAGTTGTTTCAAAAGTTAGAGGATCTTGTCTTGTTTATTCTAAATGAACCACGGGTCCCTTCTTGTTGTATGTGCTTATGGTTATGTATTATTTATTTATTTATTTATTTATTTAATTTTCATTAACCGTGCCTGTTGCACCTTGTTCGCCTCTTGTGGGAAAGAGGGAGCTAGCCGTTGTGCTGTTTATGATACGTATTTTTTTTTTCCTTTTTCGTTTTCCGCATTGTTAGTTACTCTTCCTCTGTGTTCTATTAGTGGGACGCAATTTGCGTTATGCCTTTTCCTGTTTTGATATATCAACGCATAGAACGGCTGTTATAGAACATTTACTGACCTGCAATTTAAAAGAGTGTTTGATGGTACTTGTTGTTTTTGGCTTCCGTCAGGTGAGCTTTTGTGACCGTGACATGGCGTCGTCGTCCATTGTCCGTCATGCGTCGCGCGTCATCCATGCATAAACTTTTCTTGTGAACAATCTTGATGCACAATTGTGCTCCAATCATCTTCAAACTTGGTCAGAATGATTATCATAGTAGGTCAAATCATAGAAAATATTGTGAACACTCTAGAGGCCTCAGTTTGGATTCGACTATCATCAAGCGTGCTCAGAATGATCGTGTTGGCAATTCCTGGGACAAGTTCGAATAAGGGTCATGATTGGTCAAAAAGTAGGTCAGTATGTAAAGTAATAGAAAAACCTTGTGAACACTTCAGAAGCCACAGGTATAACTCAATCATCATCAAACTTGCTCAGAATGATCACTATGACAATATCTCGGTCAAGTTCGAATAAGGGTCATGTAAGGTCAAACTATACGTCAGAAGGTCAAATAATAGAATTGCCTTGTGGACACTCAGTAGGCCACTGTTGTGGTCCAGTCACCATCAATCCTGCTCAATTTGATCATCTTTATGGTATCTCGGTCAAGTTTTAATATGGATTATTTCAGGTCAAAAAGTAAGTCCGTAGGTCGTATGTTATAACAAACTTGTAAATACACTTGGGGCCACAGTAATGGCCCATTTATTATCAAACATGATCAGATAAATCATCATGACAATATTTAGGTCTTGTTCGAATATAAATCATGTCGGATCAAAAAGTAGCTCAGTATGTAAAATAATAGAAAAATCTTACGACCACTCTTGAGATCACAGTTGTGGTCCAATCACCATCGAACTTATCCTCTCGCATAAGGAAGTGTTGAGGGGATATAGGATTTGTCCCGTACGTAAGATTGTATGTGAGTTTGCACATACGTGCATACATACGTAGGTACGTACTTTGTCATCGCTCAAGCGCCTACATTGGTTGGTTTTAATACACCTTCATACAAATATCTGGTCTGATAATAAATCAAATGAGTATTACTCTCAAAGTCCTAGGTTCAAGGTCGAGGTCACTGTAGCTAGTTTTAGGAACAGTGTGTCATCCTTCTTGTGCCTACATTCATTGAAGGATTAAATGTACCTTCACACAAATGTTGGGTGTGATAATATTTCGAGCAAGTTCGATTTTTAGGATCCTGGGCTCAAGGTCAAGTTCACTAAAGCTATTTTAGACACACTTTGTCAGCACTCATAGGCATACATTTTTGATGGATTTATAATACAGAAACGTTGTGTATGATTATATCTCGAGCAAGAGCGACTTTCAGTGTGCTTGGCTCAAGAACACAGTCAATGTAGTTATTTTAAGAAAAAAAATCTTTATGGCTGTACTGCCTTCATTTATTGATCGATTTTAATAGACCTTCATATAAAAAATAGAAGTGAAGGCAATGATCAGGAATCGATATAATTAACCCACAGCCCCCATCAGAGACACCAAAGGGGAAAAAGCACATACATGAAACAACCAGACCCCAACGGAAACACCAACAGCGGAAAGTCAAAAGGACAGTTACCTCGCCACAAAACGGCCAATTGGCTATCCAAATCAAAATAATATAAGCGACACAAACACTCAAAGACAAACATTAACTGCGGCAGAAGAATCGCCTTGGAACGTTCGGTGGAACGAATTCCACGGGGGGGGGTCTTAAATCGATTATACGTGGCCACAATCCTCGCCCATCTTGTTTGATGATTTATCAAGCTAGTTTCACTTTCACGATCACTGTTGCTATTTTTAGAAAGAAAAACATATGGTTCAAGTGCTACATTTATGAACAGATTTGCTGAAATGAACATGATAGCCACAAGAGCTATAACATATTCAAAACTTAAAATGAACTCCACTCACAAACAGCTAGATTGATTTTGAAAGAATTTCGCAGAATTTTCCTAAGGTCACAGTCAACCAAAATAGCTAAAATTCTCCACTTCGCCTTAATATATAACTTACCATTTCATTTGTTCAGTCTGGATCAGGTGAGCGATCCAGGGCATCATTGTCCTTTTGTTTTCATCTTCTTCTCCGTCTGCTTCTTTATCATCAGTACTGTTATCATTGTTATTATCATTGCGATATTGTCAATAAAGTTTCGATCGAATTAAAAAAACTGACTTTCAATATTACATAAGCGCATGTACCCCAAGTTGTATATGATAGCTTTTGTTTTAACAATATTTTTAGGGCCCCGCACTGAAAGTGTGGGTGCCCTATAGTAATCACCCTGTCCGTCCGTCTGTCTGTCTGTCCGTCTGTCCGTTCACAAATTTTCCTACTCCTCTGATAGCGCTGCCGTGGCCCTAGGCATTTTCACTGACAGCTCTAGTTTAGAATAAATTCACATGTATACATCGCATAATAGTATATGGTACAGGATTTGATAAAAAGCTAGAAGCTTATATAAATCATCTCCTGAAATATAGCATAGCTTTAATTGATAGGATTGAAAGCTGCTAAATATGACACGCAGTTTTGAATAATCCGCTACATATTTAGAATATTTTGCCTGCATATTAACGGGAAAATATATATAAATTATTTACGTATTTGCGTCACTATCTTTTAAATATTCCTTAAGACAAATCAAGGTGACGTCTCTTTTCCAGTAATTGATGTTTGTATTTCGGTGTTGAAAAACACGGATGCTATGCTTGCATTTGGTCGCCAGTTAAGCTTGTTTGTTTTGCGTGTGTGTGTGATGGAGTAAATATTATATGACACTAATAAATAAGCACGGTTTTCAATAAGTATGGTTTAAAAATGCCTCGCCCATCGAAATTGCCATAGGAACACTTTTTTTCGGAACTCGGGTCAGTGCATTGCTAAAATATCCGAAAATGTGTTTTAGGTTGAGAATACTTATGATGTAAGAATCATCTTGAAGAGTCATCTTCAAACAGCAACGGGTAGCGAATTCGGAACATATGATGCTGGTCCTGTGCCAAATCCAAATTCAACCGACTTGTCCAACAGGGCTGCTTGTCTAGAATTTAGATGCCCCGGATATGTAAAGAATGGGACCAGAGAGATCTATAATCAACCAACAGTTTTGACGGGAAGACTTGTAACAGCTAATAAAACGATCGCATGTAAACCAAGGTAATGAATAACAATGATATTTTCTAAAAAGTAGAAGTAAAACAAAGATCAGGAATTGATACAATTAACTTACTCCACCCATAAAAGACACCAAAGGGAAAGAAATACAAACATTAAGCGACAAGACCATAATGGAAACCTAAACAAAGGAAGGCCATAAGGACAGTTACTTTCCCACAAAATGGCCAGTTGGCCATCCAAAATAAAAAGACAAAAGTGATACACACAGTAAGTAACAAACAACAACATAAATAAATCGCCACAGAAGAGCCGCCTTGGAACGGTCAGTGGAAGATTTCCACTGGGGGCCCAAATCGATCCTACGTGGCCACAATCCTCGCCCTTACTTCCGTCGCGATTTAGACAAATAATTTGTTCAGTCCGCATGAAGGCCACCTAACTCATCAGTGCAACATCTCCGTGAACACAAAAATCAAAGAACCACAGAGGTGAGACAACGGTGAGGACTCGACAGCAAGAAACCACTGAAATGCTGGAGCAAAAGAAAACCAACAGTTAGACTCCGATGGGCCCGACCAGAGACAGAGCATCAGGCACCAACCAAAATTACCTTGAGTTAGATCTCTCTAATTCTCAATAAGCCTTTACGTTGGAGCCGTCATAGAATCTGAGGCCTGACCCACCGGCGTGCAATTAAAGAGGGAAGCAAAGTTGCCAACCGTGATTGGGTTAACTACCATGCATGCAGTCTGTCGTATAATATCCATGTTGTACCCAATCTTTTTATATCGAAGGATGATTTTACGAAATTGGGTGCTGAAGTCATTGCGGTTATATATTTTTCTGAATTTATATACTAAGTCACCATAAAATTCGGGTTCCGATAGACCTTGTTGCAGAAGAGATTTAAGTCCAATATTGAATTTTGAAATTAAATCAGAATGGCGTCTATAAAACTTTGAAAAGGCTTTGCGTAGTTTATGGTACCGATAACCCTGATTAAGGAGTTTAGCCGCCAACAATTTATTACGAGTGCTGAAGCCAGCTACATGACTACACACTCTAGCAAATCGAATTAATTGCGAAATATAAACTCCATAGGATGGCGCACGAGGAACATCACCATCAAAAAAAGGAAAATTCACAACCCCAAAACCAAAGCCATCGCGCCTACCACAAACCTTGCACGAAACAAATCCATCTACAATAGACAGATGCAAACCCAAAAATGGGGCCTCGGTATCAGAAGAACCCGCCCTATTTAACTTAAGCCCCGGGGGCAAACCCGACCGACCAAACCACCAAAACAGGCATTATCAACACCCAACAAACCATCCAAACATACAGAAGTGGAGCTAAAAGCCGCAACAATTTCAGATTGGTTATCAATGGAAAGCGACAAAATGAAGCCTCTTTCATAACAATACAAGAACAGATCAGCCACAAGAGGTGCGCAATTAGTACCCATCGGAATACCCACAACCTGTCTAAATAACCCAGTACCGAATCTAACACAAACATTGCCAAGCAGAAAGGTGAGGGCATCACACCCCCCCCCACCCCCGACAAGACCAAAGTGCACAACCCCCACGCCCCCCAGAAGTGAAAAATGCATTTCCGACATTACATGCAAGACAGAGAGAATCTTCTCTGTGAAAAGCCCATTCAATTAAATCATTAAGCTTTTCCCCCACAAGACCATGAGGAAGTGTAGTGTAAAGAGTGGAAAAACCGTAAGTAGACAGACTAGAAGCACGAAAATGTCTGGATTTCAATCTATCCAAAACCTCATTCGAATTTTTTATAGACCAAAACAGATCTCTTCCTGATCTTTCAAAGACTTTATCACAATATTTAATTACATGCGTTTTAATAGCAGCAAGACAGGAAGCCAACAACTCAGAAAGCCCAGTGGTAGTGCAAGAGCTAGAATTTGCAATAAACCGTGCTTTGTAAGGTCTTTTATGAAGTTTTGGTAACCAGTATAGCGTAGGAAGCTTGCCTTGGCCTTCGTTAACAATCACTTGGTGGCTGAAAGACAAACATGTTTATCTACTATAGCTCTCTCTTGAGCTAAAGGCTGAAGTTCATAGGCCATAGTACCACCAAGCTCCTGCTTAAGCGTGTAAACATAGTGGAGCCGTCACACAATGACGACTTTGTTAGCGGCCTTGTCTGCAGGGGCCAAAACAAACTTCTTATGAAATTATTGAATACCTAGTTTAAGATGACGTAAAGACGTCTTGGGCTTAGGAGGTAATAAGTTAGTATTTTGAGAATAGAAAGAAATGCGTTTATTCACTAGATTTTAAATGCTAAGTTTCCAATCCTTAAGGGCTTTATGCTCAACATACTCTCGCTTACACCATCGATTACCGAATTCATTCAAGGAAGCAGCGATTTCATCTCTACATTTACTGAAATCAATTTTACAAGGAAACCGATATTTCGGTCCTTTAGAAATTATATTCCTTATCCTAGAATCAGGAATAATTTTCAAATTGCCAGTAATTACATGACCAGCAGCAGGATAGCAATACTTTGAGTTTTTACAATCACATGAATCAGGAGTATTAGTATCAATATCAAGATCTGAAACAAGTTTATTGAAATTAAAAATGATAGATCTAACAGGTTTTGTTTAGGTTTCCATTATGGTCTGGTCGCTTAATGTTTGTATGTCTTTCCCTTTGGTGTCTTTTACGGGTGGAGTAAGTAAATTGTATCAATTCCTGATCTTTGTTTTACTTCTACTTTGTTATATTTATAGCAAATTATAGGTGTTTCAGTATTTTGAAAATAAGCAGGAATGGAATAAAGCACCGATCTCTCACGGAAGATACTGGGCAAATCTATAAAATCCATACCCTTATTAATGAAGGATATTTTGAAGAAATGGCGTTAATGATTAATTTCAGAATCAATGTAAGGACGGAGAGTATGCTGAGTATAGCCTCTAGTTAAGAGAGCCGCATCATATAACTGATGAGAACTATCGTAGAATTTATTCGCCTCGGTGTCCAGAAGACGTAAAACAGAAACGGGTAATGAACTTAAAAATGAAAGCATAGAGGGGCGCCCATGATTTAATAATATAATTGACAGTCACTTCAGTCTAGTATTGTATCAGTTGCACTGGTTAACCGCTTATGTATAAGCCTGCTCAGAGAAGCTGTGGTTAGTTAAAAACACCGACATTTTTACCTAAACAGTGTTGACGCAGCCGTTACACCAAGCAAACAAATTCTAGAAAAGCAAAAATTATGCTGTTACGTTTTATAGTTTACTCAGTTCTTTTATTTTCGTTATACTTCGTCTCTGAATGTCGTGTGTATCGCTCATATATTTTTGATTTGGATAGTCAATTGGCCAATTTGTGGAGAGGTATCTGTCCTTTTGGCTTTCGCTAGTGATGTTTCTATTAGAATCTAGTTATTTCATGTTTGTGTTTCCTTCACTTTGGTGTCTCTGGGGGAGATGTGGATTAATTGTATCGATTCCTGATCATTGACTTCACTTCTAGTTTGATTAAAATCGTTCGTGATTTCTTTGACCTATGTTTGAAATTTCAATGTGAGAGACTGAGCTGACTTCAAAATAGGGCTCTACAAGTCATCGACCAGTACTTGCACTGAGCATAGAGTATGTTAATAAATTTACTTATGGAATTGTTATTGAATTTAGTCTATAGCTCTACTAAGCTAAGTTATATACAGGATATTTGACAGATGTATAAAATGATAAGCAAATTGACTGAAAGCCGTTTGCAATCAAAGTCAACAAGAGTTCCATAATCATTTTATTTACATCTCTGAAATATGCGGAAATAAAAATGCAATATTAAAGAGGAAACTTATTTATCATGTTAACGTAACATAATATTTATTGTACATTTAGGTTTCCTGAAATATTTTCGCCAAACATTTATTACTTTTTAGCTTCAAAAAGACATTAAATATTACAACTGACGCTGATGGAAAAGGTTTTACATTCGCCGCAGAAGCTGGGATCAATTATGGATATTCTTACGGCGTATTTGTGAACGACGATGATGCTTCGAAAGTGAAAGATTTCTGCTACAGTGGTATTGACACTGGACCAAGTGTCGATGGTCTCATGAACCCAGATAGAAATCCTGCGATAACATTTGACTGCTAAATATAGTATTTAATACAATAAAATGATACCTAAGGTTGAATTTCATCCTGCAGTAGATTTAGTAAATAATAATACCATATATACACGTTTTTGTCAATGATACGAGAGTGGTGGAATATGATGGCTTTTTTTTTTATCTCCAATGCTTCAAATTTGTGTGTAACGTTAACAAAAACATCCATTTTATTAAGGATAACAACCTTTCACTCAAGTAGCCAAAACACCGTGCCATTAGACTTCTTTATATCAATGGAAATATTGAAATAAAAAAAAAAAAAAGAAATTAGACCAAATGGGCTCCGTAACATGAGAACATGAAATTGCATCGTGCATTTACCATCAGAGCAAAATGCACGTGAAATAATAAAACGACACTAGCAAAGGACAGAACACGATCTGTGTTCACAAACTTCCAATGTTAATAAACGAAATACGAGGACTGTTCAAATATGAATGCAAGTAGAACGTTTTCTCATGCACTAATGCGAAAATCACCTGGAAATAAATATCACAGCGTAGAAAAACATTTTACCTATTCATTGATACCAAACCTGTTAGAATCCGTCCACTTTTGCAATGTATATCGTTCGATAAACACTGTCTACTCTTGTATACTAATACAAAACATGGTTGGAAGAAGGTCAGAGTACGCCGTTGAAATACTGTCCTATATTAAGAATCGTTGTATTCTTGGTATACGGTGCAAAGACATTTTTGATGAAATATGTTCGGTTTATGGGCATAGTGAAATGTCTTTTTCCGACAGTTTTTCGTTGGTGTAAGAAATTCAGCTGGAGGCTAGGCTCAACAGAAGATGCACCACAGGATCGTCGGCCGAAAAGAGCAACATCTGCCAAGATGGTTGCTAGAGTGAAATAAATAGTTGCTACCGATGCACGATACACCACTAGGCAAATAGCTAGTATGGTTGGCATCTCATTAGGAGCAGCTCATACAATTCTGAAACGGGATTTGAAAATGAGAAAGATATGTGCTAGATGGATTCCCCATCTGTTGACAGATGAGCAGAAAAAGACACGCGTTCAGTGCGCCAAGAAATTGCTTAATAAGTTTCCAAATTACAATGCACGGTCTTTCGCTAATGTCGTCACAGGTGACGAGACTTGGGTTCACTTTTTTTTAGCCAAAACGAAAGATTCAGAACAAAATATGGGCAACAAAGTATTGCAAAAGACCATGCATTGCAAAGCGGACCATGAGCGTCAAGAAGGTAAAGTATGCCATATTCTTTTCAAATCAGGGCCCTGCTATTCAGGTTGCTGTGCCTAAAGGCAAATCTGTAAATGCGAAGTCTTACAAGTATAAAGTTCTTCGAAAATTGAAGAAATATTACAAAGAACGAAGACCCGCAACTGGTTTGGCCAATGTCAGATTGCTACATGACAGTGCGTCATCGCACAAGGCGTTCATTGTGCAGGAAAAGGTTGTTGAACTCCCTCACCCCCGTATTATCCTGACCTTGCCCCCGTGTGACTCATTTTTGTTCCCGCGGCTGCAAAAATACCTTTCTTGTCGAAAATTTGTAAAGCGCAAACACCTCGATTCTGCAATATTTCAGTGCCATCATAGTATACCTCGAAAAGACTACCAAAATGCATTAAATGATTGGATCAGAAGACTAAAAGTTTGTATATCTGTTAAAGGGGAATACTTTGAGGGGACAAAATAAATTTGTCATCGAAATCTATCACGGAATCATTTTTATGTGCTTAGTAACATTCATATTTGAACAGTCCTCGTATATCGAGTGAAATCGACTAAAAGCACATGTACTGTTGACCGATGTTGTTAATCAATTATGTTCTAGAAAGGGTTATCCTTTGGAAGCAAGGAACACACCACAGATCTGGAAATATGAAGTGTACGTGTTTTCTGTGCCAGACTAGCTAGTTTCGGCCATCATGTAGGCCTCATCAGTGATTCTCAAATATTTTCAAAATTCGACAATGAAATCAATGAACCCAAAGGACAAACAAATATAAACTACACTATGATGTAGGGCAGGGAGACATTTTACGGCCGCCACACATTCTCAGACACCAGCTGTAGTGACGGTAAATATGTTATAGAAAAGGGTATCCTTCGGAAGCAAGGAATACACCACAGATCTGGAAAATATGGAGTGTACATGTTTTCTGGGCCAGACTAGCTAGTTTCGGCTATTCAGGCCTCATCAGTGACCCTCTAGAAAGGGTTATCCTTTGGAAGCATGTGTACATGTTTTCTGGACCAGACTAGCTAGTTTCGGCCATTTAGGTAAAACGTGCAATCATCGGACAGCAGACTCCTTCTGGATATGTGCTTGAGAATCGCTCGGCAGAGTTCTATAATTCAATAATTGATCATCGTATCTGCTTAGACTCAAGGTCACAGAATAAAATGGAATTTTATTTTATACAACTACTAACCTACATTTAATACCGAGCCAGATAGTATGGATACATTGGTCAACGTGGGTATAGAATTACTACGTGCTTGATATCGGTTTGCTTTGAATCGGCATAATTTCATATTTAATATGGAATTGAAGGCAATAATCAGGAACCGATACAATAAACCCACAGCTCCCATCAGAGATACCAATGGGAAAGACTCACAAACATGAAACAACTAGACACTAATGGAAACATCAATAGCGGAAAGCCAAAATGACAGGAACTTTCCCACAAAATGGCCAATTGGCCATCCAAAACAAAATAATATAAGCGATACACACGCTCAAAGACAAGCCATAACAAAATAAATCACGACAGAATAAACCGCCTTGGGCCCATCGGTGTCTAACTGTTGGTTTTCCTTTGCTCCAGCATTTCAGTGGTTTCTTGCTGTCGAGTCCTCACCGTTGTCTCACCTCTGTGTTTCTTTGAGTTTTTGTGTTCACGGAGATGTTGCACTGATGAGTTAGGAGGCCTTCTTGCGGACTAAACAAATTATTTGTCTAAATCGCGACGGAAGTAAGGGCGAGGATTGTTGCCACGTAAAATCGATTTAAGCCCCCCAGTGAAAATCTTTCCACTGACCGTTCCAAGGTGGTTCTTCTGTGGCGATTTATTTATGTTGTTGTTTGTTACTTACTGTGTGTATCACTTGTGTCTTTTTATTTTGGATGGCCATATGGCCATTTTGTGGGAAAGTAACGGTCCTTATGGCCTCCCTTTGTTTAGGTTTCCATTATGGTCTGGTCGCTTAATGTTTGTGTTTCTTTCCCTTTGGTGTCTTTGATGGGTGGAGTAAGTTAATTGTATCGATTCCTGATCTTTGTTTTACTTCTACTTGAAACGGTCAGTGAACGAAATCCACTGGGGTGCCTCAATCGATTTTACGTACCCACAATCCCCTTCGCGATTTAGGCATAGAATGTGTTCAGCCTGCATGAAAAATAGAAGTGGAGGCAATGATCTGGAATCGATACAATCAACCCACAGTCCCCATCAGAGACCCCAAAGGGAAAGAAACACAAACATGAAACAACAGACCCCAATGGAAACATCAATAACGGAAAGCCAAAAGGACAGTTACTTTCCCACAAAATGGCCAAAGGCTATCCAAAATAAAAAAATACAAGCGACACAAACACACAAAGACAAACCATAACAAAAATAAACCGCGACAGAAGAAGCGTGCATTTAAAGAGGGAAGCAAACTGAAGCCCCTGGGCCCAAATTTCATCTTTAGCATCCTTTGGATGGGGGAAACCCTCCTAACTCATCAGTGCAACGTCTCCGAGAACACAAGAATCAAACAGCCAAAGAGATGAAACAATGGTGAGGACTCGACAGCAAGAAACCACTGAAATGCTGGAGCAAAAGAAAACCAGCAGTCAGACTCCGATGGTCCCTACCAGAGACACAGCATCAGCCATCAACCAACATTACATAAAATTAGATTCTCTCTAAATCTAAGGAAGCCTTTACGCTTGAACCGTCATAGAATCTAAGGCCTGACCCACCGGCTTGCAATTAAAGAGGGAAGCAAAGTTGTCAACCGTGATTGGGTTAACTACAATGCATGCAGTCTATCGTATAACATTTATGTTGTACCTAATCTTTTTATATCGAAGAATGATTCACGAAATCGGGTGCTGAAGTCATTGCAATTATATATTTTTCAGAATTTATATACTACGTCACCATAAAATTCTGGCTCCGATATACCTTGTTGCAGAAGAAATTTTGAAGAGGCTTTGCGTAGTTTATGATACCGATAACCCTGATTAAGAAGTTTAGCAGTTAACAGTTTATTACGAGTGTTGAAGTCAGTAACATGACTAGACACTCTTGCAAATCGAATTAATTGCGAAATATAAACGCCATAGGATGCCGCACGAGGAACATCACCATCCGAGAAAGGAAAATGTCTCGAAATCAAAATCATCGCGTTTATCATAAATTTTGCAAGAAACAATCCACCTGCAATAGATAGATGTAAATCTAAAAACGGGGCCTCGGTATCAGAGGAATTTGCTTTAGTTAACTGAAGTTCTGTGGGGGTAAAGTTGACTGATCAAACCGTCGAAATAGGTATTGTCCGTATTTAATAAATCATCCAAATATCTAGAAGTCGAGCTAAAGGCTTTCAGATTGATTTTCAACGGAAGAGGACATCATGAAGTCACTTTCATAACTAAACAAGAACAGATCAGCCTCAAGGAGTGCGCAATTTGTACCCATCTGAATACACACATCTTTTTCTAAATAACTTAGTACCAAATCTTATGTAAATATTGTCAAGTAGAAAGGTGAGAGCTTCACACACTTTCTGACATGACCATAAAGTATAATGTTTAAGTTCTGCAGAAGTGAAAAACATTTCTTACATTACATGCAAGATAAAGGGATTCTTTGCATTGAATTGTCCATTCAATTAAATTATTAAGTTTTTTGCTCACCAGAACCGAATGCTCCGGGGGAGCTTATAGGATGGACATTTTCCGTCGTCGTCTGCGTCGTCAACACTTCATTCAAACGACATCTCCTCTGAAGCCCCTTGGCCGATTGTGCACAAATTTCATCTTTAGCAGCCTTTGAATGGGGGATTGAAAGTTTGTGTTGTTTTTTATGAAATTCGGCTCATCAGTTTGGGTGCAATTACAGCTTAGAGATTCCATAAACTTATAATGGGGAAAATTAGAAAATTGCATTTACTGCCAAGCCTTTACAGAGATTTTGATAAAACTTTTATAGAAATGTTTCTTGAGTAAACTTCACTCAGCCATATGCTTTTATGCCAACATGAGGGTCCCGGGGTTGTGCTGGGGCCCTGCCCCACCTCCTCCACTTCGTAAAAGGCCATATAAGTCAGAAACCATTCAGATCCCAACCCCTAAACCATATATATTCTTGTTCCTTATGATAAGTCAAATTCAGTGACAACAATTAGGGGGCCACCGGGATGTTCCGGGGCCTTGACCCATCCCTCCACTTCATAAAAGGTCAAATATCTTGGAAACCTTATAGAACCCACCCCTAAACCATATATATTCTTGTTCGTTTCGATAAGACACATTCAGTGACACCAACCTGGGTGCATCCGGGATGCGCCGGGTCCTTGCCCCACCACCTGCACTTCATTAAAGGCCCAATATGTGGGAAACTTACAGATCCCACTCATAAACGATATATATTCTTGTCCCTTATGATAAGACGCATTCAGTGACACCAACCCTGCCCCCTCCTGGAATGCGCCGGGGCCCTGTCCCACCCCCTCCACTTCATAAAAGGCCATATATATCAGAAACAATTAATATCGCCAGCTTTAGCCATATATATTCTTGTTCCTTATGATAAGACGCATTCCGTGACACAAACCTGGGGGCCCCTGAGATGCGATGGTACCTTGCACGATCCTCTACACTTCAAAAAAAGGCCCAATATCTCGGATACCTTACAAATCCCCACCCCTAAACCATATACATATATTCTTGATCCTAACGATAAGACACCTTCAGTGACACCAACCGGGGGGGGGGGGGTCTGGGATGCGCCCTCCACTGCATAAAAGGCCATATATCTTGGAAACCATTAAGATCCCCGCCCTTAACCATATATTTTCTTGTTCCTTATGATAAGTAGAAGAGGAGGCACTGATCAGGAATCGATACAATTAACCCACAGCTCCCATCAGAGACACCAAAGGGAAAGAAACACAAACACGAAACAACAGACCCCAATGAAAACATCAACAGCGGAAAGCCAAAAGGATAGCTACTTTCCCACAAAATGGTCAATAGGCCACCCAAAACAAAATAATATAAGTGACACAAACACCCAAAGACAAACCATAACAAAAATAAACCGCAACAGAAGAACCGCCTTGGAACGGTCAGCAGTAACGAATTCCACTCGGGGGAGGGGGCTTAAATCGATTTTACGTGGCCACAATCCTCGCGCTTACTTCCGTCGCGATTAAGGCAAATAATTTGTCCAGTCCGCATGAAGGCATCCTAACTCATAAGTGCAACATCTCCGTGAACACAAAAATCAAACAACCACAGAGATGAAACAACGGTGAGGACTCGACAGAAAGAATCCCCTGAAATGCTGGAGCAAAAGAAAACCAACAGTTAGACTTCGATGGGCCCGACCAAAGACAGGTACCAACCAACATTCAACGCATTCATTGAAACCAACCTGCCTCCCCCCTCGGGATCCCGGGATGTCGGGGCATTGCCACACTGCATCCTCTTCATAAAAAAACACAATATCTCGGAAACCTTTCTGATCCCCACCAATAAACCATATATACTCTTGTTCCTTATAATAAGACACTTTCAGTGACACCATTCAGTGATAGCTGAGGCTATGTCCCACTCCTCAACTTCACAAAAGGTGATCCGAGAAACTGTTCAGAGCCCCACCCACTAAACCATATATATTCATGTTCCTTATGATTATGGACATTCAGTGACACCAACATGGGAGGTCCCCTGCGGTGCCCTGGGCCATGCTCTACCCTTCCACTTCATAAAAGGCCCAATATATCGGAAACCCTACAGATCCCCCCCCTAAACCATATATATTATTGTTTCTTACGGTGACACCAAGCTGGTGTGCCCCTGGGATGCGCTGTGATCCTGCCCCACCCCCTCAACTTCATTAAAGGCCATAAATATCTAAGACCATTCAGACCCCAACCCCTAAACTATATATATTCTTGTTCCTTATGATGACGCATTCAGTGACAACAACCTGGGTGCCCGGGATGCATCATAGCCATTCCCCAGCCCCTTCACTTCATAAAAGGCCCAATATCTCGGAAACTTTACGGATCCCCACCCCTAAACCATATATAATCTGGTTCCTTATGATAAGATGCATTCAGTGACACCAACTGGTAGGCCGCCGGGATGCGTCGGGGCATTAGGGCCTTGCCCAATCCCCACCACTTCATTAATATGGCTTCATTATGTTAACACTCTTCAGCAATAATTTGGAGGTACTAAATTCTACGAACTGCAGTCTTTAACTGTAGAGAGGGCTTTAGTTGATGACCACATTTGTTATTCAGCCACCAAGTTTGCTGTCTGTGTTACAGAAGGCCAGGACAAGAATCCTTCGTTATATTGGTCACCTAAATTTCAAAAAAGACCATACAAAGCAAGGTTTATTGCAAATTCAAGCTCTTGTACCACCACTGAGCTCTCCAAATTATTAGCATCATGTTTTACAGCCATAAAAAAGCATGTGATAAAATATTGCGACAAAGTCTTCAAAAGATTAGATAGAAATCTGTGTTTGTCTATAAAAAAATCTAATGAAGTATTAAATAAAGTGAAATCCAGATGTTTTCGTGTTTCAAGTCGGTCTACTTATGATTTTTCGACCCTTTACACTACACTTCCTCATAATCTTATAAAAGAAAAACTTATTTTTTTAACTGAATGGGCATTTCCTAGGGAAGACTCCCTCTATCTTGCATGCAATGTAAGAAATGTTTTTTTCACTTCTGAAGAGGATTAAAGTTATACTTTATGATCATGTCAGAAAGTGTGTGAAGATCACACCTTTCTACATGACAATATTCAAATAAGATTTGGTACGAAGTTATTTAGACAATGTGTGGGTATTCCGATGGGTACTAATTGGGCACCCCTTGTGGCTGATCTGTTTTTGTTTTGTTATGAGAGAGACCTCATGATGTCCCTTCCTGCTGAAACCAATCTGAAATCATTGAAGTTTTTAGCTCAACTTCCAGATATTTGGATGATTTTTTAAATAATGACAATACCAATTTCGATGGTTTGATCGGTCAAATTTACCCCTCAGAACTTCAGTTAAATAAAGCAAAATATTCTGATACCAAGGCCCCGTTTTTACGTCTATCTATTGGAGATGGGGTTGTTTCTTGCACAATTTATTTTTAACGCGATGTTTTTGACTTTGAGATTGTAACTTTTCATTTTTGGATGGTGATGTTCCTCGTGTGCCATCCTATGGCGTTTATACTAAGCAATCGATTCGATTTGCCATGGTGTGTAGTAATGTAACTGACTTCAGCACTCGTAATAAATTGTTTACTGCTAAACTTCTTAATCAGGGTTATCGGTACCATAAACTACGCAAAGCCTTTTTAAAATTTTATTCTGATTTAAATTCAAAATTGCACTTAAATCTCTCCTGCAACAAGGTCTATCGGAACCCGAATTTTATGTTGACTTAGTATATAAATTCAGAAAAATATGTAACCGCTATGACTTCAGCACCCAACTTCGTAAAATCATTCTTCGATATAAAAAGATTGGGTACAGCATAAATGTTATACGACAGACTGCACGCATGGTAGTTAAACCAATCACGGTTGACACATTTGCTTCCCTCCGAGCGTAAATCTTTCTTGTGAACACACTAGAGGTCACACTTTTGGCCCAATCATCAAACTTGCTCAGCACGAAGGACATGACAATATCTCGGTCAAGTTCGAATATGGGTCATGTCAAGTCAAAAATTAGGTCAGTAGGTGAAATCACAGAAAAAACATTGTGAACACTTTGGACACCACAGCTTTTGTCCGAGCATCATCAAACTTGCTCAGAATAATCATATTGACAATATATCGGTCAAGTTCGAAAATGGGCCATGTCGGGTCAGAAAGTAGGTCAGTAGGTCAAATCCGAGATAAACCTTGTAAACACTCTAGACACCACAGTTTTGGTCCAATCATCATCAAACTTGCTCAGAATATTCAACATGACAATATCTCCATCAAATTCGAATATGGGTCATGTCGATAAAAAGTAGGTCAGTAGGACAAATCATAGAAAAACATTCTGAACACTGTAAACGCCACACTTTTTGTCCGATCATCATCAATCTTGCTCAGAACGATCATCTTGATAATATCTCGGTCAAGTTCGGATGTGGGTCATGTCGGGTTTGAAAGTAGTTCAATAGGTCCAATCCTAGAAAAAACGTTGACCACTCTAGACACCACAAGTTTGGTCCAATCATCATCAAACTTGCTCCGAACGATCATCTAAACAGTTTCTCCGTCAGTTGCGAATATTGGTCATGTCGGGTAAAAAGTAGGTCAGTAGGTCAAATCATAGAAAAACCTTGTGAACACTGGCCACAGTTTTAGTCCGGTCATCATCAAACTTGCTCAGAATGACCATGATGACAATATCTCGGTCAAGTTCGAATATGGTTGATGTCGGATCAAAATGTAGGTCAGTAGGTCAAATCATAGAAAAGCCTTGTGAACACACTAGAGGCCACAGTTTTGGTCCGGTCATCATCAAACTTGCCCAGAATGATCATCTTGACAATACCTCGGTCAAGTTCGATTATAAGTGATGTCGGGTCAAAAAGTAGGTCTGTAGGACAAATCATAGAAAAACGTTCTGAACACACTAGAGGTCACAGTATTTGTCCGATCATCATCAATCTTGCACAGAATGATCATCTTGACAATATCTCGGTCAAGTTCGAAGATTGGTCATGTCGGTTTAAAAGATAGGTCAGTAGCTCAAATCATAGAAAAAACCTTGTGAACATACTAGAGGCCACAGTTTTGGGCCGATCGTCATCAAACTTGCTCAGAATGATCATTTGACAATATCTCGGTTAAATTCGAATATGAGTCATGTCTTGTCAATAAGTAGGTCAGTAGGTCAGATCATAGAAAAACTTGTGAACACACTAGAGGCCCCAGTTTGGTCCGACCACCATAAAACTTGCTCAGAATGATCATCTTGACAATATCTGGGTCAAGTTTGAATATGGGTCATGTCGGGTCAAAAAGGAGGTCAGCAGGTCAAATCATAGAAAAACGTTGTGAACACTCTAAGAGGCCGCTGTTTTAGTCCAATCATCATAAAACTTGCTAAGATTAATCATCAGGACAATATCTCAGTTAACTTCGAATATGGATCATGTCAAATCAAAAAGTAAATCTATAGGTTATTTTATAACTTTTGAGCCGTTTGAGATAGAGCCTCCATATTTGGCATGTAGGTTCCTTGTGACAAGGGCTTCCCACTCATGTAAAAAATTGACCTGTGACCTTGGCATGTGACCTATGTTATCATAACGTTTGAACCATGTAAGATAGAGCCTTCATATTTGGCATGTATGTTCCTTGTGGTAAGGTTTGCCGAACCATTCAAAAATGTTGACCCATCACATTGACCTTTGACCTACTTTGTCATTACTTTTGAAACATTTGAGATACAGCCTTTATATTTTGGCATGTAGGATCCTTTCGACAAGGGCTTCCTATTCCTACATAAAATGATCTGTGACTTTTACCTTGACTTGACCTTGACCTGTGACCTACTTTATTATAACTTTTGAACCATTTGAGACAGTGCCTTCATATTTGACATGTATGTTCCTTGTGTCAAGGGCTTCCTATTCATATAAAAATGACTTGAGACCTTGACATGTGATAGGGCCTTCATATACAAAAAAATTGGTCTTATGACCTTGAGCATTGACCTACTTTGTCATATTTTTTAAGCATTTGAGATAGAGCCTTCCTATTTGGCATGTAGTTTCCTTGTGACAAGGGCTTCCTATTCATGCACAAATGACTTGTGACCTTGACATGTGATCTACTTTATCATACCTTTTGACCCATTTGAGGTTGATCCTTCATATTTGACATGTATGTTCCTTGTGGCAAGGACTTTCCACCCATACAAAAAAATTGACCTGTAACCTTTACCTTTGACCTTCTTTCGCATAACTTTTGAACCATTTAAGATAAAGCCTTCATATTTGGCATGTAGGTACCATGTGACATGGACTTCCCACCCATGTACAAATTTTGACCTGTGACATTGACATTTGACAGTTTTAGTCATAACATTTGAACCATTTAAGGTAGAGCCTTCATATTTGGCATGCATGTTCCTTGTGACAAGATTTACCTACTCATGCAAACCAATTTTGACATGTGACCTTGATCTACGACCTACTTAATCATAAGTTTGGAATCATTTGAGATAGAGCCTTCATATTAGGCATGTGTATTCCTTGTGCCAATGGCTTCACAGCCATACAAAAGTTTGACCTGTGACCTTGACCTTTGACCTATTTTATCATAGTTTTTGAACCATTTGAGATAGAGCCTTCATATTGGGCCTGCATTTTTCTTCTGACAAAGCACCTTACTATATTACCTACCATTTCATTTCTACAGTATGGATCAGTTGAGCTATCCAGGGCCATCATGGCCCTCTTGTTAATTGAAATTCGGCTCTTTAGTTAGGTTGCTATGGCAACTTAGAGTTTCTATTGGGGTATAATGGTGAAAATTGGATATATTTTGACAAAACTTTCATAGTAATATGCTTTTAGCTATCAACTATCTGCTATATGATTTTAGGCTACCTGATCACTTTTACTGGCTGCCAGAGAAAACAAAATGCCCCCAAAACAGACAAAAAAAACACTTATAAAATCATATCCTTAGAAACCATATACTATATGAGGCTAAGACTGTATTGAAATATACACGATATTTGCCTGAACAGTTATTGTGTTTTTATGAAATTCCGTTCTTAGTTTGGTTGCTATGGCAACTTAGAGTTTCCATAGACTTATAACGGGGCAAATTAAAAATTTGCATTTACGGCTAAGATATTTTGGCAAAACTTTCATAGAAATATTATTTTAGCAAACTTCTATCTGCGTTATGATTTATGGCCTACTGCTCATTTTTATTGGTTTCGAAACATAAATTAAAAAAATACTTAAAACATCATCTCCCCTTAAACCATATGCTGTATGAGGCTGAGAATTCACCATATTTGCCTTTACAGGTGTTGTGCTTTAATAAAATTTGAGTCTTTAGTTTGGTAACTATGGCAAGTTAAGCGTTTACATAGACATAAAAATGGAAAAAAAAAGACATTACGCCTTCCAAGATAATTTGTTAAACTTTTATGGAAATATTCCATAAAAATGGTTTATCTGCCATAAAAGTTTAGGCCTATTGGTTGCCACAAATGGACAGTTGTCAATTGTTGTCTGTTTTCTTGCAACAGCACATTCAAGCGACATCATTGCTGATGCCACTAGGCTGATTGGGTCCAAATTTCATCGGCTTCCATGGTTTATTAAAATACATGGCTGCCAGTGGGAAGTGCCTCCCCCCAACCCCCACCTGAACTCTGGTGAGCATAGTAGCCCATGGTCATCTTGTTATTTTATAAGATTATGAGGAAGTGTAGAGTCACAGGTGGAAAAATCAAAAGTAGACAAACTTGAATCACGAAAACGTCTGGAATTCAATTTATTTAAAACTTCTTTAGAATTTTTATAGACCAAAACAGATTTCTTCGCAATATTTAATCACACGAATTTTGATGGCAGTAAAACATGAAGTTAATAATTTGGAGAGTTCAGTGGTTTGGTACAAGAGCTTGAATTTGCAATAAACAACCAATGGCGGCCGAAAATATTTCGACGTCAAATGCGTGGAAACAATAATGTACACATAACATTACGGCCTACAGCACAAATAATGACCGATCAACTGAGCATTAGTTGGCCGAAACATGTAAGCAGTAAACTTTCAAATTTATGCTCATCATAACTTAGCAATACGAAGCTTAGTTTCAAGCTTACCTTAGCTGAGCAATACATGCTCAAATTCTTACAGTGTACGAATTTGAAACAGACGACTACGCAGATGCATATGGGGGATCGGTCATCGATTACTATTACCCAGCCTACTATATAAAAGTAATTTTGGCTACTACTCGAGTTTGATGTTTTAGTGATAATCAACTGGCAGTTGTTCTGGATATTGACCGGTGATGATGCCTGGATATTTATTTTCTGCTTCGAATGTATATTACCGCCCCCTGCGCTTGTCCGCTGCAGATTGTTTTTTCAGATGAAACGGAAACCTGCAAACAAGAGGGCACAATGGCCCTATATCGCTCAACCATGTACCAGAAAATCATTAGTGTAGGAGACCACTTGAAATTACTACACTAAATATCTCTAAGCTCTGGGCCTTATGGCTTTGGAAAAGAAGATTTTTGAAGCGTTTTTCAATTATAAGTCTAAAGGAGCTGAGGGGCCCCGGGGTGTAGCCCATTTGAATCCCAGGGGCAGGGTTAGCAGGATTTATGTAGGTGACTAATTTATGTTGCTAGATACTAAATATCTAAGCACTGTGCTTCACAGTTTCAGAGAAGAAGATTTTTGAAGCTATTCTCCATTATGAGTCAATGAGAGATAAGGGGGTCACAGGGCGTGGCCCATTTGGACCCAAGGGGCATGATTGGCTAGATTTATGTAGGTGACCACTTGCCATTGCTACACGCTAAATATCTAAGCTCTGGGCTCTGTGGTTTCTGAGTAGATTTTTGAAGCCCTTTTCCATTATGAGTCTATGGGAGCTAAGGGGCCCCGGGGCGTGGCCCATTTGGACCCCAGGGGCATGATTGGTAGGATTTATTAGGTGATCACTTGCCATTGCTACATGCTAAATATCTAAGCTCTGGGCCCTGTGGTTTCAGAGAAGAAGATGTTTGAAACTTTTTTCCATTATGAGTCTATGGGAGTTAAGGGGCCCCGGGGCCACTACCATGATTAATCTGATGAAGATACTGGATAGGATCGACACAAAGTCGAAAATATAACCCACTACAGGCAAACCGAAGAGAGTAATTTTGAGCCTAGCTGTACTGCAAATAAACATTTGTACATACACGTTTGAAGCTTAGTATGTGTTTCTCACTAGGTATCGTAATGTATCTTTCGAATAACCCACGCTGGCGAGCGGCTTGACAATGCAGCTGAAAACTTCGTTAGCTTTCTACTGCGCATCTACACCTTGAAAAACAATCATAATCTGATGTCGTCAAAAGGAGTAAATAAAATAAAAGTTTGGAATCTACTCTTGTGATGTATAGCGTGAAAATACTATGAACAGATCCAATTCTATAGGTAATTCTAACATGACGTTAACGTTTTTCCCATTGAACCCAGTGGAAACGTCAGCGTTTGCAAATATGCGATAATTCACGTCGTCAACGTGGTGCGTGCAATTTGGCGTCATCGTGACGTTGCATGTAAACATTTCCTTCTGTCGACATCCGCTGCAAAATAGTCCCCAAGATAACGCTTTGTTACTACTGTATTTCAGTTTAGCATCATGTTAGAATCGAAATAATTTCCACGCACCCGGTGTGTTATCGTGATTAACACACGGTGTTGTCGGGCAGATGCGAATATTAATTCACTCCGGCTTCGCCGTCGTGAATTAATATTTCGCAATCTGCCCTCCAACACCGTGTGTTAATCACGATAACACACGGTACGTGGAGATTATTTCTTAATTACATCGATAATTAGGAAGCACTCTCTATTCACTTTTAAGTTTAAACTCTGGACGCACAAGCGAACAAATTAAAGTGTGTAAATGCAGACGTTGGCATTAGCTGTTCCTTCTTGGTAGAGAAAACCGGAATACCAGAAAAATCACCAGCAGTTCAATAATATTTAGATGACTGACGGGGGTCGAACCCGTGAAGTGTAATACAAGTGTGATATATGTTGTAACCACGTGACAATCGCACACTCCAGTTTGTACTTCGTGCTCAAATACTTATCTGGGAGGACTCTGAGTGTCCCGTGAAATGGTACTCAGTGTGATCAAATGTAACAGGTGCAAAAATATGTAGCGTTCTGGCATCTCTGTCATCGAACCTTGCCGCCGGAATGATAAACAATGCTCTACCGTCGTTTAAAAGCAAGTCAAAAGGCAGTACGAGACTAGTTTTCTGTAAATCTATACCCTGTGACTGAAATGTGATTATCACCCTGCCAGGATGACACCAGGAATCGAACCTACGTCGCGGCAGTGATAAAGGAGGGACACACCTATGCGCTGTCTAAGCCCCGTGAATATGAATTGCCTCAATGTACATACAGTACCGTTTTATAGTGAACTTTATAACTTGTCTGAGCACAAGTGATCAAGAAGAGCTATTAGGATCGCTATGTGTCCGTCGTCCGTCAGTCAATATTTCTTCAAATGACAACTCCTCCTAAACCACTAAGCCAAATTAATTTTGCAGAACGGTTTCTCTAGCAAAAAAAAATGCTAAAATGGTTCCGCTCCGCGGAACATAATGATCGCTAGAGCTAACAATATTTAAACCGTTTGATGAAATCACCTTGTACGCTATTGACCCGATTCCATAATTATTGGAGAGAAATGTTAATTGTGTGCCCCTCAATATTTCTCAAATGGTTTCGCCCTGCTGAACAAAATAGCCAGCAGAGCTAAACATAGAATAAGAAGTCCGAGATGGTCCTATATCGCTCACCTGAGCTAACAGATTCAAAGTTTTAGGAAGTTCCAATCCTTACTGAAGGATTTATGCGAGGACAATGTCAAAACCAGGCATTTACAGCATTCAAGGAGATGTAACTCTATGAGCGATCCACATATATCACCAGCTTTCAAACTCATCCCAACTTTCATTCCCAACATATTTTTATGCTAGTTTCAGGAAGATTCTATCAAAACAAGAAAGCAGTCTGAGGGACAGCCAAATCCCCCATCGCACTTTGTAACCAGGCTCAACCGTGTGACCTTCACCTGTGACTTTGAATTGAGTTGGCATGGTTTATCTATGGGTATCCATGAGGTGATACATTTCACAAAAGTTAAACGAAAATCCTTCCAGGGGTAAAGGAGATATAGAACGGACACAAAATTTAAAGTTTGAAACTCGTGACCTTCACCTGTCAGTGTGACCTTGACCTTCAGTTGGCATGGTTTATTTATGGGTTCTGCACATCAACTCACTGAGGGGGATATTTGCTAAAAGTTTAATAAGAATCCTTACATGGGTAAAGGAGATATCGAACGGACACAAAATACGAAATTTCACACTCGTGACCTTCAACTGTGACCTTGACATTGAGTCGGCATGGTTTATTTATGTGTTCTGCACATCAGCTTACTAAATGGGACATTTGCCCAAAGTATAATTAAAATCTTTTAAAGTGTAAAGGAGATATGGAACGGGCACAAAATTCAAAGTTTCAATCTCGTGACCTTCCAATATGACCCTTGACCTGGTATCGGCATGATTCATTAATGAACTCTGCACATGAGCTCACTGAGGGTTATAAATGACCAGAGTTTAATGAAAATTTATTTGAGGCGTAAAGAAGATCTGGAACGGACACAAAATTCAAAGTTTTTAACTCGTCACCTTCAAATGTGACCTTGACCTTGAATTGGCATGGTTAATTTATTGGTACTGCACATCAGCTTAATGAAGGGGATAATTAACCAAAGTTTAACGAGAATCCTTCTGGGGTAAAGGAGATATGGAATAAACACAAAATTCAAAAGTTTCAAACTCGTGACCTTCTGATGTGGGATATTTGATAAAAGTTAAATGAAAATCCTTCCAGGGGTAAAAGAGATATCGAACGGACACAAAATACGAAGTTTCCAATTCGTGACCTTCAACTGTGACCTTGACATTGAGTCGACATATTTTATTTATATGTTCTGCACATCAGCTCATTGAGGGGGACATTTGACAAAAGTGTAATGAAAATCCTTTGAAGGGTAAAGGAGATATGGAACGGACACAAAAGTTTGAAACTCGTGACCTTCCAATTTGACCTTGACCTGATATCGGCATGATTCATTTATGAACTCTGCACATGAGCTCATTGAGGGGGGTAAATGAGTGGTAAAGAAGATATGGAACGGGCACAAAATTCAAAGTTTTAAACATGTGACCTTCAAATGTGACCTTGACCTTGAGTCGGCATGGATCATTTATAGGCTCTGCACATATGCTCACTGAGGGGGATAATTGACCAAAGTTTAATTTAAAGCCTTGCAGGGGTAAAGGAGATATGGAACAGACACAAAATACGAAGTTTCAAACTCGTGACCTTCAACTGTGACTTTGACCTTGAGTTGGCATGGTTTATTTATGTGTTCTGCACTCGAGGGGACATTTGATCAAAGTTTAATGAAAATGCTTTGAAGGCTAAAGGAGATATGGAACGGACGCTAAATTCAAAGTTTCAAACTCGTGACCTTCCAATGTGACCTTGACCTGATGTCGGCATAATTCATTTATGAATTCTACACATGAGCTCACTGAGGGTGATAAATGACCAAAGTTCAATAAAAATCCTTTGGGGTGTAAAGAAGATATGGAACGGGCACACAATTCAAAGTTTTAAACGCGTGACCTTCAAATGTGACCTTGACCTTGAATCGGCATGGTTTATTTATGCGTTCTGCACATCAGCTCAATGAAGGGGATAATTGACCAAAATTTAATGAGACTCCCTGCAGGAGTAAAGGAGATATGGAATGGACACAAAATTCAAAGTTTCAAACTCTTGACCTTCAGATATGACCTTGACCTTGAGTCGGCATGGTTTATTTATGGGTTCTGCACATAAGCTCACTGAAAAAAATATTTGACCACAGTTTAATGAAAATCCTCTTAAGGGTAAAGAAGATATGGAACGGACACAAAATTCCAAGTTTCAAAATCGTGACCTTCAACTGTGACCTTGACCTTGAGTCGACATGATTGCACATCAGCTCTCTGAGACGAATATTTGACCAAAGTTTAATGAAAATATATCAAAGGGTTCTGGAGATATGAAGCGGACAAAAAGTGTTACGAACAGACAGATGGACAGATGAAGGCCATTCCTATAATACCCGCTCGGCTTCGCGGCGGGGGATTAACTAAACTACTTTTGGTACAAAATAGTTATTTTCAGCAAAACTGGCGACTTAACACTTTGACTAATGTGCCAACAATTTTAGTTTGCAAACAACTCATTCAAGCTTTTATCCCTAACTTATATGCAAGTTTCAGGAAAACCCGTTCAAAATGATGATGACAATGTCAAAAAGGGACATAACTGTAATATAAATAGACAGCCCTCACCTGTTTTTAAACGCATCCTGGCTTTTATCCCTGACTTACTTGTTCGTAAGTTTCAAGAAGACACGATCAAATCTGAAGGGGCTACAGTGAGGATAAAAGTAGAAGTAAAACAAAGATCAGGAATCGATACAATTAACTTACTCCACCCATCAAAGACACCAAAGGGAAAGAAACACAACCATTAAGCGACCAGACCTTAATGGAAACCTAAATAAAGGAAGGCCATAAGGACAGTTACTTTCCCACAAAATGGCCATATGGCCATCCAAAATAAAAAGACACGAGTGATACACACAGTAAGTAACAAACAACAACATAAATAAATCGCCACAGAAGAACCGCCTTGGAACGGTCAGTGGAAAGATTTCCACTGGGGGGGGGGGCTTAAATCGATTTTACGTGGCCACAATCCTCGCCCTTACTTCCGTCGCGATTTAGACAAATAATTTGTTCAGTCCACATGAAGGCCTCCTAACTCATCAGTGCAACATCTCCGTGAACACAAATAATAAAAAAAAAAACACAGAGGTGAGACAACGGTGAGGACTCGACAGCAAGAAACCACTGAAATGCTGGAGCAAAAGAAAACCAACAGTTAGACTCCGATGGGCCCGACCAGAGATAAAGTCAAAAACAGGCATTTTCTGCAATCAAAGTGACGTTACTCTATAAAAATTAGGCTAACCTAATCAATTTTTGAACTCATCCGAGCTTATATCCCCAACTTACTTACATGTTAGTTTCAAGAAGATCCGATCAAAAGCTGAAGACACGGTAAGCAATGTCTTACATCAAGTAGAACGTAACTCTATGATAAATACTAGGCTGACCTCACCAGTTTTCGAACTCATTCAAGCTTTTATCCCTCACTTGCTTAAATGTAACTTCCAAGAAGATCCGATATAAACTGAAGGGGCTATGGTGGTGACTAGGTAAAATAATCAATTGCTGCAATCACAGGGATGTAACTCTATGATAAATAGGCCAACCTCACCAGTTCCCGAACACATCCAAGCTTTTATCCCTGACCTACTTGTCTGTAAGTTTTAAGAAGATCTTATCAAAACTTAAGGGGCAGTGGTGATGACAAGGTCGACAATAAGCAGCCAAGCAGGGGTATAACTCTTGGTTAATTGACTGACATTGTTAGTTTTCGAACTCGTCTGAACTTTTATCCCCGACTTACATATAAGTTTCAAGAAGATCAGATGAAGGAGTTAACGGTCAAAAAGAGGCATTTTCTGCAATCAAAGAGACGTAACTCTATGATAAATAGGATGACCTCGTCAGTTCTCGAACTAATCCAAGCTTTTATCCCTCACTTATTTACATGTAAGGTTTAAGAAGATCCGATAAAAACTGAAGGAGCTACGGACAAGGTCATAAATAGGCATTTTCTGTAATCAAGGGGGACCTAGCTCTCTGAAATATAGGCCGGCCTCACCAATTTTTGAACTCAGCCGAGTTAAATCCCTTGTACGTTTCAAAAAGATCCGATGGAAACTGAAGGGGATGCTACGATAGATATGCCAACCTCGTCAGTTTTCGAACTCATTCGAGCTTTTTATCCCTGACTTACTTGTTTGTAAGTTTCAAGAAGACCCAATCAAAACTGAAGGGGCAACGGTGATGACAAGGTAAAAAAGAAGCTTTTTCAGTAAAGTAGGGGACATAGCTCCATTAGTAATCGACCGACATCGATAGTGTTCGAACTCATCCGAGCTGTTAACCTTGACGTTCCTGTATATAAATTTCAGCAAGATCCGATTAAAACTGAATGGGCTATGGTGATGAAAATGTCAAAAATAGTCATTTTCTGTAACCAAGGCGGACGTAACACTCTGGAATATAGGCCGAACTCGCCAATGTTATAACACCTACTTACATGTAAGTTTTAAAAAGATCCGATGAAAACTGAAGGGGATGCTACGATAGATAGGCCAACCTCATCAGTTTTCGAACTCATCCGAGCTTTTATCCCTGACTTACTTGTTTGTAAGTTTCAAGAAGATCCGATCAAACTGAAGGGGGTACGGTGATGACAAGTTCGAAAAAGAAGCTTTTTGAGTCAAGTAGGGGACATAACTCAATTAGTAATCGATCGACATCGCTAGTTTTCAAACCCATCCGAGCTTTTTAACTTGACTTACCTGTGTATAAATTTCAGGAAGATCCGATAAAAACTGAATGGGCTACGGTGATGACAATGTCAAAAAAATAGACATTTTATGTAATCAAGCGGGACGTAACACTCTGAAATATAGGCCGACCTCGCCAATGTTTTAACACTTACTTACATGTAAGTTTCAAAAAGATCCGATGAAAACTGAAGGGGCTATGGTGATGACGGGGTCAAAAACAGGCATTTTCAGCGGTAAAGGAGACTTAAATCTACGCTAGATAGGCCAGCCTCGTCAGTTATCGAACTCATCCAAGTTTTTATCCCTAACTCACTTGTTTGTAACTTTCAAGAAGATCCAATCAAAATTGAAGGGGTTACGAGGATGACAAGGTCAAAAGTAAGCATTTTCCGAGTTTTTATCTCCAGCCAGCTTACATATAACTTTCAGAAAGAAACGATCAAAACTGACGGCGCTACGGTGATGACAAGCATTTTCCCATTGTAAGCCTATGGGACCTTGTGGTTGCCATAGCAACCAGAGTTTTTATTCGATTTCGAAAAACAGATTACGACATCATTGTCCCAGCAGAGTCATGCTACAGCTGATAAATGGTTGAGATCAGCCTGCAGGTTGCAGATATATAACTGGTCAAAGGTGTTGACGGACGGACGGACGGACGAAGGACCACCAACTATACTATAAGCTCCCCTGGACCCTTCAGCCCAGGTGAGCAAAAAAATAGCCACGACCTTGAAAGCCGCACTTGCTCCAGATATTGTCATAAGAAACATTTGTGTGATGTTATATTGAAATCGGTCAAGAAATGTAGGCCCTAGGGCAATGACAATGTTTTTTCTAAAAATAGCCACAGAGGCCTTGACCTTTAGGCCACGACCTTGAAAGTTGAACTCGTTCGATATATTGTCATAAGGAACATTTGTGATAAGCTATATTTAAATAAATCTTGAAATGTAGACGCTAGAGCTATGACATTGTTTTTCTAAAAATAGCCACAGTAGCCTTAACATTAAGGCCAAGACCTTAAAAGTCGAAATCGCTCATGATAATGTCATAAGGAACATTTCTATGAAGTTATATTGAAAACAGTCGAGAAGTGTAGGTGCTAGAGCAATGAAAAGCTTTTCTAAAAATAACCAAAGTGACCTTGGCCTTAAGGCCACGACATTGAAAGTCTAATTGGTCTAGATATTGTCATAAGGAACATTTGTGTGAAGTTATATTGAAATTGGTCAAGAAATGTAGGCGCTGTAGCGATGGTAACGTTTTTCTGATAATAGCGACAGTTACCTTGACCATGAGGCAAACATCTTAAAAGTCAAACCTGCTCCAGATAGAGTCATATGAAATGTTTGCGTGAAGTTATATTGAAGTCGGTGAAGAAATTTAGGCACTACAGCGATTACAATGTTTTTTTATAAAAATAGTCATAGTGACCTTGACCTTGAAGCCACATCCTTGAAAGTCGTACTCGCTCGAGATATTGTCATATGGAATATTTTTGTGAAGCTATATTGAAATCGGTTGAGAAACGTAGGCGCTAGTGCGATGACAAACTTACGTACGGTGATGTCAAGGTCAAAGATAGGCATTTTCGGTAATCAAGGGGGACATAACTCTCTGAAATAAAGGACAACATCATGATATTTTTTAACTCAGCCGAGGTTTTATCCCTTACTTACTTACATTAAAGTTTCGAAAATGTCATCTGAAAACTGAAGGGGCTATGGTGATGACAAGGTCGAAAATAGGCTTTTTCAGTAATCAAGGGGAAGTAACTCTATGACAGATAGGCCAACCTCGCTAGTTTTCGAACTCTTCCGAGTTTTTATCCCTGACTTACTTGTTTATAAGTTTCAAGAAGATTTGATAAAAAATGATGAGGCTATGGTGATGACAATGTCAAAAATAGTCATTTACAGCAATCAAAGGGACGTTCCTCTATAATCAATAGGCCGATCATGCCAATTTTCGATTTCATCCGAGCTTTCTACTTATATATAAGTTTCAGAAAGATCCAATCAAAACTGAAGGGGCTACGGTGATGACAAGCATTTTCCCATTGTAAGTATATGGGACCTTGTGGTTGCCATAACAACCAAAGTTTTTATTCGATTTCGATAAAAACCTAATGACATCAATGCCCCACCAGCGACATGCTACAGATAAGAAATGATTGAGATCAGCCTGCATGCTGCAGAGATATAACTGGTCAAATGTGTAGACGGACGGACGACGGACAGACGGTCGACGGACAGCCAACTATGCTATAAGCTTCCCTGGAGCCTTCGGCCCAGGTGAGCTTATAAAAAATAGACGGCTTCTCCTCCTAGGCAAATGGCCCGATTTCAAAATAATTTAGCAGATATGTTCCTTGGGCTACCCTCTACCAAACTGTTTAAATGGTTTAAATGGTTTCGCTCCGCTGCACAAAATGACCACCAGCGCTCAAAATAGAAAAAAAAGGAAACGAAATCTCTGCCTAGGCAGGTGGCCCTATTTTAAAATATTTTCACAGTCTTATGCCTCTTTACCAAAATTACTAAAAACGGTTCCATCCTGCTGAACAAAACTACCATCCTCCGGAGCCTAGGCAGGTGGCCCGATTTCAAAATATTTTCAGTCTTATGCCTCTTGACCAAAATAACTAAAAACGGTTCCACTCTGCTGAATAAAACTACCAGCCACCAGAGCTAAAAAAAAACAAATAAAAAACTGGCATCTCCATCTAGAAATGTTTCTCTTATGCAAGTTTACCAAAATTACAAGAATGGTATAGCTAGGCTGATAGCCCATTTTCAAATTGTACAGTTTGTGACTCTTTTCCAAAATTGTTACAATGGTTCAGCCTGGATAAAACACTTGCCACCGGAGTTAAAACAGAATAGAAATATTAAAATATATCTTCTGCTAGTTGCTTGATTTCAAACAAATTTCAGACAAATGAAATAGAGGAGCAGTCTGATCAGGATCCGCACTGTTTGCCTTTATGAAAAAAAATATTGTTTAAAATAAGTGTTCAAGAAGTTGCAGCAGACAACTTAAACAGACGACATGTTTAAATGCAGTTTTCTATGACATCTAGGCCCTGTCTGCACTATTTTGGCCATTTCAAGCTGGTTAGTTTACCTAACCACACTTTGTTGGCAGGCATATAAGTCTTGGTTTGTTTGCTTTGGAAATCTTCAGACCAGGAAACACGACTGCTCTAGTGGCCATTTTGTTCAACCGAGCGCAGCCTTTTAGCAATATTGAATAAAAAGCATATATAAGAATCCGCACTTACTTTCAAAGTAAACTGCTGATAACTGAGCAGATGACAATTTTTATGATTGGCATCTAAAGTGTTAAACTGAAACCTCTAATCGACAAACTGAAACCTCTAATCCACTCCTTGTTTTTGTACATTTATGTAAAATGACATTATCGCCAACAGATTAAAGGTTCGAGACGCATCAAGTGAAAATTATCAACAGGCAGTTAACCTAGAACATCGCATAAGCAGCATTACTAAGCCCTTCCACTGCTTGCATTAGATGGCATCAAACAGGCAAAACTCTCAATAAACTGTGAAGTGGCTAATAATTGTATATCAGAAGGCATATTGAATTGTGTAAAGAATCTGGCTCTCTTACTACCACAGGTCACTAAGGTCACCACGGAGTTTGTCCTTAATATTATGATGTCCAAACATGGGCTTGCAAAGTAAATATTATTTGAGTTATGCTTGGCAAAAATTATGCTAGTCTCTTGAAAATCTCATTTTAAAAAATATGCATACGGCTTAATTGTTTTAAAACAGAACTTGTGTTCTGGGAATATAGCTTGTTTATTAATTCTTTAATTCAATTTGTTTTCTTTCTCCCCATAGAAATCCCATTATAAAAGTCTCTATTACAGCTAGAATCGTCAATCCTGGTAAACAATGCGAAGCTTATTGCTTATGTGGTGTAAGGGACAATGGGGTTGTTTATTTATCTGTTTTCATCATCTTCTTTCTTTTGACATATAGGCAAGTATTAAAGTTATTGTCAAAATAGAAGTGAAGGCATTGATAAGGGGTCGATACAATCACCCCACACCTTCAATCAGAGACACCAAAGGGAAAGAAACGGGAACATGAAATAACTAAACCCTAATGAAAACATCACAGGCGGAAAGCCAAAAGGACAGTTACTTTCCGACAAAATGGTCAAGCGACAGTCCAAAATAGCAAAGCTTTTTGAGGATCACGAAAGCTAGAAGACTAAAATTTGGTAAACTGTGTAATTGTGATAATTTATACTTTGAAAAAGACAATGGTCTTTAGCTCACCTGAACACAAGATTCTAAAGGTGAGTTATTTTGATTCGTCGTCCGGCCAACAATTTCTTCAAATGACATATTCTCCTTAACCACCGAGCCAATTTCAAAATACTTTTACAAGAATATTCAGAAACGTTCCGCATCATTGGACGAGATGACCACCAAAGGCACCAATAGAAATAAAACCTTTATACAACATCTCTCCATACCCAAATTGCCCGATTTCAAACTAAATTGACATATTAATATGACCTTTATTTGACCCTTTACTATATTCGCCAAAATCGTTCAACTCGACTAAAACGGTCATCATTGCTTATAGTAGGCAATCTGATTGCTGTGTGTCTGTGGAGCTATTTGGTTTCTGAGATTAAGAATTTTTAAGGTTTTTTTTTACCATGGCTGTCATCTTGATCAAGTGACGTAAACCACTTGAACAAACGTTTGTTCCTTTATCCAATTAATGCATTTGATGAAATTTGGTTTTGATATCTGAGTGACCCTGGACCATGGTCAATGAGTATCACTGACCTTTGGTACTCATGTAGATTCATTAACTTATTTCGGTGATTGCTTATACCATTTAAGTTCGCAGACAAAAATACTTACCGAAAAATAATTACGTTCGACTTTTCCCCATACAAAAACACAAGTGACCAAATTTGACCTTGGTGAAAGATGAGCCAAGGTCAATCCAGACGCATCGTTTAAATAAATCACAAATCCCAAATGTTAAATTCAAGTTTCAAGGCTATAGTCCCGCTAGTTCTATGACTTGACTTCAAAATAATTTTACGGAAATGTTTCTCTATTGTCCTGTTCCATAAATGTTAACGTTGGTCCCACACTTCTGATCCAGATGGCTATCAGGGCCAAAAATAGAAAAAGGGTTTTAAACCACATCTCCTGAACAAAAGAAGCCTCCGTGGTGTAGTGGTTACGCTACTCGCCTTGTAAACCAGGGGTCGCAGGATCGATCCTGGACTTCTCAAGACTTGCGGATAAGTCTTTAAACCGAGCTCACGTCTCCGTATGACCTTAGTTGTTGGTGGGACGTTAAACTCAAACACTCACTCACTCAACCCCACTGATCACGATGACTGTCAGGGTAGATAGATAGATAGATAGATAGATAGATAGATAGATAGATAGATAGATAGATAGATAGATAGATAGATAGATAGATAGATAGATAGATAGATAGATAGATAGAGAGACTAAAACAAAAACACCATCCAAAGGCAATATATCTTGGCTCAGGGGAGCAAATGAGGTCCATCATGGACCTGTTGTTTATGACTAGTGCCACTTTTAGAATGGAACTTTGGGTTATTCTGTATGTTTTGTTTCATGATTCAGATAGAGGATATTTGACTTTTTTAGTGTAAGTTCGAATTTTATTTCACCGAATGAACCCTAAAAGAAGTATTTTCACGAGTGGCGTATGGAACGCCAATGCTGTCTTGAAGTAAGCGAAAGATTCCTGGTATGCTCTAACATATTTATATAGTACAAAACATCTTTATGTCCTGCTCACATTTTATTATATCCTGCATGATATTCATTATACGATGTATCACCTACATTATGTGTTGCAGAAACCTTATGATGTCATGTGTCACCTACATTATAAGTTGTTTAAAATTTATTATATCATGAGAAGTTTTCTTTATGTCTTGAGTCTTGTTCTTTATGTCATGCTACTATTTCGTTATATGATGACAAAATCGTATTACGTTCTGCATGCTACTCATTATGAAATGCACTAATTTCGTTATATACTGTATTATATACCTGATTTGATGTGGTGATTTTATATGGTTATGCTTTTCTTTATATGCGGTGTCAAGTTCATTACATTATGTAAAACTTCTTTATATGCGTGACTTTCTTTATATGATGGGGTAAAATTTAATTCATAAAAATTGATTATATCACCTGTTTGAAATTATATTTGTATATTTTCCGGAATCAATACGGGTGATTCGCATCTGCGTTATTTCTCCTTGTCATGTCACCATTGGATATTTCGCCCTACTTTATAGAGGTGTTGATTCGCACCAACTAGAAATGTGTCGATAGAACACGGATGCCCCCGCCTGGTAGCACGGTTATGAAAATTGTAGCGTAAAATGATAACGCAATATCGGACGCGTACTACATGCCCTTTCCAACAGTCTTCACTTAGCCCGAACCCAGATTTGCCCATATTCCTTTCGAGAAAGGCTGGTCAAGTTCTGTGGTGTAGTCATTGCTTCTAACGGATAACCCTTTTATAAAGCATATTTAACTTCACTACAGCTGACGTGTGGGAATGTTTGGCGGCCGTAAAACGTCTCCCTGCCCTACATCATCGTGTAGAATATATTTTCTTGTCCTTTGGAATCATTGATTCTATTGTATAAAATGTGAGGCTCACTGATGGTCACTGATGAGGCCTAATTGGCCGAAAATAGCTAGTCTGGCCCAGAAAACATGCGCACTCCATATTGTCCAATTCTGTGGTGTAGTCATTGCTTCCAAAGGATAACCCTGTTATAGAACATATTGTAGATAATAGTGCAATAAAGGAAGATGGGGTGGTGGGTTTGTATGTGTTGCGATTTGATAGGAATAAAAGAGTTCTGCGGAGTACCGGATTGGGTATGACAGTTGGGTAGAATCGCTAGGTAATGGTAGACTGGGTGTGGTAGGTTGAAGTATAGCCCTGAATTGTTTTTGTTTCCGTGATATATCCAAATATATCCAAGTTACAGCCAAATTCGAAGAATAGATACTATTGTGTCTATAATTAAATTATTTATCTATTTATTTATTGTATAATGTATTTATCATGTTTGTATTTGCCTGTCATTAACGATTAAAGGATGTATAAATGTAACTGCACAATTAATACTATGGAATAGATCTGCCCGGTCTCAATATAATTTCTTCGATGTCCGATGGACGTGGGCTTCCGACCATTCGTACCGGTTTGTATCAATAATTGTTTTGTTTACACCGTTTGAAATGGCGGATTTCTCTCTCGTGGAAAATGTCCTGAAATCCCTTGGCTGCTTCCAAACTTCCAAAGGTCGAAAATGGATACTTTACAAATCGCCAAACAGTTGGCAGACCAGGATCTAGTGGCCCTTGGTCTGACAACTAACGGCGACAGGGTGAGATTTAAGGAGGCTGTAAAAGGTACGGGCATCATTTTTATCATACAAGTATAGCTTTTGCAAAAGGCTAGGTCTACGCTTAGCACATATCAACTGTGGATGTCTAGAGTTATATCCCAGAAATATATTTTATTGAAATCTAATTGCCATTCTGGCATTTTAATAGTAATTCAACTAGACCATGTGCATTTCCATCATGATCTGAATGGTCTCCGCGATGTATGGCCTTTTTAAAAAATTGACAGTTTGGGGCATAGCCCAGGGTTTCCCAGGCTGGTATCACTGAATGCGTCATGTCAAAAGGGACATGAATACATGTATACATATGGTATATGGGTGCGGCTCTTGAAAGTTCATCATATATATCTCTAAACGACCTTAAGAAATAATACATGTAGCTTACACTGACATTCATATAGTACCTGTCTCATTTCATATTCCCGACAGTTTTCAAAAAATACATTTTCAACCTCTTTCCCATTCAAAAGCCTGAGTGGCCAAATTTGACCTTGTCAAAGTACAGGTCAGGTCAACCCAGGTTCATCACTGTCACAGATCACATGTTTTTTCGAAAATACATTGTTTTACCTTTTTCCCATTGAAAAGCCTATGGAACCAAATTTGACCTTGGTGTATAATAAGTCAATCTAGGGTCATCATTTTGCAAATTGGGTAGTACTCAAGTCACCCAAAGTTACATATCAAAATTCAAAACAATAAGCCGCGTGGTTCTGGAGAAGATGTTTAAGATTTTTTTCCATATTTGGGCAACACGGCCAACTTTGTCATAAGACAGATCATTCAAATTTGTTTTCGTTCCCCCACTGCCTAAAGGCTACATATAAATTGAAATGAAACTGGCCCAGTTGTTTCAGAGAAAAAATATGTCAATGGACCTGCAAACCAAGTGACGTTGGGCCAAAGTCACTGAATGACTTTGACATTTAGCATTCATAAACATTCATTTATACCTTATCCCATGCCACAGACCAACTATTTTTTCAAAAATGCTTTGTTTTACCCTTATCGCATTGAAAGGCACACATTTGACCTTGCCATAAAATAGTTCAAGGTTAACCTACTGCAGGTCATCATGCATGTATTTGCAAATTAGGTATTGCTCAGTCATTCGATGCTACATACCAAGCTTCAATTCGATCAGCCGAATTGTTCTGCAGAACATTTTTAAAGTTGCTACCATATTTGAGCATGGTAGCCATCCTGGTCATGTGACCAAGACAATTTGAACAAATTATTGTTCTCACTCTGTCCTAAAGCTCTATATAAAACTTAAATGAAAATGGCCAAATGGTTTGAAAAAAAAAAAGTATTTTGAAATGTCAAAGGACCTACAATCCAAGTGACCTTTGACCAATGTCACTGAATGACTTTGACTTTAAGCATTCATAGACATTCACTTTGTATCTACTCTCATGTCATAAACCACAATATTTTCCAAACAATGCATTGTTTCACCCTTTTCCCACTCAAAACCCTAAGGAACCCAATTTGACCTTGGTGTTAAATACTTCAAGGGCAATCTAGGGTCATCATTTCTTCAGATTTTGGCTGTAGTACTCAGTCACCCGATGACATAGACTAAGTTTTAAGACAACTGACTCAGTGGTTCTGGAGAAGATTTTTAAGGTGTTTACCATATTTTGCCATGGCGGCCATCTTGATCAAGAGACTGTACCATTCGGACATAATTTCATTCCCTTGTTGTCCTAAGGCTTCAGATAAAATTTAAATGAAACTGGGCAGGTGGTTTAAGAGAAAAAGTATTTTAAAATGTCAATCACAGGACCTGCAATCCAAGTGACCATAGTCCAAGGTCACTGAATGACCTTGACTTTTAGCATTCATAGACATTCATTTTATATCTTTTTCATGTCATAGACCACATTATTCAAAACAAAAATGCAATTTTACCTCTTTCCCACTGTAAAGCCTATGGAACCAAATATAACCTTGGCATCAAATAGGTTCATCATATTTGCAAATTTATTAGCAGTCAGTCACCTGATGCTATAGACCCGGAACCAATTTTCATGACATTCAGCCAAGTGGTTCTGGAGAAGAAATTGTTTTAATGTTTTTAACATATTCGAGCATGGTGGCCATCAGGTCATGTTACCGGAACCAATCGAACAAATTTTTGTTTCCTCACTGTCCTAAAGAAACATATAAAAATTGTATAAAATTGGTGCAATGTATGGACCTGCAACACAAGTGACCTTGAGCAAAGGTCACTGAATGACCTTGACCTTTAGCATTCATAGACATTTATTTTATACCACAGACCACTTTATTTTTTAAAAAAATGCACCAGTTGATTTTGATATTTCCTAATGAAAAGCTTAAAAAACCAAATTTGACTTTGGCGATCTTGTTCATGTGACCTGGATCATTCATGCAAATGTTCTTTCCGCCATTCCCAGTAGGCTGCATATATGAAATGCAATGAAAATTGGCCTAGTGGTTTCAAAGAAAGCATTTGACACGGTGAATGATGGAGGCCTACCATCCTATAAACTCCCCTAGAGTCTTTGGCCCAGGGGAGCCAAAAGTTTAAGAAAGTTGTTGCAAAATGCAAAATAGGTGTTGCGCAAATCTGGATGACCGTATTCAAGGTCATGCTAAGATATATTCAAGTGCCAAGTATTCCCGCATTTTCAGGAAAAAATCGGTAAATTAAATTTCAAGCTCATCAGCCATTTGGTTCCTGAGAAGATATTCAAAGGATTTTACCACATATGGGCAAAGTGGCCCTCCTGGTCATTTGGCCCAGATACCACAATCAAACTTTCATTGGCACACCCCGGTAACACATGTAATTTAGGTTCAATCAGTCTAGTAATCAGTCTAGTAAATTCAGTAGACTAAGACATGGTAGAAAAGAATACTTGTACAGGCTATCTATCTATCTATCTTCTTATATATGGGGTGCCGTTTTACTATTTAATACAATTTCGAGATGTCTAATATTTTATTATAGATATCTATTTTCAAATTATAGATATCTATAAATCAAAATATAGATATCTATAATTAACAATATTGATGTGTATAATTACCAGTATATTTTGATATCATAAAACGTAATCAATGATATGTAATATATAATTCTTGATATCTATAAATTTGTTTTATGATATCCATTATTCCGTTGCATGTGTAGATATCTAAAACCATAAAATAGATATCTATAATTATTATTAATGATATCTATATTTCAGTTTATAGATATCTAAAATGTTAAGAATTATTGATATCTAAAATAAATTGTATGATAATATTTCTATCTCACAAGCCATCCGATTTTTGGATGTCAATAATTAGATTTATTTGTATAAGTTGCGGTTTTACACCCCCTCAACAATTTTTAGGTAATATTTGAGACACTGCTTCCAATTTTAAGGGACTTTTTACTCGACATTGAGATGAAATGACTTCTCAAGCCCTGCATGCCAAAACAAACCAAAAGAGTTTATATGCAGTGACGGTCTGACTGGCCCCACTTTGCCTCGACCGGCTTAATCCCTCTAATATTGTATGGAATGTTGTGGGTACAAGTTGTACTTTCTGTATTTTGAGATTATTTTGCATTGCTGCTATTTTGGATGAAGAATTTCTATGGTGATGTCCACGGAACACAGGTAAGCCCTGATATTCTGAAATTTTGACACCATATAAATAAATTATTTCTGTTTTTTTTTTTTTTTTTTTTTTTTTTTTTTTAATTTTTTGACTTGTTCATTTTGCTTCAATTGTTTACAGATATTAATCATGGCAGAAGGAAGTGAAGAAATTAATTTTCGATCCTTATGGCCTGGAAAGGATATTGACTTCATGGTCGAGATGTTAAGGCGTACAGGCCGCTTTGACATAATTCCTCGCCATAAAGAGGAAATAGAAGAAGAAGAGGAAGAAGAAGAGATAGAAGAGGAGAAAGAAGTAGATATAACACACGCTGGTGAGCTTGGATATGTTGGGGCTACTAGTACACCTGTGGTGCCTGCTTTAACCGACCAGCCCCAATTGAGAGGTGTTCCCCCACCCACAAACATAAAGAGGTCCCATATTCCACCTCAGCCCAACCGAATGTCTCCAGTTGCCCCGCCCACAACCAGACAAAGGAGTTCAGTTTTCCCACCCCCATCCAAACTATTGAACCCTTATATCCCCTCCACTTCAAAACAAATCACCCTAGTTGCCCAACCCACACTCAAACCAACGACCCCAACCCTACCCCGAGAATCCCCACATAAAAACCTGGAGTAAAACCATGGACCTGTAATTGGCAAACGCTCTCCCAGCCCACCTGCAAGACCCCCTTACCCTAAAGAGTTTCAATACCTGATCCCTAAACAAGAACCTACATGTGTTCTTCCTACTCCTGTAAACATTAAACAGGTGTACAACCCTGACCCTCAATTTGGGGATTACCATTCCAATAATAGGCCCATCTGTTCAGCCAGACAAAAATAATTGTTTGAACATGCTCCCTCACAATCCTCTCCGAGATGAGCCCAGGTATCTCGAAAAGCAGGCGCCCAGGGTGACTTTTAGTCCCGAGCTTCCCTTTGACCGCTCAAGAAGAGAAGCATATTATAATGTCACATATACACGAGTGGTGAAGGGGGAACAAAATATTTCTCCTCCGCCAGTTGGTAAAACTTTTATACATCAAAAATCTAAAAATGTACAACAAAATATAAAACCTTCGAAATGCGATTATGTCGCACGACCACCCCCTGTGGAAATTAAACAGAAACCATGCTCAAGTCAGCAATATTCTCCTTCTTTTAATACATTGCCACCCTCAAGTTATACATTACAGGGTCAGGATTCTTTTAACAGTCCCCTGAATAACTCTATATTAGCAGGCATGCGGGCCCCACAACTTCCATTCTTTTCTGGTGAAAATCAGAAAGGGGATGTTCGAACCCAACTGCCTCATCAGGGAATCAGTTTATCCTGATTCTTTTAGTTTACAAGCTGTGAGAAAATCTCTGAAAGGCAAAGCCAGAGAGATTTTACTCACAGTTGGTGAAACCTCTTCACTTACAGATATTTTAACTAAACTTGAGAGCATCTATGGCAATGTTTCCTCCTGTGAAGTTTTATTTCAACAATTCTACCTGGAATCACAAATGCCAAATGAATCAGTTGCTGATTTCAGTGTAAGAATTGAAAACCTATTGAGGCGATCCACTCAAAACAGAGTTATTGATGACCATATCAAAATGAAATGCTCTGTTCTAAACTGTGGAATGGGCTAAAGGACCAACTGTTAAAAAACTCCAACAGGTTTAAGTTTGAAGCTGATAAAAACCTCAACAGCCTGCTGAAGTCAATTAAATCTATTGAACAAGATCTAAATACATCTGCTACAACTAAGCAGATGTCAAGTTTGACATCGTCTGTCAATGACAGCCAGCATGGCAAGGTTGACAAACAGCCAAAACAAATGGCACAATCTTCTTTTGTTAATACTGGTCAAAAGTTAGACAAAATTGCCAATCAGATGAAAATGCTTAGAGAAAAGATGGATGGGAAAAGAAATACAGTGAGGCATGCATTGCTTCTAACTCGCCGGGCCCATCCATTCTTTCCCCTAGTCAAGGTATACCGCCTACCCCTCCTGCCCAACGTGGTTTATTCTCTCAACGTGGTTACTCTGCCCAGCGAGGTTCTTTCCTCGTGGTAGGGGCTCTTCTTTTCCAAGGAGAAGAGGCAGCTCTTACCATAGAGGTGGAGGCTCGTTTGGCAGAGGCAAATTTCAACAACAAGGGGCTGATCAGCACACTTTCAAACGTGCTGGCACACAAACTGACTCTAGTTTGAACACGTCAAACTAGAAGGGGTCTTTATTGCGGAGCAAAATAAGGACTCCACTGTGAACTCTGATAGCTCCAACAATGATCCAACTTTATTTTCACGTATGGTTGGATCAACAAATGAATCAGAGGTTTTAATTAATGGTCAGACGTGTTAAGCCGTTATTGACTCTGGGTCCATGAACACAACAGTTTGTGATGACTTTTATCAACAAATGGATCCAAGTCCTGAGCTGAGAGATATTTCTGATTTTAATTTGAATATAAGTGGACCAAGTGGCTCAAAAAGAACTTATTTAGGATACTTTGAGGCAGAGATAAAAATTCTCGAAGTAGAACATGTGAACTCTGATAGCTCCAACAATGATCCAACTTTATTTTCACGTATGGTTGGATCAACAAATGAATCAGAGGTTTTAATTGATGGTCAGACGTGTTTATTCCTTATTGACTCTGGGTCTATGATCACAACAGTTTGTGATGACTTTTATCAACAAATGGACCCAAGGCCTGAGCTGAAAGATATTTCTGAATTTAATTTGAATATAAGTGGAGCAAGTGGCTCAAAAATACCTTATTTGGGATACTTTGAGGCAGAGATAAAAAATCCTGAAGTAGAACATGTTCCAGTTCTAGTTGTGCCGACTACCAGATACTCTGGCCAAGTTCCTCTGATAGTTGGTACAAATATTATTAGTTCCCTCAGCGATAGTGTTGCATCGGACCCAAATATTTCGTCTGAATGGAATAATGCATTTTCTGCTCTTTCGTGTTCCAAAACTAGGTTTGTTAAATCTACAAACAAAACACCAGTAATTTTAAAACCTAATGAAACTCGTACATTAACGGGTTTAGTTAGAAATACTTCCACCATGGAAAATGGTGTCACGGAAAACAATGTTTTAACTTCTGATTTTAATGTTTGTACTCGTTTGGTGTCTGTTAAACCAAACGCAAAGACAGCTAGAATTCCTGTAAGAATTTGTTATCTTTCAGCCAGGCCTATTACCATTAAACCCAGAAGTCAACTGATTTGCACGAGGTAAAGGTTGTTGAAAATGTTAATCCGTTTTCTACTTCATTTTCTCAGCGGGCTAGTACTAGTGATAGTCACGCTGAGGAAATCGAAGTAGATCTGTCAGCGGAGAACTTAACACATCAACAGCACACACAGGCTTCAAATTTAGTAAGCCAATGGAAACATATTTTTTCCACTGGCCCTACAGATCTTTGTTTCACCAACCTGGTGGAGCATGAGATTAACTTAAGTGACCCTACTCCTTTTAAGGATCCTTACAGGCGTATACCTCCTGCAACGTTTGAGGAGGTACGCCAACATTTAAAGGAAATGTTGGATGCAGGGGCTATAAGAGAATCTCAAAGCCCATTTTTATTTCAATATAGTCCTTGTCCGGAAGAAAGACAAAAGCTTACGATTCTGTATTGATTTCCGTAAACTAAACAACAAAACAAGTAAGGATGCCTGTTTCTTGCCAAGAATAGAAGAGACCATTGTCACATTGTCTGGCTCGAAATATTTCTCAAAACTTGACCTTAGGTCTGGCTACTGGCAGGTTGGAATCAAAGAATGGGGATAAACATAAGACTACATTCTCTGCCGCCCCCCTTGGCTTCTTTGAATGTAATAGGATGGCCTTCGGTCTTACTAATGCACCTAGCACATTTCAGAGGCTTATGGAGCGCTGTGCGGGGGACCTACACTTGACGGAATGTTTCATTTACTTAGATGATATAGCCCCAGCTCATAGGGGCTTGAAGAAATATATGGGCTGCATGATGCTTCCAGGCAGAGCTGAATCCGGCACCCACACTAGTACTGGTAAACCGCTCAGAGGATCTAAGCCTGTCCAGGAACCGCGGTGCGAGGCGGACCGTCCATGCTAATAAACCCTATTGGTTTCATTGGGCGACAGGGCTTGAGAAGTCATTTCATCTCAATGTCGGGTAAAAGTCCCACAAAATTGGAAGCAACGTCTCCAAAATGACATTTACAGTGTTGAAGGGGACGTTAAACCTCAAATCAAACAAACAAAACTTAGATGATATAATCATCTTCAGTAAGACATTCGATGAACACATCACCATGCTGCAAAATGTGTTCAAACAGCTTGAGCAGCACGGCTTAAAGCTCAAAGCTTCCAAGTGTGAATTGTTCAAGACCCAGGTGCAGTACTTAGGCCACATTGTCAGTGATAAGGGTGTCCAGACATATCCTGTCAAAATTGTAGCGTTACCTTCAAATATACAGGAATTGCGCAGTTTTCTCGGTTTTGCGGTTTATTATTGCCGCTTTGTCTGTAATAACTCCAAAATTACGAAGCCGCTCAATGACCTGTTAGTAGGACACCCAACAACCGAGAAAGCCAAGCGATCTAAGTCTGCAGTTCATTGGTCTTGGGGGCCTGATCAGCAAACAGCTTTCGATACTATAATCGAAAATCTTAAATCACAACCAAACTTGGCACCTTCAGATTATAGCAAAGAGTTCATTTTGAACATCGATGCTAGTGGTGATTGGCTAGGTGCTGTTCTATACCAAGAACAAGATGGTATAGAACGTGTCATAGCCTATGCTAGCAGAGGTCTTAGAGCCAGTGAGTGCAATTATCCTGCACATAAACTTGAATTTTTGGCCTTGCAATGGGCAGTATGTGATAAATTGCACGATTTATTGTATGGAAATAAATTCACTGTTAGAACAGACAACAATCAATTGACGTATGTTCTAACAACGGCTAAGCTAGATACCACAGGCCATCGTTGGCTAGTCGCACTGTCCAGTTACAATTTCAACCTCATTTACAGGTCCGGCAAGAAAAACAAAGATGCCGATGCCCTCAGTAGATTACCATCTACTGATAAAACGGTCCTGTTCAATGACGCTATTCAGGCCATCAGCCAGGCGGTATTAACCCCTCCAGAGGTTGCACTGCATTTTGTCCTCACTGGTGATGAGGTTGGCTCTGACTCTGGTTCAGATTTCAGTCAAGTTGACTGGCGTGCTGAACAAACAATTGACAGCATGTTGAACAGAGTTAAGACCATTTTGGCCTCTGGACACAAACCTACCAAGAGACAGATTGCTCTTGAGGAGACAGAATGTCAGAAAATCTTGAAGGATTGGGACAGTCTATTTTTCAAAGACGAGGTACTTTACTGTCGTCATTCTTTACATGGTACCTCTGTAAACCAGTTGGTATTGCATGAGTTTTCCGGGAGATAGCACTTAATGGTCTGCATGATGATGCCGGCCATCAAGGCAGAGACCGCACTATGTCCCTGGTAAAATATCGGTTTTACTGGCTTGTGATGGATGGTGACATTGAAAAGAAAGTCTGAAACTGTCCCAGATGCATCCAAAGGAAGGCTCGAGAGCGGGCTCCAGCGAAACTTGTGACTGTAGAGTCCACTAATCCCATGGATTAAGTCTGCATGGATTTTCTGTCTCTTGAGACATCCGCGGGTGGCTACGAAAATAACTTGGTAATTACAGACCATTTCACCCGCTATGCTCAGGCCATACCAACCAAGGATCAAACGGTCAAGACAACAGCCAAAGTCCTCTTCGAAAACTTCATCTGTCATTATGGATTTCCATTCCGTTTACATAGTGACCAGGGCCGCAATTTTGAGAGCCAAGTTATGAAAGAGCTGTGTTCCATTGCTAACGCTGACAAGTCTAGGACTACCCCCTACCATCCCATTGGTAATGATATGCCTGAGCGCTTTAACCAGACTCTGCTCAATATGTTGGGTTCTTTGTAGGATGACCAGAAGTCCAACTGGAAGTCATACGTTGCGCCCTTGGTTCATGCCTACATCTAAACACGTCATGAGACCACTGGATTTTCCCCGCATTATTTAATGTTTGGGCGACACCCTAGACTGCCGGTTGATGCCTGTCTAGGCATAAATCCAGATGGAAGGCATGCAGACCAGACAAAGTTTGCAGCCGATACAGCCACAAAGGAGGCCCGTCGCCAGGGCAGAAAGCATAAGGAAACTAATGACCTCAAAGCTCGGGATGCCCAGCTTTTGCCCGGTGACCGTGTACTGGTGCGCAACGTCGGACTGAGAGAAAAGTGCAAGCTGGCAGATAAATGGGAGAAGATGTGTATTTGGTTGTTGAACAGCCAAATACTGAGGTTCCTGTGTACGTTGTAAAACGTGAACATGGGAAGGGCATGCGAAGGATGCTGCACAGAAATCTCCTTCTTCCATTTATGGCCCTTCCAGCGCTTCCAAACAACGCTCCTTGGATACAGATATATCACCGAATAGTATTTTTCAACCGTCACCGGTTAAGGATAAAACTGTCGGTGATATCAATGTTCCAAGTGGAGCGGCAGGTAGTGCAGCCTCACCTGCACCAGACTCTGCAGTTCCAGATAGTGCAAACATGCTGGATGCACCGGTATCCCCTAGTGTGGTGATACCCCAAGAGATCGTCATTGAATCCTTTGGCGAAACCCTTCAGTCCTGCTCCGGGGTCTCATCCAGAATTGCGACCTCAAACACGTCCAACAAGGCATAGGCAGAAGCCCAGGTGGCAGGCGGGAGGGGACTGGTTATTTTATATTTTCGAAAGTTTTAAACTGAATTAACAGCTGACATGGTTTCCTGTGCGTGTATTTTATTATTTTTTTTAATTGAAATGTCGAGACGACATTTTTCACAGAGGGGGAGGGGAGCGTTTAGCGGTAACGCTAAAATGTATTCTGGAGAGAGGCTTATAAAAAGTTAATTCAGCTAGAGGGGTAGCTGAGTTGCAGTCGACTGGCGAAGCATTGCTTGTCATGGCGTCTCTGAAGAGCCGGTGGTTGTCAGAGTGCCGTTGGCGGGTGGTGCGCTGGCCTGCAATTCTGGTGACCCATTGTTTTTTTTTTAAAAAAAATCGTCTTCTGCTGGGTTGCAGTTGGTTGACGGTGCATGATTTGTCATGGCGTCTCTGGGGAGCCGGTGGTTGTCAGAGTGTCGTTGATACGTGGTGCACTTTACTGCAAACTGGTAAGAAAGTTCTAGTAATTAAAAATTTCGACTTGTCGTGATTTCGTGCTTGCTGGTGGCATGGGTCGGTTGCAACCTTGGTGGGGCATTCTCCCAATCAGACCGTGACCACTTCGTGCTTCTGGCATGCGCTTTCGTGAAGAGGTGAATTGTTTTCATTACTAATTTAATAGTTACGTTATTTCACCTCTCTCCAGTCCAGCGCGTAAATAATTTTTGTTTCATATGACACTTCAGTCTGGGCTGTGTTTTAGGATATGGGCATTAAGCAATTTTAGCCTGTTTTTAATGTTTAGCAGTTTCAGTCTAAGCCAAAAAGGAGTGTCTCTTATGTACGCTCAACCAGTAAATGTTTTTTCTTCTAAGTTCTGTATATAAAGTTTTATATTTTTGCTCTGTGCATACCGTGCAGCCTTTATGGCAGTGCGTTTTGATAAGGGTTTACCTGGCAAAGGGTTAGATATGTTTAACTTCACTAGTTCGACAAACATTGGAAGCAATAGCTTCGGCTCCTATTTTATTATCAGATTAGTATTTATTAACAAAATATACATCTGGAAAATTTATATAAATAATTGAAAAGATGTAGTTAAACTTGTGTTTAAACTCATGAAAGTAATTTGTTGAGTAAGTTAAATGTCGGGACGACATTTCCCGAAGAGGGGGAGAATGTCACAGAGTGAAATTATGAAAACTGGAGGAGCGCTTGTGCTTAGGACTTTCTAGTCATTTTCAGTTATTTCCCCCATTCATAAGTATTCTTCGTATTGCATTTATCCATGTACTTCATCTATCATTAAGCATTATTAAGCATTCCTGAGTAGCGTATATCAATTTCCGGCGTCCTTATGTAAGTCTCGTGCGCTTTTCACTACACTGATTAACACGCATGCGCACATTCTTACCTCAGCCTTTGTCAGTCTTTCTTTGTCCCTGGCAAGGGTAGGTCTTACGACCACTTGACGGACACATTTTATATGTTTATCCCTAATTACTAAGGATATCTATAATATTTATTCAGGTATGCGTTTACTTTATTTCATTATCATGTTGAACATTTGTAAATTATCATTATTTTCATTATTTCATGAATATTCATATCTTGCCATTTCGATCTCTCGACCTCGGGTCAGTCTTTCTTTGTCCCTGGCAAGGGTAGATCTAACGACCACCTGACGGACACATTTTATATGTTTATCCCTAATTACTTAGGATTTCTAAGATATTTATTCAGATGACGAGGTCGAGAGGGAAAAAGGTTCTGATAACTCTCAAAAACATGGAAACATCATCAAATAGCGTTGTCGTCACTTGAACTCCGAACCCCCTTGAAAAAGCGGGAGAAGCTCTAACGTTGTATCAACGTCGTCCATCAATCATGTGGCCACCTCCACCTTAATCCATCAAATCGACCCATGACAACTGGCGCCCAACGTGGTGTAGGTATGTAGCACACTTGTACTGCCTTGCGGTACAAGGAGGCTTTTATAGCGACGTGGTAGAGTGTTGGCTTGTCACTCCGGCGGACCGGGTTCGATCCCCGGCTGGGTAAAGATGATTGGCATTTTTTCACCTGTTAAATTTGGCGCCCAACGCGAATAACCCACATGTGCATTAAAACTCCTTGAATATCATTTCACGTGATTCTCGGACTCCAAGAAATTCGAGGACAAATTTAAATGTGGAGGGGGAGAATGTCACAGAGTGAAATTGTGGAAACTGGAGGAGCGCTTGTGCTTAGGACTCTCTAGTCATTTCCAGTTATTTCCCCCGTTCATAAATATTCTTCGTATTGCATTTATTCATGTATTTCATTAAGCATTATTAAGCATTCCTGAGTAGCGTATATCAATTTCCGGTGTCCTTATGTGAGTCTAGCGCGCTTTTCATTTCACTGATCAACACGCATGCGCACATTCTTACCTCAGCCTTGATCAGGCTTTCTTTGTCCATTGCAAGGGTAGGTCTCACGACCACCTGACGGACACCATTTAATTTTTTTTTTCTAATTACCTAGGATGTTTATAAATATATTTATCAGATGACGAGGTCGAGAGGGAGGAGGTTCTGATAACTCTCAAAAACATGAAATCATCAAATAGCGTTGTCATCACTTGAACCCCGAACCCCATCGAGAAAGCCGGAGAAGATCATAACGTTGAAACAACATCATCATCATGTGGCCACAACCACCTTAAATTCATCCACCCGTGACAATCATCCCGCGAAACACAGAAACACTCAAAAATGAAATGCCATGTAAAAAGGAAAATTCAGGGTACGTCCTGCCCCACATTTTGCCTTACTGCCCACCTCACACACTCTGTTCAAATCTGGCTAGACCATAATTTGTAAACTTTAAATGATAGTATAGTTGTGGGATACAGTTTCTACTTTTATAAATATAATTCGAATTATGGATATCCAAATTTAGATTTAATGATATCAATAATTCTGCCCAATTATTGATATATAAAATTCTAATTATTGATATCATTTAATGGAATAATAAATATCAATAATTCAGTCCTATTTATAGATATCATTAATTCCAATTATTAATATCATAGAGTCGAATTATTGATATCAAAAATTGAATTATGGATATCCATAAATCATTTTAATTATTGATATCATAAATTCGAATTATTGATATCCATATATAGGAAAAATGATATCTATAAATCTGGCTTATTTATTGATATCCAATATTGGAATTAGTGATGTCCAAATTTCTCAACGGAGACTCAAGTATTGATGCACATATTATTTATAGATATCCATAATTAGACTCATTGATATCAATAAATGGGGCGAATTATTGATATCTATTATTCGAATTATTGATATCATTCATTTAAATTAAAGATATCTAAAAAGTAGCCTAGCCACTAGGCGTTAAAATGAATAATATGGAATTCAAATCATCTTTTGCACTAAAATGAACAGTGTATAAAAGTTTAGCTAGTCTAGTCTCTCTGGCTCAGTTTTAACGCCTAGTACTTTGCGACAAGGTTCCCCTAAAATTTTACAGTGGATATCTGATCCAATCCATCAATGTCAGATCTGACCAGCATGATAGAGATTAGACTAGAGATAAGAGAACAGGAGTTGACGACCAAGTGTTTACTAAAAAAATAATAGTCCTAGTGACCTGCTACCAAATTATTACATGAATGTCAGAACAATTTCTTTAAACAACATCTCCTCCTAAACCACTGAACAGATTTTGACAAAACTTGGTAGAAATGATCCTTAGGTGTCCTCTCCGACAGTTGTTCAAAGAATTCAATTCCATGCAGAACTCTGGTTGCCATGGCAATAGAAAAGGGGAAATAAGAGAAAACATTTAAAAATCTTCTTGTATGGAACCAGAAGGCCGAGGTCTTTGATATTTGGTATGAAGCTTCAACTAGTTGACCGCCACCAAGATTGTTCAAATGAAAGCCATGGGGCCAAAAATGCCCCCGTGTCGGGACCCAATAGTTTTACATAGGCTTATTTAGGGAAAACCCTTAAAAGATCTTCTTGTCTGAAACAAAAAGGCCCAGGTCGTTGATATTTGTTATGAAGCTTCATCTAGTGGACCTCTACCAAGATTGTTCAAATTATAGCACTGGGGCCAAAAAACGGCCCCGCGCTAGTGGGCCCACTGGTTTTATATAGGCTTATATAGGGAAAACATATAAAAATCTTCTTGTCTGGAACCAGAAGACTCAGGTCTTTGATATTAGTATGAATCTTCATCTAGTGGACCTCTACCAAGATTGTTCAAATTATAACACTAGGGCCAAAAATGCCCCCGCGCCGGGGCCCAATGGCTTTACAAAGGCTTTTATAGGGAAAATCCTTTAAAAATCTTCTTGTCTGAAACCAGAAAGCCCAGGTCTTTGATATTTGATATGAAGCTTCATCTAGTGGACCTCTACCAAGATTGTTAAAATGATTGCCCTGAGGCATAAAAACGGCCCCATCCCGGGGCCCACTGGTTTTATATAGGCTTATATAGGGAATACATATAAGAATCTTCTTGTCTGAAACCAGAAGGCCCAGGTCTTTGATATTTGATGTGAAGCTTCATCTAGTGAACCTCTACCAAGATTGTTCAAATAACAGCCATGTGGCCAAAAACGCCCCCGCGCTGGGGCCCACTGGTTTTATATAGGCTTATATAGGGAAAACCTTTAAAAATCTTCTTGTCTGAAACAACAAGGCCCAGGTCTTTGATATTTGGTATGAAGCTTCGTCTAGTAGATCTCTACCTAGATTGTTCAAATTATAGCCCTGGGGCCAAAAACGACCCCGCCCCTGCGCCAACTGGTTTTACATAGCCTTATATAGGAAATACCTTTGAAAAAGCCTTCTACTCTGAAATCAGAAGGCCCAGGTCTTTGACATGTGGTATGAAGCTTAATCTAATGGACCTATACCAAGATTGTTCAAATTATAGACCTAGGGCCAATAATGCTGCCGCGCTGGGGCCCACTGGTTTTACATTGGCTATTATAGGGAAAACATTTTCTTCTTGTCTGAAACCATAAGGCCCAGGTCCTTGATATTTTGTATGAAGCTTCATCTAGTGGACCTCTACCAAGATTATTCAAATTATAGCCCTGGAGCAAACGCCCCCGCACCAGTTTCCCCTGGTTTTACAAAGGCATATAAAGGAAAAACCTTTAAAAAACGTTTTGTTTGAAACAAAAAGGTGAAACAAGAAGGCCCAGGTCTTTGTTATTTTTTATTAAGCTTCATCTAGTGGACCTCTACCAAGCTTGTTCAAATTATAGCCCTGAAGCCAAAAATGCCCCCACCCCGGGGCCCATTTGTTTAACATAGGCTTATATAGGGAAAACCTTTTGTACGGAAAACCTTTAAAAATATTCTTGTCTGAAACCAGAAGTCCCAGGTACATGATATTTTGGTATGAAGCTTAATCTAGTGGACCTCTACCAAGATTGTTCAAATTATAGCCCTGGGGCCAAAAATGCCCCCACACCAGGGCCCCCTGTGTGGACCTCTACCATGATGGTTCAAATTATAGCCCTTAGGCCAGAAATTGCCAAGCTTGGGCACACTGGCTTTACATGGACTTTCATAGAGGAAACATTTGCAAATCTTAATGGGGGGGGCGGGGAATTCACCCCACCACGGGTCCCACTGGTCTTACCTAGACTTATATAGTTAAACTTTCAGAAATCGTCTTGTCTGAAACCAGAAGCCCAGAACTTTGATATTTGTTATTAAGCTTCATTGAGTTGACCTCTACCAAAATTGTTCAATATATGGACCTGAGGCCAAAAATCGCCCTGCCCGGGCACCCGCATATAAATCTCTTAGCTCAGGTGAGCGATATAGGACCATCATGGTCCTCTTGTTGTAAACAGTGTACGCCCTGATCAGACACCGCGTTCTGTGGCCTCTGATCTGGGCCTGCTCTGTTTGCCAGGGGTTTCTCGAACTAAGTGGGTTAAGGACTATAAAAAAGCCAAACATGTTCTTTATTTTACACTATTGGAACCGGCAAAAGTTTAATATTTGAAAGCTCACCTTGCTTTTTTCTATGTTCACACCTACCTAAAATAGGATTAACCCATATCCTACTGGATAAAATAATTTAGCCACAAAATATACCAAAATATTTCATCAAGTGAGTTGAAAACATCAGACTTTTCAAGGATGCGAAGCATGAGTGAAAATTCTGATGCGGTGTTTTTAGCTCACCTGAGCCGAAGGCTCCAGGGGAGCTATTGTGATCGGTCTTCGTCCTTCGTCGTCGTCATCGTCCGTCCGGATGTCCCTCCACAATTTCTATAAATGACATCTCCTCCTAAACCACTAACAGATTTTGACCAAACTTGGCAGAAATGATCTGTGGGTGGTCCTCTCTCAATGTTGTTCAAAGAATTCCATTCTATGCAGAACTCTGGTACCATGGCAACGAAAATGAGAAAATTAAAAAAAAAACTTTAACAATCTTCTTGTCTGAAACCAGAAGGCCCAGGTCTTTGGTATTTGGTATGAAGCTTCACCTGGTGGACCTCTACCAAAATTGTTCAAATTATAGCCATGGGGCCAAAAAATGCCACCGTGCCGGGGCCCATTTGTTTGACTTTGGCTTATATAGGGAAAATCTTAAAAAATCTTCTTGTCTGAAACCAGAAGGCCCAGGTCTTTGATATTTGGTATGAAGCTTCGTCTAGTAGACCTCTACCAAGATTGTTCAAATTATAGCCCTGTGGCCAATAATGCCCCCGCGCCGAGGCCCACTTGTTTTACATAGGCTCCGTGTTTGGTCGGCCCCTCGGAGTCTAACTGTTGGTTTTCTTTTGCTCCAGCCATTCTGTTGTTGTATGCTGTAGAGTCCTCAACCTTGTTTCATCTCTGTAATTTTTGATGTGTATGTTCTCGGAGATGTTACACTGATGAGTTAGGAAGCTTTCATGCGGACTAAACAAAATTAGTGTATACCGCGACAGAAGTAAGGGCGGGGATTATGGCCATTGTCACGTGACTTCCGGTGAGTGGGAGGTTGAGCTAGCCCATGGCTCCGTTCAGCCTCACACACACCCAAAGGCAGCGTGCGTCAAGATAGACGAGGGGTGGTCTAATCGAGAAAGAACAAGGTCCAAGTAACACAAATGTTTATTTACAACGTCACTTCAATAAAACAGTACACGTCACTCCAATAAAACAGTACACGTCACTCCAATAAAACAGTACACGTCACACACTCACACTTATGGAAAACAACAGTTAATTATGGCCATGTGCATAATGCTCTTAGGAGCAATAAGTTAATTCCTTATCCGTTTCCATTTTGGCATATACGAGATGTGTTCATGTTTTGAACCATACACGTTTAAGGAGATCTCTCTGATACACGGGACGCCTGTATGCCTCCTTCACACGTCCTTCATGTTGGAGATTCTTCCTTCATATAAGAGATTCGTTTCTGACTTCGTCAAGTATGGATTGCCCTCTTGGCTTGACAAAATAGTCGATTAGATGCTACTACGGGGCACAGGCCATTGGTAGATCATAAAGCCTTGTAGATGTCTGAAATTAACGAACATCTCATAATAATCTCTGCTAACCTCAACTTTTCAAATTCTCTCCCTGATGTGTGATGCCATGCCCGCGCAAGTGGGTGGTTGTGAAACTTTCAGGATAATTTGACCTTTGACAAATGCGATAAATGAAAGCCACCCCTTATTGCACGGGAAACCTGCATAACAGATCACTAGGAGCGGGCAAGCGAGCGTTATATCAACGTATATTCGACGTCAACGGTCATGACGTCAACGTCAATTTGACGTCACGACGTTGCGGCCGAATACACGTGGTGGGACTGATATAACCTCAGTGCAAACAACCAATGCGTTACCATAGATATAATGTTCTTCTAAAAAAACATATGGCTGAAAATGACGGTGCAAAAGTTTGCCATTGTTCTCTACTTCTGCCCAGAATACGGACCGCGTCCACACGTTAGAACAGTATCACTGCGTGAGGCCGTTCTAACGAGTACCCACAATCCGCATGCCAAAGCAGAAACACGAAAAAATGAGTGCACCACCGTTATTTTAACACTGCAGCGACAATGTATCGCTCGGAGTACTCTGATATAAGTACACCGACTCTCAACTAAGGATAAAGGGTACTAACTCATGATGACAACCAGCCATAGATGCTGGGACTCCTCGCCTTGCCAACAGACGGCGAGTAAAGGATATCATTTTGTCATCCATAATCGAGTACAGTATGCTCGCCCAGTCTTACAGGCTAGACCGGTGAGCAAAAATGTACTCCCCTCAAAATATCTGGAAAATCTGCTTGGAGCCATATGATTGATAAAAAACATATCGCGCGTAGTCGCAGGTGGCGTCTGATCAGGGTCTACATAAAATGCACCCTGACACTATTTCATTAAAACTTTCATTGGATCTGAACAGTCTTCCAACGAAAGAAGAAAAAAAAAACATGTACAATATCATTATTGCGAAAATTCAGTGCTGCGTCTGATCAGGACCTTCAATGCAATGAAGCGCCGATAATGATGGTATGTGTGATCTTAAACTGCGCCTGATCAGAATCTACACAAATTATATTGCAAAAAGATGCGTGCGTGCGTGCCCTATGAACAAACGCCGTCTTACACGGTATCTTTTAATCCTAACGCAGTTATCTCCCCTACTATGAACGGTACATAAATCGCCAAAATTATCTACCCTTACAATAGATGGCGATCCATGCAAGCAATAGATCCAGCGCTTAAGTTCCATTTCTTCTCTGCCCAACACTAAGGTGCCCCCCCCTTATGTGCTGTACAGGGAAAAGAAATGGCAATATTAACACAAGAAGGATACTGACAAGCAAGAATAGCGCTGCATCTAAGAATCAAAGATAATAAATAAAAATCATTTTACTCACTGCTATCGGCCTATGCTCGATACTGCAACATCGGCTCTGGAAATAATGTCCCACACCCGATGCTGAGCGGTCAGTTACTTATATAGGGATGGTCAGTACACGTGTACGATCATACGATGGCCTTGCCACAATAGCTCGCAAACGTCGGGTCGCCTGCTCGTCACGTCACCTGTATGGAGTACCGCGTAGGCCAGCCAGCAGAGAATAACAGAGGGTTCAAGAAGGTTAGTTGGTTAGAAAATACGCCCTCTTAACAAGATCTGTCTGATTTGACAGACGTAACTTCCATCAAGAACATATGTTTAGGTGTGTGCAGGTCCGAAACGGTCCGAAAAGAACGAAGAAACCTACGTTTATCAAGAAAAACATAATTGGACAGTTTTCTTGACAAGGCCTAACTACCGTAGCACAAAACAATATAAAAATTCGGTTAACTTGTAAACATGTCAGTATTGCTCTCTTGTAAGAGAACAAGTAATTACATGCCTATAAGTTTCGGGTTGAAAATAAGAAACCTTGTCGTGACAGCCATGTAAAATCGATTTAAGCCCCCCCCCCCCCAAGTGGAATTCTTTCCTCTGACCGTTCCAAGGCGGTTCTTCTGTGGCGGTTTGTTTATGTTGTTGTTTGTTACTACTTACTGTGTGTATCACGTGTGTCTTTTTATTTTGGATGGCCATTTGGCCATTTTGTGGGAAAGTAGCTGTCCTTTTGGCCATCCTTTGTTTAGGTTTCCATTATGGTCTGGTCGCTTCATGTTTGTGTTTCTTTCCCTTTGGTGTCTTTGATGGGTGGAGTAAGTTAATTGTACCGATTCCTGATCTTTGTTTTACTTCTACATTATATAGGGAAACTCTTAAAAAATATTCTTGTCTGAAACCAGAAAGCCCAGGTATTTAATATTTGATATGAAGCTTCATCTAGTGGACCTCTACCAAGATCGTTCAAACTATAGCCCTGGGGCCAAAAACGGTCCAACGCCGGGGCCCATTGGTTTTATATAGGCTTATATAGGGAAACATATAAAATCTTCTTGTCTGAAACCAGAAGGCCCAGGTCTTTGATTTTTGATGTGAAGCTTCATCTAGTGAACCTCTACCAAGATTGTTCAAATTACAGCCCTCGGGCCAAAAACGCCCCCGCGCTGGGGCCCACTGGTTTTACATAGGCTTATATAGGGAAAACCTTTAAAAATATTCTTGTCTAAAACTAGAAGGACCAGGTCCTTGATATTTTGTATGAAGCTTCGTCTAGTGGACCTCTACCTAGATTGTTGAAATTATAGCCCTGGGGCCAAAAACGACCCCGCCCCTGGGCCAACTGGTTTTACATAGCCTTTTACAGGGAAAACCTTTAAAAAGCCTTCTACTCTGAAACCAGAAGGCCCAGGTCTTTGATATTTGGTATGAAGCTTAATCTAATGGACTATGCCAAGATTGTTCAAATTATAGTCCTGGGGCCAATAATGCTTCTGCACTGGGGCCCACTGGTTTTACATTTGCTCTTATAGGGAAAACATTTAAAAACCTTCTTATCTGATACCAGAAGGCCCAGGTCCTTGATATTTGGTATGAAGCTTCATCTAGTGGACCTCTACCAAAATTATTCAAATTATAGTCCTGGGGCAAAAATGCCCCCGCACCAGGTTCCCCTGGTTATAAAAAGGCATATAAAGGAAAAACCTTTGAAAAAACTTCTTGTTTGAAACAAGCAGTTGAAACAAGAAGGCCCAGTTCTTTGGTATTTTTTATGAAGCTTGATCTAGTGGACCTCTACCAAGCTTGTTCAAATTATAGCCCTGAAGCCAAAAATGCCCCCGCCCCGCGGCCCATTTGTTTAACATACGCTTATATAGGAGTCACATGGAACTAATATCCCAGGTATGACATTTCTCGAACAAATAGACTTCAAAATATAAGGCAAAATCACTGGACCGTGAAATGTAGGTCACCATGACCTTCACCCTTTAACACTTGAACCAATGTCACTTGATTGGCTGATGTATAACCAATTGTGTCTATAACTTGTTAGTATAACGGAAAGGTATACAACAAATTACAAAGATGTCCTGGATTTTGACCCCTAGCCCCACCCCATCTCCACTCCCAGGCATGAACCCAGGGGTGTGTTGTCTTGGAATCTCAAACGACACTCAGACGACACTCCTAGGTATCCAAAATGTAAATATGAATGCTTTGTGATGAGTGACTGTTGAGATATAAGCATTTCAAAAACTTTAACACAGAATTACAAAGGTGTTCTAGATTTTGACCCCTAGCCCCACCCCAGGGCATGAACCGCCCATCTTGGCTAGGTGAATTGGATTGGGCATCCACAAAGAGCTAAAACCGACAGCACATGGCTACTAATAAACTGCTTAGAAGGTCTAAGCCTGCCCAGGCAAAATGGCGCTATTCGGACCGCCCATGCATATAAAAATAACTGTTTCATTGTGCGGCAGGGGCTTGAGATGTCATTCCATCTCAATGTTGAGTAAAAGTCCCACAAAATAGGAAGCAGCGTCTCTAAAGTTATCTAAACAGTGTTGACAGGGACGTTAAACCTATATTAAAACAACTAGTTAAACAGGAAGACTGTTTTCAGACGAAACTTGTGTCAATACGAGGTAGTAACTTGTGTTGTGTGATTGTGTACCCTTATTACTTGGTCATCTACACTTTTGCATCAATGTCGGGTGCTGCAACGCAGTGGTTTGGTACTTAATACGGATCCTAAAAACGTATTGCAAATCCGTCCGTCACATTTCTTGCCAACACAATATCTCACAAACCACTACAAAGTTTAAATGGAGAACTTTGTACGAAATACAAGGGAATTTCAAATGACTGAAAGAATCTCATAGTATAGTGAGCTATAAAGACATAAACTCAGAGCATGTGTATGTGTGGCTTGGGCAGGCTATAACTGATAACACCTAAAGCAGTGCTAGTCAAGAAACTAAATAGGAATGTTACAAACATCTACAGAGACAATTCATAACAACTTGCAATGTTGCATTGCAATGTTGCTAGATATATTTTTTTTTTTTTTTTGGGTTTTACGGCCCTTTCAAGATTTTGCCAAATATCATCGTTAATCGGAGGTGAATGAAAACCGGAGTATCTTGAGAAAAATAACTGACATTCCATTGCAGAGCTTGGCGTCACAAATATAGGCACCGTGTAGCATCGACTCCGGAACTTGTACTTAAAAGTACCAGAGAATCGCAGGAATGGCAATTAGTAGGGTAAGTAAAACTATTTTTCACGGGGTGAGATATCAAGCCTGCTTCCAAGAGTATGACAACAACTCACTTGACATTGCTAAACAAGCTGAAAATCTTGACAGCTGATACCAACAACAAATAACCTGTTTCGTGGAAACACTCGTTTTTGCTTCGATTAAAGACCACTGACCTTTTTTCCATGCTTGAACATTCTAATGGTTACAAAAGTAGCTGTGTATAATTCTGAAATCAAACACTCGCTTTTTACTGCTTTATTCACCAAGCAAACAAAACCCTAAGGGGTACGCATATTGGATTTTTAAGTACTTCAACTTGGCATAAATGAACAGGAACCAGTGCTTCAGCTGAAGTGCACGACCCGCCGGATGCATTCTAGCTTTATGAGTGTTACCATATATGGGTATGGCGGCCATTTTGGTCATGTGACCTGGACCTAAAACGGTTACCCCAATAAATGCGCCTTATCGTAAGGAGCAAAAAATATATCTTATACTTTAGTACTGTACTCTGAATCGTTTGCAGGATAAAATGCATTCTCACTTTTCCAATACAAAAGCATATGTGTCAAAGTTTGACCTAGGCACAAAGAAGGTCAAGATCCACCCAGGGTCACCATTTTAGCAATTTATGATGGGCCTACGTCCCAGATGCTATTTATCAAGTTTCTTGGAAATCTGCCGAGTGGTTCTGGAGAAGACTATTTTTGAAGGTTTTTTACCAAATTTGGCTTGGCGGCCATTTCGGTCATATGACCTGGACCCCATGAGCAAATTTTGGTTCCCCCCGTCTCATAATGGCTCCATATGAAATTTGATTTCAATCGGCCCAACGGTATCCGAGGAGAAGCAGTTCGAAAATTTTCACATTTTTCGCCTCGGCGAGGCTATACTAAATGGAATGTAATATTTCGCAAGTTCATTGGTTAGATCGTATTGATATCTATCAGTATGCCAAAAATTGTTTAAATATTCCAAGCGGTTAAGTCACTACCACCAATTTTCACAAACGGGTTACGGACGGACAGACAGACAGACCATATATGACTTGGCGGCCATTCTGGTCATGTGACCTGGACCCCATGAGCAAATCTTGGTTTCCCCTATCCCATAGAGGCTCCATATGAAATTTGACTTCAATCGGCCCAACGGTTTCCGAGGAGAAGCAGTTCGAAAATTTTCACATTTTTCGCCTCGGCGAGGCTATACTAAATGGGATGTTATATTTCGCAAGTCCATTGGTTAGATCTCATTGTTATCTATCAGTATGTCAAAAATTGTTTAAATATTCCAAGCGGTTAAGTCACTATCACCAGTTTTCACAAACGGGTTACGGACGGACAGACAGACTGACAGACTGACAGAATGACAGAATGACACGGTGATTTTAGGGCACTCTTTAAAAATCAACCGACTTCAGTCGGTCGTTTTTTCTGCGGGTCGTGCAATCGTTACAATTACCTCATACATCAGATCAAAGATACCAAAGGCAAGGAAAAGAAACACAAACATAAAACAAGAGGGTCATAATGACCCTCGATTGCTCACCTGGTCCTTATCGCATAACTGAAATGGTAGGGGGGTTGATCCCTTTGACATCGTGGGTCAGGCCCTAGCACACCAGAAGATAAACAGGCTCAGTTTAACTATCAATGGCTCATGGAGACAAGGAGTTGCATGTGTGTGTGCATGCACACTCGCATGCATTCATGCGTGCATGCATGCCTGAGTATTTTTGTGCAAACAACATATGTGTGTGCATACATGTTTGCATGAGTGTGCGCATGCATGTGTGCATACATGTGTGCATGTATGTGTGTACATGTATACACAAATACATCCTTGCATGCGTGCATGAGTGTGCATGCATGCAGGTGAGTTTGAGTACATGCAAGTATGTGGGTGTGTGCATGCATGTTTGTGCATATATGCAAATATGTGTGCATGCATGCCTGAGTGCATGCATGTATAAGTGTGTGTGTATTCATGCATGCCTGAGTGTGTTCGTACATGCAACATTTGTGTGTGTGTGCATGCATGCATGAGGGTGTGAATACATGTATGTGCATGCATGGATATGTACATGCATGCCTGTGAAAAATTGTGTATGTGTACATGTGTGCCTTTGCATGTATGCGTGTGTGTATTTGTGAGTACACGTATGTGTGATTGTATGCGTACATGCATGTGTGTGTTCATGTGTGTGCATGCATGTATGCATGTGTGCATTTTTGGGTGCATGCATGTATGTGTGATTACATATGTGCATGCGTGTGTGTGTATTCATGTGTGTGTGCTTGCATGCATGCATGTGTGATGCACATGTGCATGCATGAGCCTGTGTTTGCAAGTGTGTATGCATGTGTGCATGCAAGTATGCATGTATGCAAGCATGCGTGTGTGTGATACATGCATGCATATGTGTGTGTACATGCATGTCTACACGAATATATACATGCATGTGTGTGTGTGTGCATGCATGCATGTATTCATGTCTGCGTGCATGCATGCATTTGTGAGTGCACGTGTGCATGAATGCATGTGTGTTTCCATGCCTGTAGGTATTCGTGTTTGTATGTATGTGTGTGTGCATGCATGCATCGTAATGTGCATGCATGCCTGTGGGAAAATATGTGTGTGTGTGCGTGCATGCATATGTGAGCACGCATGCATGTGTGTATGCATACATGCACGTGTGCATGCATGCATGTGTGTTCATTCAAGCAGGTATGTATGCGTATTTGCATGTGTTGGTGAATGCATGCATGTGTGATTGCATGTGTACATGCATGTGTGTGTCCATGCATCTGTGTGTGCTTACATGCATGCATGTTTGATTCAAATGTACGTGTGTGCATGTATGCATGTATGTATGAGTGCGTGAATGCATGTATATGCACATGCACGAATGTGTGCATTTATACACGAAGCATGTGTGTGTGCATACATGCATGAGTGTGTGAATGCATGTATGTATGTGAGTGAGTGTTTGAGTTTTACGTCCCACCAACAGCTAAGGTCATACGGAGGCAGGACCTCGGTTTAAAGACTCATCCAAAAGTCTGGAGAAGCCCGGGATCGAGGCGAGTAGCGTAACCACTACACCACAAAGTCTACTGTATTTATATATGTATGTATGAACAGCCACCAGTTTTTTTTTGCCTCACCAGAAATAAGGCAATCTCACCTAGTCTTTCTAACACTTTTAGACGGTTTTCAATGCATTTAGATAATAGCTTAGGTCAGTATAAATTATATCTATATGATTTTGTGCAGATGTACGTAATGGTTTCTAAGCAAACCTGGGTGAAAGGGTGAAAATCCCACGGGATTTTTGAAAATCCCCGCGGGATGAAAATACTCCCGCGGGATTTTTTCTCTACTCCCGCGGGATTAAAATCCAATAAAAATATCAGGGTTTTTTCTCCCACGGGAGAATTTCAAAATTTTAAATCATGCTTTTAACTAGAATTTGTTTTTCTACAAAACACAGATGTCTCCCCCGTATTTGACCTCTAAGTATAACCTTGACATTGGAGGTATTGAGCTGGGACTTTTGTGCAACACATCATCTAATGATGATGAATATTTCTGCAAAAAAAAACTTTAAAAATGTTCGTAGAAAAAAAAAGTTATTGGCCGTACACAAAAAAGCCCTTTTTACCTTTGACCTCTAAGTATGGCCTTGACCTTTGAGGTACAACACATCGTCTCATGATGGTTAACATTTCTGCCAAGTAATTTCATTACCCATCAAAGAACAAGGAAGTTATTGACTGTCCCTGTTTTACCTTTGACCTCTAGGCATGACCTTGACATTGGAGTTATGGACCTTGGTTTTGCACATGACTCATGGTCTAATGACGGGAAACATTTCTGCATTGTTACTTTGTATATAAAGTCCATCCAGAAATAAAGAAGTTATTGACTGGACATAAAGAAAACAAACTTTTTTACCTATGACCTCTTAGAATGACCTTGATCTTGGAGGTATCGACCTGGGTCTAGCGTACTCCACATCCTCTCATGATGGTTAACATTTCTGCCAAGTAATTGCACAATCTATCCAGGAATAAGAAAGTTATTGACTGAACACTAAAAAAGGCCCCTTTTTGTTATTTGACCTCTTAGTACGACCTTGACATTTGAGGTACCAACTTGGGTCATGCACGCAACACATCGTCTCATGCTGGTTAACATTTCTGCAAAGCAGGCCTGTGTGGTCCAATACTTAGGATCATTATGGGTAATTAATGTTGAGAATATTTACCCTGCTGTACAGGTGCAGTAAGCTATGTAAATCCTACCACCAGACTTTTAGGAGACCTTCATGCGGACTGAACAAATTATTTGTCTAAATCGCGACGGAAGTAAGGGCGAGGATTGTGGCCACGTAAATTTAAGCCCCCCAGTGGAAATCTTCCACTGACCGTTCCAAGGCGGCTCTTCCGTGGCGATTTATTCATTATGTTGTTTGTTACTTACTGTGTGTATCACTTGTGTCTTTTAATTTTGGATGGCCATATGGCCATTTTTTGGGAAAGTAACTGTCCATATGGCCTTCCTTTGTTTAGGTTTCCATTATGGTCTGGTCGCTTAATGTTTGTATTTCTTTCCCTTTGGTGTCTTTTATGGATGGAGTAAGTTAATTGTATCAATTCCTGATCTTTGTTTTACTTCTACTTTGAAATCCATCTAAAAATAAGAAAGTTATTGACAGAACATTAAAAAGTCCCCCTTTTTTACCTTTAACCTCTATGTATGACCTTGACCTTTCAGGTACCAAACTTGGTCATGCGTGCAACACATCATCTCATGGTGGCTAACATTTCTGCCAAGCAATTTCAAAATCCATCTAAAAATAAGAAAGTTATTGACCAAACACGAAAAAGGCCCCTTTTTGACCTTTGACCTCTATGTTTGACCTTGCCATTTTAGGTACCAAACTGAATTGTGCATGCAACACATCGTCTCATGATAGTTAACATTTTTTCCAAGTAACTTCAAATTCTATCTAATTATAAGCAAGTTATTGACAAAATCCGAAATAAGGCCCCTTATTTTACCTTTGACCTCTACGTTTGACCTTGACCTTTGAGGTACCAACCTGGGTCATGCACGCAACACATTCTCTTATATTGGTTAACATTTCTGCCAAGTGATTTCAAAATCCGTCTCAAAATAAGAAAGTTATAGACCAAACACGAAACCTTTTTGACCTTTGACCTCTAAGTATGACCTTGACCTCATCACGTGAACAAGTCCGTGAAATGAAGACCCCACTAAACCCAACTTTATATAGAGAAAACTAGGGTTTACGGGGGTATCCATTATTTTTCTTATTTCTGCTCCAAGACACAGGTTGTGGGTACTCGTTAGAACCGTCTCAAGGAGGCGGTTCGCACGAGCACCCGCAACGTATGTTTGAAGTAAAAATAACAAAAAAAAAATCATCAGAAAAGTAGCCATTTTGGAGATGTGAAAAACTGCACTGTGATGCACGGGTGTGTTATCGTAATGTTTCAGGTACCGACCTGCCTCATGCGCACCACACATCGTCTCATGGTTGTTGATATTTCTGCCAAGTAATTTTAAAATCCATCTAAAAATAAGACAGTTTTTGACCAAACACGAAAAAAACACCTTTTTTGACCCTTAAGAATGACCTTGACCTTTGAGGAACCAACCTGCTTCTTGCGTACCACACATTGTCTTATGGCTGTTAATATTTCTTCCAAGTAATTTTAAAATCTATCTGAAAATAAGAAAGTTATTGACCGGACAAGATTTGCCAATACATATATACATACCGACAAACTTCCAAGGGAGATAATTCAAAAAGTATAAATGTGAGAGTTATAGTTCTTTCGCACTGCACGTCGACTAATGCTGATTAATATTTATATGAAGTTTCGCGAAGATAGCTCGAACGGTTTTCAAGTTATAGAGCGGACACGAATGTGTGACAGACGGACAGACGGACAGACAGACGGACAGACAGACGCCCGGGGGAAAAACAATATGTCTCTCCGAAATAAGTTTTTTCGGGGGAGACATAACTATCAAAATTGACCTACTTAACATTAAAATACATGCACAAAAATTATGGATGCTCCAGCTCTAATTTCAATTTCTCCCGCGGGATTTTTCTCACATGGGATTTTTTTACGGAGAAACCTCCCGCGGGATTTTTTATTTTTCAAAATGCTCTGGAATGAAGGTGTAATATCTCTTTTTTTATTAATAATGTCAATTAGAGAAGCTTACATTGAGTTAAGCATGAATATAACTATTTAAAAAAATCCCGTGGGATTTTAATCCCATGGGATTCTTATCCCATATTCGAAAATGAGATTTTCCTCCCGTGGGATTTCACTAATTTCTATTTTCCAATAAATCTGCTTTGTTTTGACAAATCTATAATAATTTTGTCCATTTATGTATAAAACATGCATAATTTATTGGTTTAAAGTAACTAATATTGGCCCCATTGAATTTAACTCCCGCAGGATTTTTATCCAATTTCAGAGCACAGGATTTAAATTCTGTGGGATTATTTTATTTCTTCTTTTTTCTTTTTTGGCTGTTAATCCATTTTGTACCAGAAAACCCAAAACATGTACCCTGGCAAACAGTGCAGGCCCAGATCAGGCGCCGCAAAACATGGCGTCTGATCAGGGCTTACATGGTTTGTGAAAAGTTAAGATATTTTCCAAGGGAATTTTAAAGACAAGTAACCCGATGGGCAACGATCGCTCACCTGAGAACTAGACCAAAGACTTAAGGATCAAGCTTGTTTAATGTGTGTATGGCCTGACATATGGACGAAAGAACTGCTGGAAAGTTTTATCCCTATAAAACGTCGTTGGTAATGTCGTTTTTCCATTGTAAGTCTATGGGAAAATTGTTCGCGCTCTAAGGGCTGTAACTGCAAAAACCGAATGTCAGATTCAAGCCAAATTCAAACTCATCTGAGGTTTTATGCTTGTTCTCGTTTACTGAAAGTTTCAAAAAGATCAGATCAGAAACGGCTGAGAAAAGGTGGAGACACTACTTTTCACTAATATTTATGCTCAAGGGCAGGTTATTCGAAAGCCTTTTGTCTCATTCGGCCAAAATTCGAACTAAACATATACTGTAAGCTCCTTCTGATTATCTGGAAGTTTGATGAAGGTCAGGTTAGAAATAGCCAAGCAAAGTTGGAGACATTTTTTCCCATTGTAAGTCTATGGGAAAAATTTTCAAGCTCAAGGGGATGTAACTGGAAATCCGGTGGTCAGATTCAAACCAATATCATACTCATTAGAGATTTTATGCTTATCCTCGTTTACCAAAAGTAACAAAAAGATCAGATCAAAAACGGTAGCGGAAAGCTGGATACACCATTTTTTGCTAATATTTATGCTCAAGGTCAGGTAACTCAGAAGTAATTTGACCTGCCTGGCCCAAATTCAAACTCAACATAGATTGTATGCCTCTCTTGGTTATCTGCAAGTTTCATGAAGATCTGATTTGAAATGGTCAAGAAAAGCTGGAGACGTCGTTTTCCCATTGTAAGTCTATGGGAAAATTTTTCACACTCAAGGAGATGTAACTGGAAAACCGCTGGTCAGATTCAAGTCAACTTCAAAATCGCTTGAGATTTTATGCTTGTCCTCTTTACCAAAAATTTAAAAATGATCCAATCAAAAACGGCTGAGAAAAGCTGGAGACACACTTTTTCACATACATTTATGCTCAAGGGCAGATAACTCAAAGCCCTGCAGCCCTAATTTGAACTCAAAGTAGACTGTAAGCCCTTCCTGGTTATCTGCAAGTTTGATGAAGATCAGATCAGAAATGGGGAAGAAAAAATGGAGACGTCGTTTTCCCCATTAAAAATCTATGGGAAAATTCTTTCATGCTCAAGGGGATGAAACTGAAAAAAAAAAAAAAACGCTTGTCAGATTCAAGCCAAATTCGAACTCGTCCAAGATTTTATGTTTGTTCTCGTTTATGAAAAGTTACAACAGATCAGATCACAAACGGCTGAGAAAAGCTGGAGACACCATTTTTCACTTATATGTATGCTCAAGGGCAGGTAACTCCAAAGCTGTTTGTCCCATGCATCCCAAATATGAACTCGACAAAGACTGTAAGCCCCTCCTGGTTATCTGCAAGTTTGATGAATATCGGATCAGAAATGGCTGAGAAAAAGTGGAGACGTTGTTTTCCCCATTATAAGTCTATGGGAATTTTTTTCACGCTCAAGGGGATGTAACTGGACAACCGCTGTTCAGATTCAAACAAAATTCGAACTCGTCTGAGATTTTATGATTGTCGTCGTTTATGTAAAGTTACAAAAAGATCAGATCATAAATGGCTGAGAAAAGCTGGAGACACCATTTTTCACTTATTTTATGCTCAGGGGCAGGTAACTCCAAAGCTGTTCGTCCCGTGCAGTCATAGAATCTGAGGCCTGACCCACCGGCGTGCAATTAAAGAGGGAAGCAAAGTTGCCAACCGTGATTGGGTTAACTACCATGCATGCAGTCTGTCGTATAACATCCATGTTTTTCCTTGTCCACATGAGGTCAACACCCCATCTAAACACTTCTTTAATAATAGAAAGCCTATAAGATACAGAGCTTTCAAAAGCTTTGAACAGACTGAGTGAGCTAAAATGGCTGATTAGTTTTTTTTTTTTTTGTCATTACTGTAAAAATCCTAAAATTTCAAACACAGCCAGGAATTGCTGTAATATTCTCCTAAACTTTTAACAAATTTGTTTCATGATCCAGCAGGGGGGGGGGGTCCAAAAGGAACAGATAGAATGGCAATTAGTATAGACACTGATCAGACTTATTCAGGAGTAGTCTGATCTGGGTCTGCACCTATCTGTACCAATACTTAGGATTATTATGATAACAAGTTTTCTTTCAGAGTTGCTTAAAATGATATAGGTTTTTTTTGCATATTGCTATATGATCAGTCTTAGCAATGTGCTTTATGGACAGCCTTGATACAAAGCAGCTTCATCACATTACAATAATATATATCCATGTCCTAAAATTTCATTTTATATCACATTCCAATGAATTTCGTTTTGTATTTTTCTGGTCTCTATAGAAAAAAACATATGTTGTGGGTGCTCTATAGTACTGCCTCATCAATTTAGTTCTAATGAGTACCTGCAATCTATGTTTTTTAGCAAAAAGGAGAATAATTTTAACCCCTGTAAACCCTGATTTTCTTTACGAGGTAGGGTTTTGAGGGGTGTTCATTACACAGGCTGTTTGTATCTGTTGTTGTGAAAATTAATAAATGTGCATTAACTGTCAAATCTTTGTTCTTTTTCATAGTTGAGATATCAAATCAAATTAAGATAGACCTGATGCTCAACACTTTTAAGTCATGTCTGTAAAATAGAAGTAAAACAAAGATCAGGAATTGATACAATTAACTTACTCCACCCATAAAAGACACCAAAGGGAAAGAAATACAAACATTAAGCGACCAGACCATAATGGAAACCTAAACAAAGGAAGGCCATAAGGACAGTTACTTTCCCACAAAATGGCCATATGGCCATCCAAAATTAAAAGACACAAGTGATACACACAGTAAGTAACAAACAACAACATAAATAAATCGCCACAGAAGAGCCGCCTTGGAACGGTTAGTGGAAGATTTCCACTGGGGGGGGGCTTAAATTGATTTTACGTGGCCACAATCCTCGCCCTTACTTCCGTCGCGATTTAGACAAATAATTTGTTCAGTCCGCATGAAGGCCTCCTAACTCTTCAGTGCAACATCTCCGTGAACACAAAAATCAAAGAACCACAGAGGTGAGACAACGGTGAGGACTCGACAGCAAGAAACCACTGAAATGCTGGAGCAAAAGAAAACCAACAGTTAGACTCCGATGGGCCCGACCAGAGACAGAGCATCAGGCACCTATGTTCTGTATAGGCTTATACAGTTGATAATTTTATGACTAGGTCAGACAATACATATTTTTAGGGTAAAACTGGCCCTCTATATAGAAATGACTTTGAGCTATAAACACACACTCAATGACAAAAACATTTCTTTGAAGTTATCTTTGGGTCAAGATGTATAGATAAAACAATGATGGTTGCTTTTATGAAAGGAATTACTGCAAATAAAATTCCCAAAATTATTCTGAAGAAAGCCTACAGAAACAAAGTAAAAATTTCGGAAGACAAAAATTCCAAACCTGAATTAATATTAAACAAATAAAAGAAAATTTTAGGAGCATCTCTCCAACAGGTATGGAAGAAAGCCTACAGAAACAAAGTAAAAATTTCGGAAGTCAAAAATTCCAAACCTGAATTAATATTAAACAAATAAAACAAAATAGGAGCATCTCTCCAACAGGTATGCTCTCTATGATTTCTTGGTGAGGCTCCCCGATCCAAAATCTGACTTAAATATTCCCCCAGTTCCACTCTTTCCCAACCCAGAGGAAAGAAGGATTCCTCAGCTTCCCTGCAGGTTGGAAGGAGTGAAAAGAATCTAAAAAGAGCACTTGATTCAAAAATCACCAACAATAAACCATAAAGTTGAATTAAAAACTATGGAAGATTTATTCCAAATCAAAGATGAATAATAGATCTACCTTATGGTTTAAATGAATCTTAATATAAAATTTTAGATTTTATCAAATTACTGAAGAAAGTTGAGTGAAGTTTGCTGGATATTGGTTTTTGCCGTTTAGGCGCCTGCCAAAATCTAGTTTTAGTAACATCTTTTACCTACACACCGGTCACCTGATATAAATACATAATGGTCGCCGTAGGTAAAAGATGTTGCAGTTTAGCTTCAGAAGAAAGAGGCAAATTTCACTCTGTAATCTATGATCGATTTGGAACTACTTTTTGCAGTTGAATGAGTAAGTGTCCAAATCGTACTTTAGGTATTATAACAGAAAATCTTGATTGAATAGTCATACCGCATGGCATCATTTTCTACAATATACATGTAGACCAGATCTCTGAAAAAGGTAAACACTAAAATTCAGCCCCCGACCAAGGTCACACCCCAGCACCAGGCCAGGTGGCGACCTAGCATTAGCATGCATCCCTTGTATATCCATAGAGTGGTGAAGCATCCCTCAAATAGGGACTTTTCAGAGATCTTTTCATTATGAATCATGTTAACAAGTCCGTCTTTAAACCCCACCTCATATAGAGAAAACTGGGGTTTACGAGGATATACACCATTTTCCCATCTCCGCCCCAAGACACAGGCCGAGGACACCCGTCAGAACCGCACTGATGAGGCGGTTTTAACGATTATCCACAACCCATGCTCCAAGCAGAAATAAGAAAAATATGACAAAATTTCATCAGGGAAATAACCGTTTTCGGAATATGAAAGAATGCACTATGTCATACAGGTGTGTTACCGTAATGAAAGGTCTTTGAGAAACAAGAATGTTTAAAGGGCTATGTTAAGGCCTCAGGTCTTACATTTATATCTAATGTACAACATTACATATATACTTTTTCATGTCACACCTATCGAAGCTTTTATACAGTCACGGTTATCTGATATTTTCCAGTTATATATATTCAATATAATTGTAAATAACACATTACGCATGCCAAAAGATTTGTAAATGTTATACCCCATACAAATACAATATCTTTTTGAGTAATACATGAAGAAGCATTTAGAAATGTATGTATTATCAACAGTTTTATCTTGGAAGAAATTATTTATTACTTTTATTTTTAATTCCAAAAGGAGCCCATCGGGACTTGACTGAATAGATTGGGCTGCATAGTACGTCCACACATAGCTAAAACCGACCTAATACGTGTACTGGTAAAGTAGAAGTAAAACAAAGATCAGGAATTAACCCGTTTAGAAGGTCTAATCCTGCCCAAGCAAAGTGGTGCGAATCGGACCGTCCGTGCATTCAAAAACACTATTGGTTTATTCGAGCGGTAGGTCTTGAGAAATCATTCCATCACAATGTCGGGTAAAAGTCCCATACAGTTCGAAGCAACGTCTCATAAATTACATTAATAATGTTGACGGGGACGTAAAACCTCACTTCAATCAAACCATCATCTAATCATACACTACTTGGAACAACATTGTTAACATAAATAACAAGGATTCTGCTAAACCCGCTCTGTTCTGCCTCTACAGCGAATACATACGCATTTCAGTACAATGCTTGTGTTACTTTATGATAAAAATGCATTCTTATGTCTTGTTTGTTTGCACTGGAGTTTAACCCTATTAAGGTCATTTTTAGCCGGTCAGTAAACCTATCCACACTTTTCCTCGGCAGGCTTATACGTAAGCGCTATACCAGTACAATGCATTTTATTTCCCCAAAAACTGACAACCACCCTTCTTGAATCAGCGGAAGGGAGAGAATGACCGTAGAAAGGATTTCATGATCAATCTCCACGAAAGAATGTTGCCAACCCCTGCAGGTATCGAACCCGCGTCCTGATCAACAGTCAGACGCGCATCCAACTGAGCTTCCGATGCAGGCGCATATCTATGTCAGTTGAATTTTACTGTGAAGGTGACATTATGCATTAATATTACAAATGGGTACATAATTTACATGGACATAACTGCTAAAAGCTCGAACAGCTGCATGGCAGAAATTTCCTTCTTATACCTTTAATCAGAGTCAAATGTATTGTTCCGCCCAGTGAACTGTCGCAGGATATTTCACGGGTTTTATCCACTGGTTATATAGGCAACCTGTGTTAGAATTTCGCAAGAGGTACATGATATTAAGGTACAAACAGTTTAAATGTACCAATAAATACTTAAGTGAGTGTTTGAGTTTTACGTCCCACCAACAGCTAAAGTCATACGGAGACGGGACCTCGGTTTAAAGACTCATCCGAAAGTCTGGAGAAGCTCGGAATCGATCCTGCGATCCCTGGTTTACAAGGCGAGTAGCGTAACCACTACACCACGGAGGCTTCTAACCAATAAATACTTACGGACTTAGCCAAATAGAACCACTTTCGGAGTAGTGGGTCTACCGTTAACATAAACTTATGGTGCAGAAAATTCCCCCTGGGGACTTGGTAGGTACCACAGATCATAGCCTAATTCTACATTTAAAATTTATCATCATACAGAAATATTTGACATGCAACATCTTCGAGAACATACAAATCAAACAAATGTAGAGATATAACAACCATAAGCACTCAACAGCATGAAATGACTGAAATGCTGAAACAAAAGAAAACAAACAATTTGACTCTAGTGGGCACGATCACGGGCATGCGTCGTCGTCATAATTCCTTGGTTGTCGTGACTGTATGTTTCAAGCTAGTTTACATATGCAAGCGATTTGTACATCCGTTGGCGGAGGTGTTGGTTTTCATTGAGCAAAATAAATATATCGGCATGTATAAGCATGATATTGAAGCTTTAGTGTGTAGATCGTTTCGTATAAGACAAGTAAAGGGTTGGTTTAACTGCTGCAAACAAATTTGCAATCTATGTAATTTCATGCTAAGGTATGGTATCATATGGTAGTATTCAAAAAGTAAAAAGGTCAAATTAAAGCTTCATAGACATGGGCTCTCCTGCCTTCGGAATTCGGTCTGATATTGGAGCTTTGAGCCCCTACGAGTGAGTGTGTTTGAGTTTTAAGTCTCACCAACAGGTAACGTCATACGGAGACGGTCGGTACTAGGTATAATATGGAATCAGCAACAAGATAACCCGTGTTTATCATATTGCAGTGCTGCCATGTATTCCCATCGTCTTTCTTATGAATGTTATCATTGCTCTTAAAGGAACTCATTTTTGATTTTTATTTGCCTTCACTGCAGCTGGTGTTGTGCCGTGTGGCGGCCGTAAAACGTCTCCCCGTACATCAACCATAGTGCAGTTTATATTTTACTTTTGGTCCTTTGAGATCAGCGTATATATTCTGAGAAATCGGAAATAAATTATTGGTTAAGACTCATATTCTAGACTGGTTTTTAATTATTTGGACCCCATTTTGATTTATATCAGTCTTTGAATCGACTGCCTAGTCGAAATTCGCAAAAGTGTAGTATGTTTCCTCTGGCTTTCTTTGCCGGATCATTACAGGGTCACTGATGAGGCTTTATTAGCCGAAACTACGTAGTATGACCCATCGTCTTTCTTATGAATGTTATCATTGCTCTTAAAGGAACTCATTTTTGATTTTTATTTAATGGACCGATGACTCTCACCTGGTCTAACTCCTATGTTATTATACAGATAAAAGGTAAAATAGGTGTTTTAGGGTCTTATCAAATGCAAAGCAACATAGGGGAATTTTTACACATAAAATCTTATCGGAACTTTAAGGTAAAATGACACACTTGACATTTTCTAAAAGGGAGGTATTTATATTGCTCACCTAAAGGTTTATTTATTTTATAGAAACGAAGTTTATCACTTCAATTTGTTTCTTCCCGGAGTAGTTGGTCTACTGTTAACTGTTAGAAGCAGCGCCCTGTCAGCAAAATCATTTGAATAATTTATGTTCAAACAAACAAAACAAAAGAAGAAAAAAAAAGAAATGAATGAATGAATACATATTCAGAGAATCGTCTCCCCTAAAGCTGTAGCCATTTATTTAGAAGATTTCTTTGGTACTTCCTGCACTTATCGATAAAAGATTTAAGATTATTCAAGATTTAATGTTTAAAAGAAAGTTACCAGATAAACAATTCATCCTTTTACCAAGGATAGTGATATAGACTTATACGATTACAAACACTATTACTGAATATGAAATTGGCACGTTATTTTGTCCTATATTTTTTACTCCACTTCATGCTAGCGAGTAAGTAGACATTTTTGTATATTTGTATTTGCTATACACCTATCTTGATTTATTTATATTCTGTATATGAGTCTTAATTTTATATATATTTGTAATTTGTTTTTGTTTGTTTGATTTGAGGTTTAACGTCCCCGTCAACACTGTAAAGGTCATTTTGGAGACGTTGCTTCCAATTTTGTGGGACTTTTACCCAACATTGAGATGAAATGACATATCAAGCCCTGTCGCCCAATGAAACCAATAGGGTTTATTAGCATTGACGGTCTGCCTCGCACCGCGGTTCCTGGACAGGCTTAGATCCTCTAAGCGGTTTACCAGTACTAGTGTGCGGGCCGGATTCAGCTCTGCGTGGAAGCATCATGCAGCCCATATATTTCTTCAAGCCCCATATTTGTAATTGAAAAGAATACTTTTACTTAACACTTTAAACTGCCACCCTATGTCTAGGTCTTTTCATTGATAGGAAAGGAATGAAAATGACTAATTCCCTTTACTTCACTGGCATCGTAATGGCTTAACTATAACCTCGAGCGACTATGTATCTTATAATAGCTTTAGTATGTAAACACCGTCCCTTGATGGTGGTGTAGTAGCAGGGTTTTATATTATACAGTTCGGTCTCTGTCCGCCCGTCTGCCGTCCGTCCCTTCATATGTTCGTCTTTACGCACATGCGCACTGCATTTCCAATCGATAACCATACTATTTATGTACGGTTTAAGATACATATTTGTACCGTGATGCGTTGTTTGGGGTCGCTTGTTGGCACAGTCAGTCAACTTTTTGCAGACTTCTGTTCGTATGTCTTTCCCATTGATGTCACTGATGGGAGGTGAAAGAGAATTGCATAGAGTAGAGCCCTGATCATTGCCTTAACTTCTATTATGGTCTTAACAAGTGTCAGATATGGGCTTTGACTTGCCAGTTCTTTACTGTTTGGATGAAAGACATGTAGACAACTAAAGTTAGCATATTATGGTTAAGTAACATTATTTCGGCTATTCCAGTTCTTCAGTTATTTCCCTTGATTATCTTAATTTTGACGCGCACAATCTTGATTGAAATTTGCAGATGTATAGAACATAAAGAAGGCATTTTATAGTCAAGGACTCTTTCTAAGTCAATTATGGTACTCATTACGAAAACACGCCTATACAAGTACATTGTAAACTTTACCGCCGAAAAAATGAAAATTTTGAGATGAAAACTTGGGATAGTTGTTCATTTCTGCTCAAAATATAAAATTATAGATTGTAGGTACTTTCGAACCGCTCCATCGAGGCGGTTCTAACGACTACCCACAATCTATATTTTAGAGCGGAAGTAAGAAAAATAAGGTTTACTCCTGTGAACCCAAGTTTTACTATATAAAAGTGGGGCTCAAGGGGGATCAGAATTATATAGGCATGTTTTCGTGATGTGTGGTATTGACTCTTGGATATATGATATGTGACAGAAATATTTTGTCCCTGAGCGTCGTAAAGTTTATAGAAATCGTAGATTAATTTTCACAGATGCATCGAATACTGAGGACCAAAGGCATTATACAGAGTGGCTGTAAAAGTAGGCTTATGGGTAGTGGTGTTTTTGTCCTAAGCGGAATTTTGTATACCCGACTTTTTAGCTCACCCGACTGTAGGTCATGGTGACCATTTGTGACCGTGGGATGTCCAGCCTCGTCCTTCTTCGTCCGCCGTCCGTCATGCATACACTTTTCTTGCTAACACGCTAGAGGCCACAGTGTTGATCTAATCATCATCACACTTGGTCAGAATGATCACCATGACAATATCTCGGTCAAATTTGAATAAAGGTCATGTTGGGTCAAAAAGTAGGTCAGTAGGTCAAATCATAGAAAAATCTTGTTAACAATCTAGAGGACACAGGTTTGGTTCAATCATCCTCAAACTTGCTCAGAATGATCATACTGACAATATCATGGTCCAGTTTGAATATGTGTCATGTCGGGTCAAAAAGTAGGACAGTAGGTCAAATCATAGGAAAAACTTAACACTAGAGATGCCTCTGTATTACATACATACATACACACACATGCATGCATGCACACACACATCCACACACTCAGGCATACATGCGCACACATGCTGCATGCACAAATGCTCACACTCATGCATTCATGTACACATACCTGTATCCACACACTCATGCATGCATGCACACACAAACATGTGATGCCCATGTCTGTGTGTGCTTGCATGAATGAGTGTGTGAATGCATGTATGTGCACATAAGGCATGCATGAATCTGTGCATTTATGCATGCAGCATGTGTGTGTACATGCATGCATGAGTCTGTAAATGCACAGATGCAATCACACATGCATGCATGCAACCACACATGCACACACGCATGCGTATAGGTTTGAATGCACCCACACCAATGCGTGCATGCATGTACACATATGCATGCCTACAAACATTCATGCGCACACACACACACATACACACACACACAATTGCACACAGGCATGCATGCACATACATACATACATACATACATACATACATACATACATACATACATACATACATACATACATACATACATGCATGCATACATGCATGCATGCACATGTGCACCACTCGTGCATACATGCAAGCCACACACATTCATGCACACATGTAAACTTGCATGTACACATGCTCTGACTCATGCTAACACATACTCAAGTATGCACATGTGCATCACACACGCATGCGTGCAAGCACCCACACATGCATGCACACACATGCATGCACACACATGCATGCACACATACATGCATGCACACACGCATGCAAACCTGCTTGAATGCATGCATATGCATACATGCATGCATGTACATACAGTTCCTACAGGCATGCATGGACATACCAGTGTATGCACACACATGCATGCATGTACACACTCATGCATGCATGCACAAACGTCCATACATGCCCACATTCGGGTATGCATGCGCACATACATACTTTCACACACTCATACATTCATGCAAACTCACATGCAGCATACATGTATGCATACACACATGTTGCATGCACGAACACACTCAGGCACACATGCACACGTGCATGCATGCACACACATATACATGTGTTTTTGCATGCTGTCAGACATGTAAGCACACGTACATGCATGCATGCACATACACTCATGCATGCACACACAAACAGGCATGCACACATAATCACATGCATGCATGAACACACACATACGCTCGTGCATGCAAGGATGCACATGTGCATACATGCACACTCTCATACATGTATGTATGCACACATGCATGTATACACACACTCATGCAAGCATGCATCCACACACATATACTGTGTGCACACATGTATGCACACATGTATGCGCGCATGCATGCACATACCCACATTCACACATGCATGTATGCACGCACATTTTCAGGCTTGGATGCATGCATGCACGCACATGCATACATGCACAGACGCACTCATGCATGCATGCACTCACACACAACTTCTGCAACTTTGGCCGCTATAGACAAGCTATGTTGCCTTCTGGTAACTCTTGATGAAGAGTTTCACTCTACTAAAATATGGCACTAGTATATATTGCTATTTTACGGAATAAAATCAAATGCCCCCCCCCCCCCCCCCAACGCACAACTCCTTGTCACCATGATTCATCGAAAGACTGAGGTTGTTCGGATACAACCTCTTGTCACCCCTAAGCAAAACCCCTTGTCACAGCCTCACCCCCGCACAACCCCTTGTCACCCTGAGTCATTGATATTTAGACTCATTCTGTTCACACATTCACACACAATCTCTTGTCAGCCCCTCAAACCCCCACCTCCACACACACACAACTCCTTGTCTCCATGAGCCATTGATATTTAAACTGAGCCTGTTCATCTTCTGGTGCGCTAGGGCCTGACCCTCGATGTCAAAGGGATCAACCCCTTACCATTTCAGTTGTGCAATAAAGATCAGTGATCTTGTTTAAAAGCCTGATTCATGTTGTGTATTCTACTGTTTTCTTATATCCGGCGACACTGATAACAAGTCCGTGGCTTTCAAATCCACACTTTATATTGAGAAAAGTGGGGTGTACGGGGGTGAACATTATTTCCCTTATTTTTACTCAAATCATATGATGTGGGTTCTCGTCTATGAGGCGATTCTAACGAGCACCCAAACCTATGTTTAAAGTAGAAATTAGAAATTAGAAAGATGTCACAATTTATACCGAATATACGTTATTTCTGACACTATGCTTGACTACATTTTTTACATGGACAAGTTTTCCTAATGTTTAATACGTAACTCGTTAGATTGGTGACAAACACGATTTTCATTTAAGGTCTTCTAAACATCTTTACACTTGCCACTTGATCTTTTCATAAGCAAGCATAAAACTTGCAAAAATAATGCATTTTAACGTCCTGTGGGGTAATTTAGATTACAAAACATCCAGTACATATAAGAACCGTGTGGTGTAATAAAGCATTAACACAAGGACACTTTGACATAAAAGACTGGTACAGTTGATTTCTGATTTGTGTGACCAAAACGGGATTTTTATGTCCCTGGTAGCGATAGCGGGGACATATTGTTTTTGCCCTGTCTGTTTGTTTGTGTGTTTGTTTGTTTGTTCGATTATGTGTTTGTTTGTTTGTTGGTTGGTTGGTTGGTTTGTACGTGGACAACTCTAACGTTGGTCATGACTTTTGAACCGATTGTGATAGAGCATTCATATTTAGCATGTAGGTTTCTTGTGACAAGTGCTTTGCATTCATGCACAAAATTTTGACCTGTAACCTGTGACCTTGACCTTTGACACACAAAAAACATTGGTCATGACATTTGAACCGCTTGAGACACAGCCTTCATATTTGGCATGTATGTTCCTTGTGACAAAAGCTTTCCGCTCACGCAAAACGTTTTGATCTGTAACCTTGAACTTTGACCTACTTTAAATACAAATATAACATACTTGTCATAACCGTTTGAGATATAGCTTTCATATTTTGCATGTAGGTTTCTTGTGACAAGAGCTTCACATTCGCGAAAAGAATTTGACCTGTGACCTTGACCTTGACATTTGACCTACTTAAAACATAAAGTTAACATTGGTCATAATTTTTATACCGTTAAAGATATAGCCTTCATATTTCGCGTGTAGGTTCCTAGTTACAAGAGCTTTCCATGCATGCAAAAAATGTTGGCTTGTGACCTTGACATTTGACTTTCTAAAAATAAAAAAATAACATTGGTCATAAATTTCGAACCGTTTGTGTTAGAGTCATCATATTTGGCATGTAGGTTCCCTGTGATAAGTGTTTTACATCCATGCAAAAATGTTTGATCGTGACCTTGATATTTGGCTTCCTAAAAGAAAAAAGAAAATTGTTCATCCCTTTGGGACGGTTTAAGATATAGCCTTTATATTTGGTGTGTAGGTTCCTTGTAACAAGAGCTTTACATGCATGCAAAAAATCTTAACCTGTGACCTTGACCTAGGACCTTAATTTATTTTTTTTTTATTGTTCATAACTTTTCAACCGTTTATGATAGGGCCTTCATTTTTGGCATGTAGATTCCTTGTGTCGAGGGCTTTCCATTCAATTAAAAAATCTTAACCTGTGACCTTGACCTAGAACTGTGACCAACTTTGAAAAAAATGACCATGCCCGGGGACATTTTCGTGTTTCACAAACACATTTTGTTTCATATACTTTTGAAGAGCTTGACGCAGTCTATGGAATTGCTGGGACATTTTTAGAATATCAAAGATTAATTGCAAAAGCTCCTGAACAATGGAAACATACTATTAGAGTATATAGAAATATAGATTAAGCTACTATATTCAATGTTACATGTAGTCTGTATACATAATATCTAATTATAGAAAAGGAGGTAGGTGCTTTATGACATCATGATTAAATCTAACGAGATTGTTGCAGACAATACATAAGTACGAGAATAGGCGTCTTAAATAAAAATGACCCCAATAATCAGAAGTGTACGTTGAAACACTAAAACATTAATCAGAAAATTCTTTGTACATTTAGTGATTTTTACAACAGCTAAATATTACACAGTATACAAAAGTTTACTTTTTTCCACCACTGAGCTAATTGTGAATGCCTATTTATCAGTATTGAAAGATAAATTCAAATGCGACAATTTTACTGCTTATTTGAACAACAGCTTTGCAAAGTTTATTATGCACAACTGTTAATGAAAATACTGAATGATATATAATACCATAACTGCATCGCTTGCTAGTGGCAAATTTGCTCACTTTGAACGATAAGGTTTTGTAGACCACTTTAAATGATCAATATCTTTGAAACATTACAATTTTCCATGACCTCTGTTTGTTCAAATATTTGGAAATTACAATCTGATTAAACATTTTTGAGATAAAGGTAGTTATGTTACTGATTTATGTACGAAGCCCTATGAAACTCACAGATGATGTGCGCATGTATATATTGTCATTGTTTTATATGTATTTATTTATTTTACATATTTCAAGATATGCTGCTTTTCTGAATAACTCATTCTTATAAAATAACATATTATGTTTATATCACGACAATGTCGTCGAAGAGGACCACAACTTCTATATTTGGTTGACGATCTGCGACTATTGCGTAGCTACAGCTTTGCTGCTTCATCATAACTGCTGTTTATGGACGCCGTTTTTATGCTATGTCGGACAATATGCGATTCTATGTCCCCAAAAGTGGAAACTAGTGTAACTTACCGGGAGTTTTGCATTTGAATATGATTTATTTTGACTCACTTTTGAGCTAGAAAGTCTGCAAGCGGATCAATTTGTTGTTGTAATCATGTTTGATTCTGTACTGGGACTGAGGTCGAGCGTTGAAATTTCATAAACTCCGGAGATGAAGTCCCAAAACAGTTTGACTAATTACCTCCTAAGGCGGTCGTTTTTTTTTTTTTTTTTTGCTTTGGTTGTATATAAACTAAAAAGTAAGGAAAATGAAAATCTACAACGTTAGGAAGTAGATAGAGACACATAACTAAAAAGACCATCTCGGCACTTAGATTAATGAAGAAATGGATAGATAAATAAAATGAAAGTAACTAAAATGTAAAATAAATTTAAAAAGGTATAATAACTCATAAACTGAAGTTTAATAGAAGGAATAACTAAGGTTGTTTACATAAAAATTGGAGGAAAAAGGGTGGCTTTGTTGGAAAATAACCCGTGAAATAGCACTCCCGGTATCGCAATGGTGTTAGCGAAGTACAAGCACTCCCTTTTACAGGAGTCGTAGTGAGCTGTGGTGTCAGTCCGGTCTTAAGGTAATGAGTCAGCCAAATACAGTACTTGTATATTAGTATGGTGTTAAAGGTAAAATTCTTGAATTATACACATTTCAAGAGGTACATAACATCTGAATAGAAGTACACCTTATAAGGGGAATCATGATGAGCTGTGCTGCGGTCCAGTCAGGTCAGAAACATATCAAGGTAATTTTTGGAAATTAATAAGGTGGTTCTGAGCAAAGGGCCCTGTGGGACACTAGAAACAAAAAATAATGTGTTCAATAAGGGAGAGGTGAGTGATACCAAGGTAAGTTTTGGAAACGAATAATGTGGGTCTGAGCACAGTGCCCTGTAGGACACTAGAAACAAAAATGAATGTGTTCAATAAGGGAGAACTGAGTGATACCAGGCAGATGATATCCAACATACATTCAACGTCAAATCAACGTCGAAGCAACGCTGAAAACGCAGTTAAGTAGTAAAACAACTTTGAGAACAGCATATATATATATAAACGACAACATCATATTCAGTACACCATGGTTGATAAATGCTGTATAACCGTGCTTCCCGACGACTCGAGTATATATAATTATACACGTTCAAGACAAATACAACCCTTCCAGTGGTTTGGATGTCGACTGGGCATAAAATGGTTCATTTGTCGACATGATAGTTATCATTGAATGAGCACAATGTGACCACGGACTTGGGACCGTGTTGATCCAGCCATAAATGAGAGACCATCAGTCAGTCATGCATAGCCAAACCATTGACCCTTAACCGGTTCACAGGCGCGCCCAACCCTCGGGTCGCCACAATGCAGTCATTGTAATAACCCTTCCGTGTAAAAGTATTAAATCAACATGCTTTTAGATGTTGTTATAGAAATAACCAGTCTCGAGACACAGGAAGCTGGCGGTAAATTACTTTACAAATGCATAATTTTGTCAAAAGTTAGAAATTCTATGCTATCTACTCACCCTATTTTTCTTCCAAATCGGCTTCTTTATAGACGCAAATGTCGGGTTGTTTTGATTCTGCAAGATGTACACAGCATTCTTCTAGGACGATTTTCAGTTATAAATCACATTGTCTTAATTGGACCCAACCCGGAGCTGAGCGGAGGGTTGGGGTATGATCAGTTATTGTCTGGGTATGAAACTATTCAAATATATCTAGGTATCAATATACATAACATCTGAATAGAAGTACACCTTATAAGGGGAACGATGATGAGCTGTGTTGCGGTCCAGTCAGGTCAGAAACATATCAAGGTAATTTTTGGAAATTAATAAGGTGGTTCTGAGCACAGGGCCCTGTGGGACACTAGAAACAACAAGGCATCGCATGCGATACAAATCCCCTCGCACGAGACAACTTCGTGTGTGGAAAACATTGAAATGGCAAAAGTCCAACTTGCTTGAGATATTATCATATGCAACATTTGTGTAAAATTTGTTTAAAAATCCATCAATAAATGTAGGTTCTAGAGTGATGACAATGTTTCTCTAAAAATAGCCATAGTGACCTTGACTTGAGGCCATGACCGCGAAAGTAGATCTTGCTCAAGATATTATCATAAGCATCTTTTGTGTGAAGTTATAATAAAATCTGTTAATAAATGTAGGCGGTGGAGCGATGACAAAGTTTTTCTAAAAATAGCCACAGTGACCTTGACCTTGAGGTCATGACCTTGAAAGTCAAAGCAATTCGAGATATTATCATAAGAAACAATAGCCACAGTGACCTTGACCTTGAAAGTCAAGATAGCTTGAGATATTGTCATAAGGAACATTTGTGTGAAATTATATTGAAATTGGTGAAAATATGTAGGCACTAGAGCAATGACAAAGTTGTTCTAAAATTAGCCACAGTGACCTTGACCTTGAAAGTCAAACTCCCTCGAGGTATTGTCATAAGGAACATTTGTGTGAAGTTATATTGAAATCGGTGAAGAAATGTAAGCGATTGAGCCATAACAAAGTTTTTCTAAAAAAAGCCACAGTGACCTTGACCTTGAAAGTCGAAATCGCTCGAGATATTGGTATAAGGAACATTTGTGTGAAGTTATATTGAAATCGGTGAAGAAATGTAAGTGCTAGAGGGATGACAATGTTTTTCTAAAACTAGCCATAGTGACCTTGACCTTGAGGCCATGACCTTGAAAGTCAAACAGGCTCGAGATATTTTTATATTAAAGGAACATTTGTGTGAAGTAATATTGAAATTGGTGAAAAATTGTAGGCGCTAGAGCCATGATAAAGTTTTTCTGAAAATAGCTACAGTGACCTTGACCTTGAGGTCATGACCTTGAAAGTCGAACTTGCTCGAGATATTGTCATAAGGAACATTTGTGTGAAGTTATATTGAAATTGGTGAAGAAATGTAGGCGCTAGAGCGATGACAAAGTTTTTCTAAAAATAGCCACAGTGACCTTGACCTTGAGGTCATGACCTTGAAAATCAAACTCGCTCGAGATATTGTCATAAGGAACATTTGTGTGAAGTTATATTGAAATTGGTGAAGAAATGTAGGCGCTAGAGCGATGACAAAGTTTTTCTAAAAATAGCCACGGTGACCTTGACATTGAGGCCATGACCTTGAAAGTCGAACTTGCGCGAGATATTTTTATAAGGAACATTTGCGTGAAGATATATTGAAATTGGTGAAGAAATGTAGGCGCTAGAGCGATGACAAAGTTTTTCTAAAAATAGCCACAGTGACCTTGACCTTGAGGTCATGACCTTGAAAGTCGAACTCGCTCGAGATATTTTTATAAGGAACATTTGTGTAAAGTTATATTGAAATTGGTGAAGAAATGTAGGCGCTTGAGCGATGACAAAGTTTTTCTAAAAATAGCCAGTGACCTTGACCTTGAGGTCATGACCTTAAAAGTCGAACTTGCTCGAGATATTTTTATAAGGAACATTTGTGTGAAGTTATATTGAAATTGGTGAAGAAATGTAGGTGCTAGAGCGATGACAAAGTTTTTCTAAAAATAGCCACAGTGACCTTGACCTTGAGGTCATGACCTTGAAAGTCGAACTCGCTCGAGATATTGTCATAAGGAACATTTGTGTGAAGTTATATTAAAATTGGTCAAGAAATGTAGGCGCTAGAGCGCTGACAAAGTACGTACGTACGTACGTACGTACGTGCGAGAAAAATGCTATATCCCCCCTCACAACTATGTTGTGCGAGGGGATAAAAATTAATGTGTTCAATAAGGGAGAGGTGAGTGATACCAAGGTAAGTTTTGGAAACGAATAATGTGGGTCTGAGCACAGGGCCCTGAAGGACACTCGAAACAAAAATGAATGTGTTCAATAAGGGAGAGCTGAGTGATACCAGGCAGATGATATCCAACATACATTCAATGTCAAATCAACGTCGAAGCAACGCTGAAAACGCAGTTAAGTAGTAAAACAACTTTGAGAACAGCATATATATATATATATATATATATATATATATATATATATATATATATATATATATATATATATATATATATATAACTATGAAAAAATTAAAGAAACATGTTAAAAATACAGGAAAAATAACTTTTATTCCAGTGTTTCTTTAATTTTTTCATAGTTATATTTACCCGCATTGTGGATATTATTAATATTTAATCTATATATATATATATTTTTCTAGGACGATTTTCAGTTATAAATCACATTGTCTTAATTGGACCCATCCCGGAGCTGAGCGGAGGGTTGGGGTATGATCAGTTATTGTCTGGGTATGAAACTATTCAAATATATCTAGGTATCAATATACATAACATCTGAATTGGACGTATACATGCGACAGCCGTATAACTTGCAGTGAGTATTTGACAGGGTCTGTATTCCTTATCTAGACTCATTTGCATGCTTAAGGCATGTTCGTTACCAGCTGCCATGTATCATTATTGGTTAATCGTACTACTTTTAGTTTACTGAGGTATTATTTTTACTGTTCAGATAGGGGTCAGCCATTTCAAAGTAGGAGAAAGTTATGCTAACATCTTCTAGCTAGGGATAGTAAGATCATTGACCCGTAACATTCTGTAGCTGGGGTCAGTGTGTGTGTGTGTGTTAGTGTGTGTGTGTGTGTGTAGTAGGGGGGGGGGGGTGTTGGTAGGGTGGAAGGGGTAGTTGAGGGGTAGGGTAGTACTCAAGTTATTATCAGTCTCGTTGTCTATGTCGGTCAGTCTACAACTCGAGTGCCGTTAGGCCTATCCAGCCGCATATAAGCTTTGGTTGTATATAAACTAAAAAGTAAGGAAAATGAAATGTACACAGCATTCTTCTAGGACGATTTTCAGTTATAAATCACATTGTCTTAATTGGACCCAACCCGGAGCTGAGCGGAGGGTTGGGGTTTGGTTTTGGGTTTTACGGCCCTTTCAAGATTATTTCACTCATATCGAGCCGATCGTTAATCAGAGGTGGGCGAAAACCGGAGTACCCGGAGAAAAACCACCTGACCTTCCGTTGCAGAACTTGGCGTCTAACACGTGGCCCGAGCGAGGCTCGAACCTACGGCAGTGAGAGACCTAATGACTAAGAGTCAGCGCTCTTATCCATTAAGAAAGTTATAAATCACATTGTCTTAATTGGACCCAACCCGGAGCTGAGCGGAGGGTTGGGGTATGATCAGTTATTGTCTGGGTATGAAACTATTCAAATATATCTAGGTATCAATATTAAATTTTGTCGAGGCCTGGGAAGCTGTTTTTGGATCGTCTGCTTCAACCCCACATGATGGTGGCGTGAGTAATAGTCACGTGATGTTTTGATATGTCAAACTCTCAATGTAAATAGAGCACCGCACCGTACTGCCCTAAGCCAACGTTCATCATTGGTGTATGGTAGAACTATATTGTTTGCATCTGAGTTTTTTTAGTATGCTTTAGCTGAATATGTGTACACGACCACGACATGAAACTATCTGTGTGGCGTACCATTGTACAAACAACACAGTCTCATGCGACAGCCGTATAACTTGCAGTGAATATTTGACAGGGTCTGTATTCCTTATCTAGACTCATTTGCATGCTTAAGGCATGTTCGATACCAGCTGCCATGTATCATTATTGGTTAATCGTACTACTTTTAGTTTACTGAGGTATTATTTTTACTGTTCAGATAGGGGTCAGCCATTTCAAAGTCGGAGAAAGTTATGCTAAAATCTTCTAGCTAGGGATAGTAAGATCATTGACCCGTAACATTCTGTAACTGGGGTCAGTGTGTGTGTGTGTGTGTGTGTGTGTGTGTGTGTGTAGTGGGGGGGGGGGTAGGGTGGTAGGGGTAGTTGAGGGGTAGGGTAGTACTCAAGTTATTATCAGTCTCGTTGTCTATGTCGGTCAGTCTACAACTCGAGTGCCGTTAGGCCTATCCAGCCGCATATAAGCTTTGGTTGTATATAAACTAAAAAGTAAGGAAAATGAAAATCTACAACGTTAGGAAGTAGATAGAGACACATAACTAAAAAGACCATCTCGGCACTTAGATTAATGAAGAAATGGATAGATAAATACAATGAAAGTAACTAAAATGTAAAATAAATTTAAAAAGGTATATTAACTCATAAACTGAAGTTTAATAGAAGGAATAACTAAGGTTGTTTACATAAAAATTGGAGGAAAAAGGGTGGCTTTGTTGGAAAATATCCCTTGCAATAGCACTCCCGGTATCGCAATGGTGTTAGCGAAGTACAAGCACTCCCTTTTACAGGAGTCGTAGTGAGCTGTGGTGTCAGTCCGGTCTTAAGGTAATGAGTCAGCCAAATACAGTACTTGTATATTAGTATGGTGTTAAAGGTAAAATTCTTGAATTATACACATTTCAAGAGGTACATAACATCTGAATAGAAGTACACCTTATAAGGGGAACCATGATGAGCTGTGCTGCGGTCCAGTCAGGCCAGAAACATATCAAGGTAATTTTTGGAAAGTAATAAGGTGGTTCTGAGCACACGGCCCTGTGGGACACTAGAAACAAAAAATAATGTGTTCAATAAGGGAGAGGTGAGTGATACCAAGGTACGTTTTGGAAACGAATAATGTGGGTCTGAGCACAGTGCCCTGTAGGACACTAGAAACAAAAATGAATGTGTTCAATAAGGGAGAGCTGAGTGATACCAGGCAGATGATATCCAACATACATTCAACGTCAAATCAACGTCGAAGCAACGCTGAAAACGCAGTTAAGTAGTAAAACAACTTTGAGAACAGCATATATATATATATAAACGACAACATCATATTGAGTCAACCATGTTTGATAAATGTTGTATGACCGTGCTTCCCGACGACTCGAGTATATATAATTAAACACATTCAAGACAAACACAACCCTTCCAGTGGTTTGGATGTCGACTGAGCATAAAATGGTTCATTTGTCGACATGATAGTTATCATTGAATGAGCACAATGTGACCACGGACTTGGGACCGTGTTGATCCAGCCATAAATGAGAGACCATCAGTCAGTCATGCATAGCCAAACCATTGACCCTTAACCGGTTCACAGGCGCGCCCAACCCTCGGGTCGCCACAATGCAGTCATTGTAATAACCCTTCCGTGTAAAAGTATTAAATCAACATGCTTTTAGATGTTGTTATAGAATTAACCAGTCTCGAGACACAGGAAGCAGGCGGTAAATTACTTTACAAATGCATACTTTTGTCCAAAGTTAGAAATTCTATGCTATCTACTCACCCTATTTTTCTACCAAATCGGCTTCTTTATAGACGCAAATGTCGGGTTGTTTTGGTTCTGCAAGATGTACACAGCATTTTTCTAGGACGATTTTCAGTTATAAATCACATTGTCTTAATTGGACCCAACCCGGAGCTGAGCGGAGGGTTGGGGTATGATCAGTTATTGTCTGGGTATGAAACTATTCAAATATATCTAGGTATCAATATTAAATTTTGTCGAGGCCTGGGAAGCTGTTTTTGGATCGTCTGCTTCAACCCCACATGATGGTGGCGTGAGTAATAGTCACGTGATGTTTTGATATGTCAAACTCTCAATGTAAATAGAGCACCGCACCGTACTGCCCTAAGACAACGTTCATCATTGGTGTATGGTAGAACTATATGGTTTGCATCTGAGTTTTTTTAGTATGCTTTAGCTGAATATGTGTACACGACCACGACATGAAACTATCTGTGTGGCGTACCATTGTACAAACAACACAGTCTCATGCGACAGCCGTATAACTTGCAGTGAGTATTTAACAGGGTCTGTATTCCTTATCTAGACTCATCTGCATGCTTAAGGCATGTTCGTTACCAGCTGCCATGTATCATTATTGGTTAATCGTACTACTTTTAGTTTACTGAGGTATTATTTTTACTGTTCAGATAGGGGTCAGCCATTTCAAAGTAGGAGAAAGTTATGCTAAAATCTTCTAGCTAGGGATAGTAAGATCATTGACCCGTAACATTCTGTAGCTGGGGTCAGTGTGTGTGTGTGTGTGTGTGTGTGTGTGTGTGTGTGTGTGTGTGTGTGTGTGTGTAGGGGGGGTAGGGTGGTAGGGGTAGTTGAGGGGTAGGGTAGTACTCAAGTTATTATCAGTCTCGTTGTCTATGTCGGTCAGTCTACAACTCGAGTGCCGTTAGGCCTATCCAGCCGCATATAAGCTTTGGTTGTATATAAACTAAAAAGTAAGGAAAATGAAAATCTACAACGTTAGGAAGTAGATAGAGACACATAACTAAAAAGACCATCTCGGCACTTAGATTAATGAAGAAATGGATAGATAAATACAATGAATGTAACTAAAATGTAAAATAAATTTAAAAAGGTATAATAACTCATAAACTGAAGTTTAATAGAAGGAATAACTAAGGTTGTTTACATAAAAATTGGAGGAAAAAGGGTGGCTTTGTTGGAAAATATCCCTTGCAATAGCACTCCCGGTATCGCAATGGTGTTAGCGAAGTACAAGCACTCCCTTTTACAGGAGTCGTAGTGAGCTGTGGTGTCAGTCCGGTCTTAAGGTAATGAGTCAGCCAAATACAGTACTTGTATATTAGTATGGTGTTAAAGGTAAAATTCTTGAATTAAACACATTTCAAGAGGTACATAACATCTGAATAGAAGTACACCTTATAAGGGGAACCATGATGAGCTGTGCTGCGGTCCAGTCAGGTCAGAAACATATCAAGGTAATTTTTGGAAATTAATAAGGTGGTTCTGAGCACAGGGCCCTGTGGGACACTAGAAACAAAAAATAATGTGTTCAATAAGGGAGAGGTGATTGATACCAAGGTAAGTTTTGGAAACGAATAATGTGGGTCTGAGCACAGTGCCCTGTAGGACACAAGAAACAAAAATGAATGTGTTCAATAAGGAAGGGCTGAGTGATACCAGGCAGATGATATCCAACATACATTCAACGTCAAATCAACGTCGAAGCAACGCTGAAAACGCAGTTAAGTAGTAAAACAACTTTGAGAACAGCATATATATATATAAACGACAACACCATATTGAGTCAACCATGTTTGATAAATGTTGTATGACCGTGCTTCCCGACGACTCGAGTATATATAATTAAACACATTCAAGACAAACACAACCCTTCCAGTGGTTTGGATGTCGACTGGGCATAAAATGGTTCATTTGTCGACATGATAGTTATCATTGAATGAGCACAATGTGACCACGGACTTGGGACCGTGTTGATCCAGCCATAAATGAGAGACCATCAGTCAGTCATGCATAGCCAAACCATTGACCCTTAACCGGTTCACAGGCGCGCCCAACCCTCGGGTCGACACAATGCAGTCATTGTAATAACCCTTCCGTGTAAAAGTATTAAATCAACATGCTTTTAGATGTTGTTATAGAATTAACCAGTCTCGAGACACAGGAAGCAGGCGGTAAATTACTTTACAAATGCATACTTTTGTCCAAAGTTAGAAATTCTATGCTATCTACTCACCCTATTTTTCTTCCAAATCGGCTTCTTTATAGACGCAAATGTCGGGTTGTTTTGGTTCTGCAAGATGTTCACAGCATTCTTCTAGGACGATTTTCAGTTATAAATCACATTGTCTTAATTGGACCCAACCCGGAGCTGAGCGGAGGGTTGGGGTATGATCAGTTATTGTCTGGGTATGAAACTATTCAAATATATCTAGGTATCAATATTAAATTTTGTCGAGGCCTGGGAAGCTGTTTTTGGATCGTCTGCTTCAACCCCACATGATGGTGGCGTGAGTAATAGTCACGTGATGTTTTGATATGTCAAACTCTCAATGTAAATAGAGCACCGCACCGTACTGCCCTAAGACAACGTTCATCATTGGTGTATGGTAGAACTATATGGTTTGCATCTGAGTTTTTTTAGTATGCTTTAGCTGAATATGTGTACACGACCACGACATGAAACTATCTGTGTGGCGTACCATTGTACAAACAACACAGTCTCATGCGACAGCCGTATAACTTGCAGTGAGTATTTAACAGGGTCTGTATTCCTTATCTAGACTCATTTGCATGCTTAAGGCATGTTCGTTACCAGCTGCCATGTATCATTATTGGTTAATCGTACTACTCTTAGTTTACTGAGGTATTATTTTTACTGTTCAGATAGGGGTCAGCCATTTCAAAGTAGGAGAAAGTTATGCTAAAATCTTCTAGCTAGGGATAGTAAGATCATTGACCCGTAACATTCTGTAGCTGGGGTCAGTGTGTGTGTGTGTGTGTGTGTGTGTGTGTGTGTGTGTGTGTGTGTGTGTGTGTGTGTAGGGGGGGGGGTAGGGTGGAAGGGGTAGTTGAGGGGTAGGGTAGTACTCAAGTTATTATCAGTCTCGTTGTCTATGTCGGTCAGTCTAAAACTCGAGTGCCGTTAGGCCTATCCAGCCGCATATAAGCTTTGGTTGTATATAAACTAAAAAGTAAGGAAAATGAAAATCTACAACGTTAGGAAGTAGATAGAGACACATAACTAAAAAGACCATCTCGGCACTTAGATTAATGAAGAAATGGATAGATAAATAAAATGAAAGTAACTAAAATGTAAAATAAATTTAAAAAGGTATAATAACTCATAAACTGAAGTTTAATAGAAGGAATAACTAAGGTTGTTTACATAAAAATTGGAGGAAAAAGGGTGGCTTTGTTGGAAAATAAACCGTGCAATAGCACTCCCGGTATCGCAATGGTGTTAGCGAAGTACAAGCACTCCCTTTTACAGGAGTCGTAGTGAGCTGTGGTGTCAGTCCGGTCTTAAGGTAATGAGTCAGCCAAATACAGTACTTGTATATTAGTATGGTGTTAAAGGTAAAATTCTTGAATTAAACACATTTCAAGAGGTACATAACATCTAAATAGAAGTACACCTTATAAGGGGAACCATGATGAGCTGTGCTGCGGTCCAGTCAGGTCAGAAACATATCAAGGTATTTTTTTGGAAATTAATAAGGTGGTTCTGAGCACAGGGCCCTGTGGGACACTAGAAACAAAAATTAATGTGTTCAATAAGGGAGAGGTGAGTGATACCAAGGTAAGTTTTGGAAACGAATAATGTGGATCTGAGCACAGTGCCCTGTAGGACACTAGAAACAAAAATGAATGTGTTCAATAAGGGAGAGCTGAGTGATACCAGGCAGATGATATCCAACATACATTCAACGTCAAATCAACGTCGAAGCAACGCTGAAAACGCAGTTAAGTAGTAAAACAACTTTGAGAACAGCATATATATATATATAAACGACAACATCATATTGAGTCAACCATGTTTGATAAATGTTGTATAACCGTGCTTCCCGACGACTCGAGTATATATAATTAAACACATTCAAGACAAATACAACCCTTCCAGTGGTTTGGATGTCGACTGGGCATAAAATGGTTCATTTGTCGACATGATAGTTATCATTGAATGAGCACAATGTGACCACGGACTTGGGACCGTGTTGATCCAGCCATAAATGAGAGACCATCAGTTAGTCATGCATAGCCAAACCATTTACCCTTAACCGGTTCACAGGCGCGCCCAACCCTCGGGTCGCCACAATGCAGTCATTGTAATAACCCTTCCGTGTAAAAGTATTAAATCAACATGCTTTTAGATGTTGTTATAGAAATAACCAGTCTCGAGACACAGGAAGCTGGCGGTAAATTACTTTACAAATGCATACTTTTGTCAAAAGTTAGAAATTCTATGCTATCTACTCACCCTATTTTTCTTCCAAATCGGCTTCTTTATAGACGCAAATGTCGGGTTGTTTTGATTCTGCAAGATGTACACAGCATTCTTCTAGGACGATTTTCAGTTATAAATCACATTGTCTTAATTGGACCCAACCCGGAGCTGAGCGGAGGGTTGGGGTATGATCAGTTATTGTCTGGGTATGAAACTATTCAAATATATCTAGGTATCAATATTAAATTTTGTCGAGGCCTGGGAAGCTGTTTTTGGATCGTCTGCTTCAACCCCACATGATGGTGGCGTGAGTAATAGTCACGTGATGTTTTGATATGTCAAACTCTCAATGTAAATAGAGCACCGCACCGTACTGCCCTAAGACAACGTTCATCATTGTTGTATGGTAGAACTATATGGTTTGCATCTGAGTTTTTTTAGTATGCTTTAGCTGAATATGTGTACACGACCACGACATGAAACTATCTGTATGGCGTACCATTGTACAAACAACACAGTCTCATGCGACAGCCGTATAACTTGCAGTGAGTATTTGACAGGGTCTGTATTCCTTATATAGACTCATTTGCATGCTTAAGGCATGTTCGATACCAGCTGCCATGTATCATTATTGGTTAATCGTACTACTTTTAGTTTACTGAGGTATTATTTTTACTGTTCAGATAGGGGTCAGCCATTTCAAAGTAGGAGAAAGTTATGCTAAAATCTTCTAGCTAGGGATAGTAAGATCATTGACCCGTAACATTCTGTAGCTGGGGTCAGTGTGTGTGTGTGTGTGTGTGTGTGTGTGTGTGTGTGTGTGTGTGTGTAGAGGGGGGGGGGGTAGGGTGGTAGGGGTAGTTGAGGGGTATGGTAGTACTCAAGATATTATCAGTCTCGTTGTCTATGTCGGTCAGTCTACAACTCGAGTGCCGTTAGGCCTATCCAGCCGCATATAAGCTTTGGTTGTATATAAACTAAAAAGTAAAGAAAATGAAAATCTACAACGTTAGAAAGTAGATAGAGACACATAACTAAAAAGACCATCTCGGCACTTAGATTAATGAAGAAATGGATAGATAAATAAAATGAAAGTAACTAAAATGTAAAATAAATTTAAAAAGGTATAATAACTCATAAACTGAAGTTTAATAGAAGGAATAACTAAGGTTGTTTACATAAAAATTGGAGGAAAAAGGGTGGCTTTGTTGGAAAATAACCCGTGCAATAGCACTCCCGGTATCGCAATGGTGTTAGCGAAGTACAAGCACTCCCTTTTACAGGAGTCGTAGTGAGCTGTGGTGTCAGTTCGGTCTTAAGGTAATGAGTCAGCCAAATACAGTACTTGTATATTAGTATGGTGTTAAAGGTAAAATTATTGAATTATACACATTTCAAGAGGTACATAACATCTGAATATAGATTAAGCTACTATATTCAATGTTACATGTAGTCTGTATACATAATATCTAATTAAAGAAAAGGAGGTAGGTGCTTTATGACATCATGATTAAATCTAACGAGATTGTTGCAGACAATACATAAGTACGAGAATAGGCGTCTTAAATAAAAATGACCCCAATAATCAGAAGTGTACGTTGAAACACTAAAACATTAATCAGAAAATTCTTTTTACATTTAGTGATTTTTACAACAGCTAAATATTACACAGTATACAAAAGTTTACTTTTTCCACCACTGAGCTAATTGTGAATGCCCATTTATCAGTATTGAAAGATAAATTCAAATGCGACAATTTTACTGTTTATTTGAACAACAGCTTTGCAAAGTTTATTATGCACAACTGTTAATGAAAATACTGAATGATATATAATACCATAACTGCATCGCTTGCTAGTGGCAAATTTGCTCACTTTGAACGATAAGGTTTTGTAGACCACTTTAAATGTTCAATATCTTTGAAACATTACAATTTTCCATGACCTCTGTTTGTTCAAATATCTGGAAATTACAATCTGATTAAACATTTTTGAGATAAAGGTAGTTATGTTACTGATTTATGTACGAAGCCCTATGAAACTCACAGATGATGTGCGCATGTATATATTGTCATTGTTTTATATGTATTTATTTATCTTACATATTTCAATATATGCTGCTTTTCTGAATAACTCATTCTTATAAAATAACATATTATGTTTATATCACTACAATGTCGTCGAAGAGGACCACAACTTCTATATTTGGTTGACGATCTGCGACTATTGCGTAGCTACAGCTTTGCTGCTTCATCATAACTGCTGTTTATGGACGCCGTTTTAATGCTATGTCGGACAATATGCGATTCTATGTCCCCAAAAGTGGAAACTAGTGTAACTTACCGGGAGTTTTGCATTTGAATATGATTTATTTTGACTCACTTTTGAGCTAGAAAGTCTGCAAGCGGATCAATTTGTTATTGTAATCATGTTTGATTCTGTACTGGGACTGAGGTCGAGCGTTGAAATTTCATAAACTCCGGAGATGAAGTCCCAAAACAGTTTGACTAATTACCTCCTAAGGCGGTCGTTTTTTTTTTGTTGTTGTTGTTGTTTATTTTTTGCAGTGTCTTATATGTTAATTGGCTTTGTGCCGTTGGTACAGGTTTCATCTGTTTTTGTGTATGCCTCCATATCACTTATTTTCTTAAGGTGACTTGAGATTACAGCTTTCTTTTGCAGTGTCGTATTTGTTATTTGGTTTGTCCTGTTGGTTCATATTTCGTCTGTATTTGTGGGACGCTGTGTTCTTGGATTGTGGCCTTTTCTGAGTGACCTATTCTTACAAGTTCTTTGAGTTTACCCTTTCCTGAGTGGCCTTTTCTTAGTAGTTCCCAATAAGCCAATTGTCGACAGAGCAAAAGAAAAGAACTAACAGAAAATCATTGAAATATTTTATGCATTGACGAGTGACTTGATTCTATGAATGGATTTATGTGTCTAATAGTGGCTGGGAATTCAGTTTTCTTTAATGGTATCCCCATATTTCAGCTGCAAGCTTTGTATTCATTCAAATTTTATATGTAATTTCACTATGTTCCGTTATCTGTCAAAGCACCATTTCAGCATATAATATATCCACATATCGTAGGAATCTGAAATTGCATGAAAATGGAGCACCGGTAACTTGTTGCGTAAACAAACAGAGTACTGATAGACTAAGTCCTGATTCAGTAAAATGTGAAATTATACGATAATGGTGTTTCTGTCATACTGTGTAATAATAATTTACCACTGTGTGTAATGTGGCTGACTTCGGTATAGTATGATTTGTATAAGTAGTTCATAACATAAGTATTATTTCAAAACATCCAGCTCACTAAAATTGCCTCTTGTTAAACGCCATGGACAAAACAAACTATTTTAGTTAAGAAGTAAACCGCAAAGCCCTTGATCACTGATGGGAGCTTTGGGTTACTTGTATCGATTCCTGATCGTTGCCTTCACTTCTACCTTGATGATAAACCTCATCAAATAAACCCATGGAATCATCTGCATAATCTTCATTCTGTCTGTCTTGTCTAAGTTTGTATTGGTTCTAAGGTAGTGTTGAGATTTAAAATCCAAATCAACAGCATACCAGTCAAGTCAGATGTTGCTTCAGATTTTGTGAGATTTGTTATCCGACTTGAGATAAATGATTCTCAACTCTAACTGTTGTTTGTGAGACTGTCCATTTTAACTGCAAAGTTTTTCTCTAGAGGCAGTCAATAACATTTAAGAATACTTTAATAACTGAACGGTTTTCAGTATTTGTTTCTGCACCAGGCACCAGTCAACCTATCGTTTTGTATATTATTTCTTTTGTCTAACAAGACTTTCATATTCATTAATATGTACAGGCAACAATGTGACGACAGCTCATGAATCAGAAAACACAAAATGTGTACTACCTGTCCAAATTTCACCTTATAAATTGTGGTGTAAATGGGATATAAGCCTAAAAAAAACATAATTTCAAAAACAATTAATTAATCAGGTAAGGATAATAGTCACTGTGTTTTCCGCAATCTGGCAGCAGAATCATCAGTGCCTCTCTTTTTGAACAAAGAATATATATATTTGTTTCTCTAATACCAATGGCTTTTTTTGCAGTTCAAATTCATAGTCTTAAAAGCCAATTTAAAAGATAGCCTTGGCTTGTAAATAGTCATTTCATACTATGCAATGTAGCGCCCAGCCAATCGGGTCCTGGAGAAATAGATTAGGCTGCACGGTTATTCCGCAAAATGACCTAAAAAGTTCCCTCAACTCGAACAGTCAAACAACAATGTAATGTAATAGTAATGTAAAAGTGATGATTTAAAGTTAATTGAATAAGGAACCCAATTTGATGGCCCCGAATTCGAAGAACAAAGCATCAATGGTCATTGCTGTTCCTGTTCACAATATAATGACCATAATATACGAAAACAAAAAAATAATGCCGGGCATGAAACATTGTGAAACCATCTAAGTAATGGCCGTACAGAATATCAGATGCCATCACATTAAAGACCAGTCATTACTTTTTAATGTTTTTAATGGTTTACTTTCTGTCTTTGTTTACTTAATGCCCATTAGATAAGGTAATGGCCCTAAATTATATATAATGATATATAGAAAGTAGAAGTAAAACAGAGATCAGGAATCGATACAATTAACTTACTCTACCCATCAATGACCCCAAAGGGAAAGAAACACAAACATGAAGCGACCAGACCATAATGGAAACCTAAACAAAGGAAGGCCATAAGGACAGTTACTTTCCCACAAAATGGCCATATGGCCATCCAAAATAAAAAGACACAAGTGATCATGACATGTAACTGACTTCAACACTCGTAATAAATTATTAACGGCTAAACTCCTTAATCAGGGTTATCGGTACCATAAACTACGCAAAGCCTTTTCAAAATTTTATAGACGCCATTCTGATTTAATTTCAAAATTCAATATTGGACTTAAATCTCTTCTGCAACAAGGTCTATCGGAACCAGAATTTTATGGTGACTTAGTATATAAATTCAGAAAAATATATTACCGCAATGACTTCAGCACCCAATTTCGTAAAATCATTCTTCGATATAAAAAGATTGGGTACAACATGGATATTATACGACAGACTGCATGCATGGTAGTTAACCCAATCACGGTTGGCAACTTTGCTTCCCTCTTTAATTGCACGCAGGTGGGTCAGGCCTCAGATTCTATGACGGCTCCAACGTAAAGTCTTATTGAGAATTAGAGAGATCTAATTCAAGGTAATGTTGGTTGGTGCCTGATGCTCTGTCTCTGGTCGGGCCCATCGGAGTCTAAACTGTTGGTTTTCTTTTGCTCCAGCAGTTCAGCGGTTTCTTGCTGTCGAGTCCTCACCGTTGTCTCACCTCTGTGGTTCTTTGATTTTTGAGTTCACGGAGATGTTGCACTGATGAGTTAGGAGGCCTTCATGCGGACTGAACAAATTATTTGTCTAAATCGCGACGGAAGTAAGGGCGAGGATTGTGGCCACGTAAAATCGATTTAAGCCCCCCCCCCCCAGTGGAAATCTTCCACTGACCGTTCCAAGGCGGCTCTTCTGTGCCGATTTATTTATGTTGTTGTTTGTCACTTACTGTGTGTATCACTTGTGTCTTTTAATTTTGGATGGCCATATGGCCATTTTGTGGGAAAGTAACTGTCCTTATGGCCTTCCTTTGTTTAGGTTTCCATTAAGGTCTGGTCGCTTAATGTTTGTATTTCTTTCCCTTTGGTGTCTTTTATGGGTGGAGTAAGTTAATTGTATCAATTCCTGATCTTTGTTTTACTTCTACTTTGAGCTTTGACATGGAAAAACTTGTAAGCTAAATATCTCAAGAACCGCTTGGACTAAGCTCTTAAAATTTTGCAGGCTATTTGGAACCAAACTGAAGCTGACATGATTAAATGTTGGTATGATTTTATATATTTTGGCCAAATATTGCCTCTTATTGGACTTAGGCATTTTTGCATAGAAGCCGCTTGCAAGCAAATATCTCAGGAACCACAAGGGCTAGGCTAGGCTCTTGAAATTTTACAGGCTGTTTTAAAACCACTGTGAATATGATCTGATTAAATTTTGGTATAATTTATTAAAACAATTATGAAAGTAAGCCCCTTTGTGGATTTAGGTTTTTTTTAACACTATAAGCACGATAATTTAACATAGTTTGAGATATTCCCTTGTAAATTGACAGGCTGCTAGGGAATGATTGGATCTTATCACAATACATCTGCATGCCAAAAATCACCAAAATATTCCAAGCGGTTTGAAATTATATGTCAGTATGCGGTAAACGGGAAAATGACCTGGTTTACTTCAAAACAAATATGATAAGTTTTTCTTGAGTTATGGCCATTTGAAAAAAAATGGCATTTTTACTTTTTAAGCAAATGGGAACGATTGTCTTGAACATTTAAATCCGGATAGGGGTTGATGAGCAAATGACCTTGTTAACTTTTGATAACATCCAGAATTTTCTTATTGAGTTATGATCCTTTGAAAAATTCGTCGTTTTAACCTTCTTTGCAAGATATTTAAAACAACGTTTCATACAATGCCGGTTAACTTGTCAGGCTGGTAGGGAATGACGAGAAGATGGCTCGGTTAACTTTGATAAAAGAAAAATAATCTGATTTTTTCTTCAGTAATGGATCTTTGAAAATTCGGCATTTTAATATTGTAAGCAAGATATCTCAACACACTTAATAACTTGACAGGCTGATAAGGAATGATGAGTAAATGGTCCAGTTAAGTTTTGAAAAAAATTTGATTCTTTTTTCTTATTTCTGTAAACAAAATATCTCAAAAACTGTTTAAGCTGTTGCCAGGAATCTTGATAGGCTAATGGGGAATGATGAGAAGATGACTTGAAGTGGTTTCTTGCTGTCGAGTCCTCACCGTTGTCTCACCTCTGTGGTTCTTTGATTTTTGTGTTCACGGAGTTGTTGCACTGATGAGTTAGGAGGCCTTCATGCGGACTGAACAAATTATTTGTCTAAATCGCGACGGAAGTAAGGGCGAGGATTGTGGCCACGTAAAATCGATTTAAGCCCCCCAGTGGAAATCTTCCACTGACCGTTCCAAGGCGGCTCTTCTGTGGCGATTTATTTATGTTGTTGTTTGTTACTTACTGTGTGTATCACTTGTGTCTTTTTATTTTGGATGGCCATATGGCCATTTTGTGGGAAAGTAACTGTCCTTATGGCCTTCCTTTGTTTAGGTTTCCATTATGGTCTGGTCGCTTAATGTTTGTATTTCTTTCACTTTGGTGTCTTTCATGGGTGGAGTAAGTTAATTGTATCAATTCCTGATCTTTGTTTTACTTCTACTTTGATTAAGATTTTCGTCAGTTATATTTCTAGTTTCCATTAGAATAACCCAAGTGATCAAATAGAACCTTGACATAAAATAGGTCTAGATCAACCAAAGACCACTATTTGAGAAACTGGCTAGGAATATCGCTACTGATGCCACCAGCTACGACAGAATAAGAAAATGCACTTTCTGTCTCTTTCCAATACAAAATTCTAAGTCATCAACATTGACCTTGACGTAAAATGGGCAAAGATAAACCATTTCAACAAACTCGGCTAGGCACCGAGTCCACATTGCTACATACCGGTATTTAAGGTAATCGGGCATTTGGTTCCTAGGAAGCAGACATTTTGTTATGGTTAGTCTTTGGTGTTTGTGTTGCTTATATTATTTTATTTTGGATAGCCAATTGGCCATTGTGTGGGAAAGCAACTGTCCTTTTGGCTTTCCGCTATTGATGTTTCCACTAGGGTCTGTTGTTTCATGTTTGTGTTTCTTTCCCTTTGGTGTTCATGATGGGAGCTGTGGGTTAATTGTATCGATTCCTAATCATTGCCTCCATTTCTAGTTTCCAAGGTTGTTTTTTTTTTCACCATAAACGGGCATGGCAGCCATCTTGGTTCCAATCTCGCGAATATTTTTTTTCAATTGTCTCATCCCATTGAGATTCGATATATAATTTTGTTTTTAACACCCCAGCCGTTTAGATGAAGAAAAGGATCAAAATACATAATCTGAGGTATCCCGAACTAAGGTCAGTAAATGACCTTGAACTTTGAAATTTATAATCCTCTATTCAGCGGACTCAAGATATAATTTCTGATGTCAAAGTCAGCAATAGAACAGAAAATCTACCATTTTGCCTTTTTCCAATACAAAGGTCTAAGTGACCAAAATTTACCTTGACATAAATATGTCAAGAACCCAATGCTGCATACAAAGTTTCAAGGGCATCGGCCTTTTGGTTACTGAGCAGAATATTTTCAAATGTTTTTGTTGCTATAGATGGGCATAGCGACCATCTTGGCTATGTGACTTCAATCGTCAATGAATTGTCATTGCCTCATCTCATACAGGTTGCACTTGTAATTTGGTTTCAATCAGCCTAGCATTTTTAGTGAAGAAAATGATAAAGTGCTGAATCTGGGCCATCCAGCACAATGGTGATTAAATGACCTTGACCTTTGGAATTGATAAACTTCATTTCAGCTAATAGCAAGTATCAATTATTTGGCCATCTGATACAACGTATCAGAAAATCTACTATTTTGACGTAAAATAGGTGATGTGACCAAGTTCCCATGAATAAACTTTCTTTCCCCCAACTCATGGAGGCTTTACCTGAAATTTAGTTTAAATATGGCTGACAGTTTCCTGAGGTGATGTCATTTGAAATGTTGACGGCGCAGACGACGGACGACCGACCACTGCCTATCATATAAGCTGTCCCGTAGCCTTTGCCTCTGGTGAGCTAATATACATTTACAGAGACTGACACTCTGAACGTCTGGTCTATTTTGTACATTTAAGAGAAGTTTGCTTTATTTTAAAGATACGTGTTTCTTATTTATCATCGAGGCTTTCCTAGTACAGATCAGAAATTCTTTTTATAATATATATCATTTTTCTGCAGGAGCTGATCCATGTATAAAATACACAAACATCAGTGATGCCACTATGAAAACTGACTATGTTCTCCAGCCAGTTGAAAAGCCACGTTGTAAGCTGTTAGAGGCTAGATGGTACCGATACACGGATACACCAAGTGGCATTTTGACAATGTCTTGTCCAAACACCACACAGTGCGGAACGCATAGCCAAGTCTGGATGAAAGGTAAAGAAAATGGAAAGTAAGTACAGTGAAACTTTAATGAGTCTACACCGATTGTCCCTTTTCTGTTGCTGATTCGAATTTGTTCCTGGATCTTGAGATTGTTCCGATAGCCCCATGTAATAAATGTCTTAGAGATAATCGCAGCGAAATGTGTCTTACTTTAACACGACAAGATATGTTACGTGCACTCATTAAGATCGTATTAGTGAGTGTATTAAGTATACACAGCTTACTTTTATTTCATAGAAAATGGAAAAGATATTTTAACATCTTCACGATTACAGCTGTTGACATGGCGTTTTGCTAATCCAGAGTGGCTCAAACAACCCTGCCTAAAAAAATGTTTATGGTCCCAGAGGTGTTTGTTTGATTAACTGATTAATTGACGGAATGGCTGATTGGTTGTTTGTTTGATTGATTGGTTGATTGGTTGATTGATTTTAGTTTGACGACAAGTCGGCTCATGTGTGTGATTTTGTGTCGTCTCCCAGACTAAGTGGGGGGGGGGGGGGTGGAGATAGCAGAGCTAGTAGCGGAGATGAAATACAAGGACAAGGAAAATAATTGGTTTAAACGTATTTATTAGTTTAAGCAATACATGACAAGACGAATAATAATGTTTACAATATGTTAAAGGATTTGAACGGAAGCTAAATGTAGCTCATCTCCTGATAAATGAAAATGAAAGCGTTTGTACATATATTGGCGGGTTCACTTGAATACAGTTATACGAAGATGACTATACATAGTTGTACTAACCAAGGTAATGGATGAATGAAGTAACAAATCAAACAAAACAGAGAAAAAAGAAAAAAACAAGCATGATGTAATGAGAGAAGATGATGAGACAGATACAGCATATGAAAATGAAGATAGGCAAAGATGGTTATCTGAAGCGATTATTCAACGACCGACCCTGGCTGCGGGGAGAATGCTTCCTTTAATCACATAAAAGTGTCTTTATGTTAAAACATTTTACTGGCTTCTATAAATGCCAATACGTGACGGAAAATTTGTTCGTTATCTTCAAAACATCTTGATGCATCACCATATAAGAGTATTTTCAGATTGGTGTTGGGTAAAAATGATAGATCACGGAGTAGTTGGTTGCGTTGAGTTTGGTAATTAGCACATCGAAAGAAAAATGGTAAGCGTTTTCAACGAGCCCGCAAGTACAAGATGGTTAGTCAGTCATGTTTTTTGAAAAAAGATCACTTTTTAAAATACTACAATTGGTTCTCAAGCGAGCATGCATGACTTGCCAATTTCTCTTACCCCGGTAATAAAATTTGGTATTTGGACCCTGCTTCCAGTTAGGGCTGTTTTAAAAGACGCCAGTGAAGTAGTTTCTTTAGCCTGATTCGGTAATTTATTATAGTCCCTGACAACCGAAGGTAAGAAAGACAAATAATAGTTATGTGTGTTACACTGAGTAGTTGTAAAATCATTGGCATTTCGGAGGCCGTACATAGTAGTTTCATTAACTAACGGAGGAACAAGAATTGAAAAATAAGTTGGAACTAAATCGTGTTGCATTTTGAAGAATAAAATAAGCTTATGATTGGTTCTCCTAGTTTGCAATGATTCCCATCCAACTTCTTCGTTTAGAGATGGTAAGGAGACCAAAGCTGTAGCACCTGTAACTATCCTAGCTGCTTCGTTTTGAATTTTATCTAGTTCGCGCTTTTCATATTGTGTACAGTTGTCCCAAATAGTATCTCCGTATTCTAACAGTGGCCGAATAAACGATATGTAAATGACTTCTAAAGATTTCCTGTCCAAAACAAATTTAAGTCTGCGCATTACATTCAACCTATGCTAATCTTCCTCTTTGGTGATTTCAATGTGTGTGTGTCATGTGCCATTTTCTGAGAAGTAGATACCAAGGTGTTTGTGTGACTGCACTTCTTTGATCTGACGGCCTTCCATAGAGACGAGAGGGTGCCAAGGTTTGTTAACTTTGCGAGATAAAAGAAGTGACTCGGTTTTTGCGAGATTAAAGGTGACCAGCCATTTATGTGCCCAGTCAAAGATAGTTTGGGGGTCAGTATTGAGAAGAAAAGCATCAGAAACTGGGTCTTCAACAATAATATACAATGATGTGTCATCGGCAAATAACCTTATGTTTGTCCGAATATCTGTAACTATATCATTGATGAATACTAAAAAAAGCAAAGGGCCTAGAATAGAGCCTTGTGGGACCCCGGCTTTGATGAATTTCCAGTCGGAAGTCGCACCAGGAGACACGACACGCTGTTTTCTTTGTTTAAGGTAGTCGTCGAACCAGTCAAGAAGAGTGCCTGTGATACCAGCTGCTTTCAGCTTAAATAAGAGGCCTTTGTGCCACACGCGGTCGAAGGCTTTGCTGATATCACAGAACACTACTCTGACCTCTTTACCTGAGTCCATTGCTTGGCTAAACGTATTGTAGAGATAAGCTAGCCGATTTGTTGTGGAATCGCCTGGTGTGAACCCTGACAGGTAGGAAGTCAATACATTATTATCTCTAAAATGATTGCAGACATGTTTAAAAATAGATTTTTCGAATACTTTATCAATATTACTTAAAAGGGAAATCGGCAAATAGTTAGTAAGTAATGAGGGATCGTCATTCTTGGGAAATGGGGAAACGTTAGCCTTCTTAAAATCATCAGGGACCTCACTACTTGCCAGTGACTGATTAAAAAATGATGTTAGTGGAACTGCAATTTCTTCAGCTAGTTCTTTTAAGACCGTGTTACTAACACCGTCTGGTCCTACTGCTTTGCCGATTGGTAGCGATTTAAGAACAGCTTGAACCTCGTCAGGTGTCAAGATTATGGAGTGGAGTTCAGATTCCACATTATACATTGGCATATGAGGAAGTTCAACATTACTATCATTGTTAATAGTTTGGTCTCTAAAGTAGTTGTTTAACACGTTAACCTTCTCAGTTGGATCTATAACTAGATTACCGGCGGATTTAATTGATGGAAGGCTGGTCCATTTAACTGGATTGATACAATGTTTTAGAGTTACCCACCAATCTCTGGAAGTTAAGTTATCGGACTTAAGTTCATTAGCAAGTTTATCGGTATGAGCCTGTTTTGAGCGTCGAATTAACAAGATTGTTTTGTTGCGATAACGGTGAAATTTAGCCCATGCTTCAGGGTCATCAGTGGATTTGGCCTTACGATATAAGCGTTTCCTTTTCCTTATATGTCTCTTGATAAAGCTAGTAATCCAGGGTGGGTATGACGATCTAATTCTCGAAGTTTTGTTAGGAATGCACTGACTTGAAATGTCTATAAGGTGTTCTGTAATATTACTTGCATAATTATTTATGTCGCTATCTCGAAATAAGTCCCAATCGGTCGTAACAGCCTTTTGCCTGAGGAGGTCATAATCTCCCCTGTCGTATAGCCATATGCGTCGGGTTAAAGATATTGATTTGGGTCTTAAGAAATTCATTATTCCAAAAACTGGACAATGATATCGAACTTGCTGTGGTAAGAAAGGATCCCCTACACCACAAGAAATAACACTGTTTCTGTTTGATACTAGGAGGAGATCAATTAGTGAATTGGAAGTTTCAGTGAAGTGTGTAGGACCAGTAATGCACTGAGTAAGGGAAAACTGTTGACAAAGATAGTTGATTTTCAGTGCTGTGGTTTCAGAAAACATATTATAATTAAAGTCACCGGTTAGGCAAATATCCCTGATGTCAGTATCAAAAGCCAAGTTTACTGAAGTTTCTAATTTTGCTAAGTAATTGCTATCCGCATTTGGAGGTCTGTAGACAAGTCCAAAAAGTAAATGTTTATGTTTCAACGTGAGTTCTATCCATAAGCACCCAATACAAGGTGTTTCTAAGTCTTGTCTACGGATGTAAGTAAGAGTGTCTTTAACATATATTATGACACCCCCATGTGGATCTCTCTCTCTCGATCCTTCCTCTCGGGGTTAAAGTATGAAGGTATTTAAATATCGTCTGTTAAAATGTTAGTGTGCAGCCTCGTTTCTGAGAAGGCCAGTATATCATATTCCGCCAGTTCAGTTTGAAGCAAGTCTAGTTTCGTAAATATGCTTTGTACATTATAATGAACAACTGACAAGTGATGGAAAACATTTGTGAAGTTTGGAACTGACCCTGAAGACGAGGTACTAATACTGCTTACTGAGGATGAGGAATAAACGGAGGAGGTTCCTGGGTTCGGATGGATATCCCATGCGACCAGCATTAAACATATCAACCAATAAGCTTCTACTGAAATAGATATCAACCTAAGAAAATATGTGGTAAATATTTGATTGATTAGCACCGTGTTACTAAGGGCAACTCGTTTCCTTAGACATAATTCATTTCTACAGGCGTTCAATGTTTCGTTGGAATAAAGCAGCCTGAATGAAACTGAATACATATTCTCAATATTTTGTGTAAGGGTAAGAAGCATCATCATATGTATCAACAAGGAAAACTTTCCCCTAGGACGGTATGTCAACATGGCAACACAAAAGTTTGACTTATTCAGTTTAGGTTAGTCCTACCATAGGGAGAAGAAATTCGAGTGATGCCGCCATGAGAACATACCTACACGTGTATGAAAGTTTGGACATGCGATGCATAGGGCCGTTGGTGATTATCGCTTCAGATGACAGTGAGATGAAAAATAGAGTACAAAACAGAGTAAAAGATTGTGAAGAAAAATAATTCAAAGTTTAAAAACAAAATAAACATTTCTCCCCCTCTACCCTTACCTTCTGCAAACCAATACAAGTTGTCGCCAAGGTAACCTTCTCTTCACGCAAGCAATATCAAAGGTGTTTGAGCAATCGAGATTGCCTCTGCTATTACTATCGTTATTCTATCTCGAATCTATGACGTCCAATAGTCAAGCAGAATGCTGTCCTGAACAGAGAAAAATGTTGCCGTGACATATTTACGAAAGAATACCCTTATTATGTTAGTTCCCATGCGTTTTCGAGACAAATGTATGTCGCGTCAAGAAAGAAATGTTGCCAGAACGTGCTAACAGGATTTCGTTACGATTCTATTGTTTTGAGTGGAATGTATGTTTTGTAAAAAATCGAGCCATGTAATTCGCATACACTGGTATGTGCAAAACGTCGTTATATTTTGTTATCCGGAGAGCTATTCTCTACTAGATGTTTTGTTGTTGTTGTTGTTTTTGTTTGTATTAATATCTGCTTCATGCCAGCTGATGTAATCGAAGCTTAAATATAGCTAGTAAGCACAATTATTGCAAATGTATGCAGCTTACTCAATGTTGAATAAAAGCATTGTTTCGTAGAAACATTAGGGAGAGTTGGAGAACAACGAAATGAGTGTAGAGAAAATTTGAATATTGACTCGAGGCTCAATAAATGTGTTATTTAAAAATCTGCTGGAAACCGGTGTAACCAGAGAGGGCTCAGATCTTATCTGTCGCTGCCTATTTGCACGAGTCTAATTTAGTATTCACCAAAGAGCGATAAGCGGAATCCCTGCCAAAAGTGGTCGGATGCAGAGGCTGGTCAGGAGTTTTGGCTGGTTTCACACTTTTCATCTGTAGATTTTGTAGTGCTCCAGCTCAGTTGTAGTGCTCCATCTTTCGGCACCGAAACCCCCAGGTATTAGACTTCCTGCCTTGCCGTGGCCCTGGGGGCTCAATTCCCACTGGGCACATTGCCGCTGTGGTCTCTGTGCCCACTGGGAAGAGCTAAAGGAAGTACCACCCGTTTGCCGTGGGTGGCGTCCTGTAAGCCGGAAGAAGGGATCCTGGAGGTTGAGGGTTACCTGAGGTGGCGGTGCTTCAGGTACCCAACACGCCTCTTTGGCCTGGCTTTTCGGTGTAGACGGGTGGCCGTGCGGTCCGGCACGGTCAATCGGCTGGTCGCGCTGAGCCCTAGAGATACCGCTTTGCTTTCTCTTCAACTCTTTTTGTATCTTTCCTGATACCAACCATATGCCCATTTACCTTACCCTTTTCTGTCTTTTTATCTCTAGAAGGCGGTGGCTAAACGGATCAATCGTGTAGGCATTTTGTTTATGCGAGTATATCTCACGTGTATCTCTAACACCTGCGAGTTGGATAACCACTCCATTATGGTGTTCCCTTGTAGGGCTCCACGGAGGGCGGAGAGCACTTGGGACGAAACTAGAATTTTTTCCTTATGCCTCATGGAAAAAAAAATAACCGCACCCACGCATCTAAACGTAAGAAAGACGAGGAATCATCCGAAACGGATAATCCCAGTCACCAATCTAGTCAACAGTCTAGTCAGCAGTCTGAAGCACCTAAGATTTTAAATTTTCCACGCTTCTTGGTTATGACATCAGTCGAGGAAACTCGCACTGTGTCAAGTTTATCGCCTTTTGTAATTGAAAAGAGCATAATGTCCATTGCCGGACACCCAAAAAGCATCAAAAAGCTTAAGTCAGGTGATCTCCTCCTGGAAGTAGAGAGAGAACGGCAGGTTAAAAGCCTGCTTGGTACCACAAAGCTCTTTGATCTCAAGGTCAAGGTGTCTCTGCACAATACACTCAATTCGTGTAAAGGTGTCATCCGCAGCCCAGAGCTACGTCCTTGCACCGATGCCGAGATAATTGACAACTTGAGATCTGAGGGCGTCATTGCAGTACGTAACATCCAAGTTCGTAGAGATGGTGTATTGAAGCCAACAGGTACTTACGTGTTGACCTTTAATACACCAGTTCTGCCCAAGAAAATCAAAGTAGCATATCTTTCGGTTAACGTAGAGGTATATATACCAAACCCTCTCAGATGTTACTCATGTCAGGTTTTTGGCCATCACGAAAGCAGATGTTAGAAGAAACAACTTTGTCCAAACTGTGGTAAAGACAAACATGTTGATAATCATCAACACTGTAAGAATGAGGCCAAATGCATCAATTGTGGTGGCAATCATGCTGTTTTCTCTCGAGATTGTCCGGCATGGAAAAAAGAAAAAGAAATACTCACTGTAAAATACCAAAGAGCGATAACCTTCCCAGAAGCGCGGAAAATTGTTGAGGATCGAAACGCAACACCAACCACCAGTTACGCCAGCATCACAAAGGGTGCTGGTGTAAAAGTGTCAAGCTCCGCAACACAGACTGTTGATTCATACATAGCTGAACTGAAAAAATCTGGTGCATGGAGTAAATCCACTCCAGCGCCACAAAGTTCAACCAAGTTACATAATGGCGCAATCCAGGTTACTTCGGATCGGTCGACAGCGACCGTACCGAAGCCAGCGCCGCATGTAAAAGAGAAACTCGACTGCGGTCGAACTAATAAGGGATCGGAAGATCCGAAAAAGCAATTGTCTCTAAAACAAACAGACAGACAACGTAAAATGGAAAGAGACAATATAAAATTTCAGAACAGATTCGGATCTTTGAGTGACAGTGATATGGAGTTTGAAGCTCCATCATCACCAAGTAGCAATAACAGATCGAGGTCTGCAACACCACGAGCTGGTGGTAGCAGATCTATATCACCAATTGCAGCTCCAATATAGTTTCTAGTCTTAATCTCTTCATAAAATGGATTTAAAACACAAAATAATACAATGGAATTGTCGAGGTCTTAAATCAAATTATAACGAACTGTTATTACTTATTTCGTTATTAAACCCATCGGTTTTTTGTTTGCAAGAAACTTTTTTAAAAACTGATGACAACATTGATGTCAGGGGTTCAATACATACAACTATATCTATTCTGATGGTAACAAACCATCTGGTGGCAGTTCAATTTTTGTTAAATCATGTTTACCACAAAGAGAGATCAAATTAAAAACAGACCTACAAGCTGTGGCAGTGTCAGTTTCTCTGGATAAAGAAACTACAATTTGTTCTCTATATATCCCTCCCTCATTTTCTTTAAAGTAGAAGTAAAACAAAGATCAGGAATTGATACAATTAACTTACTCCATCCATAAAAGACACCAAAGGGAAAGAAATACAAACATTAAGCGACCAGACCATAATGGAAACCTAAACAAAGGAAGGCCATATGGACAGTTACTTTCCCACAAAATGGCCATATGGCCATCCAAAATTAAAAGACACAAGTGATACACACAGTAAGTAACAAACAACAACATAAATAAATCGCCACAGAAGAGCCGCCTTGGAACGGCCAGTGGAAGATTTCCACTGGGGGGCTTAAATCGATTTTACGTGGCCACAATCCTCGCCCTTACTTCCGTCGCGATTTAGACAAATAATTTGTTCAGTCCGCATGAAGGCCTCCTAACTCATCAGTGCAACATCTCCGTGAACACAGAAATCAAAGAACCACAGAGGTGAGACAACGGTGAGGACTCGACAGCAAGAAACCACTGAAATGCTGGAGCAAAAGAAAACCAACAGTTAGACTCCGATGAGCCCGACCAAAGACAGAGCATCAGGCACCAACCAACATTATCTTGACACATTGCTGAGTCAACTTCCATCGCCATATCTTTTAGTTGGCGACTTCAATGGTCACAATATTCTATGGGGCTGTAAAGATATCAATAACAGAGGAGCACTTGTTGAAGATTTTATTGCAAAGAGCGATCTTTGCTTGATGAATGATAAATCTTATACTTACCTTCACCCAGCGACAGGTCATTTGTCTTCTTTAGATCTCTCTTTGTGTCACCCATCTCTCTTCTTGGACTATGACTGGTCTGTTCATGATGATCAGTGCGGAAGTGATCACTTCCCTGTTATAATTGAGAGCGTAAACGAACAAGATGAGGACTGTAGCCAGAAATGGAAAATGAATAAAGCCGACTGGGAATTATTCCGTAATTTATGTGAAGAAGAGTTATCAGTTGGTCACTTAAATGAATCATCTGACATTGTTTCTGATTTCACAGATAAACTAATTAATATATCAGAACAATGCATTCCAAAGACCTCCACAAATACCAAGAAAAGCAAGCCTTGGTTTAATAATGACTGTAAAGAAGCTATTCAAAAGCGCAAACAGGCTCTAAATAAGTTCTGCAAAAGTCCCACTTCAGAAAAGCTAAACGACGTTAAAGTTTTTCGAGCTAAAGCTCGGCGAACAATCCGAGCTTCCAAACGAAAGTCATGGAGAGAATATGTCTCCAAATTGAACTACAAAACCCCCATTAAAAAGGTTTGGGATATGGTACGAAAAATTTCAGGAAAAACAAAGTCCTCTAGTTTTACACATTTAAATACTGGTTTTGACACAAAAGCTTCAACAAAAAAAGATATTTCAGATACTCTTGGTCACACATTCTTGAGAAATTCATCATCGCGTAATTATTCTGACACTTTTAGAAATTTCAAAAAGGACCAAGAGAAAAGAAATCTTAACTTCAAATCCCTTAATCACGAAGAATACAACACACCTTTTAACTTATCCGAACTCGTTGAAGCCATTGAAAAATCACATGATACGGCAACCGGCCCCGATGAAATTCATTATCAGATGCTTAAGCATCTGCCAAAAAGTTCTCTTACAACACTTTTAGATATCTTTAATAATATTTGGGAAACGGGGGTCTGTCCTGAGAGCTGGCGTGTAGCTACAGTTGTACCAATTCCAAAACCAGGGAAAGATCATGCAGAACCTACAAATTATCGTCCGATAGCTTTGACAAGTTGTTTGTGTAAAACATTGGAGAGAATGATAAACAAGAGATTAGTCTGGTACTTAGAGTCCAACAACCTCATTTCAGAATATCAATCGGGTTTTCGTTCGGAACGTAGTACCAATGACAATTTAATAAGACTAGAAACATTTATACGAGATGCTTTTATTAACAAAGAACACGTAGTGGCTGTCTTTTTCGACTTGGAGAAAGCATATGATACAACATGGCGTTATGGAATATTGAAAGATCTACATAACATTGGCTTAAGAGGAAAACTTCCCAGTTTTATTGAAAGCTTTTTAGGGGAGCGCATGTTTCAGGTGCGTGTGGGGTCTACCCTGTCAGATTTCTATGATCAAGAACAGGGTGTCCCACAGGGTAGTATTCTTTCAACTACGCTATTTAACATCAAAATAAACAATATTGTACAATGTTTGGACGACAAAACTGATTGTTCATTGTATGTTGATGATTTTTGTATATGTTACCGTTCAAAAAATATGAAAACAATTGAACGAAAGTTACAACAAAATTTAAAAAGAATAGAAGAATGGACTGATAAAAATGGTTTCAGGTTCTCCAAGTCGAAAACGCAGTGTGTTCATTTTTGTAAACTACGGAAGAGGCACGAACATCCTTCCCTGTTTTTATACGGATCACAAATTCCTGTTGTTGAAGAAGCCAAATTTCTTGGGGTCATATTTGATCAGAAGTTATCTTTTATTCCACATATTAAATATCTTAAAGCGAAATGCTTAAAAGCTTTGAATCTTTTGAAAGTTTTGGCTCATACAAGTTGGGGAGCAGATCGGTATACTTTGTTACATCTTTACCGGTCTTTAATAAGATCTAAATTAGATTATGGGTCTGTTGTTTATGGTTCTGCCAGAAAGTCCTATTTAAAATCCTTGGATACTATCCATCACCAAGGCCTTCGTCTGGCCATGGGAGCCTTCCGTACTTCTCCCGTATTAAGCCTTTATGTAGAAGCAGGTGAACCATCTTTAACCTCGCGCAGAGAGAAACTTTCTCTTCAGTATGCTATCAGACTTGCTGCAAATCCATCTAACCCGGCATCCAAAATTTCATTTCCACCTCAATTTGTAGATAAGTATGAAACAAAACCCACAGCAATCAAACCTTTTGGATTACGTATTTTACCACTTCTGGAAAATTCAGGTATCGACCTTAAAAATATTCAAAAACATGAAACCGCCGAAGTTCCATCTTGGTGTATTAAACAACCTTCTATTCTGTTCGACTTACATGATGGAAAAAAATCCGAATCAAATCCAATACTTCTCAAACAAAACTTTCAGGTACTGCAGTCACGTTACAATGATTACCAGCAAGTCTATACTGATGGTTCCAAAGAAGGAGATAAAGTTGGTTGTGCGTATGTTTCTAAAGATACGCACAAAACCATGCGCCTTCCAGATGGTTCATCTATTTTTACAGCTGAAGCCAAAGCAATAGACCTAGCTTTAGATTTTATCAGTTCTTCAACAATTCAAAAAGCAATTATATTTTCTGATTCACTTTCTGTGCTTAAGGCTTTAGACCATTCATCATCTAAAAATCCTCAAATTCAAAAATTGATCGAAAAACATCATGAAATTTCTAAAACACACCAAATCTTGTTTTGTTGGCTTCCGAGCCATATTGGCATTGTCGGCAATGAATATGCTGACAAGAAAGCAAAGGAATCGCTCAATCTTGATCCATCTGTTTTTAAAATTCCTTTTAATAATTTTAAACCATTTATCAACCGATACATCTTGTCGGAATGGCAAGGCGAATGGGACCGTGCAATAAATAACAAACTCCATGCCATTAAACCTGTCGTTAGTACAAAATGCTCTCCTCCACAGTTTTCCAGAAAAGAGGACGTAGTATTAACACGACTGCGCATCGGCCATACTAGAGTTACTCATTCTTATATTTTTAATGGTGATGATCAGCCTTCTTGTGTAGGTTGTGATCAGCCATTCACTGTGAAACATATCTTAATTGACTGTGTTGACTTTTCACCCTCACGTATTTTATATTTCAAAGCTGACACTTTGCAACAACTGTTTCGAGATGTACCTGTTGATAACATAATTTTATTCTTAAAAGAAATTGGTCTTTTTCATAAGATTTAACTGTTTCAGATTTTTATACATTATCATTCTGACTTCTTACTTTTAATATCGTCATAATTATTCATGCCATTTAACCATTAACCGACTGACGCTTATGACCCACCAAGAGGGTTGACGCGTCGTTAAACACGAAATCATCATCATCATCATCATCATCGGCACCGAAAGTTTCTCTTTTGCGTCATTAGTGATTGGAGTATTTTTAGCTGTCTATCTGGTGACATATTTGCCACTTTGTAAAATAGAAATGAAGGAAATGATCAGGAATCGATACAATTAACCCACAGCTCCCATCAGAGACACCAAAGGGAAAGAAACATAAACATGAAAAACAAACCCCAATGGAAACATCGATAGCGGAAAGCCAAAATGGCCAATTGGCTATCCGAAACAAAATAATATAAGCGATACACACACTCAAAGACAAACCATAACACAAAATAAAACGCGACAGAAGAACCACTTTAGAACGGTCAGTGACTTTAATCGATTTTACATGGCCACAATCCTCGCCTTTACTTCCGTCGCGATTCAGACAAATACTTTGTTAAGTCCGCATGAAGGCACCCTAACTCATCGGCGCAACATCTCCGTGAGCACAAAAATCAAACCACCACAGAGATGAAACAATTGGAGCCAAGTACAGCGCCTTATGTACACTGTGTACGCTTTCAAAGGCGATAATTAGAGATTATCACATGGGGTTTTGGTTATCGCCCGCAGTATCAACCCGAGACCCTATTATCAGCCGAGAGCTTTTAGCTCGAGGGTTGATACTGCGGACGATAACCAAAACCCCATGTTATTATCTGTTTATAACATCTCGTTTCTATATTTATGCGGTGGATCGCTACAATTACATATTGATAGATCCGCCAAATTTTGTTGGTTTATGTGCCTTCAGTACTGTACTCGTAACCAAGGTCACAAAATGGGGTTTTGGCCCGCAACTGTGAATATGTTTGACAGCCCTGGTCGTGTCTTTTTCAGTGTTCATATTAATCTTGTCTTCAACAAATGTGTGTGTTTTCTCAAATAGCAACTCTCTAAAACGCCTTTCTCTCTCTTCGACCATGCTTTTTCACAGGCCTACAAAATGGTAATAGGGTGGGGTTCGTCTTTTATGAAATGAGTTCCTGTGCACTGTCTCGATTTTAACTCTAACATCCGTTCAACTGGTTGTTGGTATTCATTTCGGGGGTCGTAGATGCCGGTTTATCTTGCGTCACTGTGGAATCCTACTGATATTGGCTTAAAGGTTTGCAAGGCATGTGGTACTCGCTGCATCAGGTAAATGTGTATGTGTGGGTAGGGGCTGTTTCTTCTGTTTCTACACTTTCATTCATGTTCCTCCGTCTCCCCTGTCCCTCATGTTCATCTCCTCTAGACTATCTCCTCTACACTTTTCCTTTTTTTCTGGGCGACGACACAAAAAAACTTACAAAGGTTGACGTTTAGCGAAACCCCAACACAATCATTCAATTTGACAGATTACGCTAGAATGTTTACATCAGGTAATGACATAGTTGTTAGTAATGACGGTGTTACTGCTGCTTTTTAAAGTAGGTGAATAGTTTTTTAAGTCTACAGGTATTGACACAGTCTAGAAGTATATTAGCCGGGCACGCTACTCTCTCTTAACTTCCGGTTATCAGCCCGGGCGGGCAAAAACTGGTTATCATGGGCAGTGTCCATATCCTTCGGTATGTTCCGTTGTCACATATGCAAACTTGTGGTTATGGATGTTAATATAGAAACAAGTATGTAATAACTTTAGTGATATCCTGTTTTAATAACATCCTGAAAGTGACATGCTGTTTCTTTTCCTATACACCATGTAAATGGTTATCTGCTCTTACACGAAATATACTGTTCACAAAAAGCAGGGGATATTCGTGTTTCTTCGAGCCATGAGCCTCAACATTAGGAATAATCAAATATCAGGTATACCATGTCAATTGACTATTATCTGTGTATATGCTTTCGTTGAGTATTATGATCTTTATGCTCGAGTGACGTAGCACGGGGTTATAAATTTTACATGGGGTACCACGTGAATTTTAACATTAGTAACAAACCGGTTTACTGATGCGAGATTTCGATAAAACTTTCTGTATCGACTCTAGGAGTATTGAATGAAACGATTTCATAAATAAATTCGTCATTAGAACCATGATTCGGCTAACGGAGGCTGCACGTTGGAGAGCTGTTGGCATGCTCCAGACCGGAAGTACGGAGTTGCAAACGACAAATGTTATGAATACGTCACAGTAAGGTGTTAATCCACTATGGGTACGCTATCGTAGGACGGGAGCAGTAGCGGATTTGCAGAGAAGTGGACACCCGAAAAGTATTAACGGACGCCATGACTGCCTTGTTATAAATCAAGCGTTCAGCAACCGGAGACTAACGTCAACAGATTTTTAGCAATACCTGCACCGAGTACGAGGAGTTAATGTCTCTAGACAGACGATGCGAAATCGCCTTCAGTCGAGTGACCTTTCGGCACGGCGTCCGCAAGTTGTACTGCCGTTGAAATCTAGGCACAGTAGAGCATGTTTCGCGTGGTGTACACAGTGCAGACGTTGGAACATTAATCGGTGGTCTATCGTTATGTTCAGCGACAAATCCATATTTAACTTGGACTTTCGTGGTGGTCGAATAAGAGTCTGGCGTCGTACTGGTGAACGGTATACAGACCCGGCTAGAGTTGCTCATAGCCGATATGGAGCAGGGTCTGTTATGACATGTGGTGGGATCACCCTGACTGGAAAAGCAGGCTTACATGTGTGCCAAGGCAGAGTTACAGTACTGTGCTATCGTAATAATGTGTTGGCTCCTCACGTGATACTGTTTACTGGATGCCACGGTAGTGGATTAATCTTTCAGGGCGACAACGCTAGGCCTCATTGGGCACGCGTCGTCACCTTCAACGGCAAAATATTCGGACAATACCAAGGGCTGCGATGAGTCCAGACTTATCTCCCATCGAACACGTTCGGGACAGCGTCGGGAAACGAGAACGAAGCCGCAATCCGCCTCCAAGGACCCTTGATGAGCTTGGTGCAGCACTTCAAGAAGAGTGGCGAAGGATCCCTCAGTTCCCGGTTCGTAGACTAATTGGAAGAATGTGACGACGATGCATTGCCTGCTGTGACAATGGAGATGGTCCAAAACGTTATTGAGGGCTTGTGAAAAATGACATTTACGCTTAGAAGATTGGTCGCTGTGTTGTTATATAATGACGTGATCATTGGAATTAATGTGTCGTTCAAGTTATGGATATTTGACAGTCCTTTGAATTAAATGCATCTGTGGCCAGGTAGCGTTTTACTTATTTCCCAATATTCAGCCTAAAAGTAAAATATCCCCTACTTTTTGTGAACATCATATATATATATATATAAGTAAGAAACCATGTAATCGATGGAACGTAAAGAACGAACAACACATGTATACGCACATCTATCTGCCTCAAAACATAAAACAAAATCTTGTTCAACCGGACATCTAGCTCTATTTTTTACAAAATATCTGTCAGGCGGATAATATATACCTCAATATGGTGAGGAGAGGAAAATTGTTTAACGGCAAGTCAATTGTTTTCAATCACAGTATTAAGTAAACGTGCTTATTTGCTTTCTTACTGTAGACTAAAGTCCTTTGCTCAACATTTTCTGGGAAGTAGGTCGTCTACTTAGCAACCCCAATCAGCCTACCAAGTTTCAATGCATATGTTTAAATAGTTGATGGGCTAACTGCAGACAAGGTTAAATGTCCAAATCTACTTAGCACGATTTTTGTTTGATTTGATGTTTAACGTCCTCGTCAACACTTTATAGACGTTGCTTCCAATTGTGTGGGACTTTTTCCCGACATTGAGATGAAATGACAGCTCAAGCCCTGTGGCCCAATGAAACCAATAGGGTTTATATGCATGGACGGTCCGACTCGCACTGCTTTGCCTGGGCAGGCTTAGATCCTCTAAGCGGATTACCAGTACTCGTGTGCGATAGCCTAAGAAAAATATGTTTTCAGATAATTAAAAAGTTAATCAGGCCATCTTCTTTTCTTCAAAATTCTACCTTAGTACTTTTGGGTTATTTTGCAAACAAGGTAAAATGTCCATATCCACAAAGGGCCATTACTAAGGAGCTAATTTTCAAAAATATTCAAAAGTTAATCAGATCACATGCCGTGTTTTTCTCTTAGAGAAATTGCCCCCACCTTCCCGACTAGTACAATATAAAAGTCGGGTAAGTGTGGTGTCACATTTTCACGTGTTTCTTATTACTTTGACCCTTAAATAATTAAATACTGCGGAGACAACAATAAAATGATGCTAAGTTACGCAATCGCTAGGTAATTCTGATAAGGTGTATTATGATGATGATGATGATGATTTCGTGTTTAACGACGCGTCAACCCTCTTTGTGGGTCATAAGCGTCAAACGGTTAATGGTCAAACGGCATAAATAATTATGATGATATTAAAAGTAAAAAGTCAGAATGATAATGTATAAAAATTTGAAACAGTTAAATCTTATGAAAAAGTCGAATTTCTTTTAAGAATAAAATAATATTATCAACAGGTACATCTTGAAACAGTTGTTGCAAATTGTCAGCTTTGAAATATTAGTTACGTGAGGGTGAAAAGTCAACACAGTCAATTAAGATATGTTTCACAGTGAATGACTGATCACAACCCACACAAGAAGGCTGCACATCACCATTAAAAATATAAGAATGAGTAACTCTAGTATGGCCGATGCGCAGTCGCGTCAATACTACCTCCTCTTTCCTGGAAAACTGCGGAGAGGAGCATTTTCTTCCAACGACAGGTTTAATGGCATGTAGTTTGTTATTTATTGCACGGTCCCATTCGCCTTGCCATTCCGACAATAAGGTGTATTAGAAGTCTATACTGAAATTTCTCAATATAAAATGTTATTTAATTAATAAAAATGTGCATCTGATTGTTAGCAACTTACAAGTTTCAACTGTTTTTTCTAGCTAGCAAAATAAGTATTTTAAGATCAGATCTTTCGAACGGTACTGACAGATATACTGAATAAAAGTAGTCCGCCAGGTAAAGCTAGTAATGCCACCTGAACAGAGCAGAGTCATTAGTGGAGATAGATGATGCAAGTAGCCAATAACAGCATCTGGTTAAATTATCAGTGAAATAGATGTGACGACAATGACATTTTTGGCATTTTTCTCTAAGAGAAAAACCACGCCATGATCTGCTAAAAATACCCAAATCCTCAAGTTTCAAAGGTCGAGATTCAACAGTGTGTGAGGTATTTTGCTGACAATGTAAAATGCCTGAGTTAACAACGAGCCATATCTCATAAAGTGCTTATTGAATTTATCCAAAAGTTTAAACAGACCATTTACTTATCACAAACAATCCAATCAACTAAAATCAAGGCTCTAGCCCCGTTGATTTCGAGAAACTACTGATTTCAATATCCATTAGACTCCCAGTTAAATGTAGCAGATCAAAAAGGTACATTCTGGTGTAATTTCAGAGGTCAATTCACCAGAAAGATACATCAAACGTTCACCTGTCTCTTTACACTCCAAACTTGTCACAGGTATGTCCGTCTAGCATAAAAGTATCACGACCTTAGCTTCTGTAGTTGTCGAAACGGTACAAAAGAACACATGCATTTAATAGGGAATATAAAAGTAAACATCTGATATGTATGCGTTGACTAAACATTGATTATAAAGAACGAGAATCGATTACTAGTGCTTATCAGACTGTAAATTATAGATTCTAAACTTTGACATTTCTGTGATGTCCATAAAGTTAAGATTTGGTAAAAATGTGAGTTTGTACCTCGGGGGAAACAAAAAAGAAGTGGAGGCGATGATCAGGAATCGATACAATTAACCAACAGCTCCCATCAGAGACACCAAAGGGAAAGAATCACAAACATGAAACTACAGACCCCAATGGTAACATCAACAGCCGAAAGCCAAAAGGACAGTTACTTTCCCACACAATGGCCAATAGGCTACCCAAAATAGAATAATATAAGCGACACAAACACCCGAAGACAAACCATAACAAAAATAAACCGCGACAGAAGAACCGCCTTTCTAAAGCATGTCAGGATAATGGGTTACTACAGTTATAACTATATAAAACGCGTATGTCTCTATATTTTATCAATTATTTAAGTTTGCAAGTGTTTTCAGAATGTATCCAAACGTTTAATCATGTCATCTACTTATCACTAGCATTACGAGGACTGTTCAAATATGAATGCAACCAAGCACATAAAAATAATTCCGTGATAGATTTCGATGAAAAAATTATTTTGTCCCCTCAACAGATATACAAACTTTCAGTCTTCTGATCCAATCATTGAATGCATTTTGGAAGTCTATTCGAGGTATAATATGAAGGCACTGGAATATTGCAGAACTGAGGTGTTTGCGCTGTACAAATTTTCGACCAGAAAGGTATTTTTTCAGCCGCGGGAACAAAAAAAGTCACACGGGGCAAGGTCAGGGGAATACGGGGGGTGAGGGAGTTCAACAACCTTTTCCTGCTTCAGATAGTCTTGCACACTGAACGCCTTGTGCGATTACGCATTGTCATGTAGCAATCTGACATTGCGGGTCTTCGTTCTTTGAAATATTTCTTCAATTTGCGAAGTACTTTATTCTTGGAAAACATAGCATTTACAGATTTGCCTTTAGGCACAGCAACCTGAATAGCAGTGCCCTGATTTGAAAAGAACGTGGCATGCATTACCTTCTTGACGCTCATGGTCCGCTTTGCAATGCATGGTCTTTTTCAATACTTTGTTGCCCATATTTTGTTCTGAATCTTTCGTTTTGGCTCAAAAAAGTGAACCCATGTCTCGTCACCTGTGACGACGTTAGCGAAAGACCGTGCATTGTAATTTGGAAACTTTTTAAGCAACTTCTTGGCGCATTGAACGCGTGTCTTTTTCTGCTCATCTGTCAACAGATGGGGAATCCATCTTTCTCATTGTCAAATCCCGTTTCAGAATTGTATGAGCTGCTGCTAATGAGATGCCAACCAAACGAGCTATTTACCTAGTGGTGTATCGTGCATCGGTAGCAACTATTTCTTTCACTCTAGCAACCATCTTGGCAGATGTTGCTCTTTTCGGCCGACGATCATGTGGTGCATCTTCTGTTGAGCCTAGCCCACAGCTGAATTTCTTACACCAACGAAAAATTGTCCGAAAAGACATTTCATTATGCCCATAAACCGAACATATTTCACCAAAAATGTCTTGCATCGTATACCAAGAATACAACGATTCTTAATAGAGGACCGTATTTCAACGGCATACTCTGACCTTTTTCCAACCATGTTTTGTATTAGTATACAAGAGTAGACAGTGTTTATCAAACGATATACATGTCTAAAGTGGACGGATTTTAACAGGTTTGGTATCAATGTATCGGTAAAATGTTTTTCTACGCTGTGATATTTATTTCCAGGTGTTTTTCGCATTTGTGCATGAGAAAACGTTCTACTTGCATTCATATTTGAACAGTCCTCGTACTTCACCTTATATTAAGACTCTAGCCGATACTACTCGTTTCAATATTCATTAGACTTTCAGTCAAAATTAGCAGATCAAAAGGGTACATTCAGATGTAATTTCAGAGGTCAGTTCACCAGAAATATACATCAAACTTTCACCTGTCTCTTTACACTCCAGACTTGTCACGCGCGATAGACTGTCTCTTATTGGACATGTGCTAATTACTGAAAGTGGAGATTGTATAGGATTGGATACCTGCACACGTCTTGTGTCATAATCTGTATAATACGTTTCTATCCTTGTCAGCTTGTGATATCATTATCTGAACTTCAAAGGATGTAGCAGCAGCTTTGAAATGTCAGTTTTTGAGTATCATGCCCACTCCAAAGTCTAATGAATATTGAAATGGGTAGAACTGTGCTGACAAGATAAAATTGCCAAAGTTTTCTAAGGGCCATAACTCGTGTTTTTTTTTTAAATTATTCAAAAGTTCATCAGGTCATCTCCTTTAAACTACCAATCCATTCACCAAGTTTCAAGTCTGTAGCTTTAATACATTTTGAGACATTTTGCTGATAAGATTTATTCTTATATTTACAAAGGGCCATAACTCAGGAAAGGGGCATAATCCTGATGAACAGCAAAATATATCACCTACTTTCTCATCAAGAATCCATATATTAAATTTCAAAACCCAACATGCATGGCTCCCAAGTTGTACATGCATCAAAATTGACGGATGGATGGACAAACAGGCGAACAAGGCCGACGCAATATGACCCTCCAGTTTCGTTGAAGTTAAGTGCATAAGAAGACATGCTACTAGGCTAAACAATACGTCATAGTATATCCGGCTAGCATCAAAGTATTATGACCTTTGCTTCTGTAGTTGTCGAAACGGTACAATAAAACAAAAAAACATAGGGACACAAGTAAAGCATAGGATATACATGCGTTGACTAAAGATTGAATGAAAATATATTACTAGTGCTAATCAGACTGAAAATTATAAGTTCAAAACTTTGACATTTCTGTGATGTCCATACAGTTAAGAGTTGTTAAAAATTTGAGTTTGTACCTCGGGGGAAACAAGAAGCTTTCTAAGGCATGTCAGCATACTAGGATACTACAGTTATAACTATATAAAACGCTTATGTCAGTATATATTGTATCAAGCATTTATGTCTAGCACTCCAACGTGCCATAATAACATAATATTAAATACTTGCAATGTATGATAAGTGGCATGCTGTTGAAAACAGCAGTATGCTTTCCGTTAAAATACTATATTAGGAAATTAGACATTTCAAGTTGCCCTTCTATTATTCTCCATAACCTAATGATTTAATTTGCTTATATTTTCAGCATTATTCCCTTATTTCTATAGCGCATTAGCAGACATACTGCTGAATTAATACAAATTACAAAATGCACTTTTGCCGGACAAGATACAGTTAGGAACAGATCTACATTACATGCGATTCATTGAGTAATAAATCACGTTCATTTGCGAGGATAATTTCAGAATGGACCAAACCCCAGCATATAGCACAAGTGAGCGGCCTGCTCGTGACTTAATGGCATCTTCGGATTATTAAAAATAGAAGTGGAGGCACTGATCAGGAATCGATACAATCAACCCACAGCTCCCATCAGAGACACCAAATGGTAAGAAACACAAACATGAAACAACAGACCTAATGGAAACATCAATAGCGAAAAGCCAAAAGGACAGTTACTTTCCCACAAAATGGCCAATAGGCTTTCCAAAATCATAATAAAAGCGATACAAACACCCAAAGACAAACCAACGCAACAGAAGAACCGCCTTGGAATGGTCAGCGGAAACGAATTCCACTGGAGGGCTTAAATGGATTTTACGTGGCCACAATCCTCGCCCTTTCTTCCGTCGCGATTTAGACAAATAATTTGTTCAGTCCGCATGAAGGCCTCCTAACGCATCCGTGCAACCGTGGCGGCCGTAAAACGTCTCCCCGTACATCAACCATAGTGCAGTTTATATTTTACTTTTGGTCCTTTGAGATCAGCGTGAATATTCTGAGAAATTGGAAATAAATTATTGGTTTAGACTCATATTCTAGACAGGTTTTTATTTATTTGGACCCCATTTTGATTTATACCAGTCTTTGAATCGACTGCCTATTCGAAATTCGCAAAATTGCAGTATGTTTCCTCTGGCTTTTTTTTGCCGGATCATTACAGGGTCACTGATGAGGCTTTATTAGCCGAAACTACGTAGTATGACCCATCTTCTTTCTTATGAATGTTTTCATTGCTCTTAAAGGAACTCATTTTTGATTTTTATTTATTGCAAAACAATTGTGTCCTCTCCTATTTGGATGTCTAGCCAAATGAAAATTTTATACCGTAAGATTTCAGTTGATCACAATGTTTTAACACATGATACTATAATCAGTCATTCGATACTTTGCGCAAGAGATTAAACTTACAACTATTTTGATCGGGTTCATGTGGTAATAAAACAGCTATTTAGTATACCGTTTGTGTCTTTTCATTCTTGTTACTGTAATTCCAGATGAGATGCCTGACCAAGGGTGTGAAGACTCAGTATCAGTCTGCATGAAAGTGAATAATAAGTGTTGCCAAATGAAAAACAGCATACGAATGAAGAACTGCGGTAAATACGTTGTATATCAGCTGATACCTATGCCGTCCTGCTCGAGATTTTGCTTTGGTAGGTTTGCTTGTTTAATATATATATATTTTTTTTGTATTTGTGAAAGTGTCTTAATAACGCCGAAACTTCATTTTTTCTTCTGTGTTTTTTGTTAACAAAGCTTGTTTCACTTCACTGCTGCCGGTCATATGTACAGTGTGGAGGCGGTAGAACATATTCTGGTGTTTCGTCACAATGTAGTATTTTTTGTCTGTTTTCAATGAGATCATTGAACGCAGTATTCTGAAAATAGATAACTGTTCAAGTAATTACTAGAGGGCTTAAGCATTCTGCAAACTAATATATTGCTTATGAAGAGACTCAATAAAATCGAGACTTAATCTCTATAGCAATGCACATTTTCTATCCAAATGCAGCCGTAAAGCTTTAGTTTTGCGTATAAGGACTGTTTTTATCTGAAGTGAGTGTGTCAAGCACATTACTTGTGTTATGTTGGAAGTCTCTTTGTTTAGAACTGGATAAGTAAATTTGCTATAATAATACTATTTATGTACTGTCGGTTTCAGATAGTTCTTCTAATGCGCTTAGATCACTGACATCTGAGATATCATGTAATGGTTCAATAGTCACTACACTGCATCAAGAGCAGGTTACCTCGTTCCACACTTCCCTTCCAACCAATACAAAAACAGACATTCAGTCGACGTATACCGTTTCATCGGCTAAGGCATTGCCCACTTCAACAAAGTCGACGACTAGTTCTAATCTAAAAAAATCATCCAGTTTCTCATCCTCGACAAAGTCAACGACAATATCATCTTCGTCAAGTTCAACGACAATTTCACCTTCGACAAGGTCAGCGACTTTATCTTCGAAAACGTCCATGTCTAGTTCATCTTCGACAAAGCCAACAACAAGTTCATCTTCGACACATGCAACGCCTGCATTATCTTATGTAACAACTCCGAACAGAGCGCTTATTACAACTCAAACCACAACATCATACAAGGCTTTTGGTACATTCAAAACAAGAACGAGTACTTCTCATAAACTCACCACGTTCTCAACAACCCAGGAAAAACCTGAAATAGATGAAGGTAATGGTGACAGTGAGGACTATGCATGGGTTATTGGTGTCGTTGTAGCAACAGTAGCGCTGCTAGTTCTAGTAGCTATCATCTGTGCAACAAAATATAAACAGAAAAGGAATCTTCGTCTTCAGAAATATGTTTCAGGACGCTGGCAAGATAGATTCCCGCTGAAAGCATTTTAGATATTCAGATAGACTACGGCACTTATGCCTTCACGTTAAGAAGTTTGTGAAATGAAACGACTTGTAACACCAATTTAAGTAGTATCACAAAAATGTTGTTTGGAGAAGTAGGAGACCCACTAGTGGCCTTCCGGCTGTTGGTAATCCTCGTTAACTAAATATAGGATTAAATTAAAAACATAATGCCATCTCATTAGGGTAAGTAATGCTCAGTGAGCTATTCTGATTGGCCAGTGCTCCTGCGTCCATCATATTTAAAATTGACATATTCTCCTAAACCACTTAAGGATAGACTACACCTTCCAGCAGTGGTAATCTTTAAATGACATTTTCTCCACTATTACTCTTATTTTCATAATCTTTATATCAAATTAAAGGTCAGGCATTGAATTTTTATCCGGCTAATTAGATGTTTATTAATTCCTATGGAAATGTTTAGCAATAGTTTACTTTTATGGATACAACTTCTTACCAAATAGCTCGAAAGGTCTCTTTTTTTCTCAGGAAACCATCAACTGGATAGGCCGGAAACTCCCGAATGGGCCCTTTTTGCGCGACGGGTCACAGATTATTTTTTCAGTTAGCATGATGGCCTTCTAACTTATCAGTGCTACATCTATGAGAACATAAAATCAAACGACTACATGATGATAACTCGACAACATGAAACAACTGAAATGCTGGAGTAAATGACTCTGAGAACATAAAATCAAACGGCTACAGAGATGAATCAACGATGAGAACTCGACAACATGAAACAACTGAAATGCTGGAGCAAACGAAAACCAACAGTTAGACTCTGATGGGCCCGACCAAATACAGTTCATCAGGTACCAACCGACAATACCTAAAAATAGGCAAGCCCTTACTCTTGAACCGTCATAGAATCTGATGCATGACCCGCCGGGATGCAATTAAAGAGGGAAGCAACGTTATGAACCGTGAATGGATTAACTGCCATGCATGCAGTCTGTCGTATAACACTTTTTGTATCCAAACTTTTTATATCGAAAGTTGATTTACGAAACTGGGTACTGAAATTATTGCTAGAATATATATATATATATATATCCAAATTTATATTCCAAGCCACCATGAAATTTGGGTTCAGATAGGGCTTGTTGCAGAAGAGATTTAAGTCCAACATTGAATTTTGAGACTAAATCGGAATGACGTCTATAAAACTTAGAAAAGGCTTTTCATAGGTGATCATACCGATAACCCTGATTAAGAAGATTAGCAGTTAACAATTGATTGCTTGTGTTGAAGCCAGTTACATGACTAGATATTCTGGCAAACCGAATGATTGGGAAATATAAACACCACAGGATGCCGCGCGAGGACAATCACCACCCCAGAAAGGAACATTTACGATCTCAAAATCAAAATAATCGCGTTAATTATAACTTTTGTAGGAAACAAATCGTTCTACAATCAATAAAATTTTTAATGTAAAACCAAAAACGGGGCTTAATCGCGACGGAAGTAAGGGCGAGGATTGTGGCCACGTAAAATCGATTTAAGCCCCCCAGTGGAAATCTTTCCACTGACCGTTCCAAGACGGTTCTTCTGTGGCGATTTATTTATGTTGTTGTTTGTTACTTACTGTGTGTACTACTTGTCTTTTTATTTTGGATGGCCATATGGCCATTTTGTGGGAAAGTAACTGTTCTTATGGCATTCCTTTGTTTAGGTTTCCATTATGGTCTGGTCGCTTAATGTTTGTGTTTCTTTCCCTTTGGTGTCTTTATGAGTGGAGTAAGTTAATTGTATCGATTCCTGATCTTTGTTTTTCTTATACTTATGTATCAGAATAATTTGCTTTATTACTGAACGTCTGGAGGGCAAATTTGACTGAGCAAACCATCGAAGTAGGTATAATCAATGTTAAATTAATCATTCAAATATGAAGACGACAAGCTGAAAGTTTCAATGATTTCAGATTTGTTTTCAACGGTAAGGAACAACAAGAAGTCTCTTTAAAAACATAATCAGAACAAACCAGCCACAAGGGGTGCGCAATTCATGCCCATCGGAATTCCCTCAATTTCCTTAAATAACTTAATACTGAGTCTGACATAAATATTATCAAGTAGAAATGTGAAAGCTTCACACACTGTCAGACATTAAGTGTATCGTTTATGCTCTTCAGAAGTGAAAAGAAAACATTTCTTACTTACCATGCAATACAGAGGGAATCTTTTCTACGGAATATTCATCCAGTTAAATTATGAATCGTACTCTATCAGTGGCGATTATTCATGCATTGAAAAGAAGACCTGGTAATAATTGGCGGCCAATGTTATTCTCTTCAAGAAGAACAGTTCCTTTCACAACGCTGTTAGAGACGATTTATAGCCTGGAAAATGTGGTACTGAGAACAAAATGTGTTGAGTGTGAAAATTTTATGGCCGTTGAACATCATGCTTAAATTGGAAGCAAACATATTCTCCTATTTAAAGTTAAAATTTCAAATGTCCTCAAATATCCCCCCCTTGTTATTATCATTACAGTGCCAAACATTCTGTGTAAATTATAAAAGGAAGATGCCCAGGAAAAGCCACTAACAAAGATTACAGCCTAGCAGTTGCATCAAGAGAAAGAGTAGCGAACAATGAGAAAAACCAAACAAAGGAAAAAAAAGAAACACTAACAGCACAGCAACCAGCTCCCTCTTCTCCAAAAGAGGTGATCAAGAAGCAACGGGCACAATTAATGAAAATTAAATTAATTTATGTTATAATAATAATAATAATAATAATAACAATAATACACAACCATAAGCACATACAACATGAAGAGCCCTGTTGGAAAAATCCGACGAAGCTATATTTAAAATAAACGACGTTAGAACCCCCGCCTTTGGACGGTCAGTAGCGAGAACCACTAGGAAGTGTAAATCGATTCTACGAGCACAACCTTCACTCTATGTTCTAATATTGTTTACAACATACACAATAGTTGGTCCACCTGAAGGAAACTTATCTCAATCAATGGCCCACAGAATAACATACAAATTAGAACAAACTGAAATACAAATCAAATTGAGTAACAACTGAATTAAAGATGTGGTTTCGTAGCTTGTTCCACACACTGTATGCTGGAACTATTGGAAAACCCCAGATAGACTTCGAAGAGACAATCCAAAGACAATAGTCATGCACCAGGATGGATACATTGTCAATGAAACTGAACGCTTCGTCAAAACGGAATTTTCAAAGAGAAATATATCCTTAATGGATTGCAAATGGAACCTAAATGGATTCTATCCAAATTCAATTTCATGCAGATTTATGGTCGGCATGACTATTAAATCAAGAGAGCTGAGAGAGCCCTGATTAGCTTAGCTCACCTGAATGGCACTGTCTCTAGCTCTAGCGGCCATTTTGTTAATATGAGCGGAACGATTTTAGTTAATTTGGTAGGGAGTCACATAAGCAACACCTTTGTGAAGTTTGAATCAAATTGCCCAAGGGTTTGGGAGGAGTTCACAATTGAAGTAAAGTATGCGTTTTATTTTAGCTCTTGCAGCCAACTTGTTAATCAGAGCAAAACGATTTAAGCTTTATTAGCAAAGAGCCACGTAGGTAACATTCCTGTGCAATTTGAATCATATCGGCCAAAAGGTTTAGGTGGAGTTGCATTTAATGCAATTTTACAATGGTTTTCTATTTTTAGCTCTGGTGGCCATTTCGCTCATCAGAACCGTTTTAGCCATTTTGGTAGAGAGTCACCTATGACTCCTAAGCAACATTCCTGTGAAGTCTGAATGAAATTGTCCCGATGGTACAGGAGTTGTCGTTTACACTTTTCTTTATTTTTAGCTCTGGTGGCACCTTGTTCATCAGAGCGGAATGATTTAGCTATTTATGTAGAGAGTCACCTAGGTAACAAGTAGAAGTAAAACAAAGATCAGGAATCGATACAATAAACTTACTCCACCCATCAAAGGCACCAAAGGGAAAGAAACACAAACATGAAGCGACCAGACCATAATGGAAACGTAAACAAAGGAAGGCCATAAGGACAGGTACTTTCCCACAAAATGGCCAAATGGCCATCCAAAATAAAAAGACACAAGTGATACACACAGTAAGTAACAAACAACAACATAAATAAACCGCCACAGAAGAACCGCCTTGGAACGGTCAGTGGAAAGAATTCCAGTGGGGGCTTAAATGAATTTGAACTGTAAAGGTCATTTTGGAGACGTTGCTTCCGATTTTGTGGGACTTTTACCCGACATTGAGATGAAATGACATCTCAAGCCCTGTCGTCCAATGAAACCAATAGGGTTTATTAACATGGACGGTCCGCCTCGCACCGCGGTTCCTGGACAGGCCTAGATCCTCTAAGCGGTTTACCAGTACTAGTGTGCGGGCCAGATTCAGCTCTGCGTGGAAGCATCGTGCAGCCCATATATTTCTTCAAGCCCCTATGGGCGGGGGCGATAAGGAGCGGTTAGCTTTTGAAGCAAATTTACGATGTTTTTGTTTCTTTTTGTTATCTCTGGTGGCTATTTTGTTCATTTGAGAATACCCTTTTAGATATTTTGGTAGAGGAGCACCTAAGCAACATTCCTAGGAAGTTTGAATGGAACTAGCCCAAGGGTGCAGGAGGAGTTGTCGCTTTGTTATTTTATTTTAGCTCTGGTAGCTATTAAGGCGTACATCACGTAAACACGCCTATAAAGTTTTGACCCCGTTGAACCCCACTTTTATGCAGTAAAACTGAGGTTTGCAGGGGTAAACCTTATTTTTCGTATTTCTGCTCTAAAATATAGATTGTGGGTACTCGTTAGAACCGCCTCGATGAATGCCAACAATATATATATTGAGTAGAAATAAGAAAAATATCAAAATTTTTCGTCTTTAAATTTTCATTTTTCCGGCGATAAAGGTTACAATGTATTTGTATAGGCGTGTTTTCGTAATGACTATACCAAATTTAGTGACGCAGAGGCCTTTCTGATATTTAATCTTCATCAGTGTGTCTCAACCCCAACGTTTTGAAACCGAAACGGATGACGGACAAGACCGGGCAACTACAGCACATCCCCCTCCGAGCACACACCGATGATGATGATGATGATTTCGTGTTTAACGACGCGTCAACCCTCTTTGTTGGTCATAAGCGTCAAGCGGTTAATGGTTAAATGGCATGTAGAATTATGAGGATTCTAAAAGTAAAAAAGTAAGTATGATATGTATAAAAATCTGAAGCAGTTAAATCTTATGAAAAGTCCAATTTCTTTTAAGATTAAAATAATATTATCAACAGGTACATCTTGAAACAGTTGTTGCAAAGTGTCAGCTTTGAAATATAAGTTACGTGAGGGTGGAAAGTCAACACAGTTAATTAAGATATGTTTCACAGTGAATGGCTGATCACATCCTAAACAAGAAGGCGATCATCACCATTAAAAATATAAGAATGAGTAACTCTAGTATGGTCAATGCGCAGTCGAGTTAATACTACATCCTCTTTCCTGGAAAATTGTGGAGGAGAGCATTGTGTTCCAACGACAGGTTTAATGGCATGGAGTTTGTTATTTATTTCATGGTCCCATGCATCTTGCCATTCCGACAAGATGTATCTGTTGATAAATGGTTTAAAATTATTAAAAGGAATTTTAAAAACAGACGGATCAAGATTGAGCGATTCCTTTGCTTTCTTGTAAGCATATTCATTGCCCACAATGCCAATATGGCTCGGAAGCCAACAAAACAAGATTTGGTGCGTTTTAGAAATTTCATGAAGTTTTTCGATCATTTTTTGTATTTGAGGATTTTTAGATGATGAATGGTCTAAAGCCTTAAGCACAGAGAGTGAATCAGAAAATATAATTGCTTTTTGAATTGTTGAGGAACTGACAAAATCTAAAGCATGGTCTATTGCCTTGGCTTCAGCTGTAAAAATAGATGAACCATCTGGAAGGCTCATGGTTTTGTGCGTATCTTTAGAAACATACGCACAACCAACTTTATCTCCTTCTTTGGAACCATCAGTATAGACTTGCTGGTAATCATCGTAACGTGACTGCAGTACCTGAAAGTTTTGTTTGAGAAGTATCGGATTTGATTCGGATTTTTTGCCATCATGTAAGTCGAACAGAATAGAAGGTTGTTTAATACACCAAGATGGAACTTCGGCGGTTTCATGTTTTTGAATATTTTTAAGGTCGATACCTGAATTTTCCAACAGTGGTAAAATACGTAATCCAAAAGGTTTGATTGCTGTGGGTTTAGTTTCATACTTGTCTACTAATTGAGGTGGAAATGAAATTTTGGATGCCGGGTTAGATGGATTTGCAGCAAGTCTAATAGCATACTGAAGAGAAAGTTTCTCTCTGCGCGAGGTTAAAGATGGTTCACCTGCTTCTACATAAAGGCTTAATACGGGAGAAGTACGGAAGGCTCCCATGGCCAGACGAAGGCCTTGGTGATGGAAAGTATCCAAGGATTTTTAAATAGGACTTTCTGGCAGAACCATAAACAACAGACCCATAATCTAATTTAGATCTTATTAAAGACCGGTAAAGATGTAATAAAGTATACCGATCTGCTCCCCAACTTGTATGAGCTAAAACTTTCACAAACGGCTTAGATGTTCCAGTAGAAAATAAGTTTTAGTCTTCATATCTGAAAGGAATGACCTTGACCTTGAATACTCATGTAATTTCATCCACTCATTTAGCTAACTGCATTTACCAATTTTCATATCAGATACTGCAATAGTTCCGAAAACTATATAGTTTTGACTTCTTCCCATACAAAAGTCTGTTTGACCAAATTTGACCTTGGCGTAAAATTGGTCAGGGTCATCCGAGGGTCATAATTTGTATAAACTATGATGGGCCCGAGTCTGCATTGCTACATACCAAGTTTCATGACAAGCAGCCGTTTGTATTGGGAGAAGGGTATTGTTGAAGGGTTTTACCTTATATGGCAATGGCGGCTTTCTTGGTCATGTGACCGAATACATTCTTTAATTAATTTAGTTTCCTTGTTCATAAAGGTATTTATATGAAATCTGGTTTCAAATGGCTTAAGGGTTAAAATAGGTCTAAATTTTCATGATGATGATGATATCGTGTTAAACGACGCCTCAACCCTCTTTGTGGGTCATAAGCGTCAAACGGTTAATGTTTAAAAGGCATAAAGAATTATGAGGATATTAAAAGTAAAAAAAAATAGAATGATAATGTATAAAAATCTGAAGCAGTTAAATCTTATGAAAAGTCCAATTTCTTTTAAGATTAAAATAATATTATCAACAGGTACATCTTGAAACAGTTGTTGCAAAGTGTCAGCTTTGAAATATAAGTTACGTGAGGGTGGAAAGTCAACACAGTTAATTAAGATATGTTTCACAGTGAATGGCTGATCACATCCTAAACAAGAAGGCGATCATCACCATTAAAAATATAAGAATGAGTAACTCTAGTATGGCCAATGCGCAGTCGCGTTAATACTACATCCTCTTTCCTGGAAAACTGTGGAGGAGAACATTTTGTTCCAATGACAGGTTTAATGGCATGGAGTTTGTTATTTATTGCACGGTCCCATTCGCCTTGCCATTCCGACAAGATGTATCTGTTGATAAATGGTTTAAAATTATTAAAAGGAAATTTAAAAACAAATAGATCAATCTTGAGCGATTCCTTTGCTTTCTTGTCAGCATATTCATTGCCGACAATGCCGATATGGCTCGAAAGCCAACAAAACAAAATTTGGTGTGTTTTAGAAATGTCATGATGTTTTTCAATCAACTTTTGTATTTGAGGATTTTTAGATGATGAATGGTCTAAAGCTTTAACCACAGAAAGTGAATCAGAAAATATAATTGCATTTTTGAAATAATAAAGAACTGATAAAATCTAAAGCTAGGTCTATTGCTTTGGCTTCAGCTGTAAAAATAGATGAACCATCTGAAAGGCGCAAGGATTGGTGCGTATCTTGAGAAACATGCGCACAACCAACTTTTTCTCCGTCTTTGGAATCATCAGTATAGACTTGCTGGTAATAATCATAACGTGACTGCAGTACCTGAAAGTTTTGTTTGAGGAGCATTGGATTTGAATCGGATTTTTTGCCATCATGTAAGTCAAACAGAATAGAGTGAGTGAGTTTTTGTTTTACGTCCCACCAACAGCTAAGGTCATACGGAGACGGGACCTCGGTTTAAAGACTCATCCGAAAGTCTGGAGAAGCCCGGGATCGATCCTGCGATCCCTGGTTTACAAGGCGAGTAGCATAACCACTGCACCACAGGGGCTTCTTAAACAGAATAGAAGGTTTTTTAATACACCAAGATGGAACTTCGGCCGTTTGATGTTTTTGAATGTTTTTAAGGTCAATACCTGAATTTTCTAGCTGTGGTAATGTACGTAATCCAAAAGGTTTGATTGCTGTGGGTTTAGTTTCATACTTATCTACAAATTCAGGTGGAAATGAAATTTTGGATGCCGGGTTAGATGGATTAGCAGCAAGTCTAATAGCATACTGAAGAGAAAGTTTCTCTCTGCGCGAAGTTAAATATGGTTCACCTACTTCTACATAAAGGCTTAATACGGGAGAAGTAGGGAAGGCACCCATAGCCAGACGAAGGCCTTGGTGATGGATAGTATCCAAGGATTTTAAATAGGACTTTCTGGCAGAACCATAAACAACAAACCCATAATCTAATTTAGATCTTATTAAAGACCGGTAAAGATGTAATAAAGTATACTGATCTGCTCCCTAACTTGTATGAGCTAAAACTTTCAAAAGATTCAAAGCTTTTAAGCATTTCGCTTTAAGATATTTAATATGGGGAATAAAAGATAACTTTTGATCAAATATGACCCCAAGAAATTTGGCTTCTTCAACAACAGGAATTTGTGATCCGTATAAAAACAGGGAAGGATGTTCGTGTTTCCTCCGTAGTTTACAAAAAATGAACACACTGCGTTTTCGACTTGGAGAACTTGAAACCATTTTTATCAGTCCATTCTTCTATTCTTTTTAAATTTTGTTGTAACTTTCGTTCAATTGTTTTTTATATTTTTTGAACGGTAACATATACAAAAATCATCAACATACAATGAACAATCAGTTTTGTCGTCCAAACATTGTACAATATTGTTTATTTTGATGTTAAATGGCGTAGTTGAAAGAATACTACCCTGTGGGACACCCTGTTCTTGATCATAGAAATCTGACACGGTAGACCCCACACGCACCTGAAACATGCGCCCCCCCCCCCTCCCCTAAAAAGCTTTCAATAAAACTGGGAAGTTTTTCTCTTAAGCCAATGTTATGTAGATCTTTCAATATTTCATAACGCCATGTTGTATCATATGCTTTCTCCAAGTCGAAAAAGACAGCTACCACGTGTTCTTTGTTAATAAAAGCATCTCGTATAAATGTTTCTAGTCTTATTAAATTGTCATTGGTACTACGTTCCGAACGAAATCCCGATTGATATTCTGAAATGAGGTTGTTGGACTCTAAGTACCAGACTAATCTCTTGTTTATCATTCTCTCCAATGTTTTACACAAACAACTTGTCAAAGCTATCGGACGATAATTTGTAGGTTCTGCATGATCTTTCCCTGGTTTCGGAATTGGTACAACTGTAGCTACACGCAAGCTCTCAGGACAGACCCCCGTCTCCCAAATATTATTAAAGATATCTAAAAGTGTTGAAAGAGAACTTTTTGGCAGATGCTTAAGCATCTGATAATGAATTTCATCGGGGCCGGTTGCCGTATCATGTGATTTTTCAATGGCTTCAACGAGTTCGGATAAGTTAAAAGGTTTGTTGTATTCTTCGTGATTAAGGGATTTAAAGTTTAGATTTCTTTTCTCTTGGATCTTTTTGAAATTTCTAAAACTGTCAGAATAATTACGCGATGATGAATTTCTCAAGAATGTGCTCCCAAGAGTATCTGAAATATCTTTTTTTGTTGAAGCTATTGTGTCAAATTCAGTATTTAAATGTGTAAAACTAGAAGACTTTGTTTTTCCGGAAATTTTTCGTACCATATCCGAAACCTTTTGAACGGGGGTTTTATAGTTCAATTTGGAGAAATATTCTCTCCATGACTTTCGTTTGGAAGCTCGGATTGTTCGCCGAGCTTTAGCTCTAAAAACTTTTAAGTCGTTTAGCTTTTCTGAAGTGGGATTTTTGCAGAACTTATTTAGAGCCTGTTTACGCTCTTCAATAGCTTCTTTACAGTCATTATTAAACCAAGGCTTGCTTTTCTTAGTATTTGTGGAGGTCTTTAGAATGCATTGTTCTGATATATATATAAGTGTATCTGTGAAATCAGAAACAATGTCGGATGATTCATTAAAATGATCAACTGATAACTCTTCTTCACATAAATTATGGAATAATTCCCAGTCGGATTTGGTCGGGCCCATCGGAGTCTAACAGTTGGTTTTCTTTTGCTCCAGCATTTCAGTGGTTTCTTGCTGTCGAGTCCTCACCGTTGCTCACCTCTGTGGTTCTTTGATTTTTGTGTTCACGGAGATGTTGCACTGATGAGTTAGGAGGCCTTCATGCGGCTGAACAAATTATTTGTCTAAATCGCGATGGAAGTAAGGGCGAGGATTGTGGCCACGTAAAATCGATTTAAGCCCCCCAGTGGAAATCTTCCACTGACCGTTCCAAGGCGGCTCTTCTGTAGCGATTTATTTATGTTGTTGTTTGTTACTTACTGTGTGTATCACTTGTGTCTTTTAATTTTGGATCGCCATATGGCCATTTTGTGGGAAAGTAACTGTCCTTATGGCCTTCCTTTGTTTAGGTTTCCATTATGGTCTGGTCGCTTAATGTTTGTATTTCTTTCCCTTTGGTGTCTTTTATGGGTGGAGTAAGTTAATTGTATCAATTCCTGATCTTTGTTTTACTTCTACTTTTTATTCATTTTCCATTTCTGGTTACAGTCCTCATCTGGTTCGTTTACGCTCTCAATTATAACAGGGAAATGATTACTTCCGCACTGATCATCATTAACAGACCAATCATAGTCCAAGAAGAGAGATGGGTGACACAAAGAGAGATCTAAAGAAGACAAATGACCTGTTGCAGGGTGAAGGTAAGTATAAGATTTATCATTCATCAAGCAAAGATCGCTCTTTGCAATAAAATCTTCGACAAGTGCTCCTCTGTTATTGATATCTTTACAGCCCCAAAGAATATTGTGACCATTGAAGTCGCCAACTAAAAGATATGGCGATGGAAGTTGACTCAGCAATGAGTCAAGATGTTCGGGCTTTAAAGAAAATGATGGTGGGATATATAGAGAGCAAATTGTAGTTTCTTTATCCAGAGAAACCGATACTGCTACAGCTTGTAGGTCTGTTTTTAATTTGATCTCTCTTTGTAGTCAACATGATTTAACGAAAATTGAACTGCCACCAGATGGTTTGTTGCAATCAGAATAGATATAGTTATAAGTATTGAAACCCCTGACATCTATGTTGTCATCAGTTTTTAAAAAAGTTTCTTGCAAACAAAAAAACCGATGGGTTTAATAACGAAATAAGTAATAAGAGTTCGTTATAATTTGATTTAAGACCTCGACAATTCCATTGTATTATTTTGTGTTTAAAATCCATTTTATGAAGAGATTAAGACTAGAAACTATTTTGGAGCTGCAATTGGTGATATAGATCTGCTACCACCAGCTCGCGGTGTTGCTGACCTCGATCTGTTATTGCCACTTGGTGATGATGGAGTTTCAGTGAACTCCATATCACTATCACTCAAAGATCTGAATCTGTTCTGAAATTTAATATTGTCTCTTTCCATTTTACGTTGTCTGTCTGTATGTTTTTGAGACAATTGATGTTTTTTGATCGGATCTTCCGATCCCTTATTAGTTCGACCTGAGTCGAGTTTCTCTTTTACGGGCGGCGCTGGCTTCGGTACGGTCGCTGTCGACCGATCCGAAGCAACCTGGATTGCGCCATTTGATAAATTGGTTGAACTTTGTGGTGCTGGAGTGGGTTTACTCCATGCACCAGATTTTTTCAGTTCAGCTATGTATGATTCAGCAGTCTGTGTTGCGGAGCTGGCACATTTTACACCAGCACCCTTTGTGATGCTGGCGAAACTGGTGGATGGTGTTATGTATCGCTCTTCGACAATTTTCCGCGCTTCTGGGAATGTTATCCCCCTTTGGTATTTGACGGTGAGTATTTCTTTTTCTTTTTCCACGCCGGACAGTCTCGGGAGAAAACAGCATGTTTGCCATCACAATTAACGCATTTGGGTTCATTTTTGCAGTTGAGGTGATTATCAACATGCTTTTCTTCACCACAATTAGGACAGAATTTTTTTCTCTGACATCCGAGCACACACCGACCGACGTAGCTCATGCGACAGGTCAACTGGAGGCATCAGGACGTCTACCCGCGGGCTTAAAGGCGTCCCCCACCGAGCCAACATCAGCAAACATGGCCCACACTCCACGGAAGTCCCGGGCATCAGGAAGGAGATGTCCAAAAGTAGAGAGACTTGTCTAACTGTTGGTTTTCTTTTGCTCCATCATTTCAGTTCATTGCTGTCGAGTCCTCACCGTTGTCTCACCTCTGTGGTTCTTTCAATATTTGTGTTCACGGACATGTTGCACTGATGAGATAGGAGGCCTTCATGCGGACTGAACAAATTATTTGTCTAAATCGCGACGGAAGTAAGGGCGAGGATTGTTGCCACGTAAAATCGATTTAAGCCCCCCCCCAGTGGAAATCTTTCCACTGAACGTTCCAAGGCGGTTCTTCTGTGGCGATTTATTTATGTTGTTGTTTGTTACTTACTGTGTGTATCACTTGTCTTTTTATTTTGGATGGCCATATGTTCATTTTGTGGGGAAGTAACTGTCCTTTTGGCCTTCCTTTGTTTAGGTTTCCATTATGGTCTGGTCGCTTACTGTTTGTGTTTCTTTCCCTTTGGGTTAAGTTAATTGTATCGATTCCTGATCTTTGTTTTACTTCTACTTTGCAAAATTTAAATAATACAAAAAATTGGCAACCAAATCCGTTAAGAAACATGCCCCACCTGACAAGTCAGTCTTAGATTTTGAAAATTTATACGGCAAAAATTAAAGATATAATATAGTTATTTAAGACAGTACCTGAGTACTGACGTCAACACCGCAGTATCAACCTCAGCAATAGGGAACTGATAATGAGCTGATGATACCCTCGGGAACAAACGAATCATCTACCAGCAGAGATACATATCTTATTCCTCAGGGCGGAACGATATTAGCTAGTTTGATAGGGCGCCACCCAGGCAATAATCCTGAGAAATTTGACACAAATTGACCCTAGTGTTTAGTAGGAGTTTGCGTTGGAAGCGAATTTACGTTTTTGTTATGTTTTTAGCTCTGGTGGCCATTTCGCTTATCGGGGCAGAACGTTTTACCCATGTAGGTAAGTGATCACCTAAGCAACATTCCTATAAAGTTTGAATAAAATTGGCCCAAGGGTACAGGAGGAGTTGTCGTATAAAGATTTTGTGTCTTCTATTTTTGCTCTGGTGGCCATCTTGCTCATTGGAGCGGAACAATTATAGCTATTTCGGTACGGAATCAACTAGGCAACATTCCTGTGACGTTTGAATCAAAGTGACCCAATGGTTTAGGAGGAGCTCACGTTTGAAGCAAATTTACGAAGTTGTTTTTCTTATCCCCCCCCCCACCGCCCGAGAATCTTTGATTCGGGGGGGGGGGGCATATAGTAGCCCCTCGAGAATCTTTGATTCGGGGGGCATATATTATTTGCCCTGTCTGTCTGTTTGTTTTTCTGTCTGTCCATCACAAAAACTTTAACCTTGATCATACCTTCAAAAGTATTTGACCTAGCCCCATGAAACTTCACTTATACAACATCACAAGGGCTACATTCTGACCAAGGGCCATAACTCTGTAATCACTTTTGGTTGAACTATCTCCCCTTGAAATTTTGCAAAACTGTCTGTTTGTTTCTTTGTCTGTCCGTCACAAAAACTTTAACCTTGATCATAACTTCAAAAGTGTTTGACCTAGCCCCATGAAACTTCACACACTTATTTACCATCACAAGTGCTACATTCTGACCAAGTTCCATATCTCTGTTGTCATTTTTGGCTGAATTACCAACCCCCTCCACCTGGAATTTTGCAAAAGCTCAGAAATTGGCTCCTACGGGGGGCTTTGGTCACCTATAGTTTTACCTCTGGATCCATTCTTCTCATCGGATCAGAACTGTTTTAGCCATTTTGGTAGACGGTCCAATCAACCTTAGTCAATATTCCTATGAAGTTTGAATGAAATTGGCCCACGAGTACAGGAGAAGTTGTCATTTATCTTTTTATTTATTTTTAGCTCTGGCGGCCATCTTCTTCGCCGGAACGGAATGATTTTAGCTATCTTGGTAGCGAGCCTTCCAGGCAATATTCCTATGAAGTTTGAATCAAATTGGCACCAGGATTTAGGAGGATTTCGCGTTTGAAGCAAATTTACGACCTTGTTCTATTTATAGCTCTGGTGGACATATTTCTCATTCGAGTGGCATCGTTTTTTTCCATTTTGTAGATGGTCACCTATGCAAGATTCCTGTGAAGTTTGAATTAAGTTGGCTTAATGGTTAAGGAGGAATTTGCGTTTGAAGCAAATTTACGACGTTTCACTATTTTAGCCCGTGCACCCATTTTACTCATCGGAGCGAAACGATTTTAGCTATTTTGGTAGGGAGCCACCCTAAAATTCCTTTGTAGTTTGAATCAAACTGGCCCAATGGTTTAGGAGGTGTTCGCAATTAAAACAAATTATTGACGACGCACGACGTACATTGACTGATCACAATAGCTCGCAATGAGCACGTCGGGCTCAGGTAGGCTTAAAAGCAAAAATCTTTAAAGACCCGGAGTCACTTCTTTCACATAGATTCAAAGAGAAAGACTAAAAACTTTTAGTCTGAATCTAGAAGACCCAGACTTTTGATCTGTTGTATGCAGTTTTATCCAGAAGGCCTAAATCAAATTAAAGCCCTGAGGTCACTTGTTTTGTTCATCTGTCACTGGATGAAGGAGGACTTTTTGTTAAGCCATATAGACTTATCTAGTATATATTTGCCAACTTTGTAACTTTGTAACTAGAAATTACGTCTTTTATATAGATTTAAGAATTAAATTAAATTAAGTGTGTCGTGTTTAACTTCGTGTTTAGGTAAAAAGACATATCTAGTATATATTTGGCATTGTTTACGTAACTCGCGGTCACGTCTTTTATATAGATTTATAGAGTTAGAAAATCTCTCTTGCAACAAGATCTATCCGAACCCGACTTTAATGGTGTTTTAGTTTATTAATTTAGAAAAAAAATATAATTGTAATGACCTCAGTACCAAATTTCGTAACATCATTCTTCGATATAAAAAAGATTGGATACAACATTAATGGTTATTTATACGTCAGACTGTATGCATGGTAGTTAACCCAGTCACGGCTGATAACTTTGCTTCCCTCTTTAATCACACACCGGTGGGTCAGACCTCAGATTCTATGACGCATTACGAAAACACGCCTATACAAATACATTGCCACCTTTATCGCCGAAAAAAATGAAAATTTTATGATGAAAAATTGTGATATTTTTCTTATTTCTGCTCAAAATATAGATTGTGGGCACTCATTAGAACCGCCTCATCCAGGCGGTTCTAACGAGTGCCTATAATCTATATTTTAGAACAGAAATAAGAAAAATAAGGTATACCCCCTCAAACCCCAGTTTTACTATATAAAAGTGGGGTTCGAGGAAGTCAAAATTAAATAGGCGTGTTTTCGTGATGGGTTCCAGCGTAAAGACTTACTAAGGATTAAAATTCAATTTTCTGTAATGTTGGTTCATACCTGATGCTCTGTCTGTGGTCGGGCTCATCGGAATCTAACTGTTGGTTTTCTGTTGCTCCAGCATTTCAGTTATTTCTTGCTGGCAATTCCATACCGTTGTTTCCCCTCTGTGGTTTTTTTATTTTTGTGTTTTCGGAGATCTTGCACTGATGAGTTAGGAAGACTTCATGCGTACTGGACAAGGTATTTGTCTAAATCGCGACGGAAGCAAGTGCGGTGATTGCGGTCACATAAAAACAATTTAAGCCCACTTCCCCCACCCCAGTGAAATAGTGAAATGTTTTTTTACTGACCATTCCAAGGCGGGGTTTCTTTTTCTTATTATTCGACTTTGAATGTATGCATCGCTGATAGCCAATTGGCCATTTTGTGGGAAAGTAACTGTCCTTTTGGCTTTCCGCTAATGATGTTTCCATTTGGGGTCAAGTTATTTCATGTTTGTGCTGTTTTTCCCTTTGATGTCTCTGATTGCAAGTGTGGGCTAAGTGTATAGATTCCTGATCACTTACTTCACTTCTTTTCATATACGGACAAAACCGACCGCGCTAGGTGTCACTTAACTCACAAAGATTTTCATAGGGAAGAGTTCGTCCTGTCTGAAGCTTGAAAGCTCACGTCGATTGAATTTGTCTATATGACCTCTTCCAAGATTGTTCAACTTATAACCATAGAGCCCTGCCTCAAGCGATTACTTGTTTTGAAAGGACATATATAGAAACTAGAAAGTGTGTTTGTAAAATACCATGCCCCAAACTACAGTAGAACTTCGATGGCTCGAACACCGATGGCTCGTTTACCATGGATGTGTCGAACCCATTCTCGAGCCCCTAGCGAAATCCTCTACATAAGAAAAAGTGGAGGATAATTAAGAAGATTTTAGTCTTTTATCTTGCAAATGAATGCTGTGTGTACTCATTAGAATCGCCTCGATGAGTCTATGTTAAAAAACTGGACCCCTGGACGGGGCCATTTATGGCCCCAGGGCTATAATTTGAACATTCTTCGTAGAGGTCCACCAGATAAAGCGTCATATCAAATATTAAAGATTTGGCTTTCTGGTTTCAGACAAGAAGATTTTTAAAGGTTTTCCCTATATAAGTCATTGCAAAACCAAAAAGGGCGATATGGCTGGGGGGAAGGTTTTGCCCAAGTGCTATAGTTTAAACAATCTTGGTAGATGTCCACTAGATGTAGCTTCTAACCAAATATTAAAAAATAGGGCCTTCTGGTTTTAGACAAGAAGAGTTTTCAATGTTTTCCCAATAAACGTCTATGTAAAACCGATGGACCCCGGGGCTGGGCCATTTTTGGCCACAGTGCTATAATTTAAACAATCTAGATAGAGGTCCACAAGATACACTTTCATACCAAATATCAAAGATCAGGGCCTTCTGGTTTAAGACAAATGTTTTTTAAAGGTTTTCCCTGTATATCTCTATGCAACACAGGTGGGCCCCGGGACGGGGATATTTTGGCCCCAGGGCTATGATTACAACAATCTTCGTAGAGGTCCAACAGATAAAGCTTAATGCCAGATATTAATGATTAGGCTTCTTGTTTCAAACAAGAAGATTTTTAAAGGTTTTCCCTATGTAAGTCAATGTTAAACCAAGGGCCTCGTGGCTTGGGGCAGGTTTGGCCTCATTGCTATAATTTAGACAACTTGGTAGATGTCTACTTGGTGTAGCTTCCTACCAAATATCAAAGACCAGGGCCTTGTGGTTTTACATAAGAAGAGTTTTCAATGTTTTCCCTATATACGTCTATTTAAAACCGGTGGACACCGGGGCTGGGCCATATTTTGGCCACAGTGCTATAATTTGAACAATATAGGTAGAGGTCTACAATAAGAAACTTCATACCAATATAAAAGCCTTCTGGCTTCAGTCAAACATTTTTTAAAGATTTTCCCTATATATCTCTATGTAAAACAGGTGGGCCCCGGGCGGGGACATTTTTTACCCCCCCCCCCCCCCCCGGCTATAATTTGAACAATCTTCATAGTGGTTCACCAGATAAAGTTTCATACCAAATATTAGACCTGGTTTTAGACAAGAAGATTTTTAAACACATGAAGAGTTATTGTAAAACCAATGCGCCCCGGGGACGGGGCCATTTTTGGTCCCGAGGGCTGTAAAATGAACTTGGTAGAGGTCCACTAGATGAAGCTTCATACCAAATATCAAAGGCCTTGGCCTTCTGGTTTCAAACAAGAAGATTTTTAAAGGTTTTCCCTAAATAGGTCAACGTGAAACCAGTGGGCCGCAAGGCGGGGCCATTTTTGGCCCCAGTGCTATATTTGTATGTTACGAGCCAGGCGTAGCAGACAGAAAAAGCAAACAAGCCTTTTGAAAAAATTTAACAAAATTTATTTACAAGTTAACTTTAACCTGTAGAAGTAAGAAAATTAAATGTACTTAGCTCTGAATGAAATATCCTGAATGAATCCATTTTCCTTGATCCCACAGAATTCACAGTCCAAAATGAAAAGTAATATCCTTTAACAATCCTACACAGAATTTAGAAATAACTTTTCTTCTAAGCCCAAACTTGAAACTCCAAAGTCTGACTCAATGAGAAAAATCAAGCTCTTTTATAGACCCTAAGATTTCTCTAGAACATTCCAGAGGGCTGTGGAATAAGATGAGGTAATTTTCTAAAAATAATGCAAACCTGAACTTTCTGGAAGGTTCTGAAGTACTTTTCCTTGTAAACATGTTGTTTACAAAAATAAAATTAATCTGTGACTCAGTTTTCTAGAATCTCCTATAAGAAGATTAACAAGATATTTATAGCACTATAAGGTCAACAGTGGGGTGAAAGTGGGAATCAGAAAAAAATAAATTCTTATGCATAACACCCCCCTCTTCGAGGAAAAGAAAGATTTATGTAATAAAGCTTTCTTTTGCTTTAAGAATAATAAAATATTGAGCATAGCATATAAAATTACATGTATCTACAATCCACTTTAGTAGGAGAGAAAAACACAACTCCTGACACTGCTCAAGCTCTTGAAAGGGCATCAGGGATAATGTTATCTCTCCCTCTGATATGTCTTATGTCTAAATTATACTCTTGTAGCATAAGACTCCACCTGAGCAACCGCTGATTTTTGTTTTTCATTTTATGTATGAAAGTCAGTGGATTGTGATCACTGAAAACAACAATCGGTGCAGTAGTAGGGGTAAGATAAACTTCAAAATGTTGCAGAGCAAGAATCAGAGACAAGCACTCTTTCTCTATGGTAGAGTAATTTCTCAGATGCTTATTAAACTTTTTGGAAAAGTAGCAAACTGGATGATCCACACCATTTTCATCTTCCTGCAACAAAACACTACCTGCACCTACGTCACTAGCATCTACAGCTAGCTTAAACGCCTTTTCAAAGTTTGGTGCTAAGAGAACTGGTTCACTGTTGAGTATGGCTTTAAGTTTATCAAAAGCATTTTGGCATATTGCATTCCAATGGAATTTTGTTCTTTTGCTGAGCAAATTTGTCAAAGGCTCAGCAATGACAGAGAAATTATTACAGAACTTTCTGTAATAACCAGCCATACCAAGAAATCGCATCAGCTGTCTTTTGCACGTGAGCCTCAACTTTAGCATCAATGGGTTTCACATGACCTTGACCTACAACATGACCTAGAAATGTCAAACTTGCATGGCAAAATTCACTTTTAGCAAGATTGATTGTCAATTTGGCATTACTCAGTCTATCAAAGAATGCGCGAATAGTCCCAAGATGTTGATTCCACTGGTCGTTGTATATGATAGCATCATCGATATAAGCACTGCAGCCTTCCAGCCCCGCAATTACCATGTTTATTAAGCGCTGAAATGTTGCCGGAGAGTTTTTTGTTCCAAATGGCATGACTTTATAGTTAAATAATCCGTCTGGTGTTGTGAAAAACCTCCTTTGCTCTATCTGTAAGTGGAATTTGCCAAAATCCTTTCAGAAGGTCGAATTTCGTTATGTATTTGGCATTCCCGATGTTATCAATGCAGTCATCCATTCTTGGAATAGGAAAGCTATCTTTTTTACTTAAGGAATTAACTTTCCTAAAATCTGTACACATACGATATGTCCCATCAGGTTTTGGTACAAGAATACAAGGAGAACTCCACTCACTTTTGCTTGGTCCAATAAAGTCATTGTCTAATAGATACTGAACTTCTTCTTTAAGATATTTTTGTTTCACAGGATTCATCCTGTATGGGTGTTGTTTTACAGGTTTAGAACCATTACTGTCCACATCGTGAAATATTTTGTCTGTCCGTGTTGGAATGTCAGGAAATAAGTGTTCATATTCAAAAATCAGCTGTTTCAATTCATTCCGCTGATTTGGCTCTAGATGAGACAGTTTCTGGTCAAGATTCCGTAGAATGTCAGAATTCTGAAGTTTGATGATGTGGGATCCGACTTCACTGAATTAATATCCTCACAGTCATTGTCACATGAATTAAGTGGAACAGCGCTAACTAGATTGACTGATGTTAAAGATGCATTGTCCCTATCAATGTATTCCTTAAGCATGCTAATATGACACAGCTGCTTTAGCTTGCGCCTCCCAGGAGTGTTTATTATGTAATTTACGTCACTGATCTTTTTGTCTACAGTGTATGGACCATAATACCTGGCCTGCAACGATTTTCCTTTGGGCTGACTGAAGATTGGTCCGAGCAGCCTCGCAAGCTTTTGAAAGTCTAGTTTTGAAATCAGACACATACTGAAGTAAATTCAGGGAGGTGTAATCATTGTAGATAAATTTCTCTTTGAGAAGTTTCAAAGGACCACGAACAGTATGGCCAAATACTAATTCAAATGGACTGAAGCCAAGAGATTCTTGCACAGATTCTCTAACAGCAAATAAAAGGAGATGGATGCCTTCATCCCAACCCTTCTCTGTGTCAAAGCAATATGATCTTATCATGTTTTTCAATGTTTTATGGAATCTTTTAAGGGCGCCTTGACTTTCAGGATGATAGGCCGATGACTTATACTGTACAATGCCAAGTTCATGCATTACTTGTTGAAATATTCCAGACATAAAATTTGAGCCTTGATCTGACTGAATAGATTTAGGAAGCCCAACAAATGTGAAAAACTTAACTAAGGCCTTGACGATTGTCTTAGTTTTGATATTTCTTAAAGGAATCGCTTCAGGAAAACGTGTGGAAGCACGCATAATAGTCAAAAGATATTCACAACCAGACTTAGTTCCGGGCAAGGGACCCACACAGTCTATAATTATTCGACTGAAAGGTTCATCAAAAGCAGGTATAGGCTGCAAATGAGCCTTAGGTATAGTCTGATTGGGTTTTCCTACCATTTGGCATGTATGGCAGGACCTACAATGCTGAGAAACATCTGATTTTAACCTAGGCCAGTAAAAATGATTAAGAATCTTGTGATAGGTTTTATTTACCCCTAAATGTCCTGACATGGGAGTTTCATATGCCAAGTTTAATATTTCGGGACGGTAAACCCGTGGAACCACTATCTGGTGGTTGACAGTCCACTCGTCTTCTGCTAAGACGTCTGGTGGACGCCATTTTCTCATAAGAATGTCATTTTTGACATAATAACAGACTTGGACCTGTGATACTTCCTGCTCATCTAAAGCCCTTTCAAAAAAGGCGAAATTTCAGGATCCTTGTGCTGCTCTATAGCTAGTTGAGACCCGGACATTTTGTCTTGGCCTAGATCGAAAGATGAGTTATTCTCATGAAAAGATGTCTGCTTATCAGGCAGGCTTGAAGACAGAGACCTTGTTATCTCATCATTAAAAGACTGACCCAAAAAAGTTATCAGTGAAATCAAAATCCTATTTCCCATCAATTTGCTTGGCCTTACGTGCCATAGCCCTTGTGACTGCACAAGACGGATAAAGATCAGGAATTTCCTGCTCAATGGGATCAGGCGGTTGGTCTACGCAAGGATTAGTAGTCAACAGTGGGATTACCACAACCTTATCTCCAGCTAAGTCATTGCCTAGCAATAAATGAACACCTTTAAAAGGTAAAGAAGGTCTAATACCAACAGTCACTGAACCGGATACCAAGTCTGATGACAAATAAACGTTATGAAGCGGAACATTAACAAATCCACATTCCACATCCTGAATAAGGACACTTTGGCCCAAAGAACTCTTCTCAGAAAAAGGCAGAGTATCTGCTCGAATAAGAGATTGAGAAGCTCCGGTATCTCGTAAGATTTTAATAGGGGTAGGATGGGCATAACTGTCACCATTTAGTGACACAAAACCATCTGATAAGAATGGTTCATATATCTCCATAACTGAATCAGTCTCAGATAATTTGATATCAGAAAGAGTTTCCTCCCTTACACAAGACTGTGGTTTTGGCCTTATAGAAGTCAAACCTGTAGGCTTTAGTTCCTCTTGTCTTTCTCTTTCTTTTCTTCGCTTTAATTTTAAACATTCAGAGATCAAATGACCTGTATTTTTACAATAATAACAAACTACTTGAGATTGAGATAAGGGATTCTGGTCTTTGTTTTCACCAGAAGGTTTGGGAAAATTTGGGCTTCTGTTTTCACCAGAAGGTTTGGAAGGATTCTGGCTTTTATTTTCACCAGAAAGTTTGGGCATAGTACTAGATGTATGGCTATAACTACCAGAGGGGTTACTGGGATAGAATCTTGGACCTGTCTGTGGATTATAAGGTTTTCGAGGATAAGGCCTGTTCACAAATGAGACTTTATGAGTCAAAGCATAATCATCTGCCAAACGAGAAGCTTCCTCCAAAGTTTCAACCTGTCTCTCATCAAGAAAAGACTTAATGTCTGAATTTATGCACCGTTTGAACTCTTCAACAAGGACACGCCGTATAAGTTTTTCATGATAAGAGCCTACTTTTTTAGAAGAACACCACCTATCAAATAACTGTTCTTTGGTTCGAGCAAATTCTATATGAGTCTGGGAAATTTCTTTTTTACAATTCCTAAATTTTTGCCTGTAAGCTTCAGGGACCAACTCATATGCCTTAAGAATAAGCTCCTTAACCAAATCATAGTCTGAGCTTTGCTCGACAGTCAGCTGAGTGTATATGTCTCGAGCCTTTCCGACAACAACGCTTTGCAAAAGTAAGGTCCAATGCTCTTTTGGCCATTTTAAATTTTCTGCCACTTTTTCGAAATGCAAAAAATACTTATCTACCTCTTTTTCCTGAAATGGCGGAACTAATCTGATGTGCTTTGTGGCATCAAAGTAACTACCAGAGTCAAAAAACAGGGATATGTTTCACCCTATCTTGACCCTGGAGTTCCATTTCCTTCAATCTTAACTGAAACTGCCTTTCCCTTTCTTTTTCTTCAATACTATATCTCATTTTTTTCCTTTTCCAACTCGAGCCGTTGTTCTTTTTTTTTTTTCTATATTTTCTTTCTGAATGCGTTCCTCCATTTCTCTTTGTTTTTCTCTCTCTCTTTCTTCCATTTCTAATCTTTCCATCTGCATTTGTCTCTGCATTTCTCTTTCTTTTTCTTCCTTTTCATTTGTTTCTTTCTGTATGCGTTCTTCCATCTCTAATCTTATTTTTTCTAATTCAATTTGCCTTCCTATTTCAATTTGTCTCATTTGCAATCAAGTATGTGAAACCATAATTAGAGACAAAGCAAATGGATCGAAAAGTTCTTCATCAACAAAAAACTGTACCAAAATATTCTTAATTTCATGCTTCTTCATGCTTGTCTTGACAGCAGTGACCCCATAATGGGAAGCAATTTCTAGCAAATCTGTCCTTTTGGCCAGATTAAACAACTCCTGGGTAGGCTGAGCCAAAAAGCTTCTCCTATCAAACGACATGTTTGCTTTTTGTTTGTTTTATAAAGTATTTATCGAAATACAGATTGAGGTTAATTTGACAAAGTTTATTTATTTTTTATTTTTTTTTTTTTGGAATGACAAGCCCAACGAGAATTTCAAATGAAATGACAAGTACTATTTCACCTGAAATGTCAGTTCACATGAAATGACAATCCCCTTTATGCCTATGGGGAAAAGCTAATCTGTTGAAGCAACTGCCAAGTCTATATTCGATAAGAAATGACAATTACTTGCCTACCAATGAAATGTCAGTCCTAAAATACTCAAGATGTTTTTATCCCGGACGAGCCCCCAATTTCTGTTACGAGCCAGGCGGAGCAGAAAGAAAAAGCAAACAAGCCTTTTGAAAAAAATTTAACAAAATTTATTTACAAGTTAACTTTAACCTGTAGAAGTAAGAAAATTAAATGTACTTAGCTCTGAATGAAATATCCTGAATGAATCTATTTTCCTTGATCCCACAGAATTCACAGTCCAAAATGAAAAGTAATATCCTTTAACAATCCAACACAGAATTTGAAATAACTTTTCTTCTAAGCCCAAACTTGAAACTCCAAAGTCTGACTCAATGAGAAAAATCAAGCTCTTTTATAGACCCTAAGATTTCTCTAGAACATTCCAGAGGGCTGTGGAATTAGATGAGGTAATTTTCTAAAAATAATGCAAACCTGAACTTTCTGGAAGGTTCTGAAGTACTTTTCCTTGTAAACATGTTGTTTACAAAAATAAAATTAATCTGTGACTCAGTTTTCTAGAATCTTCTATAAGAAAATTAACAAGATATTTATAGCACTATTAGGTCAACAGTGGGGTGAAAGTGGGAATCAGAAAAAATAAATTCTTATGCATAACATTTAACAATCTTGGTAGAGGTATTAGATGAAGCCTCACACCAAAATATCAAAACCCTGGGCCTTCGATTTCAGAGAAGATTTTTTTCAACAATAAAGTCTATTTTAGCTCCTGTGACCTAGGTGTGTAACCCCTCTGACCTAGATGTGCAAAAGGCCGGAACCATTGAACAATTTTGAAAGGGCACCGCCTAAGTACAACTCCTGTGAAGTTTAGTCAAAATCTTATAAGTGGTTTTGGAGTTGTCGTTTGAAGAAAGGGTTTACGAGCGGACGGCCACACGAGTGACGACGGACAAAAAGTGATCACACAAGCTCACCTTGTCACTAAATGATAGGTGAGCTAAAACAATGCTCTTTCTCTATTAAAATACCAAGTAAACTTCAAGACACTTCTGCTAATGGTCAAAGATTTATTGAAATTTGGTTTATAAATTTCGAAAAATTATGAAGAAATCTGATTTTTCGAGTCAATTAAAAACTATCGTTACACGCCATTAAAAGGGTTACAATATAAGTTTTATGCAGACAACACGTCTAGTGCTTAACTTATTTATGGTTCATGACTAGGCTTCCCTCTTTCATTGTATGACGGGGGTCATGGCATTGACTCAATGAAGAAAGGACCCAAATTAAAAGTTTAAAGATTGTTTATTGTATTAGTGATTGGTGCCTGATGCTTTGTACACTGCTTAAAACAATTAAAGGAGCAAACACATATTTCCTCACAGTATAAAGATGTTGGATACTGATGATGAAACAACGAATCAGAAGGATGAATAACTTTATCTGCAACATGCTAGTGGCAAACGTTGGCAACCATTTCACAAATCACGGCCTGTTAAGGAGGAATGCGCAAACATGTTTGAGAAATCGCAATCTTTACGTCAGATTTTTTCAAATGTCATAGACGTGCGCAAATCAGTCACTTTTTACTGTCAGTACAGGCATCGCCGAGGCATGTTACGAACCAAATTTTGAACAGTTTGTAAAACAAGTGCTTCCCACTAATGTCTAAGGCTGTTTGTGAGTTTTTGAATAGTCACTGGTGGGTGATCGCCCTGTGAGATACGTCTGTAAAGAATGTCCCACACATGTTCTATTGGCTTTAAGTCTTCACAACAGGATCTAGAATTTCATTGCGATACGGTTATGAAGCCAATGTACCTCCGTTTATCACGTTCATGTCCGTTCGGCCTTCATAAGAAATTCGACCCCATAATATCACTGATCCCCTCCATATCTGACTGTTTCCACAATGTTGCAGTCCTCGTATCGTTCTCCTGGTCGTCTCCAGACTCGAACACGTCGATCACATGCACTCATGTGAAATCTGCTTTCATCCGTGAACATAACTGTTCGCCAGGCTTGCAATCGCCAGTTCTTATCTTCTTGGGCAAACTCATGTCGCCGTGCACGATGTTGCCCGGCAAGAAAATGCCTTATTACCGGACGTCTAGCCCGCAGATCACCTTTACGTATCCTGTTACGTATTGTTTGATCGGATATCCTTTGACGAATTCTATGCTGGAAATTGATTCGTAGCCTTCTGGCCATGTACTGCCTATTTCGTAGCGCTAGATTTCGAAGATATTTATCTTCCCTTTAGAAGCCTCCGTGGTTTGTGGTTACGCTACTCGCCTTGTAAACCAGGTGTCGCAGGATCGATCCCGGGCTTCTCCAAACTTTCGGATGAGTCTTTAAACCGAGGTATCGTCACCGTATGACCTTAGCTGTTGGTGGGACGTAAAACTCAAACACTCACTCTTATCTTCCCTTTGTGACGTCATGCGGTGTCGGCCTTGCCCTTCTCGTCTAGTAAACTCGCCCGTCTCCTGGTAGCGTCTCCTTAGCCAGGCAACAACACTTCTCGATACATCAAAGCGCTCGGCAACGATGCTTTGGATGTACCCACTTTCAAACAAAGCGACAGCTTGTGCGACCTCAACTTCTTCCAAGAACCGCCTAGCACCATGTGAAGTAACTATGAATCCCAAAGTAACGCATGACTGAAGTATTGGCATGTTTCTGACCCAAACTCAAATTTTGAACAGATCGCCCCATACCGAATTTCAGCCGTTTTATAGGGGTATCCGTGCTGTAGCTCACAGTCTTGCTTTGCACGTAAGCCCTGCTTATTGACGTGTGCATAGACATTGTTAAGAGATATCATTTCAAAATAGTGCCTTTCCTCGAGTTTGAAAATTGCCAAGCTTAAAAGTTTGCTCCTTTAATTGTTTTGAGCAGTGTATTTGGTTTGACTCTTCGTGGACTACCTATAGGCTTTCTTTAGCTCCGACCTTAAGACTGTGGAACAAACGATGAACCCTCATCTTTGATTAATCACAGTTATTTAATTTGATTAATATTTCAGTTTGTTCTAATATGTATGTTATTCTGTGATGGTCCATTGATTGAGTTAGTTTCCTTCAAGTGGACCATTGTAAATAATATTAGAATCTAGAGTGGAGGTTGGGCCCATACAATTGGCTTAAACTCCCCAGTCATTCTCGCCACTGACCATTCTCAGGCGGTGGTTCTGAGGGTTTTTCTTTCAATGTAGTTCTGTTGGCTTTTCCGAAGGTGCTTTTCATGTTGTATGTGTTTATGGTTGTGTATTATTATAATTATTTATTTCATTTTTATTATACCCCGCCACACGATAGTGGCGGGGTATTATGTTATACCCTCCGGTGTCCGTCCGTCCGTCCGTATGTCTGTCCGAGCGCATCCGTGGGCACATGTTGGGTAGACATAAGTTGGGTACTTGCCGTTTATTCCGTTAGTGTCCGAAAAAGTAGCCAACAAATTTGATGGGACATGTTGGGTACTTGTGCAAATTGTAGCTGATTGTTGGGTACTTATAGGTGAAAAATTAACACTGTAATACCCAACAAATGTCCATCTGTAAGAACGTCCGTCCGTCCGTCCGCACTTCGTTTCCGATCGATAACTTGAGTATTTTTTCACGGATTTTGTTCAAATTTTGCATTCATATTGGTATCGGGGATGAGTGGTTTGGAATTGTTAATGGGCAAAATCCGTTAATTTTTAGCGGAGTTATTGCCCTTTTCAGTATCTGAAAAATGTTTTTTGGCCTCTAATTCCCTTACTATATGGAATATCTGGATGAAACTTCACAGATATATAGAGGACTAAACGGTTCATATTGTGGCCAACGACTGCTACTCTGGCTGTTCCAGTTCTTGAGTTATCTGCCCTTGACGTATTTAAAAATGCATTTTAGACTGTAGTTTGTTTATCATTTACAATATCTTGCTGAAACTTCATAGATATGTAGTAGATGAATTGTTATATACTGTGGCAAAGGAACATGACTCTGGCTTTCCCAGCGATTGAGTTATCTGCCTTTGAAATATCTGAAAAATGGTTTTTGGATTCTAGTTCCCTTACTTTATGGAATATAGTAAAACTAAGACTAATTCTGCTTTAAAAAGCTTATTTAGTAGCTTGTAGTCATTCTTTCTATGTGTTTTTTGCATTCCATGTTATGTGGTCAGAGACCACCTTTGGGACTGTTAAAAATGGTCTTTAAGACCACTTTTGAACAATCCCAAAGACCTAACATAACTTTACTGGAGATAAACTCAGGCTTATCCTGCTGTTCATGACAACCGCGACCTTTGCAAAACAATGAAGATCCAGATCAGGCTTCTGAACAAGCCATCTGATCAGGATCTACAATGTCATACACTTCATGATCAGTCTTCACGAAAGAATATAGTCAGACAGGCAGTACATCGAAAAACATGAAATTCTTACATGTACCACATAAAGATACATGTTCCACAGCCATTTAATGTAAATACTTGCCTCCATAATTTTCTAATAATGACAACTTATTGAGTTGCCTCCCCATCAAATGTCGGAAAAATGGATTTTTACATATGCTTCCTACATCTTCTAACAACTTCATCCACTCACACTAAGACATTACACTTGCGGATCATATCTCTGCTATCCCCTTTCTAGTTATTTAGCCTTGATATATTTTCAAATAAGTTACATTGCTTAGCAGTGGCGGGGTATTATGCAGTGTCTGCGGTGCTTTTATTACCTGTGCATGTTGTACCGTAATCGCCTCTTGTATGGAAGAGGGACCGGGTTGCTATGCTGTTTGTGGTTCGTTTATTTCAAATTTTTTTTTTCTTCATTGTTGGTTACTCTTCCACGTGGTGTCATTGGTAGGCTGTAAGTTTTGACTGTGGCTTTTCCCGGACATCTATTTCTATAGTTCTTGCAGTTATTGAGATAAACATAGATTTTAACTATGAGTGCTTCCAATATTATATTTAATATGCTAAAGCAATGCAATTATAATATTTGGGCTTTTAAATTTCTTCATTTTGTTCAGCGTTTGGGGATTGTTTTGTTAGTTCTTTTGTTTCGCTCTGACGACAAATAGGCTTATTGAATTCTTTCCAAATACAGACCTCCCAATAAGGTATTCTACTTTTCAATTTCGGAGACATAGAATCGAAATTTGTTCGACCTAGTGTTTGTTTGTTTAACCGCCCAGTCAACACTGTTTAGGTCATTTTTGAGCCTGTCAGTTTACAATCATGACGCCGATTACCTGAAAATGGAAGACCGCATTTTGACAGTTAGCGTTTAAGAAGCTTCAACACCCGCCGAACATTGTACAAAATTAAAAGCAAAAAACTTAAATAATATGTTTACAAATGTTATCTCTGAGAAATATGGTCCACAAGAGAACTGAAAGTTGAAGAGTGTACAAAATTTTCAGAGCCGATTTAGGCCTTACAAGTGATCCTCAAAAAAGCAAACAGCCATAAGAAGACAGCGTTTTGAGTAATTAGCTTAACGAAAGATAAATAAAGGGATATGATTGTTTTTATAAAGTCTAGAAAAGTGAAACGTTTGTTTTTCAGACTATTTTCTTCATTTCTGCGTTTTAGACATTAAGTTCAGACAAACTTTTATATAGTGCAAATAAATTAAGGTCAGCTCAAGTAGATTTCAGCCACGTTGAATCATATCTTCTCAAAAGGCATTTCTAGGGTTGTCGCTATTTATACTGACGTCAAAAAGAAACGCTTCAGTGACCTATGATAGGGTGTATTTCATCAACTAAAACAAAGATTCAAAAAATTCATTTAAATCAGTGTAGGGTTATAAAGACTCGACATGACAATCCACAAATCGTTCAATTTTGTGAAAACTCGGCTTGGTAATCAACAGCCAAACACAGTCACTCTCTAAAAAAAGTCAGTATTGAGTGTGGCCACCTCGTCTCGCAATCACTGCATCCAGTGTCCTTCTCATGGAACCGCAAAGGTTTCTCAGAAGATACCGAGGGATACGTGCCCACTCTTCCCGAAGTGCAGCAGTCAACTCCCGGGCGTTTCTTGGCTGACGTTGACGTTTACGGAGCCGTCGCTGCAGAGCGTCCCACATGTGCTCTATAGGGTTACAGTCCGGAGAATATGCCGGCCAGGGCAGGACATTAATGTTATTGGTCACCAGAAAGTCTCTCGTAACACGTGCCACATGAGGGCGAGCATTATCATGCTGGAATGTTAGACCTTGACGTTGCCGAAACAAGGGTCGAATCACAGGTCTAAGCATTCGGTCAACATTTTGCCTAGCATTCAAGTTTCCGTTCACAATGATGAGGTCCGATTTGAAGTTGTGGTTAATTGCCGCCCAAACCATTAAACCGCCACCGCCGAAGCGGTTATGCTCGAAAACACAGTTGTCAGCGTAGCGTTCATAACGTCGTCGATAAATCCTTATGCGTCCGTCGGCGGTAGAAAGGTTAAAGCGTGACTCGCCACTAAACACTACGTTGCGCCAGTTGCGTCCACGGCTGTTTCTTGCCCAATTCAGGCGATTAAGACGGTGACGTCGAGTCAATATGGCACCACGGTAAGGTCTACGGCAGCTTATTCACCGGTCCCTCAGCCGATTTCGCACAGTATTACGACTTATTGGTCGACCACGATTGCCAACAACGGTATCTGCTGTAGATTGCGCCCTCAAATACCGACCACGTAGGTGACGTTGCCGTATGAAGTTGTCCTGTCTCACAGACGTCACACTCGGCGCAACAGAACGAGGCCTATCTGCTAGACTCCCTGTGACGTTTACACGTTGAACCAATCGAACCACAGTCGATCGCGCCACATTGAAACGCCTAGCAACGTAATCTTGTGAACGTCCACTTTCCAACATGCCAAAAGCTTGCGCACGATCTTCGTTACTTAGCCTTGGGATTTCCAAAATGAAGAAGTTTTCAATTTGCCTTTGAATTCCTGGTTTGAAAGCGACTAACAAATCGATGTGCAAATGTGTTGGACCGAAAAGTCATGTATAGTGGTCGCACGGACTACCCGGGTAAATGGTCACGCCACCCATGTATGGGAGAATACAGGGTATCGAACTGAGACATTTCTGGTTCAGCGATTGCAGAACAAACTAAAACTATGGTGGACAATATTTACCTTGTGGTTCGACGTCAAAAAAAAACGTTACAGCCTGTTTTCGCTGATGCGTTTCTTTTTGACGCCAGTGTATTTTAATATGGCTTGTCTTTTGAGTGTGTGTATCGCTTGTATTATTTTGTTTTGGACAGGCAATTGGCCATTTTGTGTAAAAGTAAATGTGCTTTTTGCTTTCCGCAATTGATGTTTCCATTAGAGTCTAGTTCCTTCATGTTTGTTTTTTTCCCTTTGGTGTGACTGATGTGAGCTTTGGGTTAATTGTATCGATTCCTGATCATTTCATTCACTTCTATTTTGTACAGATCGACTGTCGAATTGTGAAAAAAAAAAAAAACACATTCAAACCAAATTTTTTTTCAGATGGTGAAGAATCCGTGCAATGTTAATGGTACGGGCCCGAATATCAGGGTTAAAGCTAACATGCTCCTCTGCTTTAAACTACTCCATAATGCAGTAACCTACATACCGGCGCAATGTCGGTTTAACTGATGACAATCCGGTGCTTCTCGTTATAGCTGCTGGAACTATGTTGCTGAGAAAACGGGCACAAACCATCAAAGCAAGTTTTGTTTCAGATGGCTTCTTTCAATTTTTCAAAACTTTCTTCACAGTTGATAGAATAGACTAAATAGAATACTTTAATTTATAAGATTTGGCAAAGATTTTAGGTGGGCTGAACTAGCTTTCAACCACGCTGAGTGATAGCTTTTGACATGGAAAGGCATTTTTGGGTTGTATAGCTCGAATGTCGAGTTGTATGAACTATTAGCACTGGGACGTTCATAGGCTAACCTCTGACCTTTCTTGATCCGCAAAAGGCAAAGGCATTACTGCGATAAGAATTCTGATTTCTTGTTTCCACTTAGAGCTTACTTCAGTCGGGCTCTGAATTACAATTGAATTCGATTGTTATCTTTTAACACGTAATAGTCCTTTGGATTTTATTTCGGAAAATTTCTGAGGAAATGTTTGGGAGTAAAACTTGCAGTAAACTATTATTCAATTAACAAATATTTAGGTAAGGCTACACCTTTGGACGGTCGGCATTGAAATGATTCTTACTCAATTTTTGCAAAATGTAATCCTATTTTCTTATACATCAAATTAAAGCTAAGAAGCGGAAGTTATATTATAAATTGTAAAATAAAGTTGTTTTGGTGTTACAAAAGAAATAGTAAAGAAATAATAAAAAATGTATTTACATTTTGATTCATTTTTATACCATTGCTTTAAAAGGTCCTTTATCATTGGATAGGCATAACAAGTACATGCTCTACAATAATCTATCCCATAACGTTAAAACAAATCTTTTTCAAAAGAAAGATATAGCATTTTTGGAACCAAATTAATCGGTTATATTGAACGAAAGTTTCATTAATACCCAAATGGAATAAGATATCAAGATTCTGAGACATATGTGACTTCCATCACGTGAATATGTCCGTGAAATAAAAAATAGAAGTGAACGCAATGATCAGGAATCGATACAATCACCCCACAGCTCCCATCAGAGACACCAAAGGGAAAGAAGCACAGACATGAAACAACAGACCTAATGGAAACACCAATATCGGAAAGCCAAAAGGACAGTCACTTTCCCACAAAATGGCCAATAGGCTATCCAAAATGAAATAATATAAGCATCACAAACACCCAAAGACAAACCATAACAAAAATAAACCGCGACAGAAGAACCGCCTTGAAACGGTCAGTGGAAACTAATTCCACTGGAGGGCTTAAATCGATTTTAAGTGGATACAATCCTCGCCCTTACTTCTGTCGCGATTTAGACAAATAATTTGTTCAGTCCGCATGAAGGCCTCCTAACTAAAGCCCTCTTTATATAGAGAAAACTGGGGTGTACGGGGTATTCATTATTTTTTTCTAATTTATGATCCAAGACATAGGTTGTGGGTACTCGTTGGAACAGCCTCAATGAAATGAAATGCCAATTATTATGCAACTTTGGCACTAATTTATGAAACTGAATTACTTTGAAGAGAGCCACCCTCACATAATATCCATTTTCGAGGAGAGCAGAAATAAACGTCTGCTATCCACTTAAACTAATTTAAATAAGATTGACTGGGCTGATAAAGCCGCCCTCTGTCCCATTTACAAATCATTGTTTGCAAAAACATCATCCGTATACTGTGTGTGTTTTGGTCAATAAAACATGTTTATTTTTCGAAATTTGCGTATTCTACTTATAAGCATACAGGTTGCACCACAGTAAATAATTGGTCTCTATGAAAGCTGTACTTGCTTTGGGGAGAGCTTTCAGTACAGAATTGAATATTCTGCTGCTTCTGATTGGATTTGGTGCTACGCCATTATTTTTCTAATAAGTACTTTTGTTTATTAGAATGAATATTAGTAGATATTTGCTATAGTAAAAAGCAGCTGATTTAAATTGAACCAGAAAACTGTGCTGACTGGCCACTGGAGACGCCTGGCTTTATTTGCTGCGGTATGGGTATGTTGACACTGACTGCCGAAAAGGCCATAATATGTCGCACAACACCCACATTTTTGAGCTGCTTCTGGAAGGTGAATGGTCTTCTTGTCAAATTATATGCCTTATTATGGAAGCATTAGACTTGTTGAAATGTGGCAGAACATGGAATATGCCCTAATTTACATTGTGAGTAAGGTTTTTTTTTAACTGTAGTGCCACCTAAACCGAAAGTAGAAAAGTTAGCTCCACTGTCCTGTTTTCATTCATTACATAATATTTTCACACATTTATAAGTTCCCTCCAATTCTGTTTCTTAAAATGGACCTTCCTGGCATACATTTTGTCAAAGAATCTGTACAAATTGTAAGTTTAATGCTAATTTATGACTAACTGGGTGTATTTGATCAGTTTTTGCGTCTGTTCCATGTAATGGGGGTAAGGGTGGGGGGAAGGGGGTACTTCAAAGCCATGTTATTCAGTTGTGGTGGTTACTTGGCATTAGGCAAGGGTTTCAAGTCAAAGCAAAATTTCAAAACAGCCCGTTGCAATATTCCAATAAGTTTTCTCTGCCATTGTAAGTTCTTATTGGTTGGATTCATGTTACAGGATTTGAACAGATATATCGCCAATTTCTCATGGTATTAAGGCATTTATAATCTTTTTTTTTTTTTCAAAGTTTTCTTTCCAAAATGTCCTCAAAATGCCATTTTTACTGAAATTTGGGGGTAGGGGTGTGAGGACAGCCAAAATTTCTAGCATAGGTGCTAAAAGGGCATAATTTAGTGCATTTTAGGATTGTAGTATTCCAAAGACATCTGAGAAGAAGCACTGATGCAAGCCGGTTTCTGGGTTCCATTCTGGAAAGAGGTATACTTTGCGCTTTTTCATAAAACATGGTTGTTCGGCTTTCATCGTAGAATCTGGAAGCAAATAACTTTTTCGCAAAGTTAAAATATTCTTTGTCACTCAACATTTATTATGCATGACTATATTATTAGATATGGTGATATGGTCTAAACTTCTGTTTGTCAATTCTTTTGATGGATCATAAAGACAATAGGGGGTTTGGTATAGGTTGCACTACAGAAAATAATTGGTCTTTATGAAAGCTGTACTTGCTTTGGGGAGAGCTTTCAGTACAGAATTGAATATTCTGCTGCTTCTGATTGGATATGGTGCTAAGCCATTATTTTTCTGGGAAGTATTGTTTTATTAGAATAAATATTAGTATATATTTTCTATTGTAAAAAGCAGCTGATTTAAATTGAACCAGAAAACTATGCTGACTGGTAACTGGAAATGCCTGGATTTATTTGCTGCGGTATGGGTTTGTTGACACTGACTTCCGAAAAGGCCAAAATATGCCGCACAGCAACCAAATTTCAGCTGCTGCTGGAAGGTGAATGGTGTTCCTGTCAAATTATATGCCTTATTATGGAAGTATTAGACTTGTTGAAATTTGGTAGAACATGGAATATGCCCCGATTTACATTGTGAGTAAGTTTTTTTTTTTTTTTTTTTTTAATGTAGTGCCACCTACATCAGTTGCTGATAGTAAATGATTGACCGCGATGCTAACTGACTGCGTAATTACTTCACATCTATTTATAGACTTATACTCCTGATTCATGTGATTGTAAAAACTCAAAGTATTGCTATCCTGCTGCTGGTCATGTAATTACTGGCAATTTGAAAATTATTCCTGATTCTAGGATAAGGAATATAATTGCTAAAGGACCGAAATATCGGTTTCCTTCTAAAATTGATTTCAGTAAATGTAGAGATGAAATCGCTGCTTCCTTGAATGAATTCGGTAATCGATGGTGTAAGCGAGAGTATGTTGAGTGTAAAGCCCTAAAGGACTGGAAACTTAGCATTTTAAGACTAGTGAATAAACGCATTTCTTTCTATTCTCAAAATACTAACTTATTACCTCCTAAGCCCAAGACGTCTTTACGTCATCTTAAACTAGGTATTCAAGAATTTCATAAGAAGTTTGTTTTGGCCCCTGCAGACAAGGCCGCTAACAACGTCGTTGTTGTGTGACGGCTCCACTATGTTAACACGCTTAAGCAGGAGCTTGGTGGTACTAAGGCCTATGAACTTCAGCCTTTGGCTGAAGAGAGAGCTATAGTAGATAAACATGTTTGTCTTTCAGCCACCAAGTTTGCTGTGTGTGTTAACGAAGGCCAAGACAAGCTTCCTACGCTATACTGGTTACCAAAACTTCATAAAAAACCTTACAAAGCACGGTTTATTGCAAATTCTAGTTCTTGCACTACCACTGAACTTTCTAAATTATTAACTTCCTGTCTTACTGCTATTAAAACGCATGTAATTAAATATTGTGATAAAGTCTTTGAAAGATCAGGAAGAAATCTGTTTTGGTCTATAAAAAATTCGAATGAGGTTTTAAATAAATTGAAATCTAGACAGTTTCGTGCTTCTAGTCTGTCTACCTACGATTTTTCCACTCTTTACACTACACTTCCTCATAATCTTATAAAAGAAAAGCTTAATGATTTAATTGAATGGGCTTTTCACAGAGAAGATTCTCTCTATCTTGCATGTAATGTCAGAAATGCATTTTTCACTTCTAAAGAGCATAAGAATTATACACTTTGGTCATGTCAGAAAGTGTGTGATGCCCTCACCTTTCTACTTGACAATATTTATATTAGATTCGGTACTAAGTTATTTAGACAAATTGTGGGTATTCCGATGGGTACTAATTGCGCACCTCTTGTGGCTGATCTGTTCTTGTATTGTTATGAAAGAGACTTCATTTTGTCGCTTTCCATTGATAACCAATCTGAAATTATTGAAGCTTTTAGCTCTACTTCTAGATATTTAGATGATTTATTAAATATTGATAATACCTATTTTGATGGTTTGATCAGTCAGATTTACCCCCTAGAACTTCAGTTAAATAAAGCAAATTCTTCTGATACCGAGGCCCCGTTTTTGGATTTACATCTATCTATTGTAGATGGATTTGTTTCGTGCAAAATTTATGATAAACGCGATGACTTTGATTTTGAGATTGTAAATTTTCCTTTTTTGGATGGTGATGTTCCTCGTGCGCCATCCTATGGCGTTTATATTTCGCAATTAATTCGATTTGCTAGAGTGTGTAGTCATGTAACTGACTTCAACACTCGTAATAAATTATTAACGGCCAAACTCCTTAATCAGGGTTATCGGTACCATAAACTACGCAAAGCCTTTTCAAAATTTTATAGACGCCATTCTGATTTAATTTCAAAATTCAATATTGGACTTAAATCTCTTCTGCAACAAGGTCTATCGGAACCCGAATTTTATGGTGACTTAGTATATAAATTCAGAAAAATATATAACCGCAATGACTTCAGCACCCAATTTCGTAAAATCATTCTTCGATATAAAAAGATTGGGTACAACATGGATATTATACGACAGACTGCATGCATGGTAGTTAACCCAATCACGGTTGGCAACTTTGCTTCCCTCTTTAATTGCACGCCGGTGGGTCAGGCCTCAGATTCTATGACGGCTCCAACGTAAAGGCTTATTGAAAATTAAAGAGATAATGTTGGTTGGTGCCTGATGCTCTGTCTCTGGTCGGGCTCATCGGAGTCTAATTGTTGGTTTTCTTTTGCTCCAGCATTTCAGTGGTTTCTTGCTGTCGAGTCCTCACCGTTGTCTCACCTCTGTGGTTCTTTGATTTCTGTGTTCACGGAGATGTTGCACTGATGAGTTAGGAGGCCTTCATGCGGACTGAACAAAAAATTTTTTGTCTAAATCGCGACGGAAGTAAGGGCGAGGATTTTGGCCACGTAAAATCGATTTAAGCCCCCCAGTGGAAATCTTCCACTGACCGTTCCAAGGCGGCTCTTCTGTGGCGATTTATTTATGTTGTTGTTTGTTACTTACTGTGTGTATCACTTGTGCCTTTTAATTTTGGATGGCCATATGGCCATTTTGTGGGAAAGTAACTGTCCATATGGCCTTCCTTTGTTTAGGTTTCCATTATGGTCTGGTCGCTTAATGTTTGTATTTCTTTCCCTTTGGTGTCTTTTATGGATGGAGTAAGTTAATTGTATCAATTCCTGATCTTTGTTTTACTTCTACTTTATAGATTCGTTGAAGATGAAACAAGGAAGTTGTATAGCCATTAACCAAACTAGAAGTGAAGACAATGATCAGGCATCGATACAACACATACCATCAGAGACACCAAATTGAAAGAATGAAAAACAATAAATTACTAAACCCTTATGGAAACATCACTTACGGAAAGCAAAATGGACAGATACCTTCCCACAAAATGGCCAATAGGCTATCCAAATCAAAAATATATAAGCGATAAACACATTCTGAGACGAACTATAACAAAAATTATCCGCGACAGAAGGACCATCTTGGAACTGTGTCTAGCCTCTTATGTACCAATATCTAATATGTTCTATTCCATAAAATGGCCTAAGTGCTTATTTGAAACAAAAGACAATTATCTGTGATTTACAGTTAATTTTAAATTTCTTTTAAATTGTAAGCTTATTAAAAAGACAGACATTCATGCTTTTTAGATGTGATATAAAAATGATTTACAAAATGTAATTTGTGAAAATACAGAAACTTCCTATATCACGGTGAAGTCTATCCTTAATATTTATAAATTTATGCACAGATGTATTGTTGAAGTAGGACTTTTTTTACATAAAACTAAGACTTCTAAATTATTAAGATTTTCTAAAATATTATAGGAGTTATTAAATTAACAAGCATTAAGAATCCTAACTTGTAAAACTAATTTTTATTAAATCGTTCTTGAAATATTGTAAAAGGGACAAATTAGGAAAATTGTGTAAATTACATTTTTGGTGGGAAATTGTTTAATATTAGTTGTTAGAAAATGTATTTATTTAAGCTAGAGTTGGGCTCTGAATTATAAATGAATGTGATCGTTATATTTTTTTACTAAATCAAAAACACATTCGAAAATTGAATAAGCAAAAGCTTTTTGATTAGTGTTGTTATCCCGACTCTATAATGCAGTACCCTGCAAAATAAAAGTGAAGGCAACGATAAAAAAATGATATAATTACCTCCCACCAGAGACACCTAAGGGAAAGAAATACGAACATGGAGTAACTAAACCCGAAATGAAAACATCACTAGCCGATAGCCGAATGACAGTTACTTTCCCGGACAACTGCCAAGCGTCTAACCAAAATAAAATGTTATAAACAATAAATTCATGCAAAGGCAAACAATAACAAATAATGAACCGCGACAGAAGAACCGCCTTGTAACGGTCAGAAAAAGTATTTCACTGGAGGGCTTAAATCGATTTTACATGGCCATAATCCTCACCCTAAGCTCTGTTGTGGTTTAGACAAATATTTGCTTCATTCCGCATGAAGGCTTTCTGACTCATCAGTGCTAAATCCCCATAAAAAAATCAAACGACTACAACGATGAAACAACGATGGGGACTGGACAGCATGAAAATAAGTGATATGCTGGGGCAAAAGAAAACCAACAGCTAGTAATACACATGCAGTTGTAATGTTGCGATGTCGTTGAAAGAAAAGCGATATTCATACCGGTCATTAAAATCAACAGCATACAAAAGAGCTAAATGTTAGTAAACCGACGCGCTTTGTGGTTTGATGTAAGGCAATTGCTGGACCAACTGATGCCGGTCTGGTGCTATTCGTTAGCTGCTGAGACTGTGTAGGAGAGACAACTGGCTCAAACCATCAAAGCAAGTTTTGTTTCACTTTTACTGTCTATTTCTGACAGTCCAGAATCAGGTGCTGATGGGCCATTAACAATCATAACTAATAAGAAAAGGTTACTCAGGAAAGGCCACAATCCAAGAACGCAGCCGTCTCAAGTCACCTATAGAAAGTGACAAGGAGGCAAACATAAACTTACACAGACAAAACATGCACCAACTGCGCAAAGACAAAAAAAAAAAAAAAAAAAAAAAACAGTTAAGACACTGCAAAAGAACGACACTGCATGAGTCAGTACCGAACAGGAAGAGCAGTTAAATAAAGTAAGTCCACTCCTAGAAGTTAAAAAGGTTTTGGATGAGGGATTGATACTGGGTTGTGGCGGGATTCGACCTCACGCTGGCAATGACTGCCGCGCCCAGTCATACAGGAAAAACGGTCTAACCGAATGCGCCGTAGCACAACGCTCCTCAGAAAAGGAGTTTCCGGGAAGTTTTTGGCGCGTTTTGCTGCATGATCAATCAGATAGATTTACTATATACGGTTGTGCGTTTGCACTGATGGATTTACATGACGAATGCATGGCTCCTATGGATACCATAGTTTGCAATTATTATATTTTTTTAATTAAGATTTATCAAACTTCAACACACACCGGGTCCCGGATCATTTCTGTTACTAGTACTTCCGAAAAAAATGTAAAGTGAAGAAATAAGAATGTACAAACTGGGCTGTGGCGGGATTTGAACTCGTGCTGGCAATGGCTACCGCATCTAGCCATACAAGAACAACGATCTAACCGACTATGCCACTAAGCTCCTCAAAACAGGAGTTTTCATGGAATAGTGTTTAGCTCGTTTTTCCTGCATGATTCGTCAGACAGAGTTACTAGGGATCCTTGAGCGTTTGCACTAACGGCTTTCTATAACGAATTCCTGCATCCTATAGATACTGACGTTTGCAATTATTATATAAATATGTAAATTAGATTTGTAACATTTCAACAGACACACGCCCCCGGATCATTTCTGATACGTGTACTTCCGAAAATATTGTGAAGTGAAGAAATAAGAAAGTACAAACTAGGCTGTGGCGGAATTCGAACCCTGGGTGGAAACTCTGATGTTTGCCTGCTACATAGGCTAGGACCCGGGATCTAGTTCCCGACTAAAAAAATACCAACATCGAGATGGTACCACTAAAATATCCAGTATTTTATCAGACCCCCAAAACTATTCCCAAATTACACTGGATTGCTTTCTGTTTCCTATAATGGTTGTATTTGGTGACAAAAGTGCTTTAAACAGTTTGTAACAGTATAACACTGTCATAACTGAAATGCCACCGAACTCTTGTGCAGAAAGAAACCAAAAATATTATTAAACCAGTTTCTGATATGAGTGGAAAAATGTTTCAACAATACTCATTGAGCTTTTTTAAGGCAAAATTACCAACGATGTTTGATTGTCCCCAAACATAGTCTACTCAAATACCAGATCTTACTCTACCGTTTTTTAACTCCCCTAAAATAGTCTACTCCAATGCCAGTTTTAGGTCCCCTGAGCCAAAGGCTCCGGGGGAGCTTATAAGATGGTAGGCCTCCGTCGTCCGTCCGTCGTCCGTCGTACGTCAACTATTTTTCAAAGGTTTTCTTCTCTGAAACCACAAAACCAATTTCAATTTAATTTCATATGCACCCACAGGCATGTGGGGAACGAACGTTTGCAAATATGTATTTTGCATGCAGCCTTTGGACAGTGAGAAAACAAAAATATATTTGAAAGGTCCAGGTCACATGACCAAGATGGCCGACATGCCCAAATATGCTAAAAACCTTAAAAAATCTTCTTCTCCAACCCCACTGGGCCGATTAGCTTGAAACTTAGTATGTTGCATCGGATGACTGAGTATTATCAAGTTTCTAAACATAATGACCCTAGGTTGACTTTGACCTATTTTACGCCAAGGTCAAATTTGGATCCTTCGGCTTTTCAATGGGAAATAAGTAAATCACTACATTTTTCGAAAAAATATTCTTGTCTGTGATGTGAGAATGGGTAAAAAATGAGTGCCTGTGAATGCTAAGGGTCAAGGTCATTTATTGACCTTTGCCCAAGGCCACTTGTATTGCAGGTCTATTTACATATTAGAATATATTTTCTCTAATACCACAGGGCCAATTTTATTTAAATCTTATTTGCAGACTTACGACACGTAGTGAACAAAAATTTATTCGGATGGTCCAGGTCTCATTACCAAGATGGCCGCCATACCCAAATAACGTTAAAACCTTAAAATATCTTCTTCTCCAGAACCACTGGGCCGTTTGTCTTGAAATTTGGTGTGTGGCATCAGGTGACTGAGTTCTACCTAGTTTGCAAAAATGTGGCCCTAGGTTGACCTTGACCTATTTTACGCAAAGGTCAAATGCCTCCTTAGGCGTTTCAATCAAAATAGGTAAATCGACACGAAAAAAAAAATTGTGGTCTGTGATATGAGAATGGGTAAAAAGTGAATGACTGTGAATGCTTATGGTCAAGGTCATTCATTGACATTGGCCAAAGGTCATTTGTATTGCAGGTTTATTGACATATAAAAATACATTTTCTCTAAAAGCACTGGGCCAATTTCATTTTAATTTTATATGCCTGAGGACACTTAGGGAACAACAAATTATTCGGGTGGTCCAGGTCACATAACCAAGATGGCCACAATGCCCACATATTGTAAAAACCTTAAAAAATGTTCTTCTCCAGAACCACTGGGCTGATTGTCTTGAATCATGGTATGTTTCATCGGATGACTGAGTACTACCAAGTTTACACAAATGATGACACTACGTTGACCATGACCTATTTTACGCCAAGGCCATATTTGCCTCATTAGGCTTTTCAATGGGAAATAGGTAAATCAATGCATTTTTTTCGAAAAATATTGTGGTCTGTGATATGAGTATGGTTAAAAAATTAATGCCTGTGAATGCTTAGTGACAAGGTTATTCAACGGTCATTCAATGAACTTGGCCCAAGGTCACTTGTATTGCAGGTCTAATTACATATTAGAATACATTTTCTCTAACACCACTCGGCTAATTTCATTTAAATTGTATATGCAGCCTTAGGACAAATTGTGAACAAACATTTATTGGGACGGTCCAAGTCACATGACCAAGATGGCCACCATGCCAAAATATGGTAAAAACCTTAAAAAATCTTTTTCTCCAGAACCAGTGGGCAAGAACCAGTGGGCCGATAATCTTGAAACTTGGTATGTAGTATCGGATGACTGAGTACTATCAAGTTTGCAAAAATGATGACCCTAGGTTGACCTTGATCTATTTTACGCCAAGGTAAAATTTAGCTACTTAAGGTTTCCAATGGGAAATAGGTACATCAATGCATTTTAGCTCCCCTGAGCCAAAGGCTCCGGGGGAGTTTATAGGATGGTAGGCCTACGTCGTCCATCGTACGTCAACCATTTTCAAAGGTCTTCTTCTCTGAAACCACTGGGCCAATTTCAATTTAATTTCTTATGCCCACCCCCTCCCCCCGACACTCGACAGGCATTGGGGGAACGAAAGTTTAAAAGTATGGTCCAGGTCACATGACCAAAACCAAAATGGCTGCCACGCCCAAATATGGTAAAAACGTAATAAAACTTAGCATTTTAAAAGTGTGAATAAACGCATTTCTTTCTATTCTAAAAATACTAACTTATTACCTCCTAAGCCCAAGACGTCTTTACGTCATCTTAAACTAGGTATTCAAGAATTTCATAAGAAGTTTGTTTTGGCCCCTGCAGACAAGGCCGCGAACAACTTCGTCGTCGTGTGACGGCTCCACTATGTTAACACGCTTAAGCAGGAGCCTGGTGGTACTAAGGCCTATGAACTTCAGCCTTTGGCTGAAGAGAGCGCTATAGTAGATAAACATGTTTGTCATTCAGCCACCAAGTTTGCTGTGTGTGTTACCGAAGGCCAAGACAAGCTTCCTAGGCTATACTGGTTACCAAAACTTCATAAAAGACCTTACAAAGCACGGTTTATTGCAAATTCTAGCTCTTGCACTACCACTGAACTTTCTAAATTACTAACTTCCTGTCTTACTGCTATTAAAACACATGTGATTAAATATTGTGATAAAGTCTTTGAAAGATCAGGAAGAAATCTGTTTTGGTCTATAAAATTCGAATGAGGTTTTAAATTAATTGAAATCCAGACATTTTCGTGCTTCAAGTCTGCCTACTTACGATTTTTCCACTCTTTACACTAGACTTCCTCCTAAGCTTATAAAAGAAAAGCTTAATGATTTAATTGAATGGGCTTTTCACAGAGAAGATTCTCTCTATCTTGCATGTAATGTAGAAGTAAAACAGAGATCAGGAATTGATACAATTAACTTACTCCACCCATAACAGACACCAAAGGGAAAGAAATACAAACATTAAGCGACCAGACCACAATGGAAACCCAAACAAAGGAAGGCCATAAGGACAGTTACTTTCCAACAAAATGGCCATATGGCCATCCAAAACCAAAAGACACAAGTGATACACACAGTAAGCAACAAACAACAACATAAATAAATCGCCACAGAAGAGCCGCCTTGGAACGGACAGTGGAAGATTTCCACTGGGGGGCTTAAATCGATTTTACGTGGCCACAATCCTCGCCCTTACTTCCGTCGCGATTTAGACAAATAATTTGTTCAGTCCTAACTCATCAGTGCAACATCTCCGTGAACACAAAAATCAAAGAACCACAGAGGTGAGACAACGGTGAGGACTCGACAGCAAGAAACCACTGAAAAGCTGGAGCAAAAAAAAAAACAACAGTTAGACTCCGATGAGCCCGACCAGAGACAGAGCATTACAGCTTATTATTTGCTTATTACAGGTTCGACTGTAACATTTAACGTTTGTAATCAAGGCAGCAGTGCTTATACATTGTATGCTTTTTCGGAGCAGACTCGAAATACGCATACATCTATTAGGGTATGCTATCCATGCCTGAGAACAAAATGTTTAATGAGTGTTTGGAGAGTGTTGGGTGATATGTTGGGTTTTCATGGGGCGATGAATGTTTAGCAGCTGAGAGGAAGTTGTTTATTCTCTATTCCCCAGTACTGATACATAAACTGGAGTCACATTGAGCGCAGGGTCACTTGGGATAATATTATATCTCAAGTGAGTCTCGCGAGATGTGGCATTGTTTTATCATTCGAGTCGTATCCACCTAGTACAAGTTAGGAGGTGTTTCAGAGCAAGTCATTGTTGTTTGGTATTTTGTACCCTCTGGCGTTTCAGACCCCCGTTGTAAGGGCTGATATTTACAGAAGTCTTTTCTTCCCGCAGACCATTGGCGATTGGAGTGCCCTTCCCTGTTTGATCGTTTCCACACTTGAGGGTGCTGAGGATTTTGTGGCTTTGTTTCCCTCTTTGGCGGGGGTTTGGAGCTGGCTTCCTTGCCGCAGGTCCTGGTGTGTGGATGCTGTTCGGCGTGTCGCTGGTGACGGTTCTGATTATGAACTGGTATTCAAATTAAAACTGTAACACATTAAATAATACATGTTTTGATTTTTGATTAAAGTTTTCACTCTCCATTCCCCAGTACTTATACATAAACTTGAGTCACATTGAGCGCAGGGTCACTTGTGATAAGTTCTTTAGTACCACCTCAGTTAGGCGATTCTATCGAGTACCTATTATTTCTGCGTATGGGTACAAACAATTAAAATGATTCATGTTTTGCAAATCCCATCGTTCTCTATATAAAATGTGGTTTACTAGGGTCTTTATTACACGGTCTTGTCAACGTAATGTGCTATGACACATCACGTAAACACGCCTATATTGTATTTACCCCCTTCAATCCCACTTTTATACAGTAAAACTGGGTTTGTAGGGTATACATTAATTTTCTTATTTCTGCTCAAAAACATATATTGTGGGTACTCGTTAGAACCGCCTCGACGAGGCGATTCTAACGAGTATCCACAATCGAAATGAAAAAAATATCACCATTTTCATCTTATTTTTTTTTTCGGCGGTAAATTGTACAATGTATTTGTATAGGAGTGTTTTCGCAATGAATAGTTACATGCATATGAGAAGCTGTGCGAGCTCTGGTGAGTTAGGAGCTCATTAGGTTACATGTAACACGTCCGGGTAATGAACATCCCTGTAAACCCTACTTTATATAAACAAAAGTGGTTTAGAGGGGTATACACCGTTTTCCTATTTGTTTTGGCTAAAAACGTTGATTTATGGTATTTGTTAGGACGACCTCAATCTATATTTGGGTAAAAAAAAATTATACATATACTATCTGAAAATACTTCTTATAGACATTAGAAAGACACTATTGTAACTCAGTGGTTTGTTATCGCAATGTCTCCATCAAACGATTGTAATCACCGTCACTGTAAACGAGTGCCATGAACAAGGAAAGGTTTCATCACGAAAACACGTCTATATAATTTTGACCCCCCTCGAACTCACCTTTTATATAGTAAAACTAGGGTTTGCAGGGGTAAACCTTATTTTTCTTATTTCTGCTCTAAAATATTGATTGTCGTTAGAACCGCCGCGCCGAGGCGGTTCTAACGAGTACCAACAATCTATAGTTTGTGCAGAAATAAGAAAAATGTCGTACTTGTTCATCTTTAAATATTCATTTTTTTTCGGCGATAAAGGTGGCAGTGTATTTGTATAGGCGTGATTTCGTAATGTATTGTTTTGTTCGTTTCGATTCTAATGATATATACTTATTAATTTAGTGAGGATAATCAGCAGGGAAAAGTGAAGAGAGAGAGAGAGAGAGAGAGAGAGAGAGAGAGAGAGAGAGAGAGAGAGAGAGATTGATTCACGTACTTAGACCATTTCGCTTACCAGAACTGTCGACATTAGTTTTAATTTAACACAGCCATGTTCCAGCCAATAAGAATAAGCTAAGAGAGGTACGTGACGATAAAACGCGTGAGTTCGAGAGAACACGGGCCAATCAAAATCCTCTTTGCTCGTATGTTTGACCCTTATTTTTTATATTCCTTTTTTTTAATTCGTTCATGTATTAATGGCGTTAATGGTCTCTCTTATCAGTAGTGATTCCTTAGGATAAACAAACACATATATTCACATTTAAAGACATATTTTGGATTGCATAACACCCTAATGACTTGCAGTTTAGAGATAATACACACTCGGGGTATTCTGAGGAATGTCAAACAGGTAGGGGTCCAAGAGAGGGTAATCATATACCCTAGGATATGTGTTTGACAAGTCAAGTCTATTTACTTGTTTGTGGGCGCTCATCAGAGCCGCCTTGTCATGGATACACGGTTTATGGTGTTTCTAAAATATCTCGAAAACACACCTATATAATTTTGACCCTACTAAACCCGACTTTTATATGGTAAAACTGGGGTTTAAGGAGGTATATATTATTCTTTGTATTTCTGCACAAAATATAGATTATGGGTAGTCGTCAGAACCGCCTTGCCGAGTCGGTTCTAACGAGTACTCACAACCTATGTTTTGTGCAGAAATATTAAAATCATCAGGATTTCTAATGCAAAATGTTCAGTTTTGTTGGTGCAAAATTCAATAGATTTGTATAGGTGTATTTTCGGAATAAAGTACCCACCACAATCTCTGTTTGAAACAAAGAAAAATAATGAATAGATAAGGAAAATATGGTAGACGCCTGAAAAACACACACGTTTTACAGTTCATAAAGTTTTGCGCCAAATGGCAAACAGTACAGACCCAATCCAGACGCTAAAAGAACTAAGCATCTGATCAGGGCCTACATTGTTTCTAAAAGCTTCAGACATTTTCAAAATAAATTTGGAAGACAACACAAACTCACGCTTCAATTTTGAAATGGTCTTGTGCAATTTACAAGGTGGAAGATTCCATTTGGCGCAAATTGGCAAAAAGAGCAGACCCAGATCAAACGCATCAGAACTAGGCTTCTGATCAGGACCTACACTGTTTGCAAAAAGTTCATTTATAAATGTTGATAACACAACCTCACACTCTTTGCAATGGAGTTGTTCTATTTACAAGATGGAAGATTCTTTTTGATGCCAAATGGTAAAAAAGACAGACATAGATCAGACGTAGCAGAAATAGTCATCTGATCAGGGCCAACATTAGATGCAAAGGGTTCAGTCATTTTCCAAATCAATTTCGAAGAAAACACAACCTGATTCTCCTAAATTTCGAAATGGACTAATGCTATATATAAGTTGGAAGATTCAATTAGGTAACAAAATGGGTTAATTAAACAAAATAAATGGAAATTACAAAAATAATTAATTGAAAAATGGGCCGCCTCTTTGAGTGAATGTACATGATTTTTTTTCGGAACATCTAGAATAATTGACGCTAATGGAGTGTTGTTTTAAACAGCTATCTTTATAGCCCCAAGTTGCACCTGGGTGTCATAAAACCTTTGGTCAATAAACACCCTGCATTTTGACAATCAACTTCAATCACTATGCAATACCTGTATTTTATCCTTTACCCCCAGGCAAATGTAAATAAATAATTGAATTGTCCTTTTTTCGAAAATAATCAGATATGTTATGTTCAAACTGACAATATTTCTGAAACAAGGAAAATTTGAAGAAATAAATAAACGGAAATTGAAAGAACGATAAGAAGGTGATTTGAGGGCTAGACGTCCGGCAAGAGGATCTATTCTCATCAGGCAACATCGTGCACAGCGATATGAGTTTGCTCAAGAACATCAGAAGTGGCGACTGCAGGACTGGCGTACAGTTCTGTTCACGGATGAAAGCAGATTTCACCTGAGTGCATGTGATCGACGTGTTCGAGTCTGGAGACGACCCGGAGAACGATACAAGGACTGCAACATTGTGGAAACAGACAGATATGGAGGGATCAGTGATGGTATTGGGTGGAATTTCTTATGAAGGCCGAACGGACTTGTACGTGATAAACGGAAGTACATTGACTGCATTACGATATGAAGATGAAATTCTAGATCCTATTGTGAGGCCTTTCGCTGAGGCAATCGGTGACAATTTCATTCTGATGCAGGATAGCGCCAGAGTGTGCATGGATTACCTTAATCGTGTGTTTATTGAAGTAATGAACTGACCGACACGTTCTCCTGACTTAAACCCAATAGAAAATGTGTCGGTCATTCTTTACAGACATGTCCATGACATTTGAAATAACCTGACGTAAAGATGGCGATTTCTCAAACATTTATGTTTGCCATTTACATGTTGCAGAGAAAGTTATTCTGAATTGTTGTTGCATCATTATTATCCAACAGCTTTATACATGAGGAAATATGTGTTTTCTCCTTTAATTGTTTTGGGTAGTGTATATATATATAGAGTTTATTACTCAGCCGATTCTAAATATGGGATTTATAAACCGAGGGAGGTTGAACATCCGAAAAAGAAACGAGTGCGCTTGCGCACGAGTTTCTTTATAAGATGTTCAACCTCACGAGGTTTATAAATCCCATATTTAAAATGGGCTGAATCAATAAACTATATATTACATGCATTTGATAGAGCTGATGGATCATTTTGCATCTAATTCTGTTTACAGTTCACTGTTAACATACAGTCTATGCAAAAACGTTTTTTGATATCTTCTCAGACGCCATTGAGATGACGTCATGATTAACGTCGACGTGTCTGAACTTTCCCGAGTTGGAATATAGCGATTTCTTGTGTCAAAAGTAGTTCCAGCCAGAAAGATTTATTTCCCCAGCTAAGAGGAAATATTTCTCCTAAGCTAAAAGGAAAATATCATGCTTTTGTCTGATAGAAATCATGGTATTTCTCTGTTATGCATGTAATATAAACATGTAATATGCTTAGTAATCAGGTCAACAAGCCCAAGCAATGAATATCCCTTTTAACCCCACTCTATATAGAGAAAACAGGGACTTTACGGAGGTATAATAATGATACTCTATCGATATTTGTTTCTTACTTTTGTTCAAAAACATAGATTTTGTATACTTATTAGAACAATCACTCCATCAAGGTGGCTCTTACTAGAACAAACATTCTGTATTTTGACTAGAAATAAGAATAATGTTGAACATGATTAAAACAAATTCTGTTACTTTTGATGTGCCGTTAGGCTGTAGCTATATGCACATTCGACAACAACAACAAGATCTCCGACAAGATCTACGGAGAATCACGACAAGAACCGAGATTTAGTCAGCTGACCATCTTCAGCATGAGGGACACGGAGAGCTGACCACGCTACTATCGTCACTTACCGTTCTGCAGCCTACCAGTGTTCTTCGAGGTTACTCAGCGCGGGGGGCTGGAGGATTGGTAAGTACCATTTCATATCAATGGCGCTGCGAGAAAAGAATTGACGCGGGTGAGTGGTGCACATTCAATTTACATAAGGTAAGAATTTATTTTTAGCCGCATATGCTCGTATTTCCTTCGACGGAACTGGCTTGTTCCGTCCAGGAAAATACGACCATGTCAATCCCATGCCATCTGTTTCTAAAATTGATTTAATCTTTCGAAATATGTTATAAAATGTTAAAATAATTATTTAAATGTCCATTTCAAACCTATTTTTTTAATATATTTTGGGAAATATTTCTTTATTTTCTACTTTCGTCCATGCACCGTTTCGGCTATCTTTCGCACACACACCCTTTCGGCTATTTTAGTTTCTCATATTTTGTTTACTGTTGAAAACGAAAGTAGTGTCAGAAATATTTTTTTTATACGTGAAAGGAAGTTTTTACAGAAAATTTCAAGGTAATTTAGTGATTTATGGCCCTTGCTTTCACGTTTTGAACATATAATTTTGTCGTTACCTATAACGATAATTTTCTACGTTCCGGATGGCTTTTTCAGACTGAAACCTGCATTTAGACATTTTTTTTTGTGTTTATTTGTCGTCGAATACTATCGCCGATGTTGTCGTCCAGTTCTATCGGCGATTTATTTTTCAGTCGTCGACAACGCTTTTTCTCAACAGAGCGCCAATTTTTAATCTTGGCTATAAAAGCGCCAATTTTGATCTTGGTTATAAAGTAGAAGTAAAACAAAGATCAGGAATCGATACAATTAACTTACTCCACCAATCAAAGACACCAAAGGGAAAGAAACACACACATTAAGCGACCAGACCATAATAGAAACCTAAACAAAGGAAGGCCATAAGGACAGTTACTTTCCCACAAAATGGCCATATGACCATCCAAAATAAAAAGACACAAGTGATACAAACAGTAAGTAACAAACAACACCATAAATAAACAGCCACAGAAGAACCGCCTTGGAACGCTCAGTGGAATGATTTCCACTAGGGGGTTTAAATCGATTTTACGTGGCCACAATCCTCGCTCTTACTTCCGTCGCGATTTAGACAAATAATTTGTTCAGTCCGCATGAAGGCCTCCTAACTCATCAGTGCAACATGTCCGTGAACACAAAAATCAATGACCACAGAGGTGAGACAACGGTAAGGACTCGACAGCAAGAAACCACTGAAATGCTGGAGCAAAAGAAAACCAACAGTTAGACTCCGATGGGCCCGACCAGAGACAGAGCATCAGGCACCAACCAACATTACCTTGAATTAGATCTCTCTAATTCTCAATAAGCCTTTACGTTGGAGCCGTCATAGAATCTGAGGCCTGACCCACCGGCATGCAATTAAAGAGGGAAGCAAAGTTGCCAACCGTGATTGGGTTAACTACCATGCACGCAGTCTGTCGTATAACATCCATGTTGTACCCAATCTTTTTATATCGAAGAATGATTTTACGAAATTGGGTGCTGAAGTCATTGCGGTTATATATTTTCCTGAATTTATATACTAAGTCACCATAAAAATCGGGTTAGATAGACCTTGTTGCAGAAGATATTTAAGTCCAATATTGAATTTTGAAATTAAATCAGAATGGCGTCAATAAATTTTTTAAAAGACTTTGCGAATTTTATGGTACCGATAACCCTGATTAAGGAGTTTAGCCGTTAATAATTTATTACGAGTGTTGAAGTCAGTTACATGATCACACACTCTAGCAAATCGAATTAATTGCGAAATATAAACGCCATAGGATGGCATACGAGGAACATCACCATCCAAAAAAGGAAAATTTACAATCTCAAAATCATAATCATCGCGTTTATTATAAATTTTGCACGAAACAAATCCATCAACAATAGATAGATGTAAATCCAAAAACTAGGCCTCGGTATCAGAAGAATTTGCTTTATTTGCCTGAAGTTCTGGGGGTAAATCTGACTGATCAAACCATCGAAATAGGTATTATCAATATTTAATAAAGCCTCTAAATATCTAGAAGTGGAGCTAATAGATTCAATAATTTCAGATTGGTTATCAATGGAAAGCGACAACATGAAGTCGCTTTCATAACAATACAAGAACAGATCAGCCACAAGAGGTGCGCAATGCGTACCCATTGGAATACCCACAATTTGTCTAAATAACTTAGTACCGAATCTAATATAAATATTCTCAAGTAGAAAGGTGAGGGCATCACACACTTTCTGACATGATCAAAGTGTATAATTCTTATGCTCTTTAGAAGTGAAAAATGCATTTCTGACATTACATGCAAGATAGAGAGAATCTTCTCTGTGAAAAGCCCATTCAATTAAATCATTAAGCTTTTCTTTTATACGATTATGAGGAAGTGTAGTGTAAAGAGTGGAAAAATCGTAAGTAGACAGACTTGAAGCACGAAAATGTCTGGATTTCAATTTATTTAAAGTAGAAGTAAAACAAAGATCAGGAATCGATATAATTAACTTACTCCACCCATCAAAGACACCAAAGAGAAAGAAACACAAACATTAAGCGACCAGACCATAATGGAAACCTAAACAAAGGAAGTCCATAAGGACAGTTACTTTCCCACAAAATGGCCATATGGCCATCCAAAATAAAAAGACACAAGTGGTACACACGGTAAGTAACAAACAACACCATAAATAAACCGCCACAGAAGAACCGCCTTGGAACGGTCAGTGAAATGATTTCCACTGGGGGGCTTAAATCGATTTTACGTGACCACAATGCTCGCCCTTACTTCCGTCGCGATTTAGACAAATCATTTGTTCAGTCCGCATGAAGGCCTCCTATCTCATCAGTGCAACATCTCAGTGAACACAAAAAATCAAAGAACCACAGAGTTGAGACAACGGTGAGGACTCCACAGCAAGAAACCACTGAAATGCTGGAGCAAAAGAAAACCAACAGTAAGACTCCGATGGGCCCGACCAGAGACAGAGCATCAGGCACCAACCAACATTACCTTGAATTAGATCTCTCTAATTCTCAATAAGCCTTTACGTTGGAGTCGTCATAGAATCTGAGGCCTGACCCACCGACGTGCAATTAAGAGGGAAGCAAAGTTGCCAACCGTGATTGGGTTAACTACCATGCATGCAGTCTGTCGTATAACATCCATGTTATACCCAATCTTTTTATATCGAAGAATGATTTTACGAAATTGGGTGCTGAAGTCATTGCGGTTATATATTTTTCTGAATTTATATACTAAGTCACCATAAAATTCGGGTTCCGATAGACCTTGTTGCAGAAGAGATTTAAGTCCAATATTGAATTTTGAAATTAAATCAGAATGGCGTCTATATTATTATTATAAAATTTTGAAAAGGCTTTGCGTAGTTTATGGTACCGATAACCCTGATTAAGGAGTTTAGCCGTTAATAATTTATTACGAGTGTTGACGTCAGTTACATGACTACACGCTCTCGCAAATCGAATTAATTGCGTAATATAAACGCCATAGGATGGCGCACGAGGAACATCGCCATCCAAAAAAGGAAAACTTACAATCTCAAAACCAAAGCCATCGCGCCCACCACAAATTTTGGACGAAACAAATCCATCCACAACAGACAAATGCAAATCCAAAAACGGGGCCTCGGTATCAGAAGAATTTGCTTTATTTAACTGAAGTCCTGGGGGGCAAATCCGACCGACCAAACCAACTAAACGGGTATCATCAACACCTAATAAACCACCCAAACATCTAGAAGTGGAGCTAAAAGCTATAATAACCCCAGACTGGCCACTAACGGAAAGCGACAACATGAAGTCTCCCCATAACAACACAAGAATAGATCAGCCACAAGAGGCGCGCAACTCGCACCCACCGAAACACCCACAATTTGTCCAAACAACCCAGTACCGAATCCAACACAAACACTGCCAAGCAGAAAGGCGAGGGCATCACACACCCTCCGACATGACCAAAGTGTACAATTCCCATGCTCTCCAAAAGCGAAAAAATGCATATCCGACACTACATGCAAGACAGAGAGAACCCTCCTTGCGAAAAGCCCACCTAACTAAACCACCAAGCTTTTCCCCCCACAAGACTACGAGGAAGCGCAGCGCAAAGAGCGGAAAAACCGCAAGCAGACAGACCTGAAGCACGAAAATGCCTGGACTTCAATTTATTTAAAACCTCATTCGAATTTTTTATATCTTGGTTTGTATTCAAGCGCCAATTTTTGATCTAAGTTTAAATTCAAGCGCCAATTTAGATCTTGGTTATTAATGTATGTTTTATATTTTTCTCTATATCTATTCTCTTACATGGCCTACCCATTTTCCTACCTTGCATTTTTCTTCAGCTTATTTTTGTCTTGAATATAGCTTTTTATTTTAAAATGGGGAGATATTATATGTGTATTGTTTGAGCTAGAACTGAGGGTTTGTGAAATATTTGCAGTTCTGTAACTTTGAAGGGATATATATATACAGCTGCATGACATGGCTAAACTTGGTGTATTTCTTGTTATATAGTTTGATTATCTTTATATACATGTAACTGGTAGCGTTGAGCTTAAGCTGTCTTTTCAGTATACCCCGTGATATGCGTTGGTCACGCAACACTGTCCTAAGTATTTATCAAAATGAGCGTCTTGGCAAAATTAATGGCTACGTGCTTTATCTTTATTTTGCTGTAGAATGATGTATCTTTTCCATGAATTGTAGAAAATGCATATTGGTTTCTTTTCTCAAACTAAGATTCAAGATCTTGCTTGGCTTTATTCGAACCTTTCTTGCTGAACTTAGTACAGTTAATATTGCATGGTAAACAAATTTGTGTGTGCCCTTGCATTTGTAGCTTTAATGCTGATCTTTCGAGGCATATCATTTTTCTATGGACCTGTTTCATGGCTCTGTTAGGACTTAGGGTACAGTAACTTAGTAGTCATTGTATGGCACAGCTATGCATTTTTGGCAGTATATTTGTTTGTTTATTTGGAAGCAGTGTTCTGTGTATGTGTATATGGAAGCTGGTAGAGCTTGTATGTTGACCAGCTGATATGTCCGCATGTGCAGAATATTGCAGGTATTGTTAAAATATGCACTGTACTGGTTAACTGCTCAGGTCTGAGCTTTCCCAGGAAAAGTGCTGTTAGGTTGACTGGCTGGCTCGACATTACCTTAATATTGCTTAGACCTTAAAATCTCAAATTATGTCTGTTTTATTGCTTTGTGTCTTTGGCAGGGGTACCTGTGAAACATTTGACTAGTCGTTGGACTGTCAGGTTTTCTGTAGGTGCTCCTCCCAACAGGACACAATGCGCTGGCTATCTTTTCATTCTGATACATTTCTGTATGTTACATGCTACCTTGTAGAATTCTGAATATATCTGTTTATACACCGTGCACTGTGATATGTTCATGGCATGTACTGAACTTCACTCTGTAGAGTTATACATTCTATCATTGTCTGTATGTCAAGGTTCAGTTTTTGAACCCCTCCACTGCATACTTGTTCTGTCAACATTTCTGAGGAGCTCCTTCTCAGAATTTGATATGAGAGCGGGAATGGAGTATGACACCTGGATTATTTGTTTAAACGATGCTCTACTACCCAGGCTTGTCCTCATTGGCTACTACATTCTGTCACCCCTTTTTGACTTCGTATAAAACAATGTTCAGTATTAAACAAAAACAGTTGCTCTCTATCTTGTTTGTACATAAACTGTCAGATCTGGAGAGCTCGGTGATTAGTATTAACTCTAAATTTGAACATGATCTGGGAATAAGATTTGGGTATGTTTTGTCGCAAGGGTCCTGTTTCCATTTAAAAAATATATTCATAATGTAACAATTTATTTCCAGCAGAATCTAAAGGCCGTAAGTATAATTAGTATATTTGTTATTAGTTCTAAATTATTCCAGGCTTTACTTTAAATGTGTATGCTAAAATTATCTTGTATGTCCACTTTTGTCATGTGCTTCCTGTAAACAAAGCATGTACTACAGTTCATATTTTATTGTAACAGTTTCTATCACATATTAATCTTTGCCTTGTCTTTTGAGTATTTGGTTTATCATGCTGGTGAGTGCATTGTACCAGAGTTATATTTTATCATGCATGCGCAGCGGTACATGTGATACATTTTTTGAGTATTTTTGTCAGGCTGGTGTATATGGTACACCAGTGATATTTTGTCATGCATGTGCTGAAAGGGTACATGTGTGATATTTATTTTATTACTTGCCATCTTAGTCTGACAGAACGCCTCGACGATTTGCTCGGCGAGTCAGACTGCGAGATGGCGAGTGCTTTGTCATGCTGGCGTAAATATTGCACCAGAGTGATATTTTGTCATGCATGTGCACGGATTTGTTAGTTTGATTTGAGGTTTAACGTCCCCGTCAACACTGTAAAGGTCATTTTGGAGACGCTGCTTCCAATTCTGTGGGGCTTTTACCCGACATTGAGATGAAATAACATCTCAAGCCCTGTCGCCCAATGAAACCAATAGGGTTGAATGTGCACGGAGTACATGTGTGATATTTATAATGCCTGTGTGATGTTTTGTCATGCATGTGCATAGAGTACATGTGTGATGTTTATATAATGCCAGTGTGATATTTTGTCATGCATGTACATAAGGTGCATGTGTGATATTTGTAATGCCAGTTTGATATTTAATCATGCATGTGCATGGGTAGTGCATGTGTGATTTTTGCCATATATGAAATAGTTGTTAATTGTGGAAGATTCTGTTCTGTTTGTTTTATATTAATATTTGAACATACTATACACTTGGCAGCAATATTTATTTTCTGGAACAAGCAAGCTAAAAATTCAGTATTTCCAAATTATACATATAGATAAAAATTCAGATGCTTGTTCTCTCTGTTTATGTAAAGCATACACATTAAGGTGATTCTTGGATATTGTTCTTTTAGTTTTTATTATATTTTTGTTATTTCTATTTAGCAGTGATATTTGGTCATTACACTGTTAAAATGCTTTATTTGTAATTGCTAGTCGTATATCTAAAATCAACCGAGACTCCAGTGCTTACATTGCTTTGTGTTATCCCTTCAGGGTGCAGTCCTTTGTAGTCCCTTGTTACTGACAACTTGTGTGCAGTGGATATGTATAGTTCTGTAAATTACTATCAGCTCAAAATTGGTTTCTCTATGCATTTATATAACAAAATTGTCTCCCACTGCTTATTCGATAAATCATTCACCATCCTTAAAAGTTATTCAGGCCATTTACAGGAATCCATTTCATAAATGTTTATTTTATCTTTAATCAAGCTATTCATGGTGGTCAGCTACTCTAAAACCTTTGATAAATTCAGTAACCATTTATATTAAAAGTAAAGCAACCTCTAGCTTATTAGAAATTTTATTAATAGATCTTGTTTGTTACACTTGCTAATTTCTAAATTCTATGTTCTCTATAATTGAGCCTCCTTTTTCATAAAAGGAGGCGTAGTAAAAACCATTTCGATTCCTTTAAAATGTTCACAATAATCTAATGTGCATATAGCTTTCTTTAGCCACCTCAAGGTTTTACATAAAAGGAGGCGAGTGATGTGCCGTTAGGCTGTAGCTATATGTACATTCGACAACAACAACAAGATCTCCGACAAGATCTACGGAGAATCACGACAAGAACCGAGATTTAGTCAGCTGACCATCTTCAGCACGAGGGACACGGAGAGCTGACCACGCTACTGTCGTCACTTACCGTTCTGCAGCCTACCAGTGTGCTTCGAGGTTACTCAGCGCCGGGGGCTGGAGGATTGGTAAGTACCATTTCATATCACTTTTCTTTCGTGACGTTTTTCCTATCCAAAACTGAGACTTTTTTCCATGACTGTTTTTCCTGTGATTTTTATCTACATTTCTTTTTCTGCGGTATCTATTTATTTATTGCTAATTTTGATACCTTTACAAAACACACTCGTAGGATGAAATGGCTTCTTTCATATAATCTGGTGCCTCGCTTATAAAATGTTTCATGCTGAACTAAGCTGGACATGGAATTTATAATACTCACAAACATTACCATGGCGAATAAAAGAGGCTATTTATTGTTATTTGTCCTGCTCATAAGGTTTAAAATGTCAACCATTTTTTGAAATTTATACGCAGGACAAGTTTTATCCTCCATTGAGTTGAGCACGAAATAAGTTTTGTAGCCTGGAGGCCAGAATTAGCGTTCTTCAGCGATTTTTTTCTTACAATAGGACAAAACATATACTGTCTGTGCTCGTTACAATCACTCCATGCAGGATGATCTAACGAGAACCCACAATCCACGTTTATGAGAAGAAATATAATAACAATATATACAGCTGTTAACCCGAAAATTGTAGCAATGTATATAACCGTTAACTCCGAAAATTGTATATACAGTGTTTTGTTATTTCCATAAACCCCACTTGTTACTTTTCATCCGGCAGCTGCATCAGAATCAAACAAAGTCATTTGTCTTCATCTTTCATAACGATAAAACATCTGTGTGACATAGCACATTTCCGGGCATATTTTCTGATGAATATCTGTGATATTATTCTTATGCATATTCAAAAGATAGGCTGACGGTGCTCGTTCGAACCGGTTCATTGAGGCAGTGCTAATGAGTACCCACAACCGACGTCTTTGAACAGAAATAAGAAAGATAATCACTCAATCAATCAACCAATCAAAATTTATTCGCTTAAGCATATACAGCTCATTATGATCAAACATATATAAATACAGATAAATAAGTGAAGAATAGCATGAAAGTGAATTACTGGATGGGTCAACATAAATAACAAATTGCCATACATATTACAATGTCACAGGCAGGTGACAAATGTGACACGAAAAACCTTTTAGCAGCTAGCACCTCTCAGCAAGTAAACGTCGCACCAGCGTCAATGCAAGATGTTGCATCGACGCCCATTCGACGCCGACTAGACGTCGTTGTTTGTTTTGTTTGTTTGATTTGGGGTTTAACGTCCCCATCAACACTGTATATATCATTTTGGAGACGTTGCGTCCAATTTTGTGGGACTTTTTAATACCCGACACTGAAGTGAAATGACATCTCAAGCCCTGCCGCCCAATGAAACCAATAGGGTTTATATGCATGGAAGGTCCAATTCACACCACTTTTCCTGGGCATGCTTAGTACTCACGTGCGGTTGATTTCAGCTCTGTGTGGAAGAATCATGCAGCCCATCTATTTTTTCAAGCCCCGATGAGCGGGGACCGGAATAGACGTCGGATTCACGACAGGTTTTCTACGATTCTTTATATGGCTGGTGTAGTTACTAAGATTTCGGAAAAGGTCTGCCGGCATATCAGCAGTCTGAATGATAATAATAATAATAATAATAATAATAATAATAATAATAATAATAATGCATTCCCCATTCAATCCCAGTTTTCTTTATAAAAAGTGGGGTCTAGTGGGGATCTGCATTTCATGGGCTTGTTAACTTGATGTTTATGTTTCGTTCCTTTTCCTCTTCTCACGTATGTAATGTGCATGACCCTAAGGAATATTTATTTTAGTATGTTATATTACTTCATGCGACGAACACTCACGTAAACATTTGGGTTTACAGGAATATCCACCACATTAAAAGGTTTACAGCCGCGGATATATCGCCGATGTCAGATTATTTTCTTTCATGAGCGTATCAAGATCATCACGAAAACATTCCTTTATAATTTTGACCCCTTGAACCTCAGTTTCATATTGAAAAACTGGGGTTTATAGGCATATATTTTAGTTTTATTATTTCTGCTTAAAAACTGGAGTTTACGGAGATATATATTATTTTTCTTATTTCTGCTCTAACGAGGACCACCAATCTATGTTCAGGTACACGTTAGAACCGCCTATCCGATGCGGTTCTAACGGGCGAGGCGGTTCCAACGAAGACCAACAATCTATGTTTAGAGCAGAAAAATGAAAAATACCGATTTTTTTTTTTTTCGGAGAATTTCTTGTCTCAAAATTTTCAGTATATTTAAATAGGCGTGTTTTTGTACAGTACAGTTGAAGATGGCAGTTTGTGTCACAAAAAACATATCCAAAATAAGGTATTCGTAGTTTCGAGTGAAAACTTTTCATTTTTATGCTTGAAACAACGGTTGTTGATGCACGTTATAAACGCCGTATACTTTTTTCTAAAAAGTTCCGTTGCATGGGGTATTAAGTAGCAAAATCTTATTAACGCGTTTTATTTCATAATTCGCTTTACGAGAAAAGCTGCATTCTTACATACTTTTCAGACGAAAAATAAAAATAATTAAGAAAAAAAAAAAATAAGGAATTATCATTCGCTCTTATAAATATATCTTCGTCATACTCCCTTATGCTAAACGTCTCTAGAACTAACATTTTCAGATAAAAGTGTTGATGTTTTTTTTTATTTCCTGCTTCATTTATAGATTATTACTGCCCATCAGAACCGCATTGGTGAGACGATTTTAACGAGTACTCGAAATCTATGTTTTAGAGCAAAATTAAGTAAAATAATGAATTCCCCGTAAACCCAATTTTCTCCAAAAAATGCTTATTAGAACCGCTCTGGTGAGACGGTTTTAAGGAGTACCCACAATCCAAGTTTTAGACCAAATATAAGTAAATACTGAATACCTCGTAAATCCAATTTTCTCTATTTACTGTGGGGATAAGAGAGGTCTTCTATTCACGGACGCATAAGTTGTAGGTGCTCGTTAAAACCGGATCAGCAAATCGGTTCAAAAAAACAAAAAACAAAAAGAAAAACACATTCAATGCTTTGGAGATAATGTGGGGTATACATGGCGTGTTTATTTAACGGACTTGTTAAGGTGATGATGAATAATTTAGAAATTAGGAATTAACATATAACACATTTTGACTAATGTATAACAGTTTCCGGAAAACAAACATAACACATGCGTTTAAACACATTACCTGATGTTGCATTGCTAAACGTAAGTGTAGTGTAGTCAGTGACAAATCTTGCCAATACTATTATATGACCCCAATGTCTTGTGAAATATGATCATCTGTAATTGCCAGAATATACAGGGATTCTCATTATTTGGCGGCCATTATTTTTGGACTCAGTGTGGCACAAATATTTTCTTAACATTTAAACAATCAAAAGACATTTCTCATCTAATACATTTTCTTAACCTACGAGGTGCAGTCAAAATGTTCCCGGACTGGTCATCTATCACACTTTTCTGACGTCCGACCATGTTGAAACTAGCCATGCAAATATTTTGATTTCATTGCTGAAACTTCATAACATTTTATTGACATTGCGCCAGTATTTCTTTTTAACAAATCATTTATCATTACTTATTAACACCGCTACGGAGCACTTCAAATTAGTTGACAAGTCCGAGTTTTACCCCCTGTTCTTAGCGCCATTTCTTTCATTATTTGGCGCTATTTCGTCGTGAAATTTCATATGACGTCACGACAACGCCATTTCAAAACAACTTAAAAAAAAACGCCATCGTGTAAGAATTAACGGATTTATGCGCAAATTATTTAGCAATGGACAAAATCTGCGACGCGGTAACGTCGAAGTCAATCGATCGAACGGAACAGCGCGCAGTCATTAAATTCAGCGAGGGCTGGAATGACACCAACCGACACTTGGAAATTTTTAAATCAGAATGATAGAGTAAAGAAGTGTTCGAGGACGAGTGTTTTTGATTGGCACAAACGTTTTCGGGATGGTCGTGATGACACTAAGGACGATAATAGAAGCGGTAGACCACAGAATTACGGCAGCACTGACAAAGTGAAGAGCGCCATTTCTTCTGATCGACGAAAATCGATTGACGATATATCAGATATTGTGGGATTAAACCATGGGACCGTACATAAAATTCTGACAACGGACTTGGGAATGAATAAAGTGTGTGCCAGATGGATTCCTCGCCTTTTGACGATCGAAAATAAGAAAGCCAGGATTGAAGCGTCTGAAAAGTTTCTTCAGCGCTGGAGAAAAGAAGGCGATCGCTTCCTAAACCGTATCATTACGACAGATGAAACGTGGATAAACTTTTATGACCCTGAAACAAAGAGAGAGTCCATGGGGTGGGAACGGCGGTCTTCCCCTCCCCCTAAGAAGGCTAGAACCTCCAAATCATCAAAGAAGATCATGTACATTTTATTCATGGACAGCCAGGGCATGCTCCTTCAGCACGCAGTACCCAGGAACGAAACCGTGAACAAAGGATATTATCAAAAGGCAAGCTACCTGTTACACATTCTTTTCATATCTTATATCTTAAGCCATAAAACTATGCTTGTAAGATATGTTCGAAGTCTATGTATTATCAATCAGTCATTTTTATTTTACCGTTCATTTGAAAGTAAACATTTCCTTTTCATTGCCATTTTAGGTCGTGCAGAGGCAACTCACACATGCCTTGAGAAAAAACGTCCGGACCTCGAGATTGAGAATCTGATATTCCATTAAGACAACGCCCCAGCACATCGAGCCGCAGATACTTTACTGACAATAGGCTTCCTGGGATATGAAAGACTGCAACATCCGCCCTATAGTCCAGACCTTGCCCCAATGGACTTTTGTGTATTTCCGAGGTTAAAGGCAGACTTACGAGGTCGTAGATTTGATTCGGAAGAGGAAATAAAATTTGCCGTCAGATCAGCGGTACGCACCTATGATACAGAGTGGTACAGGAACATTTATCAAAACTGGGTACATCGCCACGGAAAGTGTATTGAACACCAGGGAGAATACTTTGAAAAAAAAAATGACTGACATTTACAAGCGTCAATTGACGTCATAAGTGCTCCGTTCGGCGTGCGTACTGTTATTTGCAATGTAAACGGTGCTGTTTTGGTGAATGATTGTGATAAAACGTTAATACTGTGCTGTAGAAAAAAGATTTGTTTTTATACTGACCCTTTTCTTATTATTCTACTACCAATAATAATAAAGCTACAAAGGCAGTCCTGGAACTTTTCGACTGCACCTCGTATATATGACAAAGATGAAATATCCCACCCAGTAAGTTTGGATTGGTCCATTTTCAAGTATTGGGCTGCCAGGTTTGTTTTATTAGCGGCAAGGTTTGCAAAAATGTATGTACTTCCAGCAAAAAGTGCAGTCCCAGATGAGACGCCGCGTTTTGTGAACTGTTTGCGAATGTCCCACCAAAGGGCCTCTAGGCATATAGGATACACATAATATTTCTTTTTTATATAACAAAAAAATCTATAAAGATTATTAGGAGGAATGTATAGTCTGAAAATTTATCATGCATAATCCATGTCTTTCTCGATTAGTTCCGTTCTTCACTTTAGTTTAGATTGTTCTTTGCGTATTTAAAGTCAATTCTTTAGCAATGAAATATATACATGATATTCATTTCTTTTTCTCAAATATAACTTTAATTTTAAATGACGCGTTTGACAAAATCTATGTTGTGTGGACAAGATAATATCTTGTTCGCACAACTTAATATCTTGTGCGCACAAGATAATATGTTGTCCGCACAATATAAATTTTGTTGTCCACACAACTTAATATCTTGTTTGCACAACATATTAAAAAAAACATGTCCCTTCCCTGTAACAGGCCGTTTCCCCCCCCCCCCCCCCCCCCCCCAGTTAGTTTCTCCTCCGGGGAAGAAACTGACTAGTCACCATCCAGTTAGTTTCTCCCCCCCCACACACACTATTTTTAGAACCATTGTAAACGAGCTATTAATGCCTCACATTTCGTTCAAAATGAGAGAAAAGAAAACCATTATGAATAAGTTTGTAGCCTTTACAGCATGAGTGGCAAAATTTGCTAGATGCCCTTCAATACATGGAGATCTATTGTAATATACATCCCTATTCTAGTATCTGTGATTAATTTTCTTATCTTTCTAAAACATAAATTGATATTAACTTAAAAGATATAATAAGCAACAAGTCTTTGGTGCTCAATTCTAAATATATCTGAAATATGGGGACGGGGAAGAACTGGGCCGCTTCCCCACCCAAGACACTTAATTTTTCTAATGTATACAGCTATGTACATTTTAAATATTTTAATTAAAGCATTAATTCATAGCATGAAATGGCAATGTTGATTTGTTCAGAAAGAAACATCTATAGCAACCTTAGGGTAGGGAAGACTTGGGCCAGCCAAGTTCTTCCCCATCCCTCCATCCACCCCGGATATTTCCTTTTTGTAGTTCATCCTGCTGTATGTGTTTATTATTTGAATTCAAATATTAAATTCATAGGGTCAGGCATTGTAGATTTGTTCACGAAAGCAAAAATATAGCGGCCTTCAGGTGGGGAAGAACTGGGCCAGCCCAGTTCTCCCCCCCCCCCCCTCCACTCACACCCAGCTATTTCCTTTTTGTAGTTCATATCGCTGTATGTGTTTATTATTTGAATTCAAATATTAAATTCATAGCGTAAGCCATTGAAGATTTGTTCAGGAAAGCAAATATATAGCAGCCTTTGGGTGGTGAAGAACTGGGCCGGCCCAGTTCTTCCATATCCCCCTCCCCCCACCCCCAGCTATTTCGTTTTTGTAGTTCATACCGCTGTATGTATTTATTATTTGAATTCAAGTAGTCAATTCATAGCGTAAGCCATTGTTTATTTGTTCAGGAAAGCAAATATATAGCAGCCTTGGGGTGAAGAAGACACCACCGCTCTCCACCCGCCCCCAGCTATTTCCTTTTTGTAGTTCATAACGCTGTATGTGTTTATTATTTGAATTCATATATTAAATTCACAGCGTTAGACATTGCAGGTTTGTCCAGGAAGCAAATATATAGCAGCCTTTGGGTCGGGAAGAACTGGGCCGGACCAGTTTATTGTTTTATGTGTTTATTATTTAAATTCAGATATTAAATTCATAGGGTACGACAGTTTATATTTGTTCAGGAAAGCCAACGTATAGCAGCCTTGGCTGGGGGAAGAACTGGGCTGGCCAAGTTCTTCCCCAACCCCTCCACCCGCCCCCAGCTATTTCCTTTTTGTAGTTCATACCGGACGGCCCAATTCTTCCCGACTTACCCATCCCCAGCTATGTCCTTGTTGTAGTTCATACCGCTGTATGTGTTTATTATTTGAATTCAAAAATTAAATAATATTCATGGTGTAAGACATTGAAGATTTGTTCAAGAAAGCAAATATAAAGCATCCTTGGGGTGGGGAAGAACTGGGCCTGCCCAGTTCTTCCCCTACCCCCCTCCGTCCACACCCAGCTTCTTTCTTTTTTTGTAGTTCATACTGCAGTATGTGTTTATTATTTGAATTCAAATATTAAATTTAAGTATATTACACTCATCAGGGATGGGGAAGAACTGGGCAGACCCAGTTCTTCCCTACCCCAAGGCTAATATATATTTCCATTTTCTGAACAAATCTACAATGTCTTACGCTACGAATTTAATATTTGAGTTCAAATAATAAACACATGCAGCGGTATAAACTACAAAAAGGAAATGGATGGGGAGGGGTGGAGGTGGTGGGGAAGAACTGGGCCGGCTGTTTCGAATCAACACTGCTATTTCATGCTATGATTTAATACTTTAATTAAATAATAAAATGTACAGCTGTATCCACAAGAAAATTAAATATCTGGGTTGGGGAAGAACTTGACCGGCCCAGTTCTTCTCCAGCCTCACTCTCCCAATTCGTTTTAGATTTGAATGCCAAACATTTGTTGCTTATTACATTTAGTTTATTCTAATTTATTTTAGTTCGATTGCGTTGAAAGCTGCAAGCTTATTCATTACATTTGTTTACATCAATTCATGTCTTTAAATGCAAAGACAATTTATTAAAAGAATTATTAGTATACCTAAAAATCTGGGGTGGGGAAGAACTGGCCGGCCCAGTTCTTGCCCACCCCATTCTCCACATTATATTTATTTCACTGCCAAATATGTGTTGCGTCTGATTATTTTATAACAATTTATGTCTTAAAATGCAAAGGACATTTATCACAAAAATTATTAGTAAGCATAAATATCCGGGGTAGGGAAGAATTGGGTCGGCCCAGTTCTTCCCCAACTCCACACTCCAAATTCTATTAAGATTTGAGCGCCAAACATTTGTTTCTTATTACATTTGATTATTCAATAGTAATTCATGTCTTAAAAAAGCAAAGAAAATATATTTTAAGAAGTGTTTATAAGCAGAAATATTTGGGGTGAGGCAGAACTAGGCTGGCCAAGTTCTTCCCCACCCCTACTCTCCAAATTCTATTTACATTTGAGCACCAAACATTTGTGGCTCATTACATCTGGTTAGTTAATACCAATTTAGGTCTTGAAAAATGAAGAAAATTTATCACAAAAAATATTAGTAAACCGAAACATCTGGGCTGGGGAAGAACTGGGTCGGCCAGTTCTTTCCCACCCTCAAGCTCCAAATTTTATTATTTTATTTAGATTTGAGTGCCAAACATTTGTGGCTTATTACAACTGATCAGTTTATACCAATTTATGTCTTAAAAGCGAAAAAAAAATTATCACACGAATTATTAGTAAACAGAAACATTATGGGTGGGGAAGAACTGGGCCGGCCCAGTTCTTCCCCACCTCCACTCTCCAAATTATATTTACATTGGAGCGCCAAACATTTTTGGCTTATTTCATCTGATTAGTTTATACCAATTTATGTCTTAAAAAGCGAAGAAAACTTATCATAAGCATTATCAGTAAACATAAATATCTGGGGTGGCAGGCCCAGTTCTTCCCCATCCCCAAGCTCCGCATTAGTTTTAGATTTGAGCGCCAATCATTTCTGGCTCATTACATCTGGTTAGTTTATATCAATTTATGTCTTCAAAAGCGAAAAACATCTGCCACAAGAATTATTAGTAAACAGAAACATCTGTTTACCAATAATTAATATCTGTACCCAAAGCTCCAAATTCTATTTAGATTTGAGCGCCAATCATTTGTGGCTCATTACATCTTATTAGTTTTTACCAATTTATGTCTTCAAAAGTGAAGAAAATATGTCACAATAATTATTAGTAAACAAAAACATCTGGGTTGGGGAAGAACTGGGCCGGCCCAGTTCTTCCCCATCCCCAAACTCCAAACTCTATTTAGATTTGAGCACCAAACGTTTGTGGCTCATTGTATCTGATTAGTTTATACAAATTTATGTCAAATCTATCACAAGAATTATTAATAAACAGACACATCTGGGGTGGGGAAGAAATGGGGCGGCGGTGGGCCGGCCCAGTTCTTCTCACCCCGCCCTCCAAATTCTATTCAGATTAGAGCGCCAAATATTTGTGGCTTAATACATCTGATTTGTTTATACCAATTAATCTCTTAAAAGCGAAGAAAATTTATCACAAGAATTATTAGTAAACAGAACCCGGCCCAATTCTTCCCCACCCCCACTATCAACAATTCCTATTTAGATTTGAGTGCCAAACATTTGTCCCATAATTATATCTGTTTAGTTTAAACCATTTCACGTCTTTAAATGCGAAGACAATTCAGAAAATATCTATTCTTGAATTGAACTGTAAAATTTTATTGCATCGCCATGTACAGTGTAGCATAGAGCAAGTTTTGTCATTGAAGCTAAAGAGACTCAAAACTTATTCAGAATGTTTTTTTTTTTGTTTTTTTTTTTCATTTTTAACAAATTGTGAGGCAAAAATAACTCGTTGACTATGGGCAAACTTCTCCCGGGGAAGACCTGGGCAGTCCCGATTCTTCCCCCGGGGAAGAAATGGGGCGGGGAAGAAGCCGGCCGCGGGAAGAAATTGACCGTTACACCGGGTTCCGTACGATTGTAGTGAATATATGTTAAGCTGTTGAAGATAATCGTAAATAAAACTTGCACATGTATTTAAGTAAACTAAAGCGATTGCGCATGCGCGCTCAATGCATATATTCGATTGGCTCAGTCATAAAATGTTGTCAAACGGTTATTATACTGGCCAAAACGGTACAACGTTTCAATAGGTGTTTTTACCTTTTCAGAGCGCATGCGCAAAGTTACCGTTAGGATGAAACGATTAGCTTTGTCTTTTGATTGGTCAAAACGATATGAAACGCTCGAAACGTTTTCGAAACGCAATCGTTTTGCAACGATTTTAAAATGGACCCTAAACGCAAAAAGGGAAATTAAAACTTTATCGTCACTGTACAAGGGCATCTGTGTCACGTACTTATTGACGTGACGGCAACGTAGTCATCTCTGTTAGCCTATGATGACACTTTTGCGGCACATTGACGGTTCTATAGTGCAATCGTATTCTAGAGCATTATTTGCATCAAACGTCATTACATAGTTGGTTCCTAAGAAGTCGCGTCCTGTGAAACATCTCGATCTGGCGTACTGTGGATTGTTGTGTTTGAAAATTCCTTCCTTTGGCCCGTAGTTAGTGCCTGTTAGAAGTACTGCAGAAAAGCTCGTCTCATTTGCTTGCATACCAGGAATTTTGGACGCTCCCCTGCAACGAACGTACCGGACCAAATTAGACTGAATACTTCTTTGATTAAAGAGATTATTTTACATGTTGTAAATGAATAGTATTTCGTTTGTGTCCTTTATCTAAATTCAATTTACGAAGACATGGCAAAAACTAAGATTGCACGCGAAAGGCTTATGAATATGTTTTGGCACCTATCCGTGATGTCAGAATGAGCCCCTATCTTTGTTTCGCCACAATGGTTCAGTTTGATTACATGGCTGTGTTGTCTCACTTGCTTTGTTAAGTGCTCCACAATTTACGTACGTTTCGAACAATGTTTGAAACCAGGGTAAAATTTTGGGCTCTGTTAAATCGCTTCAAATATCCACCCCCCCCCCCCCCCCCGACACACACACACAAACATTTTTTTACTGCTGACAGTTCTATGGCAGTTGTTCCTGTGCTGCTTATAATATGTGACCCATTGCTATACAAACGGTTCATGTCGTTACGAAAACGCGCCTATTCAAATATAGTGAAAAGTTTACCACCAAACAATCACACCATTCAGATAAAAAAAAATCTGATATTTTTTCATATTATTATTTGAACTGAAATAAGAAAAAAAACTTATACCTCAATAATACTATATAAAAATGAGATTTAAGGGTTCAAAATTATATAGGCTTGTTTACGTGATGTTATGTCCTGTTGTATGCATCGGCATTATATTTAGTTCCTGTAAAGCATTGCAACCACATCATCAGAGAAGACAGAGCTAGTCTAGTTGTTTGCATTCCGCTGTGTATGTTTTTAAAGGTCTTCCTCTTTGTAATATAGGTAGCCCGTGTTCTGTAATTGCGACATCTCATCTTCGTTTGTATTTTCCATCATGGAAACGATTCCATGGAAGGAATACTCCCATAAATTCAAAGAAATAAGTAAATTGCCTTATTTTGCCACCAAACGTAGATTGCTGGCATCCGTTAGAACCGAACATCCACTGTGTCTAAACCCAAACTAGAGAAGGTGCCTAGGGAAAATGCCCAGATATGTCTGTAAGATTATATCACACATTAGGCAGTTTTATGCCCACGCCTATTCGAAGAATAGCGGAAAGACATTAAGTGTTACCCCTGTCCGTCCGTCCGAATGGTGGAAGGGGAATTCAGTGTTACCCCTGTCCGTCCGTCCGTACTTCCGTCCGTACGTCCGTCCCATGTTTTGTCTGGGCCATAACTCCTAAACCGTACGGAATATGTTTATGAAATTTTACAGGTGTCTGCATGGCTATTAGACGACATGTCATGCCCGTCCGAACGTCCGTCCCAGTTCGTGTCCGGGCCATAGCTCCTAAACCGTATGGAATATATTTCTGAAACTTAACAGGTGCATGCATGGCATTGAGGCCATGGGTCGTGAACAAGGAAGACCACTCTTGCTTTTTTTGGTTTTTGAATTATCTGCCCTTGACTTAGTTCCTTATAGTAAACTGTGTCCGGGCGATAACTCCTAAACCGTATGGAATCTATTTATGCAACTTAACAGGTGCATGCATGTCATTGAGACGATGTGTCATGAACAAAGAAGACAACTCTTGCTTTTTTTAATTATCTGCCCTTGACTAAGTTCCTTATAGTAAATTGTGTCCGGGACATAACTCGTAAGCCGTATTTTAATATATTTATGAAACTTTATAGGTGCATGCATGGCATTGAGACGATGTGTCATGAATAAGGACGACAGCTCTTGTTTTTTTTTTTTTTTAATTATCTACCCTTTACTAAGCTCCTTATAGTAAACTGTGTCCGGGACATAACTCGTAAACCGTATGGAATATATTTATGAAACTCTATAGGTGCATGCATGGCATAGAGACGATGTGTCATAAGCAAGGAAGACAACTCTTGCATTTTTGGTTTTTGAATTATCTGTCTTGACTAAGTTCCTTGAAGTATACTGTGTCCGGGCCATAACTCCTAAACCGTATGGAATATATTTATGCAACCTTACGGATGAATGCATGGCATTGAGACGGTGTGTCATGAACAAGGAAGTCAATTATTCCCTTTTCTGTTTTTAATCATCTGCCCTTGACTTAGTTCCTTATATGCAGTATGTTGGCCAGACTATGCGTAATCTTATAACTAGATTTAGGGAACATTTACATAAAATAAAAAAAGGCTAAACCAATCGATACTTTTCTTTACAAGCAGTTTAGTCTATCAGGTCATTCGTGATCTCCCGTTAAACTGTTGGTACAGCCAGTGGAAAATATCATATATGTTATTCGACTATTAGATACAAAAACATTCTTAGACACGAAATTGAACTAAAATGGATAAAAGCATTGCAGACCCCATTTCCACTTGGGTTTAATGATAATATTGATCACGAAGGAAATATTTTTAAAATGCCAGATCTACCATTTTTAATTTCAATAAACTTATTTCTGATCTTAATATTGACTAACACTACTGATACATGTGAGTGTAAAAATTCAGTTTATTGCTGAAGCAATGAGGAAATCGTCGCGATTTCACATTCCTATTGTTAGAAGCATCCGTGGTGTAGTGGTTATGCTATTTGCCTTGCAAACCAGGAGTTTCAGGATCGATCCTGGGTTTCGCCAGACTTTCGGACGAGTCTTTAAAACGAGGTCACGTCTCCGTATAACCTTAGCTGTTGGCGAGACGCAACTCACAAACACTCACACACACATTCCTATTGTCACCACCGCCATTGGTGAAATGTGCCAATGGTATTGCTGGTAAACACTAACTCTCTACATACTTGTTTAAACTCGCACTACAGAATTGCTTACCAAATGTTTGCATTTGTTTTTTGTTGTCTTTTTTTTTTTTTTTTTTTTCTTTTTTTCCTTATTATTATTATTATTATTATCATGTTTTTTTTTTTTTATTATTACTTATTTATCCCTTTTTATATGTTTTTTTATTTATTTATTTATTTATTTTTTTTTTATTTTTTAGATAATCTATTTGTAAGATTTTTTTTTTTTTTTTTTTTCTTAACGTAAGTTCCTGTTCCTGACTCTCAGACTCCTGTTTTGCATTTCGTTTCGGCAAGAGGGAGTCAAGGAGACATGGACAGATGTTGTTATATCTTGACCGATGTCAATGACTGGTCTTATTCTGATGAATGGGGCCAGATTTACATCGGTCTTGAAGAATCCTTAGAGTTCTAGGTAATATAAGTACAGAAAAAAAAAAAATATGTCTTTTATTTATTTATTTATTTTTTTTTTTTATTTGAATCTTTGAATTATCTCTGTCTATTACTATGTGAACGCATGCTGTAATTGTAGTGTAGGACGATATTGCCCATACGGAATTGCGGTGGTGCCATTTCCCCGACTAAATTAAACATATTAGTCGCGAGGCGCTCAGTAGGCGCTGGGCCGACGTTGATTCGACGTCATGGCGTTGAATCAAAGTCGGGTCAATGTCGATTCAGCGTTGGGTGCTTGCCAGGAATGTTTGCTAAGAATGTGAATTATTGGGCCTGTCCGTGCAGTGCAGTTAGTACCTTTCGCCTAATTTAAGTATAGTAATTATGTTGGTTACAATCCACCATGTCTGCATTGTTTGCTGGCTCCCGGCTTGCACATTGTCAGTGTTGGGGGAACGGGTAGCAATACCCACCCCCACCCCCTGACCTTTCAAGTCTTCGGACCGGGAGTCGGCAGATTGTGCAAACAGGGTGAAAAAGTCCGTACTGTAGCCTCAGTAAACCATGAGTTACCTCGCTTTCGTCATAAATAGAAATCATGCATGCTATTCCACCCCCCCCCACACACACACATATATATTCTTGCTAAGAAAGTGTTATTCTAAGTTTTACATGTAAATGCATATGCCACCATGTCTCAATGTATTATACTTGTTAATATCCTCATATGTCTGTATAGACCTGAGTGTTAATAAAGTTCTGTTCTGTTCTGTTCTGCTATCCTGCTGCTTGTCATATTATTACTAGCAATTATGAAATTATTCCTGATTCTAGAATGCGAAAAATAATTTGTAAAGGACCAAAATATCGATTTTATTCTAGAATTGATTTCAATTAATGTAGAGATGAAATCGCTGCTGCCTTGAATGAATTTGGTATTCGATGGTGTAAACGAGAGTATGTTGAGTATAAAGCTCTCAAAGAATGGAAACTTAGCATTCTGAAACTAGTAAACAAACGCATTTCTTTCTACTCTCAAAATACGAACTTATCACCTCCTAAATCTAAGACGTTTTCGTAACTTGAAACTAGGTATTCAAGAATTTTATAAAAATACGTTCTGAATAGTTAGATCCTTTGGAAGCAAAGAATACACCTAATAAACGAAAATAGCAGACTCGGTTTTATTGAGTCTGTTCATGACCAGTACTGAAATGTGCAACACCGGCCACGCCCTCTAGCACCGGCTTAAGCAGAACTCTATTTTCAAAATGATTCAAAATGATTCTAAATGAACCCAATGATCCCAAGGACCAGAAAATATAATCTGCACTATGATGGATGTACGATGAGACTTTGTACGGCCACCACACGGCACAGCGCCAGCTGCAGTGAAGATAAATACGTGCTGAATAGTTAGATCCTTTGGAAGCAAAGAATACACCAAATAAACGAAAATAGCAGACTCGATTTTATTGAGTCTGTTCATTACCAGTACTGAAACGTGCAACACCGGCCACGCCCTCTAGCACCGGCTTAAGCAGAACTAAATTTTTAAAATGATTCTAAATGAACCCAATGATCCAAAAGGATCAGGAAACTTTGTTTTGGCTCCAGCAGATAAGGCCGCTAACAATGTGTTTCTTGTTTGACGGCCCCATTATGCTAATAATCTTCAGCAAGAACTTGGTGGTACTAAGGCCTTTGAACTGCTGTAGCATTTGGCTGTAGAGAGGGCTTTAGTTGATGACCACATTTGTCGTTCAGTCACCAAGTTTGCTGTATGTGTTACAAATGGCGAAGACAAGCTTGGTTGACTAAACTTCATAAAAGACCATACAAAGCATGGTTTATTGCAAATTCAAGCTCTTGTACCTCCACTGAACTTTCCAAATTATTAACTGCATGTTTTACTGCCATCAAAAAACATGTGATTAAATATTGCGACAAAGTCTTTGAACGATCAGGAAGAAATTTGTTTATCTTATAAAAGAAAAATCTCAATGATTTAACTGAATAGACATTTCATAGGGAGGACTCCCTTTATCTGGCATGTAATGTAAGAACTGCCTTTTTCACTTCTGAAGAGCATAACAATTATACTTTATGGTCATGTCAGAAAGTGTGTGAATATCACATTTCTACTTGACAGTATTTACAGCAATCTGTACCCATCGGAATACCCACAGTATTTACACAAGATTCTGTACTAACAAAAATCAAAAATGAGTTCCTTTAAGAGCAATGAAAATATTCATAAGAAAGAAGATGGGTCATACTACATAGTTTCGGCCAACAAAGCCCCACCAGCGACCCCGCAATGATCCGGCAACGAAAGCCAGAGGAAGCATACCGCAACCCTGCGAATCACGAACAGGCAGTCGATTCAGTCTGATATAAATCAAAATGAGGTCCAAATAATTGAAAACATGTCTAGAATTTGAGTCTAAACCAATATTTTTTTTCTGACCTCTCAGAATATTCACGCTGATCTCAAAGGACCAAAAGTAAAATATAAACTGCACTATGGTTGATGTACGGGGAGACGTTTTACGGCCGCCACACGGCACAACACAAGCTGCAGTGAAGGCAAACAAAAATCAAAAATGAGATCCTTTAATAGCAATGAAAATACTCATAAGAAAGAAGATGGGTCATACTACGTAGTTTCGGCCAACAAAGCCCCACCAGCGACCCCGCAATGATCCGGCAACGAAAGCCAGAGGAAGCATACCGCAACCCTGCGAATCGCGAACAGGCAGTCGATTCAGTCTGATATAAATCAAAATGAGGTCCAAATAATTGAAAACCTGTCTAGAATTTGAGTCTAAACCAATAATTTATTTCTGACCTCTCAGAATATTCACGCTGATCTCAAAGGACCAAAAGTAAAATATAAACTGCACTATGGTTGATGTACGGGGAGACGTTTTACGGCCGCCACACGGCACAACACCAGCTGCAGTGAAGGCAAACAAAAATAAAAATGAGTTCCTTTAAGAGCAATGAAAATATTCATAAGAAAGAAGATGGGTCATACTACGTAGTTTCGGCCAACAAAGCCCCACCAGCGACCCCGCAATGATCCGGCAACGAAAGCCAGAGGAAGCATACCGCAACCCTGCGAATCGCGAACAGGCAGTCGATTCAGTCTGATATAAATCAAAATGAGGTCCAAATAATTGAAAACCTGTCTAGAATTTGAGTCTAAACCAATAATTTATTTCTGACCTCTCAGAATATTCACGCTGATCTCAAAGGACCAAAAGTAAAATATAAACTGCACTATGGTTGATGTACGGGGAGACGTTTTACGGCCGCCACACGGCACAACACCAGCTCCAGTGAAGGCAAACAAAAATCAAAATTGAGTTCCTTTAAGAGCAATGCAAATATTAACTTTGAAGTTATAACGTTTTAAGTTATTTAGACAAGTTGTTCCCCGCACAATGGCCAATTGACTATCAAAAACAAAATAATATAAGAGATACAAACAATCAAAGACAAGCCATAACAAAAATAAAGCGCAACATAAGGACAGCCTCAGAACGATCAGTGAAACGAATTTCACTGTGGGGTTTAAATCGATTTTACGTGGCCATAATCCTCGCCCTTGTTTCCGTCGCGATTTAGACAAATAATTTGGTCAGTCCGCATGAAGGCCTCCTTACTCATCAGTGCAACATCTGCGTGAACACCAGCATCAAACAACCACAGAGATGAAACAACGGTGAGGACTCGACAGCCAGAAATCACTAAAATGCTGGAGAAAAAGAAGACCAACAGTTAGACTCCGATCTTCCAGACCAGAGACAGAGCATCAGGCACCAACCAGCATTACATAAAGTTTGATACTCTCTAATTCTCAGTAAGACTTTACGCTGGAACCGTCATAGAATCTGAGACCTGACCCCCTGGCGTGCAATTAAAGAGGGAAGCAAAGTTGTCAACAGTGACTGGGTTAACTTCCATGCATGTAGTCTGTCGTATAACATTTATGTTGCATCCAATCTTTTTATATCGAAGAATGATTTTACGAAATTGGGTGCTGAAGTTATTGCAATTATATATTTTTCTGAACATATATACTAAGTCACCATGAAATTCGAGTTCCGATAGACCTTGTTGCAGAAAAGAATTAAGTGCAACTTTGAATTTTGAAATTAAATCGGAATGACGTCTATTAAATTTTGAAAAGGCTTTGCGTAGTTTATGATACCGATAATCCTAAAGTTTAGCAGTTAACAAATTATTACAAGTGTTGAAGTCAGATACATGACTAGACAATCTGGCAAATCGAATTAATTGCGAAATATAAACGCCTTAGGATGCCACACGAGGAACTATCCAAGAACGGAAAATTTACAATATCAAAATCCAACTCATCGCGTTTATCATAATTTTGAAAGAAACACATCCATCTACAATCGATAGGTGTAAATCCAAACACGTGGCCTCGGTATCAGAAGAATTTCCTTTATTTAACTCAAGTCCTGTGGGGATTTGACTGACGAAAACATCGGAATAGGTATTGTAGATATTTAATGAATCATCCAAATATCTAGAAGTCGAGCTATAGGCTTCAATGATTTCAGATTGGATTTTTAATGTAAAGGGACATCATGAAGTCTCTTTCATAACAAAACAAGAATAAATGAGCCACAAGGGGTGCGCAGTTTGTACCCATTAGAATACCCACAACTTGTCTAAATAACTTACATTTCAGTACGGGTCATGAACAGACTCAATAAAACCGAGTCTGCTATTTTCTTTTATTTGGTGTATTCCTTGCTTCCAAAGGGTCTAACTTCAGAACGTATTTAGTACCAAATCGTATGTAAATATTGTCAAGTAGAAAGGTGAGAGCATTACACACTTTCTGACATGACCATAAAGTATAATTGTTATGCTCTTCAGAAGTGAAAAAAAAGCATTTCTTACATTACATGCAAGATAGAGGGAGTCCTCCCCATGAAATGTCCATTCAATTAAATCATTAAGAGTTTTCTTTTATAAGATAATGAGGAAGCGTAGTGTAGTAAAGGATGGAAAATCATAAGTAGACAGACTTGAAGCACGAAAACGTCTGCTTAACCTACCCTCGTTTACACCATACTTATTGAAATCAATTTTAGAAGGAAATCGATATTTCGGTCCTTTAGAAATTTTGTTTCGTATCCTAGAATCAGGAATAATTTTTAAATTGCCAGTAATTATATGACCAGCAGCAGGATAGCTATACACTGAATTTTTACAAACACAGGTATCAGGAGTGTTAGTGTCAATATCAAGATCAGACACAAGTTTATTGGAATAAAAATAATATATATAACAGGTTTATATAAATGTTATACGACAGACTGCATGGATGGTATTTATCCCAATCACGGTTGACAACTTTGCTTCCCTCTTTAATTGCACTACGGTGGGGCAGGCCTCAGATTCTATGACGGTTCCAGCGTAAAGGCTTATGTTGGTTGGTACTCGATGCTCTGTCTCTAGTCGGGCCCATCGGAGTCTAACTGTTGGTTTTCTTTTGCTCAAGCATTTTAGTGGTTTCTTGCTGTCGAGTCCTCGCCGTTGTTTCTTCTCTGTGATTGTTTGATTTTTGTGTTCACGGAGATGTTGCACTGATGAGTTAGTAGGCCTTCATGCGGACTGAACAAATTATTTGTCTTAATCGCGACGAAGTAAGGGCGAGAATTGTGGCCACGTAAAGTCGATTTAGGCCCCACCAACCCAATGGAATTCGTTTCCGTTGACCGTTTCAATGCGGTTCTTCTGTCGCGGTTTATTTTCGTTATGGTTTGTCTTTGGGTGTTTGTGTCGCTTATATTATTTTATTTTGGATAGGCTATTGGCCATTTTGTGGGACCTTCCTTTTGGCTTTTCGCTATTGTTGTTTCCATTAGGCTCTGTTGTTTCATGTTTGTGTGTCTTTCCCTCTGGTGTATCTGATGGGAGCCTTGGGTTAATTGTATCAAATCCTGATCATTGCTTCCACTTCTATTATGTATTTATAGCAAATTATGCGTGTTTCAATATTTTGAAAATAAGCAGGAATGGATGAAATCACCGAACTGTCCCGGAAGATACTAGGAAAATCTATAAAATCGAAACCCTTTTTAATGAAGGATATTTTGACGTAATGACGTTTGTGATTATTTCCAGAATCGATGAAAGGACGAAGAGCGTGCTGAGTATAACCTTCAGTAAAAAGAGCAGCATCGTATAACTGATTAGAACTATTGTAGAATTTGTTCGCCTTTGTGTCCAGAATACGTAATATAGAAATGGGAAATGAACTTACATCACGAAAACATACCTGTATACTTCTGACCCCCTTAAACCCCACTTTTATATAGTAAAACTGGGGTTTATAGGTGTGTACATTATTTTTCTTATTTCTGCTTATAAACATAGATTGTGGATACGCGTTAGAACCCCCTGGATGAGGCGGTTCTAACGTTTACCCGCAATCTATATTTTGAGAAGAAATAAGAAAAATATCACATTTTTATCGGAAAATTTTCATTTATTCGGCTGTAAAATTGACAATGTATTAACATAGGCATGTTTTCGTAAAGAGAAAAGCAATCATTGAGTGGCGTCCATGATTCAATAATATTATGGACCCTCACTTCAGCCTGGTATTGTTTCTTTTAAAAAGCACGTAATTTACGTTTACAATTGCCGTTTTTTTCTGGTGCCGTGCGATCTTGTTTTACGCTTTCGACAGTCCAGAAGCGAGAAAATATCAAAATCGGGCATTTTAGATATATTACCCTCATGTTAAATGTTGTCATTAAAGCCCAATGGAAAGGGTGTCTGTAATAATTTAATCCATTGTAATCCACTCCCATGTCGTTTAATAATTTTAAACCTAGCTGTAGAATTAACATCACAGTGAATGTTTTCCACGTGCTGTATAGAAATATCATTTACAGAATGACCCGTGCGTTTCAAATGACGATACAAGACTGTGTCAGATGTTTTAGGCTTACTCATTCTAGTGTTCGTTAAATCTTGTTTTTAACATGCGATTAGATTGCCCGAAATACTGCACGTTACAATTAGCTGTATGTCAGGTTATCATATATATATATATATATAAAGTCCGTAGACATACACGTCTAATCGGACATGTAACTACAGAAAAGCGCAAATCGTTTATACATGAATAAACGGAAGACGCAGTACATAAATGCGAATAATACCTCCACTTCAAATCATTGCACTTAGAAATATTAGGATACATTCCACTTCTTTTGAAAAGACTGGTATATTTTCGTTAAATCGACGATTTGATAGGAGATAATCTAACTCTTAGATAATAATTAAATAAATTGGTACTGCCTGCTCCACTGAGATTTACGGAAGCGGTAGAAAACAAATTTATAGGTCGGACCAATACCGACGGCAACATAGCTTTAAAGATATTAACAGAATGGGGATTCCGTACAGAAGAAGCAGAATGTAACCTAAGGGGAGAGATTGTAAGTTTAAATTTATTTGTGATACTCATGTGGGTCTAAAGGGGCGATACCGTCAAAACTAAAGCGATATTCATACCGGACATTAAGTTAAACAGCACACAGAAGAACTGAAGGTAAATCCATCAAATAGAAGGCGGGTATAACAAAAGCCCACAAAACAGCCATACCTACAAAAAGCCCATAGACATCAAACAAGCAATTGTTATTCCGTTTATTATTTATCGATTCACGTAGTATATTTAGAGCCAGTACAGTAACATCTGCTGTTCCAGCATATTTTGAAAATAAACAATCACCAAACATTTGTTACAAATACAAAATACCTATTCGAAACATTATATTCAGCTACAATAAACAAGTATCGGATCTTGATATTGAAACTAATTCTCCTGAATCTTGAGATTGTAAAGATTCAAAATTTTGTAATTAGCCAGCTGGACATATTATAACAGGCAATTTGAAAAATTATGTCGCATTCACGTATCAGATCTATTATTTCAAAGGGACCCAAATATAGACTTCCTTCCTATATCGACTTCACAAAATGCCGGGAGAAAGCTGCAGCTGCTTTGGACGAATTTGGTACACGTTGGTGTAAGCGAGTACATGTTGAGTCTAACGCCTTAAATAATTGGAAAATCAATACTTTCAAAATTATGGACAAACGTATTTCATTTTACTCCGATCATCCTGATCCTCTTCCACGGGAAGCTTAATTATCTTTTCGACATTTGAAGCAGGGCATTCAAAAATTTCATGAGAAGTTTGTTTTGGCTCCCGCAAATAAAGCTGCTAACCAGCTGGACATATTATTACAGGCAATTTGAAAATTATGTCGGATTCACGTATCAGATCTATTATTTCAAAGGGACCCAAATATAGACTTCCTTCCTATATTGACTTCATAAAATGCCGGGAGGAAGTTGCAGCTGCTTTGGACGAATTTGGTACACGTTGGTGTAAGCGAGAACATGTTGAGTCTAACGCCTTAAATAATTGGAATATTAATACTTTCAAAATTATGGACAAACGTATTTCATTTTACTCTGATCATCAAGATCCTCTTCCACGGGAATCTAAATTATCTTTTCGACATTTGAAGCAGGGCATTCAAAAATTTCATGAGAAGTTTGTTTTGGCTCCCGCAAATAAAGCTGCTAACCAGCTGGACATATTATTACAGGCAATTTGAAAATTATGTCGGATTCACGTATCAGATCTATTATTTCAAAGGGACCCAAATATAGACTTCCTTCCTATATTGACTTTATAAAATGCCGGGAGGAAGTTGCAGCTGCTTTGGACGAATTTGGTACACGTTAGTGTAAGGGAGAACATGTTGAGTCTAACGCCTTAAATAATTGAAAAATTAATATTTTCAAAATTATGTACAAACGTATTTCATTTTACTCTGATCATCATGATCCTCTTCCACGGGAATCCAGATTATCTTTTCAACATTTGAAGCAGGGCATTAAAAAAAATCATGAGAAGTTCGTTTTGGCTCCCGCAAATAAAGCTGCTAACAATGTCATTGTTGTTTGACGGCTTCATTACATTAACACCTTAAAACAAGAACTTAGTAGTGCTAAATCATACGAACTGTCTTCTGTTGATGAAAATGCAGTCGTCAATAAGCAGCGTAATCATGTAACTTATAAGTTTGCAGTACGTGTCAAGGAGAACCAGGAAAAGCTTCCAACGTTATACTGGTTGCCTAATCTTCAAAAAAAGACCTTATAAATCCCGTTTCATTGCAAACTCTAGCTCATGTACAACTACGAGTTGGTCGAAATTTTTAATTTCTTCCCTTACCGCTGTCAAAAAAAAAAACAAAAAAACATTAAAAACCTGTCTAGAATATGAGTCTAAACCAATAATTTATTTCTGATTTCTCAGAACACTCACGCTGATCTCAAAGGACTAAAAGTAAAATATAAACTGCACTATGGTAGATGTACGGGGAGACTTTTACGGCCGCCACACGGCACAACACCAGCTGCAGTGAAGGCAAATAAAAATCAAAAATGAGTTCCTTTAAGAGCAATGAAAAAATTCATAAGAAAGAAGATGGGTCATACTACGTAGTTTCGGCTAATAAAGCCTCATTAGTGACCCTGTAATGATGCGGCAAAGAAAGTCAGAGGAAACATACTGCCATTTTGCGAATTTCGAATAGGCAGTCAATTCAAAGACTAATATAAATCAAAATGGGGTCCAAACAATTAAAAACCTGTCTAGAATACGAGTCTAAACCAATATTTTATTTCTGATTTCTCAGAACACTCACGCTGATCTCAAAGGACCAAAAGTAAAATATAAACTTCACTAATCGTTTTAGAGATAACTTGCTTACAAGCTTAAAGCGCCCAAAGTTTCCAAGGACCATAACGCAAGTAAAAAAAATAAGATTTTTTCAAAGTTAATCAGTTCATCTTCTCATCGTCCCAAATCAGTCTGTAAAGCTGTAATTGTTTATGACATATCTAGCTTACAAGCTTAAAATGCCCAAAGTTCCAAAGGGCGATAACTCAAGAAAAAGAATTCGATTTTTTCCAAACGTTAATCAGTTCATCTACTCATCATCCCGAATCAGTCCGTAAAGTTTCAATTAAATAGCTGTAATGTTTTTATATAGCTTGCTTACGAACTTAAAATGCCCAAAGTTTCAAAGAACCTTAACTCAAGTAAAAACAAAATCAGATTTTTTTATCAAGTAAATCATTTCATCTTCTTACCATTCAAAATCAGTATGTAAAGCTTTAGCGCTATAGCTCAAACAGTTTTTGAGACATCTTGCTTACAAGATTAGATATCTTTCTTACATGCTTTAAACGCCCAAAGTTTCAAAGGGCCATAACTCAAGTAAAAAAAAGACAGATTTTTTGCAAAATTATTCAGTTCATATTCTTATCGGTCCAAATCAGTCTGTAAAATTTCAGGGCAGTACTTATATTGTTTTTTTAGATATCTTGCTTACAACCTTAAAATGCCAAAAGTTTCAAAAGGCCATAACTCAAGAAAAAAAAATTCGGATTATTTTTTTTTCCAAAAGTTAATCGGTTTATCTACTCATCATCCAAAATCAGTCTGTAAAGTTTCTGGGCAATAGCTGAAATCGTTTTGAGATATCTTGCTTACAACTTAACATGCCCAAAGTTTCAAAGGGTCATAACTCAAGTAAAAAAAATATCAGACTTTCTTCAAAAGTTAATCACTTCATCTTCACACCATCTCCAATCAGTATGTAAAGCTTCAGCGCAAGAGCTCAAATGGTTTCTAAGATATCTTGCTTACAAGATCAGATATCTTGCTTACATGCTCAATTGGTTTTTTAGATATCTTGCATACAATATTAGATATATTGCTTACAAAGTTTAAACGCCCATTGTGTCAAAGGGCCATAACTCAAGTAAACAATTTCAGATTTTTTTTTTCAAAAGTAAATCAGCTCATCTCCTCATCGTCCCCAATCAGTCTGTAAAGTTTCAGGACAATAGCTGCTACGGCTTTTGAGATATCTTGCTTACATGTTTAAAATGCCAAAGTTCGTAAGGGCCATAACTTAAGAAAAAAAATCGGATTTTTTGCCAAAAGTTAATAAGTTCATAAAAACATCTTCCCGAATCAGTCTGTAAAGTTTCAGGGCAATAGATCAAATCAAGTTAAACGTTAATCGGTTTATCTACTCATCATCCAAAATCAGTCTGTAAAGTTTCTGGGCAATAGCTGAAATCGTTTTGAGATATCTTGCTTACAAGCTTAAAATGCCCAAAGTTTCAAAGGCCCATAACTCAAGTAAACAAATTCAGATTTTACTTCAAAACGTAATCAGTTCATCTTCTCCACATCCCCAATCAGTATGAAAAGATTCAGCGCAACAGCTCAATTGGCTTTTGAAATATCTTGCTTACAAGATTAGATATCTTGCTGACAAGCTTAAAACGCCCAAAGTTTCAAAGGGCCATAGCACAAGTCAAATTAAATCAGATTTCTTTTTTAGAAGTTAATCAGTTCATCTTCTCCTCGTCCCAAATCAGACTTTAACGTTTCAGGGCAATAGCTGTAATGGTTTCTGAGATATCTTGCTTACATTCTTAAAATGCCCAAAGTTCCAAAGGGCCATAACTGAAGAAAAAAAAGCGTGATTTTATTCCAAAAGTTAATCAGTTCATCTACTCATCATTCCGAATCTGTCTGTAAAGTTTCAGGGCAATAGCTCAAATCCTATTTTTTTTAGATATCTTGCTTAAAATCTTAAAAACCAAAAAGCTTCAAAGCGTCATAACTCAAGTAAAAAAATCATTTTTTTTCCAAAAGTTCATCAGTTTATCTTCTCACCATCCGCAACCAGTATGAAAAGATTCAGCGCAATAGCTCAAATGTTTTTTGAGATATCTTGCTTACAATATTAGATATCTTGCTTATAAGCTTAAATCGCCAGAAGTTTCAAAGGGCCATAACTTAACTAAGCAAATTAAGATTTTTTTTAAATTAATCAGTTCATCTTCTCCTCGTTCCAAATCAGTCTTTACTACGTAGTATGACCCATCTTCTTTCTTATGAATGTTTTCATTGCTCTTAAAGGAACTCATTTTTGATTTTTATTTGCCTTCACTGCAGCTGGTGTTGTGCCGTGTGGCGGCCGTAAAACGTCTCCCCGTACATCAACCATAGTGCAGTTTATATTTTACTTTTGGTCCTTTGAGATCAGCGTGAATATTCTGAGAAATCGGAAATATATTATTGGTTTAGACTCATATGCTAGACAGGTTTTTAATTATTTGGACCCCATTTTGATTTATATCAGTCTTTGAATTGACTGCCTATTCGAAATTCGCAAAATTGCAGTATGTTTCCTCTGGCTTTCTTTGTCGAATCATTAAAGGGTCACGGATGAGGCTTTATTAGCCGAAACTACGTAGTATGACCCATCTTCTTTCTTATGAATGTTTTCATTGCTCTTAAAGGAACTCATTTTTGATTTTTATTTGCCTTCACTGCAGCTGGTGTTGTGCCGTGTGGCGGCCGTTAAACGTCTCCCCGTACATCAACCATAGTGCAGTTTATATTGTACTTTTGGTCCTTTGAGATCGGCGTGAATATTCTGATAAATCGGAAATATATTACTGGTTTAGACTCATATTCTAGACAGGTTTCAGAATTATTTGGACCCCATTTTGATTTATATCAGTCTTTGAATCGACTGCCTATTCGAAATTCGCAAAATTGCAGTATGTTTCCTCTGGCTTTCTTTGCCGGATCATTACAGGGTCACTGATGAGGCTTTATTAGCCGAAACTACGTAGTATGACCCATCTTCTTTCTTATGAATGTTTTCATTGCTCTTAAAGGAACTCATTTTTGATTTTTATTTAAAGTTTCAGGGAAATAGCTGTAATGGTTTTGAGTTATCTTGCTTACATTCTTAAAATACACAAAGTTCCAAACGGTCATAACTCAAGAAAAACAATTTGGATTTTTTTACAAATGTTAATCAGTTCATCTACTCCTCATCCCGAATCAGTCTGTAATGATTCAGGGCAATAGCTCGAATCGTTTTTGAGATATTTTGCATACAAGTTTAAAACGCCCAACGTTTCAAAGGACCAGAACTCAAGTAAAATAATTAAGATATTTTTTCAATACTTAATCATTTCATCTTGTCTTCGACCCCAATCTGCCTGTTCATTTCAGAGCAATAGTTGTAATCGTTTCTGAGATATCTTGCTTACGAGCTTAAAATGCCTAAAGTTTCAAAGGGCTATAACTCAAGTAAATATTCAGATTTTTTTTCAAAAAGGTAATCAGTTCATCTGGCCATCATCCCCAATCAGTATGCAAAGGTTCAGCGCAATAGCTGCAATGGTTTTTGAGATATCTTGCTTACTAGATTAAATATCTTGCTTACAAGCTTAAAACGCCCAAAGTTTAAAAGGGCCATAACTCAAGTAAGAAAATTTAGATTTTGTTTTTCAAAAGTTAACCAGTTCATCTTCTGATCGCCCCAATCAGTTCGTAAAGTTTCAGGGCAATAGCTATAATGATTTTTGAGATATCTTGCTTTCAATCTTAAAACGCCCAAAGATGCAAAGTGCCAAAAAATCAAGAAAAGAAATTCGGATTTTTACCAAACGTTAATCATTTCATCTACTCATCATCCCAAATAAGTCTGTAAAGTTTCAGGACAATAGCTCAAATCGTTTTTGAGATATCTTGCTTATAAGCTTAAAACGCCCAAAGTTTCAAATGACCATAATTCAAGTAAAAACTTCTGATTTGTTTAGAGGTTAATCAGTACATCTTCTCATCATCCCAATCAGTATATAAAGTTTCAGCGCAATAGCGCTAATGCTTTTTGTGATATCTTGCCTGCAAGACTTCGTAGCATTTTTGCAAAGGGGCATAACTCCCAAAAGCGACATAATCCTGGTGAGAAAAAAGCACGGGTCAATTATTTTTTCATAAGAAATCCATATATGATATTTCAAAAACCTAGCATGCAAGGTTCAAAAGTTATGCTATGCAATAAAAAGCGATAAGGTCGGAAGGACGGAAGTAAGGACGGACGTACATTGCAAAAACAATATGCACCCCCCCCCCTCCAACTTCGAAGGGGACATAATTAGGTTGGTCTACATGTCTTATCAGCACACATGCAGATGATGAATGCTACGGTATGGTTACCTGAGACAACAGCCTCTGTTGTGACCAGGAATAGATACAGTTCCTTCGATTAGCGTGTTCATTTGAGCTCCAGTTATGATGTTTAGCTTCGGGCATCGAAACTGCAGACATGCCGCCTTTATAGTAGTATTTCCAGATGTAGGATTGTATTTTGGACCGGATACAAACAAACCATAGTTGCTTTTAGTCTTTGAGTCCAAACTCCTAAGCTGTATCTTGCCTTGAGTTTCCTTTGCCTGTGAACCAACTAGAATTACATATGATAGAAACACGAGAGCCAGGATGGCCAAAAATCGTTCACCTAATTTCAAGATGTCAAGTCACTTCAGGAAGCATGTGGGCCACTGATATCAATCTTGTTGAAAAGCATAGCTGTTTTGCTCAGTTTGGTAAAAGGTCACTGGGCACCAGTCATGATTTGAAGTTTGAATGTAACAGGGTTAAGAGTTTAGAAGTTGTCGTTTGAAGATTTTTTCTACTTTTAAGAAAGTCAGTCATTTGTTCCATGCATACCATTTTGGTATCCCTCTTGAGACGTTGTAATGAAAATGGACAAAAGCAATAGAAGCGAACCGTACCTACGCAAACAGTGTAGATCGGCCTGTAGATCCAGATCAGATGGAAGATGCCAGCCGAGTCGAACTATTGGTTTCCTTTTGCTCAAGCATTTCAGTTATTCCATGCACTCGAGGCCTTGTCGTTGTCATATCTGTATATGTTTGATTTTTTACGTTCTCGGAGATGTTGCACTGACGAGTAAGAAATCCTTCATGTGGACTGAACAAATTATTTGTCTAAACCACGACAGAACGAAGGGCGATTTAAGACGGCTCTCCCCACGCAAAATAAACTCTTTACATATCGTTCAAAGTCGGTTCTTCTGTTGCTGTTTATTTTTGTTATAAGTCGGCTTTGCATGTACAGTCCACAGACGAAAAGGTGGCATTGACGCAGCTGACTAGTTAAGCTATGTTTACCGTTAGACTCATAAGTTTTGCATTGTTCATAACAAAACCATATGGTGACGTCACTGTCTACTATTCCTCTAATAGCCATTTGACCATTTTGTTCGAAAGTAACTGTCCTTTTAGTCTTCCGCTTATGATTGAAATAAACTTGAAATGTCGGTAAATCCAAACCGAAAAAAGAACCATATGTTCAACTGAAATAATACATTGTGGACGGCTAGGAGGCAGCATGGATTTTCAGAATGGTTAAATAGATACCGCTACGCTACCCTAGGTGGCTTTAATTATCAAATAATATCGAAACGTCAGATTTAGCTGAATCTTGATGGGAAGCATAAGAGCAACATGGAAATTCAGAAGTGCTAAGGTCAATTATTAGGGAAATCCAAGATGCCCACTTTGGCTGTCATCTGAAAATTCTTTAACCGACATCACTTTCAAATAAAAATCAAAAATGAATACCGGAAGTCGAACTTGATGAGAGACATCCAGGCACCATCGGGATTCAGAGTTGCTTAAACCATTGCTTTCCTATGTTCAATTTATTCGCCATGGCGACCATCTTAAAAGGTTCTCTCATATTGCTTTGGTCCAATTTCAATTATATCAACAACACCTCAAGGAACGAACGTCGACTGGAGCTGAAACTTGATGGGATGCGTAATGAAAAATCGGAATTGTTGAAATTCATGGAGGACATCTTGGCATTCTTTAAACAACATCTACTCGATAGCGCAGTGGTTAGCGCGTTCGACTCATGATCGAGAGGTTGTGCGTTCGAATCCGCCACCGGTATCGAGGTGTGTCCTTGGGCAAGACACGTAATGGCACTGCCCCACTCCACCCAGGTTTAAATGGGTAGCAGTGGTGCAAAAGTCACTGCCTCTCTCTCTCGCGCACGTGAAAATACTCGGAATGAGTGTTCGAGAGCGATTCAATAAGCTTAAAGCTTTCATCGCAATCGAACTAAAATAAATTAGTATAAACTAACATCTACAACATTGAAAGTCAAATTAAGCTGAACTTGATTGGAAGCGTCGGGGCGACATGGGAATTCAGCAGTGCCCAAATTGTTGCATTGCGATATCCAAGACTGCCGTCATGACAGCTATTGAGAAATTGCTCAGCACATCTCGAACACTGAAAGTCAGCCTGAGCTAAAATGTGATGGAAGGCTTTTGGATGCCTCTCATCGACTCCTGATAATTGCCTTCACTTCTATTTCAGGGCAATCCGCAGATTTTCAATTGCAAAAATCATTCGGTTCCGATAACAAATATAGCTGCCATGCCATGCATCTACATATTATTTAGATATCACTGCCCCCCCCCCCCCCCAGATCAGAAGGGTAGATTCAGCTGAAATTTGATGAAAGGAAGCGGAGCAACATATGTTCTAATATCAAAGTTGACCGTCTTTTGTGAAAATCTTCTGCTGGCGGCAAGTCTGGTTGAGACAAAACTTCTTGGAAGCCAGCGGGGTGACACTGAGATAAAGAATTGCTTTAACATTTCGAGTTAATGTCCAAGACGGCCATCATTATAGTCCCCTTGAAAATCTCAAAATATAAGTTAAGGCAATGATCAGGAATAGAAACAAGTACCTCACACCTCCTATCCAAGATATCAAAGGGAAAGAAACACTGTAATAAACATGTCACAAGGGAAAGCCCAAAAAAATTCAGTTGCTTACTTCAGTTACAAAATGGCCAATTGCAATTCAAAATTCGGAAAGATTTTAGAAATATACAAAGACGAACTATAACAATAATAAAAAAAACAACAGAAGAACCGCCTTGCAACGGTCAGTAGGCCTTATCTGCTCCCGAAAAATGTTTGATTGAGCCGAACTTCTTGAGAGCCATTTAGGCGACGTGTAAATTCCCAAATGCTAACTTCGTTTCGTTCTGACACCCAACATGGCCGCCATGGTAGGCAACAAGTAGATTCAGTATTGATAAAATCATTCAGTTCGGATATGTAAGATGGCAGCCGAGCGGAAAGTCTGATTGAGTCGAAATTTCATAGGAGCCATTGGGTTGACATGCAGATAAAGAATTGCTAAATCCATTTCGTCCTACTATCCAAAATGGCCACCATTGCAGTCACCTTGAAAATCTTCAAACCACATCTGCTGCCCAAGGGAAGTCTGATTAAGCTGAAACTTCTTGCGAGTCATTATTGCAACATTCAGATAGGGAATTGTGGGAACTGCAAAAATCAATTCATTCAGATATTCAAGCTGGCCGCCTTGATGTCCATTTCGACTTCTTTAAACAACCTCTCCTCCAGAACTGACGGTCTATTAATGGGAGCATGGAGGCAACATGGGCGTTCAGAATTACTAAAACTGCTACACTCGATGTGCAAAATGGCCGACATGGCAGCCATTACTCAATTGACTGATGATCAAATAGAGCTGAAACTTAATGGGAGGCATTGAAACAACCAGGATATTTGCGATTTCTAAAATCATTTGGTCATCAAGTTACGATGGCCTTCATGGTGGCCATCTTAAAATATTTAAAACTACATCACCTGCAGAACTGAGTCGAATAAAGCTGCAGCTTAACCTGAAGCATCGGAGTGACATCGAAATTAGAATTACTATACATGTTGCATCGGATATCCAAGATGTCCTCCATGGCAGTCATTTCGAAATTACTCAGTTGACATTACCATCAGAACTGAAGATCAGATTGAGCTGAAACTTGATGGAAGGCATTTGGGCAACACGGAGATTTAGAATTGCTAACTCAATTCGGTTCCGATATCCATCTTGAATATCGGAACAGATATCCATGGTTGGCGTCGGAAATATTCAAACAACATCTCTTATACAAATGAAAGTCTAACTGAGCTGTAACTTGTAGGAACCGGGGCGACATGGAAATTCAGATAGATAAAATTGTTGCATCGGATATCCATGAAGGCCGCCATGGCAGCCAGTTTTGAAATTACTCGACATTATCATCAGAACTGAAAGTCGGATTAAGCTGAAACTGGATGAGAGGTATTAGGTTAAGATAGAGATTTTGTAGAATTGCTAAAATCATTCCGTTCTGATAACAAAAATATTGCCATGGCATCCTTATTGATAGTCCTTAAACGACATTGCCACCAAACCGAACATCGGAATGAGCTGAAAGCTGGGCAACATGTAGATGCAGAATTGCTTAACTTACTTAATTCCGATATAGCAGATAGCCGCCATTATGAAAATCTTCAGACAACATCTACCCCCGGACGGTAAGTTTGATTGAGCCGAAACTTATTTGTAGCCATTGGGGGAGATATGGAAATCCAGAATTGCTCAAATAATTCCATTTCGATATCCATGATGGTCATTAAAATCTCAAACAGCATCTGCTTCCGATTCGTTGGTCAAATTGGGCCAAAACGTAGCCGGGAAAGTGGGTGATGGGCATTTGGGCGGCATTAAAAATCAGACTTTTAAAGTAACTCTGTACCCATGTCCTGGTTGGCCAAAGACAGTGGCCAGCCTGAAAATCTTCAAACAGCTCCAAAACAGTAAAGCGACCTCCTGTCGGACTGTGCTGGAATTTGATGGGGCATTGATTGCCGAAAACTTTTCGTTCCGAAGTTCAATATTTTCGGCATTGGGGCCATATTGAAAATCTTCAAAGGGCATCTGCTTGCGAATGGTAAGCCAAATGGAGCTGAAACTTGATGGGAGCTATTGGATGTTCAGACTTGAATCCAGTGACCGTTCCAAGGCGGTTCTTCTGTGGCGATTTATTTATGTTGTTGTTTGTTACTTACTGCGTGTATCACTTGTGTCTTTTTAATTTGGATGGCCATATGGCCATTTTGTGGGAAAGTAACTGTCCTTATGGCCTACCTTTGTTTAGGTTTCCATTATGGTCTGGTCGCTTAATGTTTGTGTTTCTTTCCCTTTGGTGTCTTTGATGGGTGGAGTAAGTTAATTGTATCGATTCCTGATCTTTGTTTTACTTCTACTTTGTAACCAACTGTCTTTTCTGAGGTCCAGGATTACCGACACCGTGGCCATCTTAAAAAAATCTTCACGGATTCTATCAATTTCTGAACCGCCCGGTATCAGTGTCGCAAAAAACATAAGAAACAATTGGAAAGAAGAGATGTCAGTTATAGCTGCATTACAAACAACGTATTACAGAACGAAAAAAACACCAATAGTAAAAACATTATAGAAATCAATAAAGCTCTAATCGCAATGTACCATGAAAATGTTTCTATGGCATTACCTTGGCACTCGTGCATTCTACACCTGGCGACAGAAACATGACAACGGAAAGACGAGAAGAGAGTATTGCAAATACCACCTTATAGACAGAGCAAAATTTTAATAAAATTTAACATAGCTATCGCAAGCTACCGGAATAACAATAATAATAATTATAATAATAAATGCCGGTTCGAATAAGCTCTTCCGATTTCAGAATCAGGAGCCTTTTCTTTTCTGTATTCTGACTGTTTGATAAACGCAGCCGCTAGTTTTGGAAGCTCTTCCCGATCATCTAAATGTCGAAAGCGGTCACGTGATTAGATACAGCATCAACAAGATCAAATGTGGTACAAAGTAGTTTGTACAGACGCTGTTTCTACAAACAAAAAAAGCCATAATAGAATTTATTTCAAAAACTAAAGTCATGTTTTTAAATGACCGTCGACCGTCAGTCGTGCAGATTAGAAATATTACTTTTGCATTGTTCAAATCCGTTAAAATGGTTAAGTTTATCGATAAAATGTTTCCTTAGTCAACATTCTTTATTTTTCGGTAATAATGGGGACAAAAACAAGATTTTTAACGGATCTGAGCGGCTACAGGCTGCTCGATTTGCAAGCTTATCTTCTACTTTCGGTTTACCGTCTGTCACATTCCTGACAATTTCTGCTTCTGTGTGCACATACTTAACACAACGACCTCATGCGAATAGATAACTTGAGACTAAAATAGCATGCTATCAAAACGACTTATCGATATTCTCATGTCAAATTTGCAGGTATATAGAATGAGTACAGAAACGTATAGTTGGTATGCCTAATTGTATGCATAAAATATAGTATCAGAATCACTTGCATTTTTTATACACTTATCTAATATGATGTTCTTGAAATATATAACTCACCGTAAGTTTTACTTTAAGATAACAGGTAAATCTGTCAGATTGTGAGGTGCCATACTGCCAACTACTGGGATCCGGTGGCATGGATTCTGGTATTGTCGGAACAGGTGTTGAAACGAGCTGATCCGGAACAGAAATATATGAGAATACAAAGTGATAGTTACTCGTATCCCCATTAAGACATATTTGTTTCTCTGGAGATGTATACACGGGTCCGGTTTTGCCATATACCAAACCGAACACAAAACTATGGAAACGTATTTCTTCGCTGTTTGATTGAATAAATATGCGAAAGTGTGGTGGCAAAGCAGACCTTTGAATAGATTCTGAGAGTGCAAAAAGTCTCTCGCCTTTGTTTGTCACATAAATGATTGCCTCTGCTCTGCAATATGCTACCAAACATGCATATCCATTAGCATCTGTAACTGCTTGATTGTATCCTGTATACGTGTACGCCGTGTTATTATATTTTTTGCGTGACACAACGGTCACGGTAGCTCCTTTTAAGCCATTTGCTTTTGATGTTGAGTTGTAGACAACGACGCTAACATAACACTCATGGTATGGATTTGTACCAGTCTTAATAGAAGGGATATCCTTTATATCACTGCCGACTGTTATGTTGTCTCTTTTAATGAAGTTCCGTTGTGGAGTATCATGAATATCTAAAAACACAGAGAAAGGAATTGATAAATAATTCACATCTAATTTAGGTGATGAGGAAAGACATGTCTACCAGCATATAACTCAATGCTATTCTTAAAAAAGAAACAGAAAATAAACTCTTGATTAAGTTTTTAATTACCGTTAAACATTATCATCATCATCATCATCATCATCATAATTATAGTCGTCGAAGTCGCCGTTGTTATCATCATAAGCATCATCACCATTATCGATAATATAATCTGAAGGAGCAGTAGTAGTAGTAGTAAGAAGAAGAAGAAGTTGTAGAAGTATCATCAGTAGTATAATAATAGGTTATAGAATTCATATTGTGGAACATTTGGCACGAATTCATATGGTGACGGGCGCACGAGCTTGCTATTGCGTCTTCGCGATACGAAGAATGCTAAATTTAGACTATGGCGGATTGAAGATGTATTTGTTGAGATCGGGATAGTGTTTGAAACCATTCTAGTGGTCTTGGAACTATTTTGCTCAAGTGGCAAAGTGGTATTGTATAAGTTAAGGAATGAATAATTAGAATGGCCTCAAACATGCTTCTTGGAGGTTGGAATACATTGGCGAGGAAACCGCAACCTCGAAATGTCAGTTTCATTCCAAGAGATGGGGCGCGCCCACAGGCACGCCCACCACCACGTCCATCAACAAAACACGCGCGTGTATCAACGGATTCAACTACTTCTTTGGATTCCCCGGCATCTAAAGGTGGGAGATTGGATAACTTTCCTCATTCTCCTCGTCCTCCTGTCGACCATTCCTTGGATTAGTTTAAATCCTTGAGTGTAGATGAAAAACTTGACAAAAGTTCGTTTGTTTGTAAGATATGTCACAGTTCAGCGAAAGGTAAACGGTTGCAAAGGGTAAAATCCGTGAAGGTCGTGGACAAGATGACTTAAATAGCGAAATGTCGGAATTACTCGCTTACAAGTCAATCGATGCACAGTCCCGACAGCGCAGAAACGTTGTTTTGTGGGGGATACCGGGGGTAGTTACTAAGGTTTCTTTTGAAGTTAAGGGCTATGCGCGCCACAAACCACTAATAGTGGCTTTCCGTGATGATCAGAATTGCGAGCTCATTCTCTCGAATGCTTCCAGCCTACAGGGCAACGGGCCATGGCTTGTGATTAGTTGGGCCTAACCAAAAAACTGATTAAGGCTAGAAAGACTTTAAGGGTGGAAATGAAAGACTTCAAAAATAAATTTCCGGAAGCAAAAATTTCAATTCAATATCCAGCTACGCGTACAGTCGACGGTCGCGTGCGCTAGGATATTTTTCCCCGCTGGAGAGAAATCATAAAAAGTGACAGATTGAATTATGAACCCAAACTTCAAAATAACAGATCTAGTTCATTAGATGATGGGCACTCCCCTGAGCGGGGCGCTTTCAAACGCGTTTTTGTCAGAGCCAAACGTATCCACTGAACAGGTTCCGCCCGGCAAATTTTAGTAGCCCGGATATAATTATGTCCATGTCTTGTGGTAGTGGTATGTCATCTCCACCAGCAAGCTTGATCCGCGTGGAAGAATCTGTATCGATATCGAACGGCGAGTTTTCCAGGGGAAGAATTCGACTTCGGACGGGCAAAGTACTGAAAAGTCCTCCCGAACAGCAATTTGCTTACTTACAATAGAGACACGAGTGGTCGTCCAAATAGTGACGTGTCTAGATTTTCACATATTGCAGGCAGTTATCAACTCAGCAACAGTTCTAGTATTTTAGATAACAGTTCTGCTATTGTCACAGGTCTGCGGTGTAGGAAATTCAACAGTTCAACATTAAATATTTGTGGCTTGAGATGAAGAATTCTATACCCTGATTTTGTATACATAATAAAACAGTACCATATATTTTTCGTGTGTGAGACATAATTACACATTCTAGATATTAGTGATGTTCCCGACTATGATTTTATTTCTCAGACTCGAAAACACAACTTTATTATCAGAAATGGTGGTATTGGGGCCTTTATTCAAAAGTCTGTGTCCCATAAAATATCACAGATTGATTCAGACTAAGACTAACAGATCTAGTTCATTAGTGCGACTTGACAAAACGCTTTTCGTAACTGATGAAGATATAATACTGGCGTTAAGTATGGGGTTCAACTATGCCAGAACATGGTCCCGTAGTACTAAGCGTATAAAAGCAAAAATCTGATATCTTTTATTGGTATGAGTCTCTTTGATACATTTTGCCATGTTGCAAATTCTGAAAACAGGGCATAAGGACGCAAGGGTGATAATAGGACAATTCCCAGATTCTGATAATTTTATGTGGCTCTCACTTGTTCGTCGAATTAGCAGAACTTATAAGTTATAAAAATAAAAACTTTATTACAGTTACACGATAAAGGTCCTGAATAATATGGGAAAACGTTGAATGGCATTAACAATAAGGAAGAAAATCAGAGCGGGGTGCTTTCAAACGCGTTTTTGTCAGAGCCAAACGTAACCACTGAACAGGTTCCGCCCGACATATTTAGTAGCCCGGATATAATTATGTCCATGTCTTCTGGTAGTGGTATGTCATCTCCACCAGCAAGCTTGATCCGCGTGGAAGAATCTGTATCGATATCGAACGGCGAGTTTTCCAGGGGAAGAATACGTCTTCGGACGGGCAAAGTACTAAAAAGTCCTCCCGAACAGCAATTTGCTTACTTACAATAGAGACACGAGTGGTCGTCCAAATAGTGACGTGTCTAGATTTTCACATATTGCAGGCAGTTATCAACTCAGCAACAGTTCTAGTATTTTAGATAACAGTTCTGCTATTGTCACAGGTCTGCGGTGTAGTAAATTCAACTGTTCAGCATTAAATATTTGTGGTTTGAGATGAAGAATTCTATACCCTGATTTTGTATACATAATAAAACAATACCATATATTTTCCGTGTGTGAGACATAATTACACAATCTAGATATTAGTGATGTTCCCGACTATGATTTTATTTCTCAGACTCGAAAACACAACTTTATTAGCAGAAATGGTGGTATTGGGGCCTTTATTCACAAGTCTGTGTCCCATAAAATATCACAGATTGATTCAGACTAAGACTATATCATGTGGATGCGACTTGACAAAACGCTTTTCGCAACTGATGAAGATATAATACTGGCGTTTAGTATGGGGTTCGACTATGCCAGAACATGGTCCCGTAGTACTAAGCGTATAAAAGCAAAAATCTGATTTTTTTGTTGGTATGAGTCTGCTCGATACATTTTGCCATGTTGCAAATTCTGAAAACAGGGCATAAGGAGGTCTCGGTTCGTTTCGCCCGTGAGTCGTTTCGCCCATGAGCCGTTTCGCCCTTGGGTCGTTTCGCCCTGGGTCGTTTCGCCCATGGGTCGTTTCGCCCTGATTAGGTGGGTCGTTTCGCCCATATTTTTCAAGCCCCATTGATTGAGGATATGTTTGGTTTGGTATGTAAAGGGATTGATGGGAGTTCCGGAAAACATGGTTTTGCCCTCGTTTGGTGCAGCTGGTCGTCCTACTGACGGCTTGTACTTCAGGTCTGAGCAACTGCGCTACCAGCTTTTTTAGAAAGATATTCGAGCTCACATAAGGTTACCAAGTGTTTGCAACAAAATGGGATTTATGGCTGTGAAAATAACTGTTTATATACTGAGAGGCAAAAGTAAGTATACAGGTTGCTGAATGCCAATTTGCGTCCCAATCTCTCCCTATCTATATACATATGTGGTATCATAAATACCAACAACCACTTCCGCCTAATTTGCAGCATTTTCCGTTAAATTTGATTAAAGGATAATGAAATTGTGTCACTTGAAATGGACAGGGGGTCTGATCCAATATTTTGTCTTGAGTAGCTTCCCTTTAAACATGTGTTTCGAATAAGGGTTATTCAATAAATGATTTTTCATGCAACACATTCAAAGAATAGCATCTGATTGGCAAGAATATGTCGCATATTGAAATTAAACGCAAGGTTAAGTGCAACATCTTTTCTCCAAGAAAATGACATATTTGCCTTTTACGTTCTTTCTTTTATTAAATGCATTATGTTTCTATGGGATTTGTATTGAAGATAGAACTTTCCATTGTGCAATTTTAGAGGTTTTACTATGGAGTAAACATAAAGATGCCGAGCAAAACAATAAGTATGCGAAAGTTCCAAATGAATAGCTCTTACACAATCTGAAAAAAAGACTCATTTAATTCACTATGATTTTAATTGAAAGGGAGATAATCCGGAACAGGCAGAAATTCCAATTGAGTTTCAAGCTGTTTGTTTGGGTTTAATGGCAAAGTAATGATGTGGTCTTATCGATGAACATTCGTACAGGACTTTTGCGGTGTGCACAGATTTGAATGTTGCGTACAACATGAGATTTTATTGGAAATATTGATTTTCAATTAAGGACAATAACTCCATCATGGATGACTGTTACAGTAAAAGAATTGGCGTTTTACAAAATTGGACGTTTAGGAAAAGCGGGCATAGGCATATTTTATTATAGACAGCAATACAAGATCCGGTTTTCTGAATCAAAAAGTGTATACTTTTTATTGCCTCTGAGTATATTTCAAAATGTGACATATTTTTCTTTCTGCTCAAAACATAGATTGCACGACCCGCAGAAAAAGCAACCGACTGAAGTCGGTTGATTTCTAAGAGTGCCCTAAAATCACCGTGTCATTCTGTCATTCGGTCATTCTGTCATTCTGTCAGTCTGTCCGTCCGTAACCCGTTTGTGAAAATTGGTGATAGTGACTTAACCGCTTGGAATATTTAAACAATTTTTGGCATACTGAGAGATATCAATGAGATCTTACAAATGAACAAGTGAAATATTACATTCAATTTAGTATAGCCTCGCCGATGCGAAAAATGTGAAAATTTTCGAACTGCTTCTCCTCGGAAACCGTTGGGCCGATTGAAGTCAAATTTTATATGGAGCCTCTATGGGATGGGGGAAAACAAGATTTGCTCATTGGGTCCAGGTCACATGACCAAAATGGCTCCCAAGCCATATATGGTCTGTCTTTCCGTCCGTAAACCCGTTTGTGCAAAATGTTGATAATGACTTAACCGCTTGGAATATTTAAACAATTTTTGGCATACTGATAGATATCAATGTGATCTAACCAATGAACTTGCGAAATATTACATTCCATTTAGTATAGCCTCGCCGAGGCGAAATATGTGAAAATTTTCGAAATGCTTCTCCTCGGAAACCGTTGGGCCGATTGAAGTCAAATTTCATATGGAGCCTCTATGGGATGGGGGAAACCAACATTTGCTCATTAGGTCCAGGTCACATGACCAAAATGGCCGCCAAGCCATATGTGGTAAAAACCCTTCAAAAATAGTCTTCTCCAGAACCACTGGGCAGATTTCAACGAAACTTGATAAATAGCACATGGGACGTAGGCCCATCATAAATTGCTAAAATGGTGACCCTGGGTTGACCTTGACCTTCTTTGTGCCTAGGTCAAACTTTGACACATATGCTTTTGCATTGGAAAAGTGAGAATGCATTTTATCCTGCAAATGATTCAGAATACAATACTAAAGTAAAAGATATATTTTTGCTCCTTACGATAAGGCGCATTTATTGGGGTAACCGTTTTAGGTCCAGGTCTCATGACCAAAATGGCCGCCATACCCATATATGATAACACTCATAAAGCTAAAAGCATCCGGCGGGTCGTGCACTTCAGCTGAAGCAATGGTTTGGGATTAGAACCGTCTAATTGTCTGTTCTAGAATCAGAAATAAGAGAAATAAAGCATATGCGAAAACCCATTTTTCACTGTATAAAGTTGGGTTAAGAGGGGACGTTATTGCATAGACTTGCTAATATGATGTTTTATTTACTTACCAGTTATTCTTTATGCACAAATAGTGACGTGATATAACTGGTTACATTATTACGTTGTTTTGACGGGGACGTTAAAACTCTATTCCAACAAACAAAATATTTTAAACAGTGGTGTCTGAATAAAAGTTTACAAAATGTCACTTAAAGAGTAATGATCAAAATTACACATTAAGTGCCATGTGTAAAAAACTGGTTTAACTTTTGTACAGACTCTATTATAGCTGAACCTGGGCAGGAATAGAAATATAACGTTTTGTACTTTCTTTTCCCATAATTTTATGCATAACAAAACACATATTTTACATTATAAATATATAACAAAGCATAACATTGAAACCATAGCATCACATGAACAAGTCCGTGGAATGAACACCCCTAAATCCCACCTTATATGAACAAAACTGGGGTTTACTGGGGTATACATTATTTTTGTTATTTCTGCTACAAGACAAAGGTTGTGGGGACTCGTTAAAACCACCTCAACCTATGTTTGCAGTATAGATAAGAAAAAATACCACACAAAACCTTTAATTAACAATCACAATTATTCTCACCTCAGTTAATGTGTGATTATAAGTGTTTTAAGAATTATCGTGGTGGATTAGCGCCTTTGTCAAAGCAAATGACAAAGTAATTAATGTGTACTTGTTTTCACACATAACTAATTATACTGACTGTCACTCTCTCTCTCTCTCTCTCCATATATATATATATATATATCCGCAACCGGGACTCGAACCACGGATCTCCTGCATTCCGGGCAGACGTGCTAACCATTACACCACCGCGGCCTTCCGACCTTGTACGCCAATTTTAACATTTATAAACCTTTAACGTCATTAGCGCTATTTAGAGACCTTTCATTTACCGCCATAGGCGCACAAAAATCGGGCGTACAAGGTCGGAAGGCCGCGGTGGTGTAATGGTTAGCACGTCTGCCCGGAATGCAGGAGATCCGTGGTTCGAGTCCCGGTTGCGGTGCGACCGATTTTTGTGCGCTAATTCATTTGTCTATTTCATTGCCTGTATCGTGCTTTGCTTCGATTTTCATATAATTACTCCGATACAGTAGAACATTTGTAAATCTAATAAATAAATAAATAAATAAATAGAATAAAATCGCCGCCGTCCGTAGGTTAAAAAAGAACCGAAAATGATAGGGTCGCCTATGGCGGTAAATGAAAGGTCTCTAAATAGCGCTAATGACGTTAAAGGTTTATAAATGTTAAAATTGGCGTACAGGGTCGGAAGGCCGCGGTGGTGTAATGGTTAGCACGTCTGCCCGGAATGCACGAGATCCGTGGTTCGAGTCCCGGTTGCGGTGCGACCGATTTTTGTGCGCTAATTCATGTGTCTATTTCATTGCCTGTATCGTGCTTTACTTCGATTTTCATATATATATATATATAAGGTCGGAAGGCCGCGGTGGTGTAATGGTTAGCACGTCTGCCCGGCATGCAGGAGATCCGTGGTTCGAGTCCCGGTTGCGGTGCGACCGATTTTTGTGCGCTAATTCATTTGTCCATATATATCTATATATAAATATATCCGAACTCTGAAACGAGCCCGTCCATACATAACCCTTCCGTAGGTGTCGTTTGACGTGTCACCATGAACAGTTCAGATTCAGATCCGTTCTTTCTTTCTCTCTCCTATTTTCTCCTGTTACTGCTACTCGCTCACATCTGAGCAATACGAGCAGGATTTCCCGGTAGGTAACCAGTACTTTTTAAGCAATGTGTATGAAAGGCCTTGCTCAAGGGCACAACACTTTGGTCAGCGAGAGGCTCGAACCCGCAACCTCTCGATCACAAATCCGATGCGCTACCACGTTCGTCCGTCCATCTACGCAAGCATCACTTCATTCATTCATTTCCGTCTGTCCATCTACCAATACTTTCCATTCATTCCTTCATTAACTTATCTATCTCCGTATATTCAAAATGCCGTCCGTTCATCCGTACGTCCGTCCGTCTACGAACGCACTAATCCATTCACCCATTTATTTATTTATTCATCCATCTGTCCATTTACTCATCCATTCCGTTTGTCACTCCCTTAAAATATAATTGCGGCGAAATGACCCACGGGCGAAACGACTCACGGGCGAAACGACTCTCCAGGTAAGGGCGAAACGACCCACCCCCAAAATCAGGGCGAAACGACTCAGGGCGAAACAACCCAGCGAAACAACCCACGGGCGAAACGACCCGGACCCGATAAGGACGCAAGGGTGATATTAGGACAATTCCCAGATTCTGATAATTTTATGTGGCTCTCACTTGTTCGTCGAATTAGCAGAACTTATAAGTTATAAAAATAAAAAAAAAACTTATTACAGTTACATGATAAAGGTCCTAAATAATAAGGGAAAATGTTGAATGGCATTAACAATAAGGAAGAAAATGAAAGCACTGAGAGAGCTGATGGTGCGATTGTCTGTGACCTTTGGATTTTGTGCCTGGTCGGTAGTTTAAATCAGACTTATAAAGAATATATTCTTGCATAAACTCCCATGAGCATAGCTGTTTGAAGCTAATCCGGGTCAGAAGGCGTATTCATGTTGAAAAATAAAATTAACGTGCTGCTTGAATATGTGTTTTGAACGTTGGATATCAAAAATGGACTTTGCTTTGTTTACGTTATGTTAGAGCGATGTTACGTCGTCGCGTTGGACGTACCATTTTTAATGTTTTATGTTGACGTTATTGCGGAACAGACGTTATCGTTTTAGTCATGTCAGTTTTACGGTCTCATCTGAAGAGGTGTGATATGGAGTTGTGGGGCGTTTCCGTCACAATTTGTCTCAGGAAATGGAAGAATGACGACCATTCATGTTTATTTCAATGCAATAACATATGCCTGGCCCCTCGGAAGATTTTCAGACAGCTTCCTTGGGGATCCTGCAAATGTTATACATGGAAAAACTATGGATGATCGTGTTTGTTCTATATTAGGAGTTCACTTATGATGCCTAATCTGTCGAAACTAGCTAACCTGGCCTAGACAATTTGTACACTCGATTTTTTCGGCGTAGCTGTATAAGCTGGCTTTTGATCTACTTATTGACATTAGTCTCGATTGGATAAATTGTAATTTGCGATTGGTTGAAAATGTGTATACTAATGCAAAAAAGTAACTACGGCAATTTTTACTTCACATTAAAAATAAGTCAATTTAATCTCAAAACGGTATCATAAATTATACGACTTAATATTTTATGTTTCATCACGCATTATTCCTACAATATTACAGAGCTTGCTTCATTTGAAATAAATTAGGTAAGACTGATGTGAATGCAATGATCAAGTATTAAAGACCTGTTTATTGGAATAATGTCACTGAGCCATAAAGTGCACAAATACAGAGGGAGGTAATAACAATAAATAGGCAAGTAACAGCTTTAATACAAACAGCACTACTACAATATCAATAAAATATAAAGTCATTATTTCTTTGGTTTTGGTTTTACGGCCCTTTCAAGATTATTTCACTCATATCGAGCCGATCGTTAATCAGAGGTGGACGAAAACCGGAGTACCCGGAGAAAAACCACCTGACCTTCTGTTGCAGAACTTGGCGTCTCACATTCGACCCGAGCGAGGCTCGAACCACAGCGGTGAGATACCTAATGATCAAGAGTCAACGCTCTTAACCACTAGGCAACGGAGGTCCGTTAAATAAAGTCATAATAGACAACCTTGTAATATTTTACAGTGTTAGTAAACTAAGTGAACAAGGGGCGTTCAACAAGTTCAATGGGTTGGTTTTTCAACTTCACTTCTCTCAACTGTGTCGATAAAATACGGAATGATCATGTGCCTTGTATGATGTACGAAAAGGAATGTAAAATCGCATATTTTAATCCTATATAATAAGTAAACAGGAACTTTGCCTTCAGCTTTTGTAGAAATATTGGCAACATAAATAATATTGTTCATTCTTAAGTTGACGCGTCGTTAAACACGAAATCATCATCATCATGTTCATTCTTAACTAGGAAATAGGTTTGTTGAACGATGGAGTACAAAACCCACAACCCAAAACCCGATCCCGAACTCAATTCAACATAAGCATTTTTAGGAATGATAATATCCAAAAATGAGTTAATGAGTATAATTTGTATGATAGACAAATGTCTGTCTGGAGTGTATGTAATGTACACCTGCGAGTAATGATCAAATAGGACCGATGTCAGTATAAGTAGAAAGAAAACAATGTCTAGAGTTATATCCCAGATACAAATAACTGTCATTGGCAATATTCTAATTGCCGGTCTGAACCCAGGATCCTGCCGACTTAAGAATAATGTCTAAAATGCCAAAGTTGCAAATGCTGTAATTTTGTCAGAAAGTGTTTTGTTTTTTTTTTTCATTTTTAATATGCTTGTTATATCTTATCAAATGGAATGCTTGAAAACTGTTTGAGAAGTTAGGTAGATAACTTTCCTATATAGAAGACTCACTGAAGATTAACCTTTAACGGGTTAAGCCCTCAAACAGTATCGGGACAAACTAATTAGTGTCCTAAATGACCAGATATTGACTTGATAATGTTTAATAGAAGGCTGATATTTGGGTTAAGCCCTCAAACAGTATCGGGACAAACTAATTAGTGTCCTCAATGGCCAAATATTGACTTGATAATGTTTAATACCGTTTGCTGTAGTCTGCCAACTATGTCTCAGTAAGAATGACCCACGGGATTTGAACCAACCTATCAAAATGTCCACGAACACCAGGTACACCATGCTTCCTGTGCTCGGTGAACCCAATAAATTGACAAGCTGAACATACGAACAGACGGACGAACGAACGGAAAATTGGAACTCTTACAGACGGATGTATGAGCAACGGACAGATACATGGACAAATCAGAGTAAATAAGATAATGCTGAGTTCTTACTATTGGGAAAATGACAACTATTATGAAAGCTTTAACCATGATTTATTTCAACGCCCATAAACCTGATCTATTTCAATATAATATTGAGAACGTGGTTTATAAAGTAGCACATCAGTACGCGATTTGTCACCGTAAAATATACATATTATTTAAACTTTACCTACAAGAGGGTAGTCACCCTACTAGAGCACAAAATTTTGTCACTTGTTCATCAATATTGCAACAAGATCGTCAGAAAATTATTCTAATATTTTAATTACATCCAAATAATTGGAATACTAATTAATATTTCCCTCATTATATGAAAGAATACAATTTTTTACACCTCATTCCATTTATACTGAAATTACTTCTGTACGGGAGGTAACCATTTGCCGAATACTTCAAGCTTTAGCTTTTACAAAACAGTCAGTCTCGAAATTTATCAACGGCGAGGCAAGTTGTTTTTAGATCACTAAAACCGAAAGCTCCTTGGGAGCTTTCAGGATAGGCAGTGGTCCGCGTGGTCGAGAGTATGTAGATGTATAATTTGTATTGGTCTGTACAAATATCAGAATCAGAATTGTTACTGGTGAGACCTCAAATAACATTAATCTATCTATCTATCTATCTATCTATCTATCTATATCTATCTATCTATCTATCTATCTATCTATCTATCTATCTATCTATCTTCTTCTACTGAGTCGGTCATATTTGGACATTACCTCAGTTGATTTGGTGGCTAAATTTTGAATTTAGCTGGAAAAAATAGAAGAGTCGCTTGCGGAACACGGGATGGGACATAAATTTTCTTTTTTAATATGTTGTGCGCACAAGATAATGTCTTGTGCGGACAAAACAATATCTTGTTCGGACAACATATTATCTTGTGCGCACAAGATATATCCTTGTGCGGACAACATAATAACCCGTTCGCAGAAAAATGTTATCTTGTGCGCACAAGATATTAAGTTTTCTGCACAAGATAATATCTTGTCTGCACAACATAGATCTTGTGCGGACAAGATAATATCTTATGCGCATAAGATATTATCTTGTGCGGACAAGATATTATCTTGTTTGCACAGCTTAATATCTTGTGCGCAAAATATATTATCTTGTACGCACAAGAAAATACCTTGTGTGAACAACATAATATCTTATCTGCACAAGATAATATTTTGTTCGCACAACTTCTCAAGATTTATGTTGTGCAGACAAGATTAAACATTGCGCGAACAAGATAATATCTTGTGCGCACAAGATATCCAGTTGTGCAAACAAGATATTATCTTGTGCGCAGAAGATAATATGTTGTCCACACAAGATGAATTATGTTGTCCGCTCAAGATATTATCTTGTGTGCACAACAAATTATCTTGTGCGCACAACTAAATATCTTGTTCGCACAGCATATTAAAAAAATCATGTCCCTTCCCGGGTTCAATAGTCGCTGGATGTGTCCTTAAAACTATTTACAATCTGCATAACAGAGGTATCCTAAAACGCATACATCTGAGTCTCAATCTTACACAGTACGGGCTGTGAACTCTTCTGTGGACTTGGCATTCACCGCAGAGGAGGGAGGGCTGTCCCATCGAGGAATAGTTCTAGGAAAGAAGGAGTCCTTCAGGGCATTGCTATAGGACTGGTACCTACCATATTGTGAATAGTTTACTGTTGGTGCCCTTGTTTGGGTTGACTCTGTTACAGGGGTCAAGTACCTATCTTTATTAATAGACGCTGTTTCAGAGTGTATCTTATAGAAGAAGGCAAGAGCATATTAGACGAGAGCATCCAGCTTCTACTATAGGTATGCTATTCACCTTGTGGGTGCCAGTCTAATCTGATTGGTTGAACAAATTCAGTGTTTTACTGAGGCTTCAGGGTTCATTGAGAAATAATGTTTAGACTTAACTGTCAGTAATGTTCTCCTGCTGTTTGTTTTATTGCTTTTGCTCAGAAACACTGATCCTTATCAAAATAATTGCATTGTTGAGTCCATTTCAGCCTCAGCTTTTAATAAATGTGCACCTTAAATGTTCCTAATTTTCTGAAGAAATTTAAAGAGATATTTACTTTTGAAAAAAAAAAAAATATTTCAATTTACAAAGTGGAAGAAAAATTGGATATAGTGCAATTAATAAGGCATCAAACAAAACTTTCCTTTGAGGAAAAAGCTCCAGATAAGCCATGTAGGGGTCACAAAATTTATTTCTAAAATCCTCTGATTGTTTTTTCGTTTTCACCTATGATCTTTTTATTAAGTTCTTCACTTTTCTGTTTATTAAGAAAATTTAATTTTTTCTTTGTCTTTGAAACCATCTTGCTTCTAGAAATAACTTTAAACAATGGCATTTCTTTAACGACTCTGCAATATACAAAAAAGTGTTTTATGCAGATGAAAGCAGTACAGGTTCTGATAAGCATGAAAAGTGTACATAACCTCTATAATTAGTAACCAGTACCTATAGAAATCCAGGGTAACCACTGAAGACCTGCATAGACTGCACACATATGCAGACTAGTAAGATATTTTGCGGACGGTAAATATGTTAGGCACCTTTTGACATGATGCAGCTCATAAATGCCATGGGAGATATTTAACAGGTTGTGTTTCTATATGATAACATCATTTTAATGAGTTGCAAATTCCTGCGTTGGGGATTGTTTACTTTAGTTATGATAGGTGATGGAAGAAGTCTGATAAATTCAACCAATCAGAGCCAAACGGCTTCCACAAGCTGAATTTGTACCTGAAAGCTCTTATATGATGAGCTACTTGAAGAAGGTTAAAGAGAACTGCTCACGATGGGCCTCCAGGGACGGCCACGTTAGCTCATTAAGCATGTTACCGAAGCTACTTCTATTTCGCCATCGCCTGCAGGTCCATCGACCAGCTGTCCTCTGCACCTACTGCACCTGCTAAATTTGAGTTTAACATAGGGATGCCAAATGGGTGATGCTTATTCAAGTTGAGGGCGAACCAATGTTTTACATGCAACATCCTTTGTCTACCTAGGCTCAAAGGCCAAATTACGTCTAAGGAAAGTAGAAGTAAAACAAAGATCAGGAATTGATACAATTAACTTACTCCACCCATAAAAGACACCAAAGGGAAAGAAATACAAACATTAAGCGACCAGACCATAATGGAAACCTAAACAAAGGAAGGCCATAAGGACAGTTACTTTCCCACAAAATGGCCTTATGGCCATCCAAAACCAAAAGACACAAGTGATACACACAGTAAGTAACAAACAACAACATTAATAAATCGCCACAGAAGAGCCGCCTTGGAACGGTCAGTGGAAGATTTCCACTGGGGGGCTTAAATCGATTTTACGTGGCCACAATCCTCGCCCTTACTTCCGTCGCGATTAAGACAAATAATTTGTTCAGTCCGCATGAAGGCTTCCTAACTCATCAGTGCAACATCTCCGTGAACACAAAAATCAAAGAACCACAGAGGTGAGACAACGGTGAGGACTCGACAGCAAGAAACCACTGAAATGCTGGAGCAAAAGAAAACCAACAGTTAGACTCCGATGAGCCCGACCAGAGACAGAGCATCAGGCACCAACCAACATTATCTCTCTAATTTTCAATAAGCCTTTACGTACGTTGGAGCCGTCATAGAATCTGAGGCCTGACCCACCGGCGTGCAATCAAAGAGGGAAACAAAGTTGCCAACCGTGATTGGGTTAACTACCAAGCATGCAGTCTGTCGTATAATATCCATGTTGTACCCAATCTTTTTATATCGAAGAATGATTTTACGAAATTGGGCGCTGAAGTCATTGCGGTTATATATTTTTCTGAATTTATATACTAAGTCACCATAAAATTCGGGTTCCGATAGACCTTGTTGCAGAAGAGATTTAAGTCAAATATTGAATTTTGAAATTAAATCAGAATGGCGTCTATAAAAGTTTGAAAAGGCTTTGCGTAGTTTATGGTACCGATAACCCTAATTAAGGAGTTTAGCCGTTGATAATTTATTACGAGTGTTGAAGTCAGTTACATGACTACACACTCTAGCAAATCGAATTAATTGCGAAATATAAACGCCATAGGATGGCGCACGAGGAACATCACCATCCAAAAAAGGAAAATTTACAATCTCAAAATCAAAGTCATCGCGTTTATCATAAATTTTGCACGAAACAAATCCATCTACAATAGATAGATGTAAATCCAAAAACGGGGCCTCGGTGTCAGAAGAATTTGCTTTATTTAACTGAAGTTCTAGGGGGTAAATCTGACTGATCAAACCATCAAAATAGGTATTATCAATATTTAATAAATCATCTAAATATCTAGAAGTAGAGCTAAAAGCTTCAATAATTTCAGATTGGTTATCAATGGAAAGCGACAAAATGAAGTCTCTTTCATAACAATACAAGAACAGATCAGCCACAAGAAGTGCGCAATTAGTACCCATCGGAATACCCACAATTTGTCTAAATAACTTAGTACCGAATCTAATATAAATATTGTCAAGTAGAAAGGTGAGGGCATCACACACTTTCTGACATGACCAAAGTGTATAATTCTTATGCTCTTTAGAAGTGAAAAAAGCATTTCTGACATTACATGCAAGATAGAGAGAATCTTCTCTGTGAAAAGCCCATTCATCATTAAGCTTTTCTTTTATAAGATTATGAGGAAGTGTAGTGTAAAGAGTGCAAAAATCGTAGGTAGACAGACTAGAAGCACGAAAATGTTTAGATTTCAATTTATTTAAAACCTCATTCTAATTTTTTATAGACCAAAACAAATTTCTTCCTGATCTTTCAAAGACTTTATCACAATATTTAATTACATGCGTTTTAATAGCAGTAAGACAGGAAGTTAATAATTTAGAAAGTTCAGTGGTAGTGCAAGAGCTAGAATTTGCAATAAACCGTGCTTTGTAAGGTTTTTCAGTCCTACTTGCTTTAGATGTGATCTCAGAGATATGTTGACTCCAATCAAGATCATCAGTGATGGTGATACCAAGATATTTAGCGGACTGAACACGCTCCAAAATTGGTGGTGAAGTGTATAGTCAAACTTAATTTGTTTATCCGCACGACACCCTCATTGAATGAAATTTGGCCACATTGGGCTTCATGGACGCAACTCTATGCTTTCATTTTAAAGTTCATTACCCGTTTCTGTTTTACGTCTTCTGGACACCGAGGCGAATAAATTCTACAATAGTTCTCATCAGTTATATGATGCGGCTCTCTTAACTAGAGGCTATACTCAGCATACTCTCCGCCCTTACATTGATTCTGAAATTAATCATAAACGTCATTGCTTCAAAATATCCTTCATTAATAAGGGTATGGATTTTATAGATTTGCCCAGTATCTTCCGTGAGAGATCGGTGCTTTCTTCCATTCCTGCTTATTTTCAAAATACTGAAACACCTATAATTTGCTTTAAATATAACAAACCTGTTAGATCTATCATTTTTAATTTCAATAAACTTGTTTCAGATCTTGATATTGATACTAATACTCCTGATTCACGTGATTGTAAAAACTCAAAGAGTTGCTATCCTGCTGCTGGTCATGTAATTACTGGCAATTTGAAAATTATTCCTGATTCTAGGATAAGGAATATACTTTCTAAAGGACCGAAATATCGGTTTCCTTCTAAAATTGATTTCAGTAAATGTAGAGATGAAATCGCTGCTTCCTTGAATGAATTCGGTAATCGATGGTGTAAGCGAGTGTATGTTGAGCATAAAGCCCTAAAGGACTGGAAACTTAGCATTTTAAAACTAGTGAATAAACACATTTCTTTCTATTCTCAAAATACTAACTTATTACCTCCTAAGCCCAAGACGTCTTTACGTCATCTTAAACTAGGTATTCAAGAATTTCATAAGAAGTTTGTTTTGGCCCCTGCAGACAAGGCCGCTAACAACGTCGTCGTTGTGTGACGGCTCCACTATGTTAACACGCTTAAGCAGGAGCTTGGTGGTACTAAGGCCTATGAACTTCAGCCTTTAGCTGAAGAGAGAGCTATAGGAGATAAACATGTTTGTCTTTCAGCCACCAAGTTTGCTGTGTGTGTTAACGAAGGCCAAGACAAGCTTCCTACGCTATACTGGTTACCAAAACTTCATAAAAAAAACCTTACAAAGCACGGTTTATTGCAAATTCTAGCTCTTGCACTACCAATGAACTTTCTAAATTATTAACTTCCAGTCTTACTGCTATTAAAACGCATGTAATTAAATAATATTTTTATTAGATTCGGTAATAAGTTATTTAGACAAATTGTGGGTATTCCGATGGGTACTAATTGCGCATCTCTTGTGGCTGATCTGTTCTTGTATTGTTATGAAAGAGACTTCATTTTGTCGCTTTCCATTGATAACCAATCTGAAATTATTGAAGCTTTTAGCTCTACTTCTAGATATTTAGATGATTTATTAAATATTGATAATACCTATTTTGATGGTTTGATCAGTCAGATTCACCCCCTAGAACTTCAGTTAAATAAAGCAAATTCTTCTGACACCGAGGCCCCGTTTTTGGATTTACATCTATCTATTGTAGATGGATTTGTTTCGTGCAAAATTTATGATAAACGCGATGACTTTGATTTTGAGATTGTAAATTTTCCTTTTTTGGATGGTGATGTTCCTCGTGCGCCATCCTATGGCGTTTATATTTCGCAATTAATTCGATTTGCTAGAGTGTGTAGTCATGTAACTGACTTCAACACTCGTAATAAATTATTAACGGCTAAACTCCTTAATCAGGGTTATCGGTACCATAAACTACGCAAAGCCTTTTCAAAATTTTGTAGACGCCATTCTGATTTAATTTAAAAATTCAATATTGGACTTAAATCTCTTCTGCAACAAGGTCTATCGGAACCCGAATTTTATGGTGACTTAGCATGTAAATTCAGAAAAATATATAACCGCAATGACTTCAGCACCCAATTTCGTAAAATCATTCTTCGATATAAAAAGATTGGGTACAACATGGATATTATACGACAGACTGCATGCATGGTAGTTAACCCAATCACGGTTGGCAACTTTGCTTTCCTCTTTAATTGCACGCCGGTGGGTCAGGCCTCAGATTCTATGACGGCTCCAACGTAAAGGCTTATTGAAAATTAGAGAGATAATGTCGGTTGGTGCCTGGTGCTCTGTCTCTGGTCGGGCTCATCGGAGTCTAACTGTTGGTTTTCTTTTGCTCCAGCATTTCAGTGGTTTCTTGCTGTCGAGTCCTCACCGTTGTCTCACCTCTGTGGTTCTTTGATTTTTGTGTTCACGGAGATGTTGCACTGATGAGTTAGGAGGCCTTCATGCGGACTGAACAAATTATTTGTCTAAATCGCGACGGAAGTAAGGGCGAGGATTGTGGCCACGTAAAATCGATTTAAGCCCCCCAGTGGAAATCTTCCACTGACCGTTCCAAGGCGGCTCTTCTGTGGCGATTTATTTATGTTGTTGTTTGTTACTTACTGTGTGTATCACTTGTGTCTTTTGGTTTTGGATGGCCATATGGCCATTTTGTGGGAAAGTAACTGTCCTTATGGCCTTCCTTTGTTTAGGTTTCCATTATGGTCTGGTCGCTTAACGTTTGTATTTCTTTCCCTTTGGTGTCTTTTATGGGTGGAGTAAGTTAATTGTATCAATTCCTGATCTTCGTGTACTTCTACTTTTCATCTGCTAAGAATCGGCCTCCCACTGTGCAATTTGATCCAGGTCATCTTGTAAAATAAGACAGTCATAAGGAGAATATATGTTCCTATACATAACACAATCATCAGCAAACAAACGGACCGATGACCTGATATTATCCAGGAGATCATTGATGAAAACCAAGAAGAGGACCGGTCCAAGGACCGAACCTTGGGGGGCTCCAGATAAAACAGGGACTGGATCAGACACTTGGCTATCAAGTACAACTTGTTGTGAGCGCTCTGAGAGCCATGAGCTAATTCACTTTTTGTGTGGATCCTCTTATCCCATAGTACTCCAGTTTATATAATAGCCTTCTGTGAGGTACCTTCTCAAAGACCTTAGCGAAGTCCATGATGATCAAGTCAGTCTGTTTGTGGCCACAGTTTATGGCCCCATCCAGATTGCTCACAATGTCGTTGTAAAAATTGACTAGTTGCATTTCACAAGACCTTTGACTCCGGAAACCATGTTGACAGTCAGCAAGAATGCTCTCAAAGGCTAGGTGCGTGTTGATATTGCTTATTAATATATGCTCCTGGATTTTGCAACAGATGCATGTTAGTGACACTGGTCCATAATTTGCTGCATCATATTTTTACCTTTCTTATACCGGAACCTGTGATATGGGAAGTTAGTCCCTAGTTCCGACCAAAGAGATTAATTAAGGCCTAATTATACCTAATTTAGTGACACAGAGGCCTTTCTGATATTTAATCTTCATAACTTAGCCACTATCCTTTTCCCGAACTTGCAACCACAGAAGTGTATGTCATTTATATCACCCTCAGTTTCAAAAAAAAAAAATGCACCATCAGACCACAAACTTGATACCCTGGCTTTTCTAGTTCTTCCTGCATTACGTTTTCTTACAGGTGCGTCATGGCTTCTGACAGGTCTAGTTACCCTTGCGTAACAGAAATAGATAATAAAAGAGAGAATTTTTTATAGACTTGTTTGTTTGATTTGATTGTTGAATAAGTGAGCTAAAAATAAAATCATGCAGAAAATAACATTTTGATAAAAGATCGTTTTTGGCAAACAGTGTAGACTCAGATGAAAGCATATTCCCAGTTTTTAAATGACACATCCTCTGAAACTACATGTCTGATTGCAAACTGTCTGAAACCTCAGTGTGTAGGAGGGCCGAATGATTGTTCAAGGTTTATGAACAGAGTTATTCCGCTTGTTTTTGATATAGCATCCAAATCTTTCAAAATATGCTTGGATTTCATGTTTTCCCCCACAGAAATGTCTGTTCAATAGAAGGTTTTCAAGTGTTGTTAAAACAATTCTGTTAAGTCCCCGCCCTGAAGAAACAGATTGGATTGAACAGTGTTGCACTTTGCTTACTAAAAAAGGTGCCTGATTGGCGTGGATTTTTCAAGTTTGAATTCAAAATAAAGTTTATATTTAAAAACCGTTATGCTTTTCATATTAACAACAGAGCGCTTTGGCAGTGATAGCGCATCGGATTTGTGATCGAGCGGTTGCGGGTTCGAGCCTCACGCTGACCAAAATGTTGTGTATTTGAGCAAAGCAATTCATCCACATTGATTAAAAAATAAAATAATAAAAAAGTACTGGTTACCACCAGGAAATCCTGCTCGTAATGCTCAGATGTGAGCGAGTAGCAGTAATAGGAGAGAAAAAAGAGAGTATAGTTTCAATATTCATATTCCAGTTTCTCTTACACTGTTTATCTTTTTAAATATATTTCTTGTTTATTCCTCGGGTAAATGTCAGTCTTTATTTTTTTTTTTGTTGCTGTTTCTATTCCAGAGCATAAAACTTTACAGAAGGCATTTGTTACACCTGATATAAAGTGACTGCTTGGTCACCGAAAGTGTTTTCATTGATATTCTTGTTCCTCATTATTATTGAAGATTTTCGAAAAAAAAACTGGTTTATATTTCTTCACCGTTACTTGCAGGTATTCCAGCTGAATAAATTTGAATTGGGGTTAAACGGTCCAGTCAATACTATTTTGGTCATTTTAGAGCTCATCAGTTTACCTGTCTATACTTTTTCCTGGACAGGCTTATAAGTAAGCGGTTAATCAGTAAAGTGCACATTCTTTTGCCAGAAACCGACGACTGCCCTTCTTGAATCAGCTGAAGGGAGAGATTAACCATAGAAATAATTTCATGATCAATCCCCACGAAAGAATGTTGCCGACCCCGGCAGGATCGAACTAGCGTCCTACCGATCATCAGTCAGACGCGCATCCGACTCCGCTACCGATGCCGTCTGTATGGTTATGGTATCTTTATGTTCATACAGCCTCCGTGGCCTAGTGTAGAGAGATTACATTACGAAAACATGCCCATCTAATTACATTGAACATTTTACCACCAAAAAACTGACAAATTTCTGATGGAAAATTGAAATATTTTCCTTATTTCTGCTCATAATATAGATTGTGGGTACCCGTAAGAACCGTCTCGGCGAAGCGCTTCTAACGAGTACCCATTATCTATGTTTTTGAGCAAAATGAAAAATATGTATTACCTGTAAACCCCGGTTTTACTATATAAAAGTGGGGTTTAATTGGGTCAAAATGATATAGGTGTGTTTTCGTGATGGGTCTCTGTAAGCCAAAATAACATTATTCCTTGATATTGATATAAACTCCCCATTAACCCAAATATGCCTTGCTTCTTTTTTGGGGCATTTTGCAAACATTGCAGACCCAGATCAGACGTCATAATGAGCGGCGACTGTTCTGGGTTTAAACTGTTCGCCAAGGGCTATCAATACAAACCTGACTCCCCTATATTTGGACATAGACCACTCCAAACTGATAAGCCTGGCATAGGATTAAATAATTGACCTACACCGCGTAAGTTTAACCCATTTTACACTGAATAAAATCATCAACCTTATATTAGTATAGCACAAGCCCATTTCAAAACTTAGGGGTTTCAGGTTGCGGCTTTTTTAAAACTTATCTGGAAAATGGCTGAACCTTTCGTAAACGTGCAGTGTAGGCCCTGATAAGACAATGCGTTCTGTAGAATCTGATCTTGGTCTGCACTGTTTGCCATTTACCAGTTTTTTTTAATTTCCGGTACAAAATGGGTTAATTGTACTGAGGCAGCATAAAATTGGTTAATTGTACTGATCTATGAACGATTCTAATTAAATAAAATATGTTCAAACCAAAAGGTTCTTGGTTGATGGAAGGGATTTCGAGATCGGGTAATCAGCTTCCGATCCCGTTTAAGACCGGTTTGGGGTGAAACGTCTATGCGGTTGTCACAGGTTTTAGCAAAGGCGTGCCTTGCTTTCTCCCGCTTTTCATTGATAAGAATTCTTTTGAACAAAAAAAAATCAATTATTGAAAAATAAACAGTAGGATATGCTTGTTCATGATGCTGATTGATAGAACATACAAATTATAATATATAGTTTTACTGAAAGCCTAGTGTGAAACTTTTCAAACTGTTTTTCAAAATATTTTATCACGGAGAATTTTAGTGGTTCTTCGGTCGTTTGCACTAACGATCAGATTTTAGCTTAAGTGTTCCCTCTGGTGCATGACATAGGACTTGATACTCTTTTTTTTTCCAAAGATTTAAAAGAAAATACTAATACTGACGATGTTTTAAATTGTTGTATAACGGAAACTGAGATAATAAAATATTAATGTATAAGAGGTAAAAAAAAATCAAATCATATTCCAATGACCTATTCATTAATGAATATTTTAAAATACAACCGACGTTATGACCTCTAATTTTGTGTTACTCTTCAATTTAATTCTGGATACAGGCTTCTTCCCAGAAAATTCGATTTAGGCCCCACAGTGGAATTCGTTTCCGCTTACCGTTCCAAAGCGGTTCTTCTGTCGTGGTTTATTGCATGACCCGCAGAAAAAGCGACCGACTGAAGTCGGTTGATTTCTAAGAGTGCCCTAAAATCACCGTGTCAATTCTGTCAGGCTGTCAGTCGCCAGTCTGTCCGTCCGTAACCCGTTTGTGAAAATGGTGATAGTGACTTAACCGCTTGGAATATTTAAACAATTTTTGGCATACTGATAGATATCAATGAGATCTAACCAATGAACTTGCGAAATATTTCATTCCATTTAGTATAGCCTCGCCGAGGCGAAAAATGTTAAAATTTTCGAACTGCTTCTTCTCGAAAACCGTTGGGCCGATTGAAGTCAAATTTCATATGGAAAGTAGAAGTAAAACAAAGATCAGGAATTGATACAATTAACTTACTCCATCCATAAAAGACACCAAAGGGAAAGAAATACAAACATTAAGCGACCAGACCATAATGGAAACCTAAACAAAGGAAGGCCATATGGACAGTTACTTTCCCACAAAATGGCCATATGGCCATCCAAAATTAAAAGACACAAGTGATACACACAGTAAGTAACAAACAACAACATAAATAAATCGCCACAGAAGAGCCGCCTTGGAACGGTCAGTGGAAGATTTCCACTGGGGGGCTTAAATCGATTTTACATGGCCACAATCCTCGCCCTTACTTCCGTCGCGATTTAGACAAATAATTTGTTCAGTCCGCATGAAGGAGCCTCTATGGGATGGGGGAAACCAAAATATGCTCATGGGGTCCAGGTCACATGACCAAAATGGCCGCCAAGCCATATATGGTCTGTCTGTCTGTCCGTCTGTAACCCGTTTGTGAAAATTTGTGATAGTGACTTAACCGCTTGGAATATTTAAACAATTTTTGGCATACTGATAGATATTAATGAGATCTAACCAACGAATTTGCGAAATATTACATTCCATTTAGTATAGCCTCGCCGAGGCGAAAAATGTGAAAATTTTCGAACTGCTTCTCCTCGGAAACCGTTGGACCGATTGAAGTCAAATTTCATGCGGAGCCTCTATGGTATAGGGAAACCAAAATTTGCTCATGGGGTCCAGGTCACATGACCAAAATGGCCGCCAAGCCATATATGGTAAAAACCTTTCAAAAATAGTCTTCTCCAGAACCACAGGGCAGATTTCACAAACATTGATAAATGGCATCTGGGACGTAGGCCCATCATAAATTGCTTAAATGGTGACCCTGGGTTGACCTTGACCTTCTTTTTGCCTAGGTCAAACTTTGACACATATGCTTTTGTATTGGACAAGTGAGAATGCATTTTATCCTGCAAACGATTCGGAATACAGTACTAAAGTATAAGATGTATTTTTGCTCCTTACGATAAGGCGCATTTATTGGGGGAACCGTTTTAGGTCCAGGTCACATGACCATATATGGTAACACTCATAAAGCTAAAAGCATCCGGCGGGTCGTGCACGTCAGCTGAAGCACTGGTTTTTGTTATGGTTTGTCTTTGGGTGTTTGTGTCGCTTATGTTTCTTTATTTTGGATAGCCTATTGGCCATTTTGTGGGAAAGTAGCTGTCCTTTTGGCTTTCCGCTGTTGGTGTTTCCATTAGGGTCTGTTGTATCATGTTTGTGTGTCTTTCCCTTTGGTGTCTCTGATGGGAGCTGTGGTTTGATTGTATCGATTCCTGATCATTGCCTACACGTCTGTTTTGAAGGAATTATTCGACCCATTTACAGAAAAAAAGGCGACCCTCATCATCCTGAACACTATAGGCTAATAACGATCTTACGTTGTTTCAGAAATTTTTTTACTTTAATTTTAAACGCAAGATTACATAAGTTTCTCGAGTTAGAATATTTTTGAAGAAAATCAAGCAGGGTTCAGGCCCGGCTTTCCGACAACAGATCACATTTTTATTGCACTAATTAACTGAATTACTTTAAGTTTAAGTTAAGAAAACGAAACTTTTTTCCCGTCATTGATTCCTCAAAGGCGTTTGATTCTGTTTGGCAGATGGGTCTTTGGTGTAGTAAATGGGTAATAATACCAACGGCAAAATATTTCGAGTAATACATATTATGTATAAAATATCAAGTCATGCATTTATTTTAATGGGGAACAATCCCATTTGTTCCCACATTTCAAATAGGTATAACAAGGGGAGAATATTTCCCCAAATTAAATATTACGCCATTTTCTTAAAAGATCTTGAAAATGTTCTTATCAGAAACGGTGCATCGGGTGTAAACCTTGACTTATGGTATGACCAACAGCCAATTTGTCTCAAGATATAGTTTTGTTGTATGCTGATGTCACGATTATTATTGGTGCAGACGAAAAACAAAACCATTTACAAGATAAGCTGAATTCATTATATGAGTATGCTACAATATGGAAGCTACACATCAGCTTCCAGGAAACAAAAATCATGATTTTAGGTACACGAAATAATAATCGTTTTGACTTCAAACTAGATAACCATATCATATCTGTCGGTAAGGTATTTAAATATTTAGGAGCCGTTTTCACGAACAATCGCAGCTGATAGAACGCTATTAGAAACAACGTAGTCTTAAGCAAAAAAGCCATGAATTTACTTTATAAGCGAATAAGCAATCTAAACTTTCATACGGACTTACGAATTAAGTTATTTGACCTTAAAATTGTTTCTGTCTTGCTTTACGGATGTGAATTTCCGTGTAATCAAAATGCTTAAATCATAAAACATGTACATATTGGACTGCTGAGCAATATTCTTGAATTAAGAAAAAAGCACGGCAATCTACATTTTATATGCTGAACTTAGGGGAAGACCGTTGCAGATAAATTTAAAAACGTAGTATTATAGGTTATTGGATTGCCTATATAAATGGTAAAAAAAACCTCAAAACTCACTAACCTTCTTGATAATATTCTTTATAATGCACATGATCTGTGTAACCATGATTTCAAGTGGATCAAATGTATTAAGGACGTTTCGATTTCCGTCGGCACCTTAAACGTATTCTATGCAGACTCAATAGATAACTTTCGAGCTTTAGGAGTATCTATTAAACAAATTTTAGCTGATGTACAAATCCAGGAATGGAAACCAAAGCTGAATTCCTCGTCAAAAGGCAAACAATTATTCAGCCTTTAAAACAGAAATAAGTATGGAAAACTACCTTAATTACTTGCTAAGGAAACACTATCTGCCCATAAATGCAAACTGCTAACCATAAACGTTACACCGACACAGGACGATGAGAAGGAGTACCTCTTCATAAAACAAATGCCCACATTGTAATATATACATTGGAGACGAATTCCATTCCACTGTGAAATGTAATCGCTTTAATGCAGAGAAACGGTGCTCTTAAAACCATTCCTTTTTCAGGCATTCGAACATGATAAATTTGAAGACTGCAAATAACCAAACACACATCAATTTAGCAAAATGCGCAGATGTAATAATGAAATCGTTTGTACACATAACACCTATTTTACACAGAAGTCAATCTATTACCAGGCTTCATTTCATAATCTTACTTTGCTATATAACGTCTCCAAAATGACCTAAAAGTGTTGACCGGGACGTTAAACCTCAAATCAAACAAAATCAAAATTGTTAGTTTGAATTATTTTGTTTACTCCACATGTATAAATGTGGTAACACAGCAATTAATCGCGTTCGACTTATGATCAGGAGGTTGTCGGTTCAAATCCGGTTACTGAAGGCGAGATAACATGTAATGCCATTGCCCCACTCCCTCCAACCAGGTGTAAATTGGCAGCACGCGTGATAACATCCAGAATGACTGTTCGAGGGCGATGCAAATAAGTATGAAGCTTTCAGCGCAATCGAACTAAAATAATTAGTATAACTTAATGTAGTTGCACAGTGAGCGATTCTACGACAGTGACTGACAGTAATGATCTTTGTCAACATATTCCTTGCACTAGAAGCCGAAAACTGGCGTCATTAGTTGCATACAAGTACCTCATTGGTTTTCTCTTATGCCGGCTGCGTGCGGCCTGAGATGCCATTTTAATAAAGATCACGCCGGAATAAATTTAAAAGTTGAATTTTAAGATAATGAACATGGAAAAGGTTACTGGAAGTTTAACAATTCGTTAGTGAAAGATACGCAACACATACAAATAGTTAAAAACACAATTAAGTAAAACATAAGAATATATTCAAACAACAACGACAACATTAACAACCAACGACACCTCCAAAAGAACAATAACAACAACAATAATAATAGCAATAGAAATAACGAAAATGCAAATAATGACAACAATTAGTATTAACGATAAATTTACAATAAATGATCAGCTATTTTTCGAAACAATAATGAGCATGATAAGAGGTTAAACAATAAAATACAGTTCACAAAAGAAAAAAGAAAATAGTCAAGAAGAGTTAATCTGGAAACTGAAATAAAAAAAAACCTTGAGTAACAATGAAATGAAAATCTTTCTCGATTGAGTGAAAACGAAATAAAAACTTTGGAAGAAAAGAAAAATAGACTATCAGAAATTCGAAAAGAAAGGAAATTGAAGGAGAAAAACCTACAAAATAATTTTTAAGTTAAGAGAGCAGAATCTTTACAAGTAAGGTAATTACAAAATTGATTTCTGAAAGTGGAGAGAAACATTATGAAACAAATGCAATTTTGAACGAACAAAGAAATTAGTATCAGTCTCTATAGTATAAAGCAAGACAAACTAGAATCAATTTTAGAAACTCCTGTATGGTTTAATTCTGCATTACATAGGGGGAAGAACCTTTTTTTATAAAAAATGGTACGAAAAAGGTATTAGGAACGTTAAGGATTTGATAGATGAAAATGGTTATTTTTATGAGTTTGAAGAGTTTAAGGAGAGATATGTAATTCGAGGAACGTTTTTAGATTACATGTATTTTTGTAACCGAATCCCAAATGAATGGAAAAGAAAAATTAATGAAAATCATGAAACGTCTGCTAGAAATAAATATAATATCCCACTCACGAGCCAAATAAATGTTCTATTGAAAGATAGAAAGGTAGCAGAAGAATATATGAACTACTTATTGAAAATAAACCACATGATATCTCAATTAGGTGGGTTCGTGATCTGAGAAATATTTCTGTAAATGACTGGAAACGGTATAATTCTCTATTGAAAGATCTAAAAGAAATGAAAAAAAGGATTTCCAGTATAGAATTAACAATAAAATATTGGCTACGAAATCTTTTCTCCTCAGGATAAATAGAATAGACAATAGTTTATGTTCTTACTGTAACCCAGCGCCAGAAACAATAAAACCCTTATTTTACGTTTGTGAAAAAAACGAAAGAATTCTTGACTGCTTTGAGACAATGGATTTTAACTCATACAAACATTGCTGTAAACATAAACGACACCAAAACAATTATGCTGTCATGGTATAGGGAGAACTCACTAATAAACCATCTCTTAGTCTTAGCAAAATATTTAAAAATCAAAATTTACAATACGAAATTTAAGCACAGTAGAAGTAAAACAAAGATCAGAAATCGATACAATTAACTTACTCCACCCATCAAAGACACCAAAGGGAAAGAAACACAAACATGAAGCGACAAGACCATAATGGAAACCTAAACAAAGGAAGGTCATAAGGACAGTTACTTTCCCACAAAATGGCCATCCAAAATAAAAAGACACAAGTGATACACACAGTAAGTAACAAACAACAACATAAATAAACCGCCACAGAAGAACCGCCTTGGAACGGTCAGTGGAAAGAATTCCACTGGGGGGCTTAAATCGATTGGATGACTGGTTTTAAAGCCCTTATAAAACATAAATTTGACAATGAAAAGGTACATATCTAAAATAAATGATAGGTATGATAAATTTTTGGGAAATGATAAATGATTTTGGGGTATGATAAATTTTTGGGAAATGATAAATGATTTTGGGGTATGATAAATTTTTGTGAAAATGATCCTTGTTGTTTACCATGTTGGACACTGCATAACTCAACACAATTCTCGGGTTTTCCGGCGCATCTAATGCTCTGCATGCTGGGTATTGGACGATTTTTTGACAGATGACGACATTTGACATTTAGTGCAGATTGTCTCCTTTGGAGACAGCTTGCGTTGGATGTGGCGTCCTCTTCCCTGGATGGAACAGAAGTGGTATTCAACTACGAATCGTCTACTGAATTAGCCCAAAAATGATAAACGTTCTGGCCTGCATTTAAATATGCATATGTGAATATTACGTCACTTCGCTCCGAGCAATAACATAATTGCACTTTTTTGAAAGTATTTGTCTTCGCTCCACACTCGGTGCGGGCTTTGGGTGATCTTTCGGGCACCCGAAGTCTGTCTCGGGTCACAGGGCGAACTATGATTAGCATTGCGGAGGCAGCCTGCACAATTTCGACTCCCGGCGCCTCACTTTAAAACAGTGAGTTTGGGGTTTACGAGGGCGTAAATTATTCCTCCCATCTCGGCACGGGAATATGGATTGTGGGTGCTCGTCGGGAGCGCGAGGCGGGTCTGATTGGTTCCCACGGTCCGTGTTTTGTGGCTGGATTATAAGGGATGCTCAAATTTTCTCAAACTGCAAATTGTATTTTTGTTGGTGAATATTTTAGCGTGTTGGGAAGGCGTGTTTTGATAGTGACATAGAGGGCCATACAGTGGAATTCCTGTATTAGGACCACCTTTGGGACTGTTCAGGGCTAGTCTCAGGGACCACTTTTGAACAGCCCCCTTGGGACTGCTCAGGGGTTGTCTTCGGGACTGCTTTTGAGAGGTCACAAAGGAGGTCCCTGACCAGAGGACATGGTGTGTAGAAAACACGAAGAAAAAATAACTGCAGCCTACTAAATAAGCTTTTTAAAGCAAACTTAGTCTTAATTTTAGGTGGTGTTAATGGCGGAATTTCGCTGTATTTTGCTCTATGTGGGATAGGGAACAGTGGGCGGAAATATGAAAATTACCCTTGAATAGATATAGTTATACTACAGTGTTTTTAACCCATACTTAAGAGTACTGTTTGATAGGGTACGTATGTCAAGTGTTTGTGAATACTGTAGACTGAAATGTATTGATATCTGAATAATAGTATGAAATAAACGAGAAACTGAAAAAAAGATCACTTGCGTTCTGTTCTGACAATCATAGCAGATGCAGTTAACAAGAATTGGCGTTATACGACAAAGGGCGATACTTTTTCCGGGCTGGTCCATTTTTACTATCCCCGCTTTGAAAACATGTGGCTATACTTGATGTGCCATCATGTCTTTCTTTCATTCCGTGATACAGTGCTTCTGTAATGCTGTACTTCCGTCATTCCGTGGCTGAAAAATTAAAATGCATTTTCCTTGAAAACTTTAAATTTAACATGGTGGTACTATTTCAATGAAACTTATACAACACTTTGTCTATTAAGTTAAGGAAGGTATAGTTCGTCCCCGCCCATCTGGGCTTGAAGAAATGGATGGGCTTCATTATTCCTCTGCAAAGAGCAGAAACGGACTGCACACGTGTACTAGTAAAACGCTTAGAGGGTCTAAGCCTTCCAAGGCAAAGCAGCGCGAGTCAGACTGTGCATGCTTATAATAAAAAAATAGAAGTGGGGGCAATGAACCCTATTTGTTTCCTTGCCGACAGGGCTTGAGATGACATTTTATCTCAATGTCGGGTAAAAGTCCCATTAAATTGGAATCAACGTCTCCAAAATGACCTAAACAATGTTGACGGGGACGTTAAACCTCAAATCAAACAAACAAAAGGAGGTATAGATTCCTGATCTTCGTTTTACTTCTACTTTACATAGAAACAGTATTGTGACCAATGGCCCATAACTCTTGGAGATATGTCCCTTATAATATGTTCAAATTTTGTCATTTTTGATTCTCTTAATTTTTGATTGCTCGGGAACTATGAAAGCTAGAAAGCTGAACATCGATGTGGTGTATCGTGTATACAGGACAAGAGGTCAAGGATTCATAACTCCTTGAGGTATGTCTCTTGATAGGTTTTAAAATCTACAAAACAAAACTCGACTCAAAACTGTACAAAGAATGTTGATATATCAAGAGATCAAAATATGGCAATTATTCGAGAGGTCATCCAACTATGCAACTATATAACAATAGAAACCTACAGGCTAGTGCAACGACCAGTTTCACAATGAGTCTATAACATCAAGAGCTCCTAGAATAACCGTATGCGTATACCATAAGGTAGAAAATTCCGGATGACGTTTTGGAAGGATATATGGATAAAATATAGAAAATAGGCAGGCGTGCGTATGGAAAGAGAAAATGAACTCCCATAGTATTTTATTTCCTTTGCAAGCTGACCACCAGCAGTAAAACATACACTATGGAAATATGAAAGCGTTCTTGCTTATCAGTGTTAACAAATATTAAAAGAACTGAGGTGAAATAAATCAATGCATATAACACTTACCTTTGCAAAATGCAGATACTGTGCATGTGAAGAGGATAACAAAGCATACAGGTTTAAAGCTGTCCATTTTCCCTATGATGTTCAACACAGAAATTGTGAAAGTCGAATGTAGCAACATATGCTGAGTTTCTCATGTAGTTGATGAACTCTTCTTTCGTTAAACGTAACTGATAAAACGTTTGAAGTACATTACGAAATCTCGCCTATCCAATGCACTTATTTACTTCCGAAAAAACGAAAATTTGAAGTTGAATAATTGTTATCATTTTTCTTACTTCTGCTCAATATATAGATTGATAGTACACATAAGGCGGTTCTATCGAATACCAGCAATCTTTATTTTAAGAAAAATAAGGTGTACCCCTGTGAACCCCAGTTTTACTATATAAAATGTTGTTCAAGGGGGTCAGAATTATGTAGGCGTGTTTCGGTGATGTCTTAACACGCCGTATAATTTACCAGAAGTTTAAGTAGATCACAAAGCCATTTTTGTTTTCACTAAACGTGTCTGCTGATTCGAATGCAGCAAAACAGTAGTTTGTTCTCTGTATTTCTATGAATTGCTCTCCCAGTAGCCAAGCGCAGATTGTCTTCGGTGTTCGAACAGCGAAAATACACATTCATTCTTTTTGACCATGGAGTTAGTTACTTTACGTCCAGTGTTACGCTTAAGATATCGCAGCGGTGATTTGACTTGGTTGGCCCTATAATGCCCCTCTTTGCACAGATAAAGATGTATATTAATTAATGTTTCCTGGTCCTGTTTGACAGCAGGGATCGGCGTCTGTTTTAACAAAATAGAAGAGCAGGCAATGATTAGGAATCGATACAATCAACCCACACCTCCAATCAGAGACACCAAATGGAAAGACACACAAACACGAAACAACAGATCCCAATGGAAACACCAACAGCGGAAAGCCCAAAGGAAAGTTGCGCTCGGTATAGGGCCTCAGAGGTACGTACTGTTGAGGCTGTCCTTGTCCTTCTCGACATTCTACATCCAACGGTTTTTTTTTTTTTTTTTTTTTAATTTCTGAGTTTTTATAATTGTTATTTTTTTGTATTTTGGGATTGATTGTTGTCTAGCGATAGTAATTCTAATCAAAGCACTGAATGTACTGGTGGGATGACTGTCTCTGAGTGTAGGCTGAGAAAATAGTCCTGCACTTAAACATTTTGTTCAACACTTAAACTCCAGTATTTTAGGGGTAGGCCTGATCAGACGTCGCGTTATGTTGCCTTGTGTGACGTCTGTTTATATATCTTATCACGGTTTGCTAACTCACCAGTAAAGATACAGATAAAGAAGCTTTATTTTCGTCTCATATCCGAAACAAATAACATAAGCTCTGTAGAGTTTTTAATGCGACAAACAAAGTATCAGTTAACAAATACTTACCTGCCTTCATTTATCTTCCTAGGACTACCCCTGATAACGCGAGCGTCAGCCAAGGGAGCTCATTTTTCACGCCTTTAGTATTGCGCGGCAGGGGATCGAATTCGCGACCTCCCATTACCGAAGCGGACGCTCTACCATTGAGCTATCGGGGCCGGGACCAGTCAGGAGCCGTTGTTGCACTGATAGAATTTAGAGGTTCTTCAGTATATTTGTCCTGTTCTCTTTTCATATATGTACTAAATAGGAGCATTTCTGGCGAAAGAATGTGCACTGTACTGGTTAACCGCTTGAGGATAAGCCTGCCGGCAAAGTGTGGATCGTTAAACTGACCGGCTGAAAAATGACCTAATATAGTGTTGACTGCCGTTAATCTCCAATTCAAACAAACAAACTAAATAGGAGCAATACAACAGATTCATCTTACTGCATTTACAATATTCCATTGATAGTGCTCAAGCGAAAATGCAAAACAAGCTGCTGCAAAGTTTGATTTTTTCGTGTTTTGACCACTTAACTGCCATTTTGAAATGTATGTCCTAAGGCTTTTTTTGCTGGCCGGAATCAAACTATCTATATAAAGCTCAGAATGTTCATTATTTTACGTTAAGCGCCAGCTGAGGTTCCTCAGCGGGCTTCGGTTGATTTCGTCTACGTACGATAGACGCTTAAGATGCCAATCATAAACAGTTTGATCAGCATCCACACTGTTTGCCTAGATGCAAAAATAGGTGTAAAAAGTTTGAAAAGTAAAAAAAGCAGACGACATAAACAGTCGCACCTTAAAGTTGTGGTGACAGCACTGATTCGTCGACAATCCTGAATAGGCTGTAGTCCCATTTTGCCTATCTCGATAAAAAGCCATCGATTCTTACCTGGAAAGTAGGACAGCTGATTTTTTTTGCATATAAAATGCTTAAACTATAGGTTATTCAAAACCACTGTATGGACATCCGTTGCGGATTGCGAATTGGATTTAAAATGTTTTTGTATGGAAAGCCGTTCTGTTATTAGAATTACTAAAGTGAAGTCAACGTGTTGTAAATGTTGTAAATAACGCAAACAGGATTATAAATGACATTTACTCTGCTTAATATATACTGTTGTATAATCTGCCAAAAGGAGACGACAGTTTGCTGTGAAAGTATTAAACATCTCGGCTGAAAATAAAAAAAAAGAAATAAGTAAATTATATATCACCAGTTATAATATCAACACCCACAAACCTAGTGCGCATTACAGCAGTTAAGCGAAATATTTGCCACACGGTGAATAACGCTATGTTAAACAGGCTCCGAACCCGTTAAATCTATGTCTGGTAATATCTTTTAACGTTTCGGGTGTTTTAAATTAGCTTTGCAAAGCAACGTATTAATGTCATTTGAACGAGTCACTTATTCAATATAAGAAAAAAAAAAAACAGATTTTTCATCGACTTTTGGCATTAAAAACTATTTCGACTCCTCTTCGAGTCATCATCAGGTGGTGATTTGCAGATTTCATCAATCGCAAACTGAAGCTAAGGGATACTTTTTCATATTTTTAGTATGCTAATCTGCTGTAGCATGTAATAAAGACATCTCCAATAGATATCACCACGATAGTTGTTTTATTTTATTTGTTTCTTCATTTTATTTTATTTTTTATTTTATTTGTTTATACTTTTTGTTCAGCTTTCATGTTTAAATAGTTTATTTGTTTTTGCTTGTTAAACCAAAATTAGAGAGAAGAAATGTTGTACTACAATGTACAAGACTGCCCACTTCAGTTCACTTTGGAATCAGAGAACTGTTTAGTTTTACTGGTTTATACGCTTTACAACAACTGCACGATATTTACGCAAAATAATCACGTGCTGTAACACAAAAATGTCATCCAATAATATTTCGATCCTGGCTATAGGCTTTTGTCATCTTTACAATACACCAGAATCTGTTTTAGAGATACCAAAATACTTTAGATCTATTTGCAATCCTGGTTCGTAAAACAATGACTGTGAGTAAGTGAAACTATTAAATGAGTTATTTTGAAAAAAAAAAGTTTTGTGCTAGAACTTCATTTGGAAAGGGATATCAGTTGCATCGGTATTTTGATAGAAAGGCATCTAATCTAACATCTACTAAGCAACATGGAAACCGGATTACACAAATTTAGCATAGCATAGTATTGTTTTATAAGAATAGATACCTGAAACTAGTTGCCATGAAGTTTTAATGAAAACGAATTAAGGGAATGAGTGAGTGAGTGAGTAAGTAATAAGTAAGTTCCTTAATCTTAATTCAATTACCTAACACATTTTTATTTAGAGAGTGTTGCTTGTTTAGTTAGACCATTCTTCCATGAGACCCTCCATTAATCATACAACATCAACAACTATCAACATACAAAATATGGGTATAAATAAATGAAATGTATGCATAAGAAAAATGGCAGTGGTAAATCATTTATAAATATAAAAAATAGCAATGGTCCTAAAATATATCCCTGCAGGACTCCGCATTTTATAATACCTCTTGCTCACGTTTTATTGGTTACATAATTTACATTATAATTGGTCATTTGGTAAACACCTACACCGCATAAACGTTTTTATGTCAGTGATTCTTCTATTAAATCTTAATCCGTCTCTTTTCAAGCGATTTCCTTTTAGCAAGTCATGTCAAATGCAATTCCGCTTAAAGTCTCTATTTTGCACAGGAATTAAAACTGCTTTATGACGTTGACGAACAGACGTGCCGGTGTAGTGTTTACGTTGGCAATTATAGCACGGCTATTTAAAAGTTAACGGGATTGTTCACAAAAATAGGTTAACATGCCCTGTCCGAATGGCAGCCGTATTGGAAAAAAAATCTCACTGCTTTTGGCGATAATCTGATCTTAGAACAGTTATCAAATGTGTGTGGGGAAACGATCTTGTTTAGTCATCTCATATACAAATGAGACTAAAGAAAAATTATGTTTTTCTTGTTACGTAGAGTACACCATTTTGATTACGTCAGGCTAAAACATATGTCATCAAGATTATAAGGGAATATGGATATCAATAGACGGACATATTCCAACCCCTGAACGCTGTTTTTGTTTCAATATGTTAGCGCATAATTGAGATATATCGGCTTTTTTAGACTCATACAAGAACATTGCATTAACGGACTTCGATACTTGATTATCTGTGGCGACTGTATGCAATTCAGAGAAGTTGTCCATATAGTGGTTTCATATGCAGCATAGATTTAACTTCAAACTTTAAAGTAAATCATCAAAAACTGTCCTACTTTCCAGGTAACTATTTTCGAAAAAAAAAATATCTGGGCCCCTGCCTAGAACGCATATGAGGTTATATAGTACTGTTCGTGTCTCTATACATCCTACAGTGTTTGGTGCAGGACATTGAATATTGCAGCACAGGTCAGAAATGCATTGAACAAGTGCATAAAGGAAACATGGTTCTGATCCAGCCGCTTTCTTCCAGAATCATGTCCCCTTGAACGACTTAAACATTTAGCCATATGTTTCTTGGGGAATGTTGCAGTATCTAGTTTGGTTAGAAAGTGTGCCTGTCTACTCCATAGTTCAAACAAAAAGCATTTGGCGGGGGCATTCATTATCTTACGTGATTGACTATTTCTTTTTTTTTTTTTTTTTTTTTTTCGTTTTTACTGTTTCCACTTTGATATGTGAAATATTTTTTTTTTTCATGTTATTTTTTTTTTTATATATTTTTATACTTTTTGTTCAGCTTTCATGTTTAAAAAGGTAATTTGTTTTTACTTGTTACACCAAAATTAGGGACAAAAGAAGTATTTTTACAAAGGTCAAACTAAATTAAAAAAACCTGGATAGATAAAAAAGAATGTTGTACTACAATGTACAAGACCGCCCACTTCAGTTCATTTTGAAATCAGCGAACTGTTTAGTTTTACTTGTTTATTTGTTTATACTTTTTGTTCAGCTTTAATGTTTAAATAGTTTATTTGGTTTTGCTTGTTAAACCAAAATTAGAGAGGAAAGAAGTATTTTTACAAACTAAATTCAAAGAACTGGACAGATAAAAAATGTTGTACTACAATGTACAAGGCAACCCAATTCGGTTCACTTTGAAATCAGCGAACCGTTTAGTTTTACTGGTTTATACGCTTTACAACAACTGCACGATATTTACGCAAAATAATCATGTGCTGTAACACAAAAATGTCATCCAATAATATTTCGATCATAGCTATAGGCTTTTTGTCATCCTTACAATACACCAGAATCTGTTTAAGAGATACCAATATACTTTAGATCTATTTGCAATCGTGGTCCGTAAAACAATGACTTTGAGTGAGTGAAACTATTAAACGAGTTATTTTGAAAAAAAAGTTTTGTGTTAGAATTTCATTTTGAAAGGGATATTAGTTGCATCGGTATTTTGATTGAAGGACATCTAATCTAATATCTACTAAGCAACGTGGAAACCGGATTACACAAATTTGACATAACCATAGTATTGTTTTTTATGAATAGATACCTGAAACTAGTTGCCATGAAGTTTTAATGAAAACGAATTAAGTGAGTGCGTGAGTGAGTAATAAGTAAGTTTCTTAATCTTAATTTAATAATCTAACGCATTTTTATTTAGAGAGGGTTCCTTGTTTAGTTACAACAGTTATCCACGAGACCCTCCATTAATCATACAATATCAACAACTATCAACAAACAAAATATTGCTATAAATAAATGAAACGTATACATGAGAAAAATGACATTGGTAAATCATTTATAAATATAAAAAAATTTCAATGGTCCTTAAATATATCCCTGCGGGACTCCGCATTTTATAATACCTCTTTCTCATGTTTTATTGTTTACAGAATTTACCTCTTAATTGGTCATTTGGTAAAAACCTACACCGCATAAACTTTTCTATGTCAGAGATTTTTCTAATAAATCTGAATCCGGCTCTTTTCAAGCGAATTCATTTTTTAGCAAGTCATGTCAAATTCAATGCCGCTTAAAGTCTCTATTTTGCACGGGAATTAAAACTGCTTTATGACGTTGACGAACAGACGTGCCGATGTAGTGTTTACGTAGGCAATTATAGCACTGTTATTTAAAAGTTAACGGAATTGTTCTCAAAAATAGGTTAACATGTCCTATCCAAATGGCAGCCATATTGGAAAAAAATCTCACACATCACGAACACACACCTATATAGTTTTGACCCCCTTGAATCCCACTTTTATATAGTAAAACTAGGGTTTACAGGGGTAAACCTTATTTTTCTTATTTAAGAAAAATATCAAAATTTTTCAACTTGAATTTTTCATTTTTACGGCGGTAAAATCTACAGTGTATCTGTATAGGCGTGTTTTCGTAATGGCTTTAAGCGATTATGTGATCTTAGAACAGTTATCAATTGTGTGTGGGGGAAATGATCTTTTTAGTCACCACATATACAAATGACACTAAAGAAAACTTTATTCTTTTCTTGTTACGTAGAGTACACAAATTTGATTACAACAGGCTAAATCCTATGTCATCAAAATGATAAGGGAATATGATTCATCAATAGAACGGACATATTTCAACCCCTGAACGCTGTTTTTGTTTCAATATGTTAGCGCATAATTGAGATAATATCGGATTTTTGAGACTCACACATGAACATTGTATTTACGGGCTGCCATACTGTATTATCTGTGGCGACCTTATGCAATTCACAGAAGTTTGTCCATACAGTGGTTTCATATGCGGCATAAATTTAACTTCAAACTTTTAGGTAAATCATCAAAAACTGTCCTACTTTCCAGGTAACTATTTTCGAAAAAAAAATCTCTGGGCCCCTGCCTACACGCATTGGAGGTTATATAGTACTGTTCGTGTCTCAATACATCCTACAGTGTTTGGTGCAGGACATTGAAAATTGCAGCACTGTTCAGCCATGCATTGAACAAGTGCATAAAGGAAACATGATTCTGATCCAGCCGCGTTCTTCCGGAATCATGTCCCCTTGAACGACTTAAACATTTAGCCATATGTTTCTTGGGGAATGTTGCAGCCTGTCTACTCCATAGTTCAAGCAAAAGGCATTTGGTGGGGGGGGGGGGGGCGTTCATCACCTTACGTGATTGACAAATTGTTGTTTTCTTTTTACTTTTCCACATTGATATTTGAAATAATTTGGCAAGGAACGTTAAGAAAGCAACACCAAAAAATATTTTGTACCGGAGACCCACGGAACGGGATACTGCCAAACAGTGTAGGTCCAGATCGAACATCGCAAAACATGATGTATGAACACTACACTATTTGCGAAAATGGTTTCTTAGTCACCATAACTCAAATTCGAGAAATCGGGTTTCTCCTGTCAGATAATCGATACTGAAGGAAGCTAAAATTAGTGCCGTGTATAAAAAGCGCATTATTGGATTTCGTATAGCGCTACTGATAAACCAACTGACCTAACATCGATAACAATAGTACAGGTTTCCAAAACGTGTTCACGTGCATAAAATCACGAATTCTGTTCTTTGCTTTATAACTTTTGGTCAACTGGTAAACCTGTCAACCCTAAAACCGCGCATAGGGACCCAAAATAGGGCTGTTACATGTGGGTTTACGGCGTCCCCCTAACCCCCATGCTGACAAGACGACCGAGGGTTATCTACGACAGGTGAACGGGTAGCTGTGGGCTAAGGCGCAAGAAAGATATCATATGGATGACACAGAATATTAACAGTATCTATTTACAACAATACGAACACTAAACATTACATTTATTCGCCTCTATAACCCTTTCACGGCGCACGCAAAACTACGTTTTGTGCTCGAGACGGCGAGGTGAAAATTATAGGAGCAAATAACAATATAAACGAAAAAAAAAAAATAAAAAAAAAAACGCGACTGGCCAGATATAAGTCCACTTAGGATGAACTTGAACGAGGCGCTAGTGTATTGATAATTTAAGTCATGTCGATTATAACTGTCGACTTGACTACACTGTCAATTTGATTTCACTGTCAGTCGACTTCAATGTCAATTGACTTCACTGACAATTGACTTCACTGCCAATTGACTTCACGGTCAATTTGACATCATTGTCAATTGATTTCTCTAACAATTTGACTTCTCACTCAACTTGTCGTTATGGCCTCGACGGTCTGTTTAACTGGTCCTGCCCGCCTCTGCAGGGCATCTGAACCGTGGCGTCGTACCAGTACCTGCTCTTATTGGACAGGGAGAGCAGGTCACCACACGTCATTGTGCCTGCAAATTACGATAATCGACTAAAATACAGTTCATGTGACAAATAACCGCGCAGCAGAACTCAACTTGACTGTGCATCAAAAAATCAACACCCAGCGCTTGACACAAGAATACTAAAAGTTTATGATTCCTTAATGAGCAATACAGAAATCACTACAACTGAGCAAAATACTCATCAAATTCGTGCTTACTACATTAGCACAGGTAAGAAGAGGTTATTGAACAGACCGCGCCTTTGCGCTACCTGGTCACCCGCCAATTACAGGAAACATAACAAAGTCCTTTTCATAACCTTCTCCGCAACCCGGCTCACAAATATAGCTATTCACAAATTCCTTACATAAACAACAGCTACAAATCAAAAACAGGAAGATTTTTATCTATTCTACACAACATTTGTTCGTGTCTGATAGGGATCTACACTGTTTGCCGTAATTATATCCGTATTTGGAAGGCACGACGTCAGAACTGCCATCGCGATGCTGATGACGCAACTGACGTCATCCACGCCGCTCAGGCCGTTATAACGTGTGGCGACAAATACTCTCACTTATCATCATCACGTTCTTTACATGTACATACAAGTGTATACAGATTTCTTAACAGAAACGGCATCATAACAAAACGAACTCGTAATTCTTTTTGAACAAAATTCTTTCTACACAACATGAAAATGCTTGCGATATCAATTTATCACGGTTCATCATCACGGCTAACCCGACAGGCTCTTGTCTAAGAGTTTGCCTTGATGATGAAGATATGGTTAAACCAGTCTTAATTTTACGTCCCCTCAACAACTAATATCATATAGAGACGGGACCACGGTTTTCTAAACCACATGTTATGGATCGAAAAAATGACCCGACGTTTATAAATGTATTCTTCAAAAGGGGTCTATAAAACCCTAAATGAATCTATAATGAGCAAGTGTCCGAGTTTTATGTCTCACCAACATCTAGGGTCATACGGAGACAGGACCTCGCTTAAAAGACTCATTTGAATTCTGGAGAAGCCTGGGATCGATCCTGCGATCCCTAGCTGGCAAAGCGAGTAGCATAATCACTACATCACAGGGATTGCCAAAGTGAATTCAGAATAGGCTCCAGAAAGTTGGGATATACTGGAAGAAAACCCCTCCACAACCTACAACCATGTTCATACAAAAAATAATACTAAACATAGATTTAACATACCGTCCAAGATTCTTTCTGTGGCTCGTCACGATGTTGTGGATACACGTTAACAATCGACCTGCTGCTGTTTGAAGGTCTATTTTTTCGGGGTATTGATATCTATGAATACTACAGGAAAATCATGCATACCCGTGCTAGCTCGCTAAGACCGTGACAAGTAAAGATACAATCCACAATCATAGCCATATAGCAGATTTCAGCAGATCATTGATTTACGTTTGAATTGCATTTCCCTTAGGAAAAAAATGATGAAACTTCCCTACAGATCAATGGTATAACTCCCGTCAGTACGAACAATCACACCATTTTGACTGGCATGAAAAATATGTAAGGCACAATTTGGCGGTTGACGACTTTTTTGGCAATCTATATAGAAATCAGCCTTATAGCGGCCAACTAAACCACTCATGCATACATCGTATGATATGTGCACGATTTGTACGTGGAGCGGAATATTTCGCCTACCGTATTTCACCTAAAATATTTCAGTCGCGCTGCCTTGCCATATACCTACTCAAATAATTTAGATGTGCATCAACACCAGAAAGGTTTCCCATTCCATATCGTAACAGGGACATTGATAAACACTTGCTGGCTTCATTACCTTCATTTCTATTTTAGGTCAGATGTCACAGAACAAAGCGTGTGATCATGGTAAACAATAGCTGTATTTTATTTCCCAGTGGCGGTAGAACATTCTCTGGTACTTCATAACAATGCAGTTAAAATTCTATTCCCTTTGAGATCATCAAGATTAAATGAGTCATGAGTGTGGTTCTTTCCTTTTGGTGTCTCTATGGGTTAATTTATCGATTCCAGATCATTGCCTTCACTTCTATTTTAAAAACAAACTCCTTCCCAATATGACTGATCTGCGCAGCTACAGAAACAAGCTAGGACTTCTAAAGCTAGCAGCTACAGAAACAAGCTAGGCCCACACATTATAGTGTATTTAAAATTTTCTTGTCAGTTGTGATCATTGATTCCATTATTGATTTTTAAAAATATTTGAGGGTCACTGATGATGCCTAAATGGCCGAAACTAGCTCGTCCGGCCGAGAAAACATGTATAATCCATATTTTTCCAGTTCTGTGGTGTATTCCTTGCTTCAAAAGGATAACCCTATTATGGGACATTATGTGATCAAATCCGCCAAATAAAGGTGCTGATCAGACTGCGCAGATGCGCATGTTGATATGCATATTTTTCTCCGCCTGACATAAAGTAGATTTTCCCAAAAGGTAACTCACTGATTGTATTTATTTCTAAGTATCTTCTGTATGACAAAACCAACAGTTTGACCTAATGCCCACTCTGATCAGAAGCTTTATTGTCCAAAGACACATTAGGCCCTTCAGTACATATAAAGAATTAAACAAACCCGGTGTATGTGCAGTCTGCTTTGAGTCTGCGCTGGGCGCAGAAGCGAAAGATGGAGACAAACTTGTTGTCAATGTAAGATTCAGTACACTTGCCAGTACTATATGAATATATATGAGGTATATTAGTAGATTAGTGTAGCCCAGAAAAAAATATTTTGTCAATTTTTTCCAACCTTTTTTTTCAGAAAAATATATTAGGAATGTTGGCAGGCTAACAGTTTTTCATTATCATTTTGAAACACCTTGGGACAATTAGATATCTGGGGTAGCTACTGGTGGTGGCTAGTGCCTGCCCGAGTCTGGTTTTTGAGCTTAATAGATGCTACAGTGTGGTAACTTTAAGTTGCTACCTTATTAAATGTCATTTTGGAGAAATGGCTCGAGCATTACCAGCGGTTTTCATAGAGGTTTTTCTTGCTTTTAAGTTTTATGTCATTTTTTATGGTTATTGTAAACTAGTGGTATGATCATCACTCTTCAGGAAAAATGAATTGTCCATAGTACACAGAAGCCCCGCCTCAAATAGGGAAACATCATAACGTCCCGTCATGTGACTCACTGAACTGGGACACAGCAAAACCTATATAAAAGCAATGACCTTGATCAGCTTATTGTCATTGTCTGCCGTAATCATGGTCATATGTTTTCTTTTGTCATCACTTTCAAACAACTACTTCTTAGGACCCCGCAAATTTTTGCGGGTGCCCTATAGAAATCACCATGTCTGTCCGTCTGTCTGTCTGTCTGTCTGTCTGTCTGCATGTTTCATGTTTTCTCTTAATAACTTACAAGCCGTCAAACTTAAAATATTAGGTCACACTATCATTACACAATTTCATGGCAAGTTACTTAACTCTAAATACAATACTATCAGATTAATGGCCCTTTGAAAAATTTTAAAACGTCCACATTTTATCACGATTTTTCTTACTAACTTACAAACCGTCAAACGCATCAACTTTAAACTTTAAATATAAGGTCACAATGTCATAACTAAATATCATGGCAAGTTATGTAACTCTTGCTACAATACTAAGAGAGTTATGGCCCGTTGTAAAAACTTAAAAACGTCTACGTTCTTTTTTTAAATAACTCACAATGTAAAAGTGAAACAAAGATCAGGAATCGATCAATTAACTTACTCCACCCACCAAAGACACCAAAGGGAAAGACACGCAAACACCAAGCGACCAGACCACAATGGAAACCCAAACAAAGGAAGGCCAGAAGGACAGTTACTTTCAAACAAAATAGCCATATGGCCATCCAAAACAAAAAGACACAAGCGATACACACAGTAAGTAACAAACAACAACATAAATAAACCTGCACAGAAGAACCGCCTTGGAACGGTCAGTGGAAAGATTTCCACTGGGGGCCTTAAATCGATTTTACGTGGCCACAATCCTCGCCCTTACTTCCGTCGCGATTTAGACAAATAATTTGTTCAGTCCGCATGAAGGCCTCCTAACTCATCAGTGCAACATCTCCGTGAACGCAATAAAATCAAAGAACCACAGAGGTGAGACAACGGTGAGGACTCGACAGCAAGAAACCATTGAAATGGTGGAGCAAAAGAAAACCAACAGTTAGACTCCGATGGGCCCGACCAGAGGCAGAGCATCAGGCACCAACCATTATTACCAAGAATTAGATCTCTCTAATTCTCAATAAGCCTCTACGCTGGAGCCGTCATAGAATCTGAGGCCTGACCAACCGGCGTGCAATTAAAGAGGAAGGTAAACAAAACCGTCAATCGTAAACCGTCAATCGCATCAACTTCAAATTTTAAATATAAGGTAACAGTATCATAACACAATTTATGGCAAGTTATGTAACTCTAGCTACATTAAGTTCAGAGTTATGGCCCTTTGAAAAAATTAATAACGCCAACATTCATGTTTTTTATTAATAACAAAAAAAACATCAACTTCAAACTTTAAATATAAGGTCATAATATCATTAATTAATATCATGGCAAGTTACGTAGCTTAGATACAGCACTGTCAGAGTTATGACCCTTTGCAAAAATTTAAAAACGTCAACATATTTTCATGGTTTTTCTTAGAAACCAACAAACGCATCAACTTCAAACTTTACATATAAGCTTACATTATCATTACACAATTTCAGTACAAGTCCCGTAACCCTAGCTACAATACTCCCAAAGTTATGGCCCTTTGAAAAAAACTCCTTTGATAGTGCTGCCGGGGCCCTAGTCAGCTTCACTGACAGCTCTAGTTAGAAATAGATTTAAACTAAAGCTCTTACAAAACCGCCTTGTGAACGCTGTAAGCTCATGTAGACAGCAAGGGACCTTAAGATTATTGGTCACAAAGCTCAATATCCATTAGCTCAAAGTCGTTTGTAAGATCTTCGAAAGATGCAACAAGAAAGTGCCACTGTATCGTTTCCGCCCTTTGCACGGTCTGCCAGTGGACAAGATTGATGAATTACTACAAGTACTAGAAGAATCACAGCTGAGGAAAGACGATTTGGAAAGGCTTCAGCAAAACTCAGAAGCTGTTAAAGATAAACCGAAGGTGAGAAAGTTGTCAAAATAGATTCCACAAGACACATCCTTTCGGAACAAGGGCATTACAAAGAAGTGAAAACAGCAGACACACTCGAATCGGGTTTATCACTTGCAGTGATGAATAATGTGATGCTGAAATACCCTAAAGTCCCGAGTTGAGCAATTCTCTCTAAAATATCCAAAATGAGCTCAAATGATCGGAAATATTTCTACACTGCACCGTAAAATAAAAGAGGGCTCAGAATATTGTCAGCTGTTTTACTGCTTTTTGAATAAATCAGTCTTGGTATATATGATATATTATATATAATAATTATAATATATAATATAGTTTATGTAAAAAAAATATGTATTCATAACTAACGGATATGGAATATGATATCACATATATGATATATAATCTTAAACTGGGTATGAAATATCAAATATATAGTTCTAAAGCTTTTTAATATATTGTGAACGCCTCCGTCTGTCTGTCCATCCATCCATCCGTCCGTCGCGCTATCTCATCCTTAACCACTGACCGGCATGTGACCAAATTTGGTACATGGCTTCCTTACGTGATGAGGACTTGCGACAGCAGCGTTATATTTTGGTGCGCCGTGGGCCTGGCCCAATCCCTGTCCCTTCAGAAAAGGCCTAACCGTTTAGAGACCCTCTCCTAAACTAAATATATTCCTGTTTAATATGATTTGATGACGCCAATCAGGATGTTCCCGGGGTTGCGCTGGAACCATGCCCACACCTCCACTTCATAAAAAGACAAATATTTCAGAAACCATTAAGATCCCCACCCCTAAATTATACATACACTTCTTCATTATTATAAGACCGTTTCAGTGACACCAACATGGATGTCCCCTGGGTGCGCCTAGGTCATGTTCCACCCCTTCCACTTAATTAAGAGTCAAATATCTCAGAAGCCTTTCAGATCCCGCCCGCTGGCTGTGCCGGTCCCCATTCCCTCCCGATTTGAATGCCTGGTTCCACCATGACGCACAGGTGTATCATAATAGCCAATCTTGTGAATTCAAATGTTTGCTTGTATGAATGGACGTGCATACTTGAACTGAGGCACTGGTTGTCTGTTTTTTTATTTCTAGGGAGAGAATATCATTAGTCTGAGCCAGAAGGGGAAAAAGGTACCCATAAAGGGTCAAATTACTATAGAGGGGACATCACTGACATTACAAAAAGGAACAGCAAACGTCAGTGTGTCCATTGAGGATTTAGAAGAGATAATGAAACAGAGGCAACCAACAAAGTGAAGACAAATCAACAGCGAAAAGGCGGAGACCATTCAGGTTTGCAGGAGAAAGCTAGAGCCCAACAACCAAGAAAAAACAAATGTCAAGAGGAGACGTAATCCACACGGCCTCCAAACTGCTAGTAAGAAAAACTTTTATTCTAAAAAATAAAAAAAGAATGATGTAACAATTCAGACAGAACAGAACATATAAAAAGTAACATAAAAGCGTGCCAAACCAAGAGATTCTGGTTCATAAAATGAATTGCAATACAAAACAAGTCCCTATTGGCTATGTCGTTTGAAGGTATCAATGCCACATAGGCCTATAAAATCAAAAGATAAGAAATTTCTTTGCAATTCTGCAAATAGCATGCGCGCTTTACAAATTTGAAACCTTGTAGCACATTAAGTTACAAAACTTATCTTCTATGAAGCCCTATGCAGACATTTTGTTTTGGGAAAATCCTGAAAAAAGTGGAAGTTTGGGTCTATGTAAAGGCGCTCTATAGCCTTCAGTGCCAAGGCATCTTACTGTTTTTGATTCAGAAGGGCAAGGTTTTATTTTCATTGCAGCAGGTGCGTGATGGGGGATTTTTTCTTCTACTGTATCCTATCTTTACTTTTTAATGCCCCATCTTTTGGGAGACTGACAGGGATGGACGGCTGATTGAATGCGATGCCGTGGACCAACCGGCCGTTATCAGTTACTGTCATGCGGCGATCTTACTAAGTTATGGCAAACCGCTTAGTAAGACTAAGCTTGTCCAGGAACAGTGAAGATAATTGACCAGCGCGACATGACCTTAGCTGTTGACTGGACTGTTAAACCGCAACATAACAAAAATTGATAAAAAAGAATAAATATTCCATTATACCTCTTGAAATGTTCAATAATTAACCAGAACTGTCAGAGGACCTGACTGCTATACCACCGTTTTAGCGAATATTTGCTGAAACGGAGAGTAAACATGCGCCATATTACTGCTTTAACTGAAATTTTCGAGAATACTCATCACATGGACATATTAATATGATTATATGTCGTCATACAGCTATTATATCGCTTATTTTGCAGATAGAGTCACGGCCTTTGCATCACATGAACAAGTCCGTACAAAGTATACCCCACTAAATATGTTCTAAAAAAAGGTTATCCTTTGGAAGCAAGGAATACACCACAGAACTGAAAAATATGGAGTGTACATGTTTTCTGGGCCAGACTAGCTAGTTTCGGCCAATAAGGCCTCATCAGTGACCCTCAGATATTTTCAAAATTCCACAATGGAATCAATGACCCCAAAGGACAAGAAAAAATAATCTACACTATGATGTAGGGCAGGGAGACGTTTTACCGCCGCCACACATTCCCACACACCAGCTGTAGTGAAGTTAAAATATGTTTAAAAAAGGGTTATCCTTTGGAAGCTTATATAAAGAAAAACGGGGTGTACGAGGGTATAAAATATTTTTCATTTCTGCTCCAAAACATAGGTTCTGTGTGCTGGTTAGAACCGCCTAATTTTAGCGAGCACCCACAAACTATGTTTAAAGTAAAAAAAAAAAATATCACAGATTTGCATCAGAAAAATAGCCATTTTGGAAAAGTAAAAAGATGCACCATGCCGTACGGGTGTGTTATCCTATTGTGTGCATTGCGCTTCTACGCAGTGCCCTGTATGTGAGGTTAACAATTTACATGTCTCAAGCGATTATACAGACACAATTCTAAACAAAGCAAACACAAAGTCCAATAATTTTTCTAATATTGCAGATACAGTGAAATTCCGCTATTAAGACCACCTAAATTTAAGACTAATTCTGCTTTTTAAAACTTATTTTGTAAGATTGACTCATGCTTTCTTTATGTTTTCTGCATGCAGTGTCCTCTGGTCAGAGACAACCTTTTGAACGGTTCTAAAGTGGTCTTAAAGACCAATTTTGAACAGACCGAAAGGTGGTTTTAATATAGGAATTTTACTGTAGTTATACCCCTTGTACTTCACTTTTGCTCAGTGCCCTTTACAAGTGTACGAAGTTTCATTTGGATACATCAAGCTGTTTTCAAGCTATAATCAGTACAAATTTGTAAACCAAACAATTATGAAGTACAATAATGCCACTTTTATTGCGAGTTATGGCCCTTATGCGCTGCATCTCTGCTCAGTGCCAGTTACAAGAGTGTGGCGTTTCATTTGGATACCTCAAGCAGTTTTCGAATTATTTTCTGGACAGAATTCTTGCATAAAAATTGTCATTAACTCTGCTATTATTTCAACTAGAGTCATAGCATTTGTGTAGTGCACTTTTCCTCAGTGCGTAAAAAAAACGTCAAACATACAGACAAAAGCAATAAAGTTATTATCCGTTGTCAGCAAATAGGTTTTGTTATAGGAATAGGGCAAATACTTCTGAAGTTATGACAGAAGATGTTTGGTTAACGTATGGCAAACACACGGACAAAAGCCATATAGATTTATGGCCCTTGTTCGCTGCAAAAGTATTTGCCTTGCTCTCATGAAATTTCACAAACATACGTACCATCACAATAATAACATTCTGACAATGGGCCCAAAGTATATTGCTTTTGTCCGTGTGTTTGTCATTGCCTGAAACGAAAGATTTAACCTCAGTCATAACTTCAAAAGTAATTGCCCTACTTTCATGAAACTTCACACGCAGTAAGTAAGGAAAATACATTTGAAGTCAAGACCGATGTTAATCATTTTGGTTAAGCCGTGATATGAAACTTCATACACATACTTACCACCACAAGACCTACTTTCTGACATAGGGCCTAAACTATTCTAGATGTCTGATTGTGGTGAGGTTGTTATAAATGCGCTTGGTGTGTTCACAGATACATCCGCAGAAGCCACAAGTAAAGTCGGTGCTGGTGATATATTTGAATTCGAACACAACCAAGCTAGCAACACCGCAGACAACAAACAAGATTGTAAATATCAGTAGAAAAGACAGCAAGTTCATCTGAACAGATGTTTGTCCATTGTAGATAGAAAATACCAGGTGAGTGTCTTTTGATATCACGTTTATCAGGCAAGGCTTCGAGAACGCATGTAGAAACGCGAAGCTTGCCGAGCTGTTCTACAGGCGTTCTCAAAGCCGAGTATGAAAAACTTGATACCAAATGACGCTATTCTGGTATTCTACTTATCAGTTTATCCCCTTGTACACTCTTACATTAGCAATTTACGATTAGTAATCGATGGTCCTCAGGGCGTCAAAACATTCCGGCGGTCTATAGTTTTGTATCTGCTGGCCATTTTTTCCATAATATTTTTCTAGTAATTTTTACATAGTTTCCAGTAATAATAATATGTTTGCCTTTTTTAGCAGTCCGGTTCATTCATAAAAGTACAATGTCACGTTGACCTGATAAAACCCACTTGTCCTATCAGGTCAGTGTGCTACAATGCAGTTGATATCGGGGTAACAGATATGATTTAATTTGGACTTCGTATGGTTAAGGCAATATCTATAAAGATGGTCATATATTAAATATGTATGTGATTAGTATATCTGTTCTTGGCAAGGGCTAATGCGAGAGACTTATTGAACCTTGATGTGTATTGCATCGAAGTGATATTTTTTATGAACTTATAGCGCATTTTCAAGTTGTTGTTTTTTTTTCGGAATGGACGGACGATACGGAAATGAATACGGTTTTGCACATACTTAAATACATTAAAATACATTAAAACTGCCCAAAGCTTTCGGACAACAATGCACCCCCAACCTGGCTCATCCTCCTTCTTGTTATTCAATGTTTCTTTCGAGAGATATTATCAACACATGAGTTTGCGGATTGTTTACATTCTACATGTGCGCTGTCGAATGTAAACATACTGATACCTCTATCTCATGTGAACGGAAAACTGTTATCAAAAATGATGTAAAACATCGTCTGTTTGTTCGTCTTCTGTCAATTTGTAAATCTCATGGCATTGCCTTTTGCTACTTTATACACTATAAATTAAAAGAAAATCAAGAAAATCACATTCTGTTGGTTTCAGACTGAAACAATAATGTAATTTTTTGACCTTCTATATGCGACCGTGGCGTATAACTTATAGTTCAGTAACTTTAACTTTTTACACTAAGGTCACTTTCTCAAAAACTTAAAGTACTGTAGCAATGATACATTGTACGCGTTTATATCTTGGCATGGTTAATTCGAACCTGTAGAACGTTTCCCAAAGCTCGAGATGTTCATATATTTAGTAGAATATATGGATTTTTTTCTGATTGTATCTTGAAAAGATACGTGTTCGTTGGGTGCAATCATTAGAATCGCCTCAATGAGGCGATTCTAATGTGTGCACACAACATTCCTTTATTTTAAAGAAGATCGTAACGATACCATCAAATGATCCCGTCCATGTCACATGACCAGGCACCATGAGTAAACCTCAGTAATTCGAACTACCCCTATCTCGAACAAATTTTCGTGGTCCCAAAAGTGTTCGAATTATTGAAATTAGACTGTACGAGTATGTTGTGGAGGGTTTTCTTATTATATTTGAAATGGTTTTGCTAAATTTACTCATTAGAATCGACCCAATGAATATGCATGGTCTTGACTTGTATATCGAGGTCAAGCGACTTTGTTTAGAATATGCATTTGGGAGAGTTTTTAACAACTACAGTGACACTTAAAACATACTAATATCTTGCCATGATAGTCTAAGTTTCTATTTTTTAGGATTCAGCTGATTTTTTGTAGATTATGCGTGTCTCAGTTTCTCAACAGCTCTTGATAAGGTACAATTTCTAATTTGTATTTCTATATTTTTCAGATGTAATGATGAAGCCGGAATCTGCAGCAAAAGGGAATTTTGTTGCAGTGAAGTCAGCAAAGTCAAATAATGATTCAGAGCCATACCCATGGATCGGTGAGGTAGTGTCGGCTACCTCCAAAAAGGTTCAAATCCAGTAGTGGAGTCGGACATATACAAAAATCTGGTCAACAAACAAATATTTCAAACACTGCAAACCAGATCACGTGAACCTAAGCCTTGTCCTTGCAGTTTTCAAATGGGACACAGCAAATCCCATGCCAGCAAGACTGGTCAGAAAACTGCAGTGTCTATATGGCAAAGGACCGGATGAAGAAGATGTGTAGATAATAAATTTTTAGCTCATCTGATGCTTTGCGATTGTGAGATGTCCGGCGTTATCCTTCGTCGTGCGTCGTCCGTGCGTAAACCTTTCTTGTGAACACACTTGAGGCCACAGTTTTCATCACGAAAACATGCCTATATAATTTGAACACCTTCAACCCCACTTTTACGTGGTAAAACTGTGGTTTACAAGGGTAAACCCTATTTTTCTTATTTCTGGTCTGAAATATAGATTGTGGGTACATGTTAGAACCACCTAGATGAGGCGATTTTTACGAATACCCACAGTCTATATTTTGGGCAGGTAAAATATAGATTGTGTGAACTTGTTAGAACTGCCTCGATTATGCGGTTCTAACGAGTACCCACAATCTACATTGTGAGCAGAAATAAGACCAATATCACACGTTTTCATCTTAAAATTCTCGCGTTTTTGGCGATAAAGTTTACAATGTATTTGTATGGGCGTGTTTTCATAATGTGGCCTAATCATCAACAAACTAGGTCAGAATGATAATCCAACGTAGTCAGAATGATAATCATGACAATATTCCTATCATGTTCAAATACGGGTCATGTCGGGTCAAAGTAGGTCTGTAGGTCAAATCTTATACAAACCTTCAGAACACCCTAGGGGCCACAGTTGTGTGGGGTACACTGGCCTTTTTATCATTTATCTTTGATATTTGTTTGTTTGTTTGATTTAAGATTGAACAGCCCCATCAACACTGAATAGCTCATTTTGGAGACGTCGCTGCCTATTTGTGGGACTTTAACTCAACATTGAGATGAAATGACATCCCAAGCTCCGTCACCAAATGAAACCAATAGGATTTATAAGCATGGGCGGTCCGACTCGCACCAATTTGCCTGGGCAGGCTTATTTAATAACCGGTATGAACATCGCTTTAGTTTTGACGGTATCACAACCTTATTAACCAAAATGAGTATCACAAATACATTTAAAATATCAATATCACCCCTTAGGTTACACTCTGCTTCTTCTGTACGGATTCCCCACTCAATTAAGAACTTTAATACTATGTTGCCTTCGGTATTGGTTAGACCCTTAAATTTGTCTTCTGTAACATCAGTTAATCTCAAAGGAGCAGGCAATACCGATGTTTTTGGGAGTAGTCTTCGGATAAGACTATCTCCTCTCAACTCGCCCATCCTTCGAAAATATACTAATCCGTGGAAAAGAAGTGGAATGTATCCTAGTATTTCTAAGTGCAATGCCAAGAGGTGCAGATGTTGTTCGCATTTAAGCACTGCGTCTACCGTTAGTTCATCTGTAAACGGTAGACGCTTCTCTGTAGTTAACATGTCTGATTTAACATGACAGTCTACAGATTTAATTTATCTAATTACTTGACGTGCTGCAAACTGTAATAAGCAGTACGTCGGTCAAACTAACCGCATGCTTAAAACTAGATTGAACGAGCATTATCGTAGAATGAGTAAGCCTAAGAAAACTGACACTTTCTTGTACCGTCACTTTCGACGTACAGGTCATTCTGTAAATAACATTGTTATACAACCAGTGGAAAAACTTTATTACGATGCAAATTCTACATCTAGATTCAAAATAATCAAAAGACATGAAGCTGAACTGAAATGGATTAAATTTTTACAGACCCCTTTTCCACTGGGATTTAATGACAACATTTATCATGAGGGTAATATTTCCAGAATGCCGGACTTTGATATTTTCTCACTCCTGGAATGTCGAAAACGCAGAACTAGATCTCACGGCACCAGGAAAAATGGTAACTTTAAACGTAAATCACGTGCGTTTAAACGAAACAATACTAGACTGAAGTGACTGTCAATTATATTATAAAATCATGGACGCCACTCTATGCTTTCATGTTTAAGTTCATTACCCGTTTCTGTTTTAACGTCTTCTGGACACCGAGGCGAATAAATTCTACGATAGTTCTCATCAGTTATATGATGCGGCTCTCTTAACTAGAGGCTATACTCAGCATACTCTCCGTCCTTACATTGATTCTGAAATTAATCATAAACGCCATTTCTTCAAAATATCCTTCATTAATAAGGGTATGGATTTTATAGATTAGCCCAGTATCTTCCGTGAGAGATCGGTGCTTTCTTCCATTCCTGCTTATTTTCAAAATACTGAAACACCTATAATTTGCTATAAATATAACAAACCTGTTAGATCTATTATTTTTAATTTCAATAAACTTGTTTCAGATCTTGATAGTGATACTAATACTCCTGATTCATGTGATTGTAAAAACTCAAAGAATTGCTATCCTGCTGCTGGTCATGTAATTACTGGCAATTTGAAAATGATTCCTGATTCTAGGATAAGGAATATAATTTCTAAAGGACCGAAATATCGGTTTCCTTCTAAAATTGGTTTTAGTAAATGTAGAGAAGAAATCGCTGCTTCCTTGAATGAATTCGGTAATCGATGGTGTAAGCGAGAGTATGTTGAGCTTAAAGCCCTTAAGGACTGGAAACTTAGCATTTTAAAACTAGTGAATAAACGCATTTCTTTCTATTCTCAAAATACTAACTTATTACCTCCTAAGCCCAAGACGTCTTTACGTCATCTTAAACTAGGTATTCAAGAATTTCATAAGAAGTTTGTTTTGGCCCCTGCAGACAAGGCCGCTAACAACGTCGTCGTTGTGTGACGGCTCCACTATGTTAACACGCTTAAGCAGGAGCTTGGTGGTACTAAGGCCTATGAACTTCAGCCTTTAGCTGAAGAGAGAGCTATAGTAGATAAACATGTTTGTCTTTTAGCCACCAAGTTTGCTGTGTGTGTTAACGAAGGCCAAGACAAGTTTCCTACGCTATACTGGTTACCAAAACTTCATAAAAGACCTTACAAAGCACGCTTTATTGCAAATTCTAGCTCTTGCACTACCACTGAACTTTCTAAATTATTAACTTCCTGTCTTACTGCTATTAAAACGCATGTGATTAAATATTGTGATAAAGTCTTTGAAAGATCAGGAAGAAATCTGTTTTGGTCTATTAAAAATTCGAATGAGGTTTTAAATAAATTGAAATCCAGACATTTTCGTGCTTCAAGTCTGTCTACTTACGATTTTCCACTCTTTACACTACACTTCCTCATAATCTTATTAAAGAAAAGCTTAATGATTTAATTGAATGGGCTTTTCACAGAGAAGATTCTCTCTATCTTGCATGTAATGTCAGAAATGCATTTTTCACTTCTAAAGAGCATAAGAATTATACACTTTGGTCTTGTCAGAAAGTGTGTGATGCCCTCACCTTTCTACTTGACAATATTTATATTAGATTCGGTACGAAGTTATTCAGACAAATTGTGGGTATTCCGATGGGTACGAATTGCGCACCTCTTGTGGCTGATCTGTTCTTGTATTGTTATGAAAGAGACTTCATGTTGTCGCTTTCCATTGATAACCAATCTGAAATTATTGAAGCTTTTAGCTCCACTTCTAGATATTTAGATGATTTATTAAATATTGATAATACCTATTTCGATGGTTTGACAGGTCAGATTTACCCCCCAGAACTTCAGTTAAATAAAGCAAATTCTTCTGATACCGAGGCCCCGTTTTTGGATTTACATCTATCTATTGCAGATGGATTTGTTTCGTGCAAAATGTATGATAAACGCAATGACTTTGATTTTGAGATTGTAAATTTTCCTTTTTTGGATGGTGACGTTCCTCGTGCGCCATCCTATGGCGTTTTTATTTCGCAATTAATTCGATTCGCTAGAGTGTGTAGTCATGTAACTGACTTCAACACTCGTAATAAATTATTAAAGGCTAAACTCCTTAATCAGTGTTATCGGTACCATAAACTACGCAAAGCCTTTTCCAAATTTTATAGACGCCATTCTGATTTAATTTCAAAATTCAATATTGGACTTAAATCTCTTCTGCAACAAGGTCTATCGGAACCCGAATTTTATGGTGACTTAGTATATAAATTCAGAAAAATATATAACCGCAATGACTTCAGCACCCAATTTCGTAAAATCATTCTTCGATATAAAAAGATTTGGTACAACATGGATGTTATACGACAGACTGCATGCATGGTAGTTAACCCAATCACGGTTGGCAACTTTGCTTCCCTCTTTAATTGCAACGGGTGGGTCAGGCCTCAGATTCTATGACGGCTCGAACGTAAAGGCTTATTGAGAATTAGAGAGATCTATTTCAAGGTAATGTTGGTGCCTGATTCTCTGTCTCTGGTCGGGCCCATCGGAGTCTAACTGTTGGTTTTCTTTTGCTCCAGCATTTCAGTGGTTTCTTGCTGTCGAGTCCTCACCGTTGTCCCACCTCTTTGGTTCTTTGATTTTTTGTTTTCACGGAGATGTTGCACTGATGAGTTAGGAGGCCTTCATGCGGACTGAACAAATTATTTGTCTAAATCGCGGAGGAAGTAAGGGCGAGGATTGTGGCCACGTAGAATCGATTTAATCCCCCCCCCCCCCCAGTGGAAATCTTCCACTGACCGTTCCAAGGCGGCTCTTCTGTGGCGCTTTATTTATGTTGTTGTTTGTTACTTACTGTGTGTATCACTTGTGTCTTTTAATTTTGGATGGCCATATGACCATTTTGTGGGAAAGTAACTGTCCTTATGGCCTTCCTTTGTTTAGGTTTTCATTATGGTCTGGTCGCTTAATGTTTGTATTTCTTTCCCTTGGTGTCTTTTATGCGTGGAGTAAGTTAATTGTATCAATTCCTGATCTTTGTTTTACTTCTACTTAGATTTTCTAAGCGGTTTACCATTACTCGCATGCGGTCGGTTTCAGCTTTGCGTCGAAGCATCATGCAGCCCATCTATTTTTTCAAGCCCCCATGGGCGGGGTGGTTATCCTTGTATGAGTTTGACATATCTATAAATCAATTTCTAGACATCAATATCTTGATTTATCGATATTTATTTTTCATCTGTGATATAGATGAAAATTGTTGATATCTCAAAAGTAATGTTTTTATGTGAGCAGACTTCAGTAGCACACTTCATGATTACTTTATGTGTACTTCATTCCAACGAATTGGATATGGAGATTTTTTGTTTGTTTGGATGTATTGGAGTTTACTGACCAAGTCAACACTATTTAGGTCATTTTTGAGCCAGTCAGTTTATTTATCAGCACTTTTTTCGGGCAGGCTTATAAGTAAACGGTTAACAAGTACAGTGCACATTCTTTTACCAGAAACTGCCATTCTTGGATCAGCGGAAAGGAGAAGATAAAAGTAAAAAAGATTTCGTCAATCTCCACGAAAGAATGTTGCCGATCCCGGCAGGTATCAAACCCGCGCCCTCCTGATCACGAGTCAGACGCGAATCCGGCTCAAAACATTGCTAAGAATTGCTATGCCGATTTTCCATTGTATTACCGCTGGTAATTATATTACTTGCCCTTAAACAGCAACTGCTTACATGTAAGCTATGAAATACCCTTTCAGTGTTATTTCAATCAGCAGCTTAATAGTTAAAAGGTACATAACAAAGTCTGCTTACATGAAAGCTGCCTCCGAAATACTGAATGTTTTGTATGCCGATATGTTTTTCTTTGGCTGTTATAACAGCAACAATTACTTGCATGTAAGGCAGGGTTCACCTTTTTCATTCATTTAAAGTTAACCGTTTTCATTCATTATAAATTATTGAAAGTCTGCCTGCAATGTCTGCTTTCTTGTAAGCAGAATGAATTAATGAATTCAATTTGTTCAGAATGGATGGTGGTGTTATATTAAATCAGTTTGGGTTAATACGCTTTCATGTAAGCAGGCTTCAAACTCATAGCACCTCCATTTTGCATATATTCGTGGTGGTTTGGCAGATTACTTGCATACAATAAGTTGAAGTCATAGACTTTAAATTTGCATAACATGTTTAATAGATCTAGATGCATACAGTGTTTGCTCACACGTTAGCAGAATGACATTCAGGTTGTTCATGGTGAGCGAATATTATATTATTTACTCATATTTACTAGCAGTATCTTCTGGTTGTGATAAGGATGTGTTACATTAAATCAGTTTTGGTTGATATGCTTTCATGTAAGCAGGCTTCCGATTCACAGCACCTCCATTTTGCAAGTAATCGTGCTGATTTGTGGTAACTTTCTTATTCCTGCTACAAACACAGACTGCAGGCGCTTGCGTGAAAGCTGTTTATAAAATGTTTCTTTTAACTTGTCTGTTCTAACAGTAGCAACTACTTACATGCAAGCCCGGGCGTATTATTCTTCATTGAGTCAGTCATAAGTTCTCATAATTAAAGACAGTCATAGATTTCAGATTCGCTTTTGTTTTTGCGGTGTGCTTACATGAAAGCGTTTTGTCAGGTGTACTCAACTGCTGATACTTTTGTTGTTGGTTGTTGATTGTTGATAGCATTTAAGAGTAATCGCAAACGCATGTGTTTCGTTTTGGATAATAAGCTTTCATGTAAGCATGCTTTCCGACTCATCGTGGATTTGCATGTTAATAGATCTAGATGATGCAGTGTCTGATTTCAATAAGCACAGAATGATTACTACGTTCCAGTTATTCATGGTGAACTATTATATTATTTACTTATATTTACTTGCCGTATCTGCTTGTTTTAATAAGGATGGGTGACATTAAATCAGACCTTTACATTGTTGTATGTTGCATGCTGATTATAGCTTATTTCCTGCTCTTTCTTACATGTAAGCTTGATAATAGCAGTGGTTTCACAGTAATTTGATGTATGATTAAAACTGACTGAACTTCCATATAAAACCTTCACCAAAACAGGGTAGTGTTGCATACTATACAGATACATAAAATAATAACTTACCGTTGAGTCTTTCTTCGTTCAGTATCTGTTCTAAATCCAGTATACACGAAAAAATGGCATAATCTGACATATGATGGTGCCAATATAATAATACACTGCATATGTTCTTCTTAGAGCTTCATCTTCACCAGTTTATCCAAGACGATGAAGGCAAACGTAGCTTACCTGTAAGCTGCAACGGTTTCTAATCTCATTTTTTCATATATGCATGCTTCAGTGTCTGTATGCTTCTGTTTATCTGGTGCTAAAGAATTACACTGTTCTTCAAAACATTATCACTGTCGATCTGATTTAGCTTGATTATGACAAACTTTTTTCATGAAGTATTATTAGAACAAAAATAAACGGGGTTTCATTAAAAATGTTGACTTGTCTTATGTTTTCCTTATAACAAAATGAAAATCAACTGTTTTGAGACTTTAATACAGTCTCAAATGAAATTGGACTCTGTTATATGATGTTTTCCGATAAGGCCTTGTTTGCCATAATTTGCAAATCTGGCCCCAAAAGTTGGAATCTTGCATTTTACTGTATGTATATGTTTTTTTTTTATCTTCCAAAGGCAACCTTCTTAGCATTATCTCACTGACATGCAGCTGGTGTTAATTGCCGTGTGGTCAAAGTCAAATATCTCTCAGTATTTCATTATAGTGCAGGTTATATGTTGATTTATTTTTAGTTTTTCACAGGTCTAGGGGGATCAATAACCTGGCACAATTGCCTGCGACAGACCAGTGTGGAGAAAAAGATTGATTTATCTATTCATACTTACATATGCTGCGTTTGTTTCTAAATGCAACCTCGATTTTTTTTTCTCTTCATCTTCATGCGGAGGGTGGAAATTTGTCTTGTGGTTGAGGCTTTCCTTGCATTTTTCTTTAAACTTTTATAGCTTTATTTCATACGATTCTTTATAAACTGTTGCTAATAATGTAAACGTTCGAGTCCTTGTAAAACGAAGTTTTCTCAATGCCTCTAAAACTGGCCTTAACCATGTATGATATTTTAGATATTTTAGCTCACCAGAGCAGAAGGCTTCAGAAGAATAGGCGGCGGTCCTTATTCGGTCTTCGTCTGTGTCGTCTGCGTCGTCAACATTTTAAACAGCTACTCCTCTGAAACTGCTAGGCCAGTTGAAACCAAAATAAATATGAACTCTCAATGCGTTGGAAAAAGAAAGTTTGTTCATAGGAGATTGGTCACATAACCAAGATGGACGCCATGCCCATATATGGTGAAACATTTAAAAATCTTCTCTTCAGGAACTCAATGAACTTCAAACTTCAAACACCATAAGGGATTTTGGCTGACCCTACAAAATTAGTTCAAATTATGACCATAGGTTATTGCCTCTACTTCTATTTTGACTTTTTTTACATCACGGTCAAATTTGGTCATGTCGACATTTGTATGGAAAAAAGGCAAAAAAGTGATTTTTTTTATTCTATTGTAGCCTGTGGCAGCAGAAATGGTTTTTGCCATCAGCTGAATGGAAGTTTATCAATTTTAAAGGTCAACGTTATTTACTGACCTTTGTTCTGTAAGTATTTTTATCATATTCACTAAAACTGGTGGGCTGTTTGAAACCTAACTACATGTGGAGTCTCTATGGGATGAGGGTATGACATTTTTATGGGATTGGAGTCGCATAACCAAGATGGTCACCAAGCCCATATGTGGTAATACTCCTTCGAAAATCTTCTCAGGAACAAAACGGTCAATGACCTTGAAACTTGGTGCGCAGCATTTGAGACTCGGACTCTACCAAGTTTGTTCCAATGGTGTCTTCAGTTGACCTTTACATATTTTACATCAAGGTCAACTTTGGTCACTTAGACCTTTGTATGTGAAAAAGGCAAAAAATGTAGAATATTTTTTTCTGATTTGATTGTAGCCTGTGGCATGAGATTTGATAATTGGGGTCAGCTGAATAAACGTTTATCAATTTCAAAGGTCAATGTCATTAAGATCCATATTTTAACTTCTTCGCTATAATTGCTGGGCGGATTGAAACCAGATTAAACGTGGAGCTTCTATTGAATGTGGCAATGAAAACTTTGTTATTGAACTTAGATTCACACAACCAAGATGGCGGCCACGGTCATATATGTTATAATTTTTGGGAAATGTTTATGCTCTTCGCATGATCCCAACGGCCAATTACTTTGAAACTCGGTATGCAGCATAAGTTTATTGAAATGGTAATTTTCGTTTGGCCTTGACCTATTTTACATCAAGATCAAATTTGGTCACTTAGGAATTTGCATAGGAAAACGGCAAAACAGTGGATTCTTTTTTCTGATTTTGTTGTAACCTGTGGCATCAGAATTAATATTTGAAGTCAGCAGAATGGAAGTTTATCATTCCAAATGTCAATGTCATTTACTGACTTTAATCCTAAATGACTCGGATTCATAGCTTTATTTTCTTGTCCACTAAAACTGCTGGACTGACTGAATACGAAATAACTCGTGGAGCCTCTTTGGGATAAGGCAATGCAGATTTATTTGTGGGATTGGGAATATACAATTAAAATGACTGCCGTGCCCATGCCCATATTCGGCAAAACCTTTGGAAATCTTCTTCTCAGAAACACATGGCTGATGACCTTGGAACCTGGTAAGCAGTATTGGGGATTCGGGCCCTAACCAAGTTTGTTAAAATGCTAACCTTGGTTGCCCATGATCTTTTTCATGTCAAGGTCAACTATGACCACTTACGCCTTTGCACTGGAAAAAGGCAAACCGGTGGATTTTCTTCTGATTTCCCTAGCAAATTTGTTCAAATGGTGACCTGTTGTTGACCATGACCTATTTAATGTCAAGGTCGTATTTGGCGTTTTCGATGATAAAATAGCAAACCAGTGGATTTTTAGCTCACCAGAGCTTATAGGATAGGCAGTTGTCCGTCGTCGTCTGCGGCGTCTGCGTCTGTGTCAACACTTTCAAACGACACCTCCTCTGAAGCCACTATGTCGACTGGGCCGAAATTTTATCTGTAGCATTCTTGGGCTGGAGGATTAAAAGTTTGTGTTTTTTTTATGAAAATCGGCTCATTAGTTTGGTTGGTATGGCAACTTAGAGTTTCCATAGACTTATAATAGGGAAAATTGAAAAATGGCATTTACTGCCAAGCCTCTGCAGATATTTTGACAAAACTTTCATAGAAATGTTCCTTAGGCAATCTACTATCTGTCATATGATTTTAGGCCTACTGCTCATTTTATTGGTTGCCATGGAAACCAAAATGCGAAAAAAATAGAAAAAAAAAATACTTAAAAAATCATCTCCTCAGAAACCATATGCTCTAGGAGGCAGAAACTTTATGAAAATATTCACTATAGTTGCCTTTACAGGTTTTGTGTTCTTTTTTTTGTTTTGTTTTTTGGAAATTCGGCACTTGAGGTTGGTTGCTATGGTAGCTTAGATTTTCCATAGACTTATAATGGGGAAATAGAAAAATGGCATTAACTGCTAAGCCTTTGCAGATATTTTGACACAACTTTCATAGAAATGTTCCTTTAGCAATCTTCCATCTGCCATATGATTTTAGGCCTATTGCTTATTTTGGCTGGTTGCCATGGAAACCAAAATAAAAAAAAAAAAAAAAAAAAAAAATAGAAAAAAAAAACCCTTTAAAAAACATCTCCTCAAACCGTATGCTCTATGAGGCTGAGAGTTTATGGAAATACTAACCACATTTTCCTTTACAAGTTTTGTGTTTTTTTATGAAATTTGGCTCTTAAGTTTGGTTGCTTTGGCAACTTAGATTTTCCATAGACTTATAACGGGGAAAATTGAAAAATGGCCTAAACTGCCAAGCCTTTGCAGATATTTTGATTAAACTTTCATAGAAGTGTTCCTTAGGCAATCTACTATCTGCCATATGATTTTAGGCCTACTGCTCATTTCTATTCGTTGCCAGGGAAACCAAGATGAAAAAAAAAAAAAAATCATTTCCTCAGAAACCGTATGCTCTATGAGGCTGAGAGTTTATGGAAATATTCACCATATATGCCTTAACAGGTTTTGTGTTTTTAGCTCACCAGAGCCGAAGGCTCCGGAGGAGCTTATAGGATAGGCAGTTATCCGTCGTCGTCTGCGGCGTCTGCGTCAAGACTTTCAAACGACATCTCCTCTGATGCCACTAGGCCCAAATTTTATCTATAGAATCCTTGGCCTGGGGGATTGAAAGTTTGTGTTTTTTTATGAAAATCGGCTCATTAGTTAGGTTGCTATGGCAACTTGTAATTTCCATAGACTTATAATGGGGAAAATTGAAAAATGGCATTTACTGCCAAACCTTTGAAGATATTTTGACAAGACTTTAATAGCAACTAGAAATGGTGTTTGTAAAACACAATGCCCCCAACCTTTGCTTGTCCCTAGATGGCAAAATATCCAACAAATATTGTTAAAGACTCAAAAACATACAACAAGAAATTCGCCGAAGGCTATGTCGCGCCTGTGGGGGCGCCAAACCATGAAATCTAGGTCAAGGTCAAACATGGATGTCTGCATAAAAATTTCACTCCTAGTTACAAGCATGTACCAAGTATCATCAATGAAACTCTTAAAAACAGACTCTTACATCAGGGTGAAAGTTAGGGTTGTCACACTATTTTATAAAGTCAGTGAACCATAAAATGTAGGTCAAGGTCAATGGATACCTGCATTGAAGTTTCAATTCTTTTATGATTGATGAAAATATACATGTGTGTGTGCTTGTGTGTGGGTGTTGGGATTGTATGTATGTGTGTGTGCATGGATGGATGCATGCATGTGTGTGTTCATGCATGAGTGCATGCATGCATGTATGTTCACGCATGCAACTGTGAATACATGCATTTGTGTATGCATGTATAAGTGCATGTGTGCTTGCATGTTTGCATGCATACATAAAACCATACATGTGTGTATGCATGCATGCATGTGTGTCTTCATGCATGAGTGCATGCATGTGTGTAAGCATGTACGGGTGCATGCATGCATATGTGAGCGGATGCATGTGTGCATGTATGTTTGCATGTGGGTATACATACATGCATGAAAATATATAAGTGTGTGCATACATGCATGCATGTGTATGTTCATGCATGAGTGCATGCATGTGTGAGTGCATGCATGTGTGAGTGCATGCATATTTGCATGTGGGCGTAAATGCATGTATGAAAGCATGCATGTGTATGTGCGTGTGTGTGAGTGTATGCATGTGTACATGCATGAGCGCATGCATGTGTGAGTGCATTGCATGTGTGCATGCCTGAGTGCATGTGTGCATGCATGTTTTCTTATGGCATGCATTAATGCGTGAGTGCATGCCTTCATGTGCATGCATGGGTGTGTGTGCTTATGTAAGTGCATAAGTGTGCATGCCTGCATGTACATGCATGTGTGTGTGTGCCTGTGTGAGTCATTAAGTGTGCATGCATGTGTGAGTACCTGCATGTATGCATGCAAGCATCAGTGTGTGTGTGCATGCATGCATTTGTGTTTGTATGGAGGTGTGCAAGCATAAATGAGTGATTGTGTATGAGCATACATGTTTGAGTGTAAATGCATGTGTGTGTGCATGCATGCATGTGTAATCTGAGTGGGCCGGGTTGAGGTGGGTTGTCGTGGGGTGGGGTGTTGTGGGGTAGGGTGTCATGTGGCTGGGTCGGTGGGGTGGGGTGGGGTAGGGTAGGGATATATGCATGCATGTATGTATGCATGTGTGTGTGTGTGTGTGTGTGCATGTGTGAGTGCATAAGTGATCATGCCTGCATGTGCATGCATGTGTGTGTGTGCATGATATTGTGTGAGTCCATAAATGTGCATGCATGCATATTTGTGTACATGCATGCATGCATGTGTGAGTACCTGCATGTATGCATGCAAGCATCAGTGTGTGAGGGTGCATGCATGCATGTGTGTTTGTATGTGGGTGTGCAAGCATAAAATGATTGATGGTGTATGAGCATGCATGTTTGAGTGTAAATGCATGTGTGTGTGCATGCATGCATGTGTAATTTGAGTGTGCCGGGTTGAGGTGTGTTGTCATGGGGTGGGGTGTTGTGGGGTAGGGTGTCGTGTGGTGTGGTGGGGTGGGGTGGGGTGGTGTGGTGTGGAGAAGGGTAGGGTATGGTTATTTGCATGGATGTATTTATGTATGTACAGGACAAATGGCATATCACCACCCACTATCAACTTTTGTGTAGGGGTATAATTTCTGTGTTATGTGTTTATGAAGTAAAAGACAAAAAATATTCTTAATCAACAATGGATTTGTGCATGAATGCATGCATGTATGTGTGGGGTGGGGCAGGGTGGGTGGGCTGTTGTAGGGTGGTGCATGGTGGGGTTTGGTGGGGTGGGGTGTAGTATGGTGGGTTGGGGTGTGTGGGTTTGAGTGGGGAAGCGTGGGGTAGGGTAGGGTAGCGATGTATGCATGCAAGTATTTATGTATGTACAGGACAAATGACATATCCCCACCCCATATCAAGTTTTGTGTAGGGGTATAATCTCTGTTTATTTGTGTTTATGTAGAAAAAATAATAATAAAAATATAATAAAAAAAATGCCCATCCACCCGCCCAACCACCCACCCGGACATCGCTATTTTAAAGGACGGAATTTTTGAAAAACCCGTCCAATAAAACCGAAAATTACCATGATTACAATAATAATTCAAAGTGTGTGGCCTTGGCCCCAAGGTTATGCTAAAAAATAAATCAAAGGACAATAACTTTTGAAAGGGGCATAATGCGGATGAGAAAAAAATATGTGTCAGCTAATTTGCCATAGCGAATCCATATATGAAATTTCAAAACCCTAGCTTACACAGTTCTTAAGTTAATCCGGATGAAAAAAATACGTGACAGCTAATTTTCCATCAGGAACGCATATATGAAATTTCAAAACCATAGCATACACGGTTCTAAAGTTATGGAATGCATCAATTTTAGCACACATTACAATAGACACAAATTACCAAAATGACAAAGGGCCATGACTCAAATTTTGTCAAAAGTTAATCAGGTCATCTACTCATCACCACCAATCTTTTCATCAACTTTCAAGACTCTAGTTATAATAGTTTTTGAGATATCTAGCTGACAAGATTTTATTTAAAAAAACTTCAAAGGGCAATAATTCTTGAATGAGGCATAATCTGGATGAGAAAAAAAAACGCGTCAGCTTATTTTCCATCAGGAATGCATATATGAAATTTCAAAACAATAGCATATACGGTTCTAAAGTTATGCTATGCATCACTTGTAGCATACATTATAATGGGCACAAATTACCAAAATGACAAAGGGCCATAACTCACAAAGTATTTTTCGGAATTCTGTCAAAAGTTAAGCAGGTCATCTACTCGTCAACACCAATCTACGTGTATTCACCAACATTCAAGGCTCTAGCTATAATAGTTTTTGAGATATTTTGCTGACAAGATTTTATTCAAAAACTTCAAAGGGCAATAACTCTTGAAAGGGGCAAACTCCGGATAAGAAAAAAAAATGCATGTCAGCTAATTTTCCATCAGGAATGCATATTTGAAATTTCAAAACCATAGCATACACGGTTCTAAAGCATATATTACAATGGGCACATATTCCCAAAATGACAAAGGGCCATAACTCACAAAGTGTTTTTCGGAAGTTTGTCAAAAGTTAATCAGTCCATCACCACCAATATGTTCACCAAGTTTCAAGGCTTTAGCTCCAATAGATTTTTAGATATCTTGCTGACAAGATTTTATTAAAAAAAAATTCAAAGGGCAATAACTCTTGAAAGGGGCATATTAATCCGGATTAGAAAAAAAATACGCGTCAGCTTATTTTCCATTAGGAATGCATATATGAAATTTCAAAACCATAGCATACACAGTTCTAAAGTTATGCTATGCATCACTTTTAGCATTCAATACAATGGGCACAAATTACCAAAATGACAAAGGGCCATAACTCACAAAGTATTTTTCGGAATTTTGTCAAAAGTTGATCAATTCATATACTCATCACCACCAATATTCTCAACATCTTTCAAGGCTCTAGCTCAGGTAGTGTTTGAGATATTTTGCTGACAAGATTTGATTAAAAAAAATTCAAAGGGCAATAACTCTTGAAAGGGGCATAATCCTGACGAGAAAAAAAATACGCGTCAGCTTATTTACCATCAGGAATGCATATATAAAATTACAAAACTATAGCATACACGGATCTAAAGTTATGCTATGCATCACTTTTAGCATACATTACAATGGGCACAAATTACCAAAATGACAAAGGGCCATAACTCACAAAGTATTTTTCGGAATTTTGTCATAAGTTAATCACTTCATCTACTCATCACCACCAATCTATTCACCAACTTTCAAGGCTCTAGCTCCAATACTTTTTGAGATATCTTGCTGCATGATTTCATTAATAAAAATCAAAGGGCAATAACTCTTGAAAGGGGACGAGAAAAAAATACGCTTCAGCTAATTTTCCATTGGGAATCCATATATGAAATTTCAAAACCCTAGCATACACGGTTCTAAAGTTATGCTATGCATCACTTTTAGCATACATTACAATGGGCACAAATTACCAAAATGACAAAGAGCCATAACTCACTCATCACCACCAATATATTCACCAACTTTCAAGGCTATGAAATTTCTGAAATTTCAAAACCCTAGCATACACGGATCTAAAGTTATGCTATGCTTCACTTTAAGCATACATCACAATGGACACAAATTATCAAAATGACAAAGGGCCATAACTCACAAAGTATTTTTCGGAATTTTGTCATAAGTTAATCAGTTCATCTACTCATCACCACCAATATATTCTCTAACTTTCAAGGCTCTAGCTCTAATACTTTTTTGGATATCTTGCTGACAAGATTTTATTAAAAAAATCAAAGGGCAATAACTCTTGAAGGGGGCATAATCCGGACGAGAAAAAAAAATACGCGTCAGCTAATTTTCCATGAGGAATCCATATATGAAATTTCAAAACCCTAGCGTACACGGTTCTTTAGTTATGCTATGCATCAAAAGCGTAACGGATGGACGAACGGACGAACGAACCAGAACCAATATGCCCCTCCAACTTTTTCAAATTTGTGGGCATAATGATCCTTAGGCAATCTTCTATCTGCCATATGAATTTAGGCCAACTGCTCATTTTTAGCTCACCAGAGCCGAAGGCTCCGTGGGGAGCTTATATGGTAGGCAGTTGTCCGTCGTCTGCGTCTGCTTCTGCGTCTTGTTACGTCAACACTTTCAAACGACATCTCCTCTGATTGGGCCCAAATTTCATCTGTAGTATCCTTGGATTGGAGGATTGAGAGTTTGTGTTTTTTATGAAAATCGACGCTTTAGTTTGGTTGCTATGACAACTTAGACTTTCCATAGACTTATAATGGGGAAAATTGAAAAATGGCATTTTCTGCCAAGTCATTGCAGATGTTTTGACAAAACTTCCATAGAAACGTTTCTTAGGCAATCTACTATCTGCCATATGGTTTTAGAACAACGGCTCATTTCTATTGGTTGCCATGGAAACAAAAATAAAAAAAAAATAGAAAAAAAAAATCAAAAATCATCTCCTCAGAAACCGAATGCTCTATTAGGCTGAGAGTTTTTGGAAATATTAACCATGTTTGCCTTTACAGGTTTTGTGTTTTTTTGTTGTTTTTTTTATAAAATTTGGCTCTTTAGTTTGGTTGCTATGGCAACTTAGATTTTCAATATACTTATATAATGGGGAAAATTGAAAAATGGCATTTGCTGCCAAGTTATTGCAGATATTTTGACAAAACTTTTAGTTCCTTGAGTAAATGCCTCTCAGCCATATGCTTAAATGCCAACATGGGGGTCCCCCAGGTTAAGCGGGGCCATGCCCCACCCCCTCCACTTCATTAAAGACCATATAACTCGGAAACCATCCAGATCCCCACCCAAAACCATATATATTCTTGTTCCTTATGATAAGATGCATTCAATGACACCGACCTTGGGGTCCCCCTGTACGTGCCGGGGTCATGCCCCACGCCATCCATTCCATTAAAGGCCCAATATCTTGAATACATTACAGACCCCACCCTTGTTTCTTACGAAAATATACATTCACTGACACCAACATGGGGGTCCCCCGGGTGCGCCTGGGCCTTGCCCCATCCCCTTCTTCTTCACGAAAGGCCATATATCTCAGAAACCATTTAGATCCCCATTCCAAAACCATATATATTCTTGTTCCTTATGATAAGACGGTCCCCCCGGGTTGTGCGGGGGTCATGTCCCATCCCCTCCATTTCATGAAAGGCCCAATATCTTGGAAACCTTACAGATCCCCCACCCTTAACCCTAAATATTCTTGTTCCTTATGAAGAGACTCATTCATTGACACCAATTTGGGGTCTTCCTGGGTGCGCCGGGGCCTTGCCCCACCCCTCCATTTCACAAAAGGCCATCTATCTCAGAAACCATTCAGATCCCCGCCCCAAAACCTTATATATATTCTTGTTTCTTATTATATGACGCATTCATTGACACTAACCTGTGGGTCCCCCAGGATGTGCCGGAGTCGTGCCCCACCCCTTCATTACATTAAAGACCCAATATCTTAGAAACCTTACAGATCCCCACCTCTAACCATAAATATTGTTGTTCCTTATGATAAGACACATTCATTGACGTCAACCTGGAAACTGTTCAGAGCCCCACCCCTAAACCATATATAATTATCCTCTTTGTGATAAGACACATTCAAATAACACAAGCTTGGGAGTCATCCGGACTGCCTGGGTCATGTCCCGATGCTTTACTTCATTAAAAGCCATATATCTCAGAAATCATTCAGATCCCCACCAATAAACTATAATATTATTGTTCCTTATTATAAGACTCATTCAGTCACACCAACCTGGGGGTCACTTTGTGCTAGGGCAATGCGCGCCGCCCCTCCACTTTAAAAGGCCATATATTTCAGAAACCATTCCCCACCCCATAAGCATATATGTTCTTGTTCCTTATCAATTGCACACCCACTTGGGGGTCGCAGGGGCCATTCCTCTCCTCTCAACGTCATAGAAGGGCCTCGTATATCAAAAACCATTCAGATTCCCACCGATAAACCATTTATATATATTCTTGGTCCTTATAGGGACAACAATCTTGGGCTTTCCTGGGATCAACAGGACATGCCCCAACCCTCCACCGCTTAAGAGGCCTTACAACTCCGGTATAAAGATCCCCACTGCTACAACATATATGTTCTGATTCCTTATGATAAGACCCATTTAGTGATACCAACCAGGGCTCCATTGGGTCCATGCCCTACACCCTCTACTTAATAAAAGGCCTAATGTTTTAGATACTGAGTCCAGATGGATGCTCATTTGGATATAGGGGTTCATTTGGGAGACTTTATAATTGGTAGATTAAAATGATATCATGTTAAAATACATGGCTGTCATTGGGCAGTGCCCACCTGAGCTCTGGTGAGCAAAGTGGCCCATGGGCCTCTTGTTCTTTATTTTCGTGTAGCCTATGGCACCCGAATCGTTATTCGTACGCAGCTAAGTGGAAGTTTATAATTAAGGTCAAGATGGCTACCTTCCCCATATATGGTAAAACGAACTTGAAACTCTTCATTTCATGAACTGAAAGACCCATGACCTTGGTATACAGCATTCGGACCTAGAAATCAGATTGCAAAATAATTTGGCATCAGGTATCACCGCGTAGCATCGACTCGCTTGGGAACACCGTATAGCATCGACTCGCTTGGGAACTTGTTACTCAAAAGTACCAGCGAAATCAATATTTGTGGCAGGTATGGCACACATAAGGGTAAGTAAAAAGCTTTTCATGGGCATCTTCAGGGTTGTGCCCTTCAAATCAAAATGAATCTGTTTCGGGGAGATATCTTGCTCTTGCCTGCTTCCACGACACTGATAACAACGCGCTGGTATTTGCTAAACAAACCGACATCATGACAGCTGGTACCAACAACAAATAATCTATACTGTGAAAAGTACTCGGTTGTGCTTCAATGTAAGACCACCGACCTTCTTTTTCCATTCTGGAACATTCGGATTGTTAGAAAAAATATCTGTGTATAAGACTTAACTGAAACACCCACCTGTCACCGCAGTTTTTTCTAAACAAACCAAATCCAAAGGAGTACTGCAACTTGGATTTTAAAGTACGGCAATTTGGAAAAATGCTGAATTAACTGTACGGCTACTTGCATCACAAAATTACCAAAAGTACGGCTTACATTTTGACACTACTAGGAAGGAGATACAGACAGGGGTAATTTCTAGGTCTGGTACTACTCATACATCAATCAGCATCCGTGCATGCTACAGATGGAGATTTGTGAAACCATTACTTGTTCGGAATTCTTAATCGCTCTTTTCGCTTCGTTTGATTACTGTAAATAATTATGACATATTGTAGAAACAAAGTCTGACAATTGTTGATCTAAACAGCGAAAGAAACTCTCCTTTCGTGAAATGAAGTTGTTGTTGTTTTTTTTCCTACGAAATAAAGTTTTTTTTCTATTGAGCTCAAATAGTTTCTTCTTCGTTTTGGTGATAGTAACAACCAGGATAGAAGTTATTTTATGTTTTGTGAGGGCTTCATTCCTTTTACGAATTGCCTTTCGCTATAGTATAGCTTTTTGTATAGCGGACAACTTAAAAGAAACATAAAATACCTTGCATCCTAGTTGTAACCATCTTTTAAACGAAGACCAATTATTTTAACCGGAAAATCACCATTCCGAAGAATAAGCTTTTGCATATTTTTTATGTTTGATTTGAGGTTTTTACGTCCCGTCAACACTGTAAAGGTCATTTTCGAGACGTTGCTTCCATTTTGGTGGGACTTTTACCCGACATTGGGATGAAATGACATCTCAAGTCCTGCCGCCCAATAAAACCAATAGGGTTTATAAGCATGGACGGTCCGAGTCGCACCGCTTTGCCTGGGCTGGCTTAGATCCCCTATGCGGTTTACCAGTACTCGTGTTGGGGTCGGTTTCAGCTCTGCGTGGAAGCATCATACAACCCATCTTTTTCTTCAAGCCCCGATGGGCAGGGGCCCAAGCTTTCGCAAAGGAAAATATCTTTCTATCTATCTATCTATCTACTCGCGCCAGGATTATGTGCAGGATGGCTTATGTACAGAAGGATTGCGCGTTGTGAGTGTTAAAGGAACGCGAATAGTGGGAATAAAGAGTATGAAAGTGAGATGAAGAAAGATAATAGTGTTAATTGTTCACAACAGATAAGGGTAGAATGAGTTTAAAAATGGCAACTGGTGGTCAGGGGGCCGGACTCCCTTACTGAACTGAGTTTGTGTAGGCATCAACACAATAATGTGAGTGCATTTAATGCGTTGTCAAGTTGTCCAGGGGAAGAATGAATAGGTCTAATAATCAACTGATGTATAAATATGACGTATTTAGAGTCATTAGCCCATTTTGTGATGTGTCTTTCGATTGGTTGCTAGAATTCGGGGAGAGATCTACTGCAACTACGCCATGAATAATGTTATATAAAATAGTGAGGCTGGTATCTGACCGTCTCTTCTCCAAGGATCTCTAGCCAAGACTAGGCTGCATATTAGTTACTATTTCGTAGGTAGAATAATTGTTTAGAGTCCATGGGAAGGCTCTATGCTACTATTTTACGAATTAAAGGGCATAAGACTGTGTGTTTGGGCTCGATACAGTAGAGACGTATTCAAGTTGTGGACGGACTATGGATTTAAGGGATTAATTAGCATTTGCAGAGATTCTGTAGATTACCCCCACCTCATTTACATGTATCTAAAGTTCATGTTGTTGGATAGATATACATCAAAGTACCTTGCATATAAAACAATTTAAATGTCATAATTATGCATTATATATGATTTAATCGCGGGAGTTTTTTTCCCGGGTTATGTGTAAATGTGCCATTGACATTCCTATGATAAGGCTTGCTTCAAGTCCCTCTGGGGGTCGGCTGAGTAATCTGAGTAGAGTATGGTCAAGTATACCACAATTTCATCAGCAAATAGGACAATCTCACTACTGCTAAAGTAGCCATTAACTGACAATGAAAAGTTCGTGAACCAAGGCCATTAACACCTTCCATTTAAAGCGCCTTTTTGATGGGCATTTAAATGCTATTGGTAAAGCACTAATCTATCAAAATTAATGACCATAAGAAATTTAACACTTTAACGGCCATTCAATGTATTTCATGAAAAAATAACAGTGAATGACCATTACAAACAAACTGCCATGACCATTTATAAGTAATACAAAACTTTATTAATGGGTGTTGTCACGGGCATTATATTTCCTGCCATTAAAATTAATGCGACATCGTAATGGACATTAAAATTTGTTAATGGATATACCGAAGAATCTCATGGATACTTCATGCTCATTACTGATTGCCATTAATTTCAAATACATGTAATTGTAAAAATTAAATATTTTCATAGCCTAAGCATGGGCATTATTCTCAGCATGGAAAAAAATAATGGCCATCATTTTATATAAAGACTACTGACCTTGGAATTTTCTCCTAATTGTCATTAATAATACTGCCGGGAATGTCTACATTAATGCTCATTGTTTTGCCAAAGCATGGGCATAAAAACAAAGGCTGGAGCCCATTAAATAAGTAATGGTCAGTTACAATTATCATGCCCTTACTAAACCATTACCTGAAAAGGGACCAAAACTGTCATTATCTTAATGACCGTCAACATTTTTCCATGCCTATGGTTAGTATTTTAGTCATGGGTATGAAGAAATTAAAGATTGGCTGGAACATAAAAGAATATACCCATGATGATCCTGTATCGCTCCCCTAGGAACTAGATTATCTTGACCTTGAATATGTTGGTAACATTATATTTGCTCTCATATATACCTATAGAGAAACATTTGCATTTAGTACTCAAGCTCACTGGTTGATCGTTGCTGGAGAAAAGGATCCATCACGAAAACACGCCTATATAATTTTGACCCCCTTAAACCCCACTTTTAATCGGGACTGTTCTAACGAGTACCACAATCTATATTTTGAGCAGAAATAAGAAAAATAGCACAATTTTTCATCTTAAAATTTTCATTTTTTCGGCGATAACGGTTACAATGTATATGTATAGGCGGTTTTCGTAATGTTTTTAATATTGCAGTGATTTATTTACAATCTAATACGCATGGGTTCCGGGACTCACGAGAGTTAATTAAAAGGAGTCCTACTAAAGAAAATGGTCCACTACAAAACATTGCTTTATTATTTTGTAATTTGTTCGAGTCGTGCAACTCGCTATTTATTAAAGTGCGAGTTCCAACAGAAAAAGATATGAATAAATATGAGTATAGGACTCAGGATCCGCACATAAAAAACAATACTTTTGTATCATATATGGGCAGAGCAGCCATTTTGAATGTCGTGAGCCAATATGTATTTATATTATTCAAGCATCATCTTTTTTATCTTATTTGAGATTTTGAATCTTCTAAATCACGTAGTGACTGAAGACATGGCTGTTTCAACTTTATGAGCACTGGTTCTTCAGCTCTTGGGAAAATATTTTTGAAGTGTTTAACCATATATGGGCACAGCAGCCATTTTGAATAATGTCATCAGCTCATATGTACTAATATGGTTCAATCATTATTTTTTAAATCTTATTGAAGTTTTGATTCTTATAGCTCACATTGTTCCTGAAACACGAGGACCAAGATGGCAGTAAAGCGCTCACAAGATTTTCAGATGTAACATTTTTTTCTGAAAAGTAGAAGTAAAACAAAGTTCAGGAATCGATACAATTAACTTACTCCACCCATCAAAGACACCAAAGGGAAAGAAACACAAACATTAAGCGACCAGACCATAATGGAAACCTAAACAAAGGAAGGCCATAATGACAGTTACTTTCCAACAAAATGGCCAAATGGCCATCCGAAATAAAAAGAAACAAGTGATACACACAGTAAGTAACAAACAACAACATAAATAAACCGCCACAGAAGAGCCGCCTTGGAACGGTCATTGTAAAGAATTCCACTGGGGGTGGGGGTAAATCGATTTAATGAACATTAAATAAATGATAATAATTATACACAACCATAAGCACAAAGAACAGGAAGTTCCCCGCCGGAAAATCCGACAAAGCTACAATTTAAATAAACAAAATTAGAACCACCACCTTAGGACGGTCAGTAGCGAGACCCACTGGGAAGTTTAAACTGATTCTATGGGCCCAGCCACCTCTCTAGGTTCTAATATTATTTACAACACACTAAATAATTGGTTCACGTGGAGGTAACTTCCTCAAACAATAAACCTTGTTGTAATAGCCGGGGACACATAACTCATTTTCGAAAATTTAACTAGTCGGCGGTTCGAAAGGATAAACTTACTCGAAATGGATAGATAAAAGTAGAAGTAAAACAAAGATCAGAAATTGATACAATTAACTTACTCCACCCATAAAAGACACCAAAGGGAAAGAAATACAAACATTAAGCGACCAGACGATAATGGAAACCTAAACAAAGGAAGGCCATAAGGACAGTTACTTTCCCACAAAATGGCCATATGTCCATCCAAAACTAAAAGACACAAGTGATACACACAGTAAGTAACAAACAACAACATAAATAATTCGCCACAGAAGAGCCGCCTTGGAACGGTCAGTGGAAGATTTCCACTGGGGGGCTTAAATCGATTTTACGTGGCCACAATCCTCGCCCTTACTTCCGTCGCGATTTAGACAAATAATTTGTTCAGTCCGCATGAAGGCCTCCTAACTCATCAGTGCAACATCTCCGTGAACATAAAAATCAAAGAACAACAGAGGTGAGACAACGGTGATGACTCGACAGCAAGAAACCACTGAAATGCTGGAGCAAAAGAAAACCAACAGTTAGACTCCGATGAGCCCGACCAGTCCAATAATTTCGCATTCTTGGTGTGTCGCATTTATAAGGGGGGGGGGGGGGACAAGGTCTTCAAAACGGACCCTTTCGTTAACCACCCGAATCATGATTAAAAAATGTTCAAAACATAACAACGCTTTTCTTTTAAACTTCAGGAAATCCTATAAAATCTGTTCATGTCCCGTAATTTGGAATACATTGAGCCAACGTTCACTGCAGTTTATGCCATTTAATACCAAACCATATTCGTTAAAATAATGTTTGAAAATGAACCCATTACGATAACACACCCGTGTGACATAGTGCATTTTTCACATCTCCGAAATGGCCATTTTTCTGATGAAAATCCTTGATATTTTTCTTATAAAAACTGCAAACATAGGTTGTGGGTGCTCGTTAGAACCGCCTCATTGAGGCGGTTCTAACGAGTACCCACAAACTATGTCTTGGAGCAAAAATAAGAAAAATAATGTTTACCCCCGTAAACCCCAGTTTTCTCTATATAAAGTGGGGTATCGGGGGGGGTCTTCATTTCACGGACTTGTTCATGTGATGCCTCAGAATGGTAAAAAATATGCATTGTTCTTCATAAGGGATATAACCATTGGATTTAAATGATTTTTTTCCTGTCATATAAAGGGACTATACGTCTGTAATTGACAGAAAAAAATGGTGCGAATTACGCTGAGTAATTCTTTTAAAACCCGAAAATTAGTAAGCATATCCCCATTTTTTCATAATTCATTATTGCGTTTTTAAAGGTTTATTGAATAAAAGCCTTACTGGTTACAGTGCCATTGGTAGCTTGATATTTAAATGTCACAGTTGTACGGAAAATATCCCGGTGAATAAACAGGGTGTAAATGTAATGTCATAAATGCAGCGCTACGACTCGATTTACGGAATCGAAAGTATCGATTAAATCTAAGCGACGTCATTAATACTACGCTACAAACTGAAAAACATGAAAAACAAGTATCAGGTGTGCACGTGGGAATCGGTGTTGGCGTACATTCCAACATAAACGTTTTTAATCTGCTGAAGCAAGGTAGTTTGTGCAAGCCTAGGAAACGCATTATATTGTAAATACCAAATGTAGTTTGTCGTCTTGTCACACTGACTGTAATACGACATGCAAATACTGTACTTTGTAGGCACCCCCTATGTTAGCCTTCTTGTCTAGTATGGTATTTTAACGAAATATTTCTGGCCTATATTGTGGGCGGGTTTTTTCTGTCTTTTGTCCCCTCTATCGGATTTATTTTCTCTTTTTTTTTCAAGATTGTTCATTCTACAAACGAGTCAATACATGATTGAATGTATGCTGCTCAGGTCAACATTTCCTTACATGCAAATGTTTTACCGAAACGGCAAATCAAATTTTGATAGAATGTATATGTCTCATTGTTAACATAACGAGTCGTAGCCCATCCAGAATCACTATCCTGACTTTAAGTGTTTGTAATTTACTGCATATGTGAAACTACAAAGAATTAAGTAATGAACAGCTCTTCCAACACCTTTGGTAGTCCGTTAAAACTGTTGCCGAGTAAAAAGAGGCACACAAGTAGGGAATGGACGAGATGTATCAAATGTCAATCAAACAGTGATGAAAAACTTTGAGACGTTCTAGATGAAAATATATAATTGAAATGACTTTAGCACCTAATTTCGTAAAATCATTCTTCGACATAAAACACTGGGTACAACATAACTGTTATACAACAGACTGCATGCATGGCATTTAACCCAATCACGGTTGACAGCTTTGCTTCCCTCTTTAATTGCACGCCGTTGGGTCAGGCCTCAGATTCTATGACGGCTCCAACGTAAAGGCTTATTGAGAATTAGAGAGTGGTAAGGAGGCTTGTGTGCCATCATTTTATGAAACAGTATGACACAAACTAAAGCAGTTCAACAATTAAACCTCTATTTTAGACATAGAATTTGTAAGGGTAGGAGCATACGCATTTACGAATTACTAGCAGTTCTCAATCTGTAGATAATAATTTCTGGTCCGACCTTATATGTTCTGTTAAACAAACTGATATGAATATCTCTTTATATCAGACATTTTATTTATTTATTTTTATGAATTTTATTACATAAGCTATTACAGCTTAATATAGTTTCTGTCCTCCAAATCTGTTTTATCATGATAATGACACTTTTTCAAGGAAAAGTAAGATGCTATATAGTAAAATATATGTATTGTCAAAAAGGTATGTTTTTGGTGCAGTGTTCCCATTATTTGTTTACCAAACGAATACAAAATATGTTCACAAACTTTCTACAGCACTTTATAACAACATTTATTCTTTTTTTACCCTAAAGGTACAATTCGTTTACTGTTATGACTTTTGTGATAATTGCTTTTTATTGGGTACTGAGTTATCTCCCTTAATTTCAACAACTTGTCCCCACTTTAAGATGCGACAACACCCTGAACAGGTAACCATCATTCTTTGATATAGCGGTATTTTTATCCTTTCGAATCGATGGCTAAACAAAAAGTATTCCTAGAGGGTTTCTGAGATATATGTCCCCGGCTATAAGGGCTTTGTACTGATTAATACTTTTAAATCGATATCATGAAATAAATTATGTGCCCGAAAGCATGGTCTGTTGTTGTTTGTTCAGAGATTACTAGCGATTTAGGGCACTATGTTATCTTAAACACATGATGGACTAGGAAGTACTTGATTGTAACGCAGCAACCAAAAACACATAGCGGGTTTAAGAAAAATGTACAGTAAGACTTGTGCTACCCAGGAACATTCAGATCAGACTGTGAATTCGCAGTCTGGTCAGTGTTTTCGCTGATCCTTCCTCGCGGCAAATTTAAAAGAGATAAATCTAACTCTAGTATGCTTGGTAAATATGCAAGGCTGACCCGAGTCTTTGTCAGTTGCACTGATCTGATTGTAATTCTAACCGTGCGATAGCTTAGATAATAATACAGACAGCGCAATCAAGTATTCATAAACACCGGAGAAGTGAATGGAAGAAGTTCAATAAAGCCTGCATTATGATGTACAACTTCTGCCTTGCTGCCGTTGTGCTGTGCATAATTGGAGAAGTCTATTCAGAGCAAAGTAAAATTTTGTTACTTTTCTTAATCTATCCAATAATATCACGTGGGTCCGCAAATATTCTGTCTTTGGGACTGACTATAAAATAAGTATATCATTTCTCTTTAATTTTGAAACACCTCAGATAGCCGATTAGGGCTTTAAATTAACAAAACAAAATCTTCATCGTCATCCCCACCCTATTAGAACACCGAATGTTTACTTCACAGTAAATGTTTCTAAAACGTATTTTGATTCGAAATTCGCTAAATTGCAGTATGTTTCCTCTGGCTTTCTTTGCCGGATCATTACAGGGTCACTGATGAGGCTTTATTAGCCGAAACTACGTAGTATGACCCATCTTCTTTCTTATGAATGTTTTCATTGCTCTTAAAGGATCTCATTTTTGTTTTTTTTATTTGTTAGGCCAACACCGCGAGTCTTCGCACCTTTGGGTTCAGGGAACGCACAAAACAGCATTCAACAGTTCCAATGCGGTTCTTCTGTGGTGGTTTAATATCATTTTAGTTAGTCTTTGCATGTATGTATTAATTATATATTTTTATTTTGGACAAGCGTTTTGTCATTTTGTGGGAAAGTGACTGTACTTTTGGATTTCCGGTTGTGATGTTTTCATTAAGGTTTATTTATCTCCTGTTCTTGTTTCTTTCCCTTTAATATCACTGATGGGAGGTCTGGGGTAATTGTATCGATTCCTGATCATTGCACCCACTTCTATTTTGTATGCAGATAAATGTCAATGGCTTTAGGGCTCAGTGTTGGTATAGCTTGGTCCTTGTCTTCAGTATGCGCTCTTAGCTGAGCTCTTTTGTGTGTGTGTTTTTGTTTGTCTTTTGTCGCAGTCAATGCACTGAAATATGAAATGCGATATAGTGTTTGAGTTTTAGTTCTCACCAACAGCTACGGTCTTCTGGAGACGGGACCGCGGTTTAAAGACTCATCCAAAAGTCTGGAGTCGATGCTGCGACCCCTGGTTTACAAGGCCTGTAGCATAACCACTACACCACGGAGGCTTCCAAAAGTATGGACTGTATGTTCGTTTTTGCTTCACAATATGCAAACTGCCTCTAACCATACAAACACACTATAGTTTAAGCGAAAATATGGTTGGTACCATGTTTGTAAAGACATTGTGATATAAATTAGTGCCAGAACATGGCTTGGTTCCCACTCATAGGGGCTAGGAGAAATAGATGGGCTACATGATGCTTCCGCGCAGAGCTGAAACCACGAGTACTGGTAAAAAAAGAAGTGTAAGCAATGATCAAGAATCGATACAATTAACCAACAGCTCCCATCAGAGACACCAAAGGGAAAGAAACACAAACATGAAACAACACACCCTAATGGAAACATCAATAGCGCAAAGCTAAAAGGACAGTTACTTTCCCACATAATGGCCAATAGGCTATCAAAAAAAAATGATATAAGCGACACAAACACCCAAAGACAAACCATAAAAAAAAATCGCCTTGGAACGGTCAGCGGAAACGAATTCAACTGGGTGGCTCAAATTGATTTAACGTGGCCACAATCGTCGCCCTTACTTTCGTCGCGATTAAGACAAATAATTTGTTCAGTCCCTATGAAGGCCTCCTAAATAATCAGCGCAACATATCCGTGAACACCAAAATCAAACCATCACAGAGATGAAACAACGTTGAGCACTCGACAGCAAGAAACACTGAAAAGGTGGAGCAAAAAGAAACCAATAGTTAGACTCCGATGGGCCCGGCCAGAGACCGAGCATCATGTACCAACCAACATAAGCCTTTACGCTGGAACCGTCATAGAATATGAGGCCTGAACCACCGGCGTGCAATTAAAGAGGGGAGCAAAGTTGTCAACCGTGATTGGGCTAACTACCATGCATGCCGTCTGTCGTATAACATTTATGTTGTACCCAATCTTTTTACATCGAAGAATGATTTTACGAAATTGGCTGCTCAAGTCATTGCGGTTATATATTTTTCTGAATTTATATACTAAGCCACCATAAAATACGGGTTCCGATAGACCTTGCTGCAGAAGAGATTGAAGTCCAATACTGAATTTTGAAATTAAATCAGAATGCCGTCTATACAATTTTGCAGAGGCGTTGCGTAGTTTATGGTACAGATAACCCTGATTAAGAAGTAGTAAACCGTTTAGAGGATCTAAGCCTGCCCAGGCAAAGCGGTGCGAGTCGGACCGTCGTGCAGTAAACCCTATTAGCTTCATTGGGAGACAGGGTTTGAGATGTCATTACATCTCAATTTCGGGTAGAAGTCCCACCAAATTAGAAGCAACGCCTCCAAAATGATCTATACAGTTTTGACGGGGACGTTAAACCTCAAATCAAACAAACAAACCTCAATATGGCCGAGCGCGCCACCATAGCAGTCGTTATTGTGCACTTTCCTAAATGTTAATTTTGGTCCGTTTTCTTGTAGTTAATCTTCATGTAGTTTTGTTTTTGTGTGTACTTCAGGGCCCAGTTGTTTAAAGCGTTGTTAGCTAAACAATTTCGTTAGTAACTAAACGTTAACCGTACTAGGAAGTAAAATATCTTATATGCCGGTAGTTTTGTTAGAAAATAAAATGTGAGTAGATGTTGTAAATTCCTGTCGAAAAGCTCCTCACACTTTTTCGTTAAAATATTAACTTGTTTGCTTTATTTAATGATCAACGTTTTAACGATACGTTAAGTTAAACTCAAGTCATCGTTTGTTTTAAAACAACTGAGACCTGGTAGTAATTTTTGTTTTATACAAATGGGTTTCAAGCTTTTTCTTTTCAAAATTTGCCCAACAATAATTAAACTTTCATTTAAATTTTTCGACATTTGGAAAATCTTTTGAATATTGTCATTAAATTACTGTTAATTCGAACGATTATGCAGTCGAAGTTTTCCAAAAAATTATGGTTAGATGAAGGTAAATGTAACTTTTCTGAAGCACCATGTTTTGATTTACTTCTTTTGTGCTATATCTAATGATGCTGTTTCGTCTACAATTTATGATAAAAAGGAGATGATAAAGATATTGGAATCGTAAATATTCCGATCTGGGATGTGAAGTCTCAAGGGTATACAATATGGGGTCCTTCCATCAACGCCTGGTAGTTGCAGAAATTTTAGTGTTTTTCTTTTTGAGTGCAAAAAATGTTTCAAGTAAACGATTTGCATGTCACAATTTTACTAAGAGATTTTTAAGTTTTTCCTTAGACACTTTGTGAAAAAAAAAGGTTCTGATTCTTTTGGATACACTATTAAAATATCCTTTGACGGATATTATTAGAGTGCGCAGGGACCGTAGTGGACTCAGTAGCTTTGGCGTTTTTTTTTTTTTTTTTTTTTTTTTTTTTTGTATGGGAAGTTGTGTTTCGAACTTGCCAACTTGTACATTTTGCTGTGCCCTGACTTCTGACGCAATACACGCTGAATATGCTGGCTTAAAAGATGTTGGACTTTAGTCACAAAAGTAAATATAAAGCTGTCTACACGATATCGTTTTATTGTTTTGTTATGTTTTTGGCAATTTATTTAACTATTTGTTTCAAATAAAGTTTATAACAATTAATTGAAAGGAAAAAAAAAAACAATTTACAATTCACCCATAACTATGCTTTGTAAATGGCATTTTTCTAACTATTCAATTTCAGATAAATTGCGGGTTGAAATTTGAAACTTATTTTTCGTGAAATAAAATCGGATTTACTACAAACTTTGTTTTAGCTGCAACATTCTAATTCTGTCACTGCAGACATTTTTATGTAAAGCTCAAAGTCATGAACTGAAATAGTTTTCACCATCACACTGTCCACCCATCTAGATCAAGACACCACCCACTTGTCAGTAATGACCATTGATTGGTCAATGTATTGTGTCATGATACATGTTCAAATTTACATCATGTGCTGTATGTTTTGAGGTCACAGAAGCAAAGTCAAACCTGACTGTCAAACACGATTGACTTGTCTCCACAGAGTGCTTTGTGACAATCCTTGTACATTCTTGCCATTAAAGACATAGAGGTTAATCGAAATGTTTTGATCTGACAATTAGGAAATCAGTGTTTTAGTTCAATGAAGAGAATGTTGCAGCTAAATCAAAATTGGTAGTATAAAGGCATATGTGTGTGTGAATTCGAGTTTAATGTCGCTTTCAACAATTTTTCAGTCATATCACGACGGTGTCTGGTTGCGACAGGGAGCTCAATGCTCACTTTTATAGTGCTGCCTCACTGAAGTATCATGTCCCAGACACATTACATGATACCACACCCAGTCACATTATCCTGACACTGGGTCGACCAGTCCTAGCTCTACCCCGTAAATCTGAGTGCCAAGCGAGGAGCAGCTAGTACCATTTGTTAACGACTTTGGTATGTCGCGGCCCGGAATCGAACCCATGACCTCCCGTTCCCCGGAGCGGACACTCTACCAACTGAGCTATCAGGCCCGGTAGTATAAAGGCATAACATGAGCATGTTAACGTGATGAAAATAAATTCGGATAAATCTAGCCAATATTGTTTGTTGGAATGTACATTAATAATAATAATAATAATAATGTTATTAATAATAATAATTATAAATATGATACTACTACTAGTACTACTTCTACTACTGATAATAATCTTAATGATAATACAGTATACCCGCCGCAAATCGTTTTGAACCCGCGCAACCCCTGAGACGGTCGCGGGGTAACCGCGGTGTTTCGGCGGCGTTATAACAGGTATAAAATTTATTGTCCGCGTTACCTGTCTTCAACTTTCGAACCAAAAAAAACGCGTTTCCGTGGTGGGAAATGATAAAATAGAAGTGGGCTCAGTTAAATGGGCATGTCTTCAGTACATGTACATTAACATGTGTCTAGTAGCACTGTTTTAACGTTTTTGTTTTGTTTCTGTTTAAATTTTTAAATTAATTATAAGTATCACTTAATCGCAAGTAATTATTGCGTTTTTTTTTTGTTGTGTTTCGATTGATGTTATTTCTATATGTATATACACGTAAATGAAATGGAGAAAGTATTATGTTTGTTTATACGTCGTTATTTACTTTCCTGTAACTTACATGTGCGCCCACGGCCCCCGCCAATCGGGGCTTGAATAAATAGATGGGCTGCATGATGCTTACACGCAGAGCAGAAACCGACCCGCACACGAGTACTGGTAAACCGCTTAGAGGCTCTTAGCCTGCCCAGGCAAAGCGGTGCGAGTGTCAGACTGTCCATGCTTATAAACCCTATTTGGTTCATTGTGCGACAGGGCTTGAGAAGACATTTCATCTCAATGTCGGGTAAAAGTCCCACAAAATTGGAAGCAAGTCTCCAATATGACCTTAACAGTGTTTGTGTGTGTGTGTGAATTCGGGTTTAACGTCGCTTTCAACAATTTTACAGTCATATCACGACGGTGTCTGGTTTCGACAGGGAGCTCAATGCTCACTTTTATAGTGCTGCCTCACTGAAGTATCATGTCCCAGTCACATTATCCTCACACTGGGTCGACCAGTCCCAGCTCTACCCCGTAAATCTGAGTGCCAATCGAGGAGCAGCTAGTACCATTTTTAACGACTTTGGTATGTCGCGGCCCGGGATCGAACCCGTGACCTCCCGTTCCCCGGAGCGGAACATCTACCAACTGAGTGGTTATCCCAGGTGGAAACTCGGACTGGAAGGAAATCAAAGCTGGTGTGCCCCAGGGATCTATTTTGGGTCCACTTTTTTATTGTTTATATCAATGATATTGTGAATGAAATTCAGTCTAATATTCGACTGTTCGCATACGATACTACCCTGTATATTGTAGTCGACCTGCCAGACTCAGCGGCACAAATTCTTAACAATGATCTTCAACGAATATCGTCATGGTCATAATTATGGCTTGTTAAATTTAATCCTAACACAACGGAATCATTATTATGCACGAGGAAACGAAATTGAGTTAATCATCCCAGTCTATATTTATCAGGTGTAGTTATTAAAGAAGTGACTACACATAAGCACCTTGGGCTAAATCTTTCTAACTCATGTGATTGGCTTGCTCATTTGGTATACATAAAAGAAAAAGCATTAGTCCGTTTAAACCTTTTGAGATCCCTTAAATTTACCTTAAAACGTAAATCGCTTCAAAAGATATATTTTACCTTCATAAGACCGATCCTCGAATATGCAGATATTGTATGGGACAACTGTACCCAACAACAAAAGAACGAATTAGAAAAAATACAGCTTGAAGCAGGCCGTATTGTCACGGGCACTACAAAGCTAGTTAGTACTCAAAAACTTTATAAAGAGCTTGGCTGGGATAAACTTTCGGATAGGCGTAGAATGCATAAACTACAACTGTTCTATAAAATGGATCAACGGATAGCACCGGAATACCTATGTAACTTATTGCCACTGCATATCGGTGATGTTTCGTCCTACCCACTTCGTAACGCAGATAACTACAGCCTTATCCACTCGAGAACTGCACTTTATGGTAGCTCTTTTTTTACCTTCAACAATACGTGAATGGAATCGACTTCCAAATGAACACAGAAATGCCGAATCACAGGATGCCTTTAAACGATACCTAACAGAAAACTCTGTTAAAGTTCCACGAAATTACTTTTGTGGCAATCGCATGGAACAAATACTACATACAAGACTTCGTACGGAATGCAGTTCATCGAATTATTATTTATATAGGTGCAATGTAATAGATAGTCCAAATTGCACTTGTGGATCTATAGAAAACAATAATCACTATCTCCTTGAGTGCACACGGTATCGTAATGCCAGGGATGAAATATTAAACATAATAATGAGGCACTCTCATATGTCAGTTGATATTTTACTCTTCGGAAATGCAAATCTCCCAGCACGTATTAATTAAGAAAATTTTAAGGCTGTTCAAACTTTTATCCGTAAGACGAAGCGTTTCAAGAGATAGTCTTATATTGATAGATCATTAACCATTTACCTGTCTTCAGTTCAGTTTCTCTCTCTCTCTCTCTCTCTCTCTCTCTCTCTCTCTCTCTCTCTCTCTCTCTCTCTCTCAATATGATTTTTACATTCTCAATAATTCAATTAGATTTGCTGTATTTTTTTGTATTTAGAATTTTGGAAGCGGTATATAATGCCCATTTATTGCAGGAGATGATAAGTATAAGCAACCTTGTTTGTTTTCAAATCCTCCTGATCTTTCTCTATGTTACATTCTTGTTATATATCTGTAATTGAAAAGAAGTAAATAAAATATTGTTTAAACTAACTGAGCTATCGGGGCCGGTATGACCTTTAAAGTGTTGACGGGGACGTGAAACATCATATCAAACAAACAAACATGTGCGCCCAGCAATAATGAGTGTTTGATCAGTTTGAAGTTTAACGGCCCATTCAACGCTGTATAGGTCATACCGATCAGTTTACCCATTACGTAAACACGCCGATTCAAATATGTCGAGAAATTTTATCACCCAAAAAATGAAAATTTGCAGATAGAAAAAAAAAATCTGATATTTTTATGAGTTCTGCACGAGACATTGATTGTGGGTACTTGTTAGATTTGCCTCGGCAAGGCTATTCTAACAAGTACCCACAATCGTTGTTTCGTGAGCAGAAATAAGAAAAATTAACCCCAGTTTTGCTATATAAAAGTAAGGTTTAAGTGGGTCAAAATTATACACATGTAGGCGTGTTTCGTGATGGCCACCATACTAATTCGAGACCCAGCAGGCACATGAAGTTATTGTGATGTCATATCAACGTCTGTTAAACTTTGTGTCGTTTATGCAACGTCGCATCAACATCAGTGCATTTAGACATTGCACCGACGTTGATTTTACTTTACCATAGCGACGGGTGCCTGCTGGGCAAGCTTATACAGGTTGGTCTGTTTGCTTGTTTGTAGATTATCAAGCCAGTCAACACGTCTTGGGTCATATTGAACCTGCCCGTCTACATATACTTTAATATATGTACACATTCTGGGATGCGTATGCAGTACAAAACCAATACAGTGCACAGTAAGGCAAGATTACATGATCGGTTTAGACAAAATGGTAGGCATAGAACCCGCGACATCCTGATGACCATGGAATATGTTCTTATGCTCCATGATATGTACAAGCAACACCAACAGTTAGTTATACATGTACATGTAATTTTTCACAATTACGGACTAACGAATAATCCTCAGTAGCTCAAACTGTCCCTGCCTTGAATTTGAGCCTCTGAAGGTTATCCATATCACTAGGTAAGGAGGCATATCGAGGGATAAATTAGATCCTTGGCTATGAATAAGGAGTTTAGTGAAAAGCATTATCGAAATGGAATGAAAGAGGTAATCAGACTAGTAAACCGTAAGAAAATAACAAAAAGTTATCATGAGCATAGAATGTCGGTCCAGCGTCGGGCCGTCAGAGATACGAGGTGGCAACGTCGTATCGCTGTCGGCCCGACATTGGCCCGTAATTTGGTGCTGGCTGACAGCTGTTGGTTTTGTTTGTTTGTTTGATTTGAGGTTTAACGTCCCCGTCAACACACTATAGGTCATTTTTGAGACGTCGCTTCCAATTTTGTGGGACTTTTATTCGACATTGAGATGAAATGACATCTCAAGCCCTGTCGCCCAATGAAACCAATAGGGTTTATAAGCATGGAAGGTCCGACTAGCACCGCTTTGCCTGGGCAGGCTTAGATTCTCTAAGTGGTTTAACAGTAATCGTGTGCGGTCGGATTTCAGCTCTGCGTGGAGGCATCATGCAGCCCATCTAATTCTTCAAGCCCCCATGGGCGGGTGCCGTGGCAGCTGTTGGTGGCTTTCATCCAGTGACTTCAAAGAATCGGTTCCTTTACCTAAGAAAAGTCGTCGCAACATAACATTCCGAACAGGCACAAAAAGATGAACCAACACTGCAGCGGTATCGACGTTGTTCCGTCAATTTGTGCCCATCGGGATACATGTACATTATTGTACTTTATTCAATGAACACAGAATAAGAGTATGTATTGAAAAACATTATGCGTCGTAATTTCAATATTGACGTAAATAGTAAATATTGCAGCTTTAAAAATGGAACTAACAAACCATATAAATCAACTTTTTAAATCATTGTTTATTTATTTTAAAATCATTATATACATTAGGACATCCAACTAATAAATATGACAGGACAACCTGTCACTCATCTTGTCGTCACAATTATACACACCGCAACTACGCGGCGGGGTCTCACAGGTAATTATGATAACCGCGGCGGATCCGCGGCGTGTACGCCGCGTGATTGCGGTGGCTTGTAGCGGGGCTTAGCGCGGGATCATGCGCGGAAACGCGGCGGACCAAGGCAAATAGACCGCGGGGTTGCGCGGGTTCAAACAGATTTGCCGCGGGTGTACTTTAATTGTACTGTTACTACTTCTTCAACTGCTGCTACTACTATTGGGCCCCTGCTCATCGGGGCTTGGAGAAATAGATTGGGTTGCATGATGCTTCCACGAAGAGCTGAAACTAACCGCACCTGAGTACTGAAAAAACACTAAAGAGGCCTTAGCCTGCTAGGCAAAGAGATGTGAGATGGGCCAGCCCTATAGATAAACCCTTTTTGGTCGATCGGTTTACGATCGACCCAAATTTACTAAACGGCCAATTGGAATTCTTTGGTGTCTTTGATGGGTGGAGTAAGTTAATTGTATCGATCTTTGTTTTACTTCTACTTTTCATGCAGTTGTCAACGTAACCATCACTGATTTGGGAAAACCAATATTATGTTTTATTGAACACCTGGAACGTTGCGCTATTTTTATCGATGCAACAAGAGCTATCGCTATCTATAGAGTCTTGACAGGAATTGTGTGCTGGATAATACCAAGATCAGACGCCGCAGAATGTTGCGTCTGATCAGCAGGTTGCACAGGAACTTCACTGTTTGCTTAAATAGTGGCATTTGAGGGTTAAACGAAATAGTATAAGAATGCCAGGTTGCTCACGTAATGAAAGAAAAACAATATCTTAATTCAGGCAACGATGTCACGTGACGTCTTTCGGAACATTCTATTTATAAAACTGTTACACAGATGTATGCCAAGTCGAGTAAAAATAGACTTTTCGCACTCCTGCTAAGAACTTAATTTTAGAGCCCTGAAATGTTTAAGTACAAAAATGAGTAACCCAGACTTTATAGGTTGTACCGTTATTAGACATACAGCGTAGACCAAGATCGGATATAGAGTACATTGCTTCTTATCAGGTCGGCACTGTTCGCCATATGTATGCAAAAACAGTTTTGAACATGATTCAGGGCCGTACGCAGACTCTCAAAAGGGGCGGGTTGAGGATGCGAGTTTCAGGTATTTTGCAGAGGGTGAAAAACTGTATAAATCTGCTATAATTTCCAAAAGATGGGGGGGGGGGGGGGGGGCTGCGTTTGCACCCTCCCCACTCTGTTGATCAAAATCCAAGTACTACCCTAAGACGTCAGAGCGCAGCGTATGAAGAAAATTCTGGACTGAGCTCGTTTGTTTGATTTAAGGTTCAACGTCCCCGTCAACACTGTATAGGTCATTTGGAGACGTTACTTCCAATGTCACGCGACTTTCAGCTCTGCGTGGAAGCATCATGCAGCCCATCTATTTATTCAAGTCCCGATGGGCGTGGGGGGTGGTGGACTGTGCTCGTACATTTGGGCATTGGCAATCAAAATCTACATAATCAGACGCCACTTAACGCGATGTCTGATCAGCTCTACTGTGCTTGCTTAAGGTTAAACGAACAGTTCGATTCTAAGCTCAGGACTATTTTCCCAACCTACACTCAGAGACGATCGATCCACCAGTACTCTCATTGCTTTGATTGGTTTGTTTTGGCGGCATGGCTTCAAATGCCATTTCATCCCAATGTCGGGTAAAACTCTCCAAAATGACCTAAAAAGTTTTGACGGGGACGTAGAACCTAAATTCAAACAAACAAACTACTACTGACGATGCTCTTTATAATAATGAAAATAATAATCTTAGTAAAATAAAAAAAACGATGACAATAATAATTATACTCTTACTACTGCTTTTATCACTACTACTAATCAGTACTATTATAAAATAATGATAATAATAATTTTAATAATCAAACAGATAATAATAATTATTATACTCTCACTACCACTCCCACCACTACTTCTTCTGCTTCTCCTACTACTACTACTACCATTACTTCAATTGTTATTATTATAATACGTAAACTTGATGAAAATAAAGTTTACAAACAGTAGCAATTCTTGGAAACAATATTTGATAATAACAATAATATCAATGATAAAAAGGATAATAATAATAATAATAATAAAATAATAATAATAATAATAATTGTAATGTGTTGTTCTTTGTGTTTAAAAGAAGGGTGCTAAGTATAAAGAAGACCAGTTTTTGCTGATTGTGATTGTCGGATTATAATTTCTCTGAGGCTGTGCTAACAGATCAATCGTTGTCGAATTCAACACTGACAAATTTACTCTGTTAAATTCAACACAGGTTTCCACAAACATCAAACTGTCAATTAAGTTGTATAATCTATCATATACAAGAAGAAGACTTGCACAACCAAAATTTGATACTGCAAATTCAGTGTTCATGTCGACACAGATTAGTTATTCTAGTGTATAGGTTAATAACTAAACTGCTTTATTGGTGAAATTGTCTGTTTCGTTCCGGAATGGTACAATGCAATCATAATCGGATCATTTGTTATGACACTTTGTGTCATATATTTTCTTGTTTTTCTATATGAAGTATTGGCCGTGCAACACTTCTTGGAGTTTTCACTGAATTTGGATGAAACCTTTCATTTACTGTTCCCATGACCTGTAGAGGATCATTTTATACCAGGGTGCACTTGGCCCTTTTTTACAAGATTTACGGCCCTTTATTAGGTTTAGTCATGATGCCAACAGAAATCTCTGCAAATCCTTGTTCACCTTAAATAATCATCATTTACAGTTTTGAAGATCACATATTCCCGTAAATTGTTCCTTACAAAATTAAGAAAATTATAAAAAAAAAAAATAGTTTAGTTTATACTAATTGATTTTAGTTCGATTGCGATGGAAGCTTCAAGCATATTTAATCGCTCTCGAACACTCATTCCGGATGTTTTCACGCGCGCGAGAGGGAGGCAGTGACTATTACACCACTGCTACCCATTTACACCTGGGTAGGGTGAGGCAGTGTCTTTACGTGTCTTGCCCAAGGACACACCTCGATACCGGGTGCCGGATTCGAACGCACAACCTCTCGTTCATGAGTCGAACGCGTTAACCACTGCGCTATCGAGGCTGACAAAAATAGTTCGTTGAAAGGGCTTTAAAACCTCAAAATATTGTTTAGAACATATATTTATGGTATAGACATATTTCACCACATCCTGACTCTTCAAATGTTGTGGGGACACTTGGCCTGCGGCCTCTTATTTCAATAGGCGCGATGACTATCATTGTCTACAAAAGGGAAAATTATACTTTTCTCTGAAATATCTCTGTTATCCGAATTACTGCTGCATCACAAATACACGAAACAAGAAAACATGAAGCAGGCAAAAGGAAGAGACTAAGCTATATAAATGTGTAACTCAGGCATATGATTGTGGACAGTTGGAGCGATTGTTCTACAATAAAGCCAAGGTTATCAATACTCTGTAACCGACCCAGTTATTGTCAATATGAGTATCACTGACCAAGAAATTAAACCAGGTACAATTCTGCTAAAGGTTGTGTGTACTATTTGACTCCTTACTGACGAATTGAGGTTCAGTTACAGGTTGTGGTCATATCACTTACGCCATAATAGAAGCTCGTAAATCCGTAACGAATGACGCAATAGCTTTTTTTCAGACCAACAGACATGGAACACCGAAGGAAGTGTGTAAGCAGATGCCCGCTTTGAAAAAAAAAATACAGAAAAAGATGCCACAATCAAAGATAATAGAAAAGCTCGTAAATCCGTAACGAATGACGCAATAGCTTTGTTTAGACCAACAGACATGGAACCAAGAAGGAAGTGTGTAAGCAGGTGCCCGCTTTGAAAAAAAAATATAATGAAGATGCCCAGGAAAAGCCACAATCAAAAATTATAGCCTGCCAATGGCAACAAGAGAAGAGTAACTAACAATGAGGATACAATAAAGGAAATAAAAATGAATCACAAACATCACAGCAACCAGATTTCTCTTCCCCACAAGCGGCGATGAAGGTGCAACATGCACAATTAATGAAAGTGGAATAATTGATAATAATAAAACAACCATTAGCACACACACCATGAAGAGCCTTTTGGTAAAAACCGACAAATGTACATCACATTTGAAATAAACAACATTAAAACCACCGCCTTAGAACCGCTAGGGAGTTTAAATCCATTCTATGGGCCCAACCTTCACTTTAGGTTCTAATATTATTTACAACGCACGCAATAGTTGGTCCACCTGAAGATTACTACCTCAATCAATAGACCATCCCAGGATATTATACAAATTAGAGCAAACAGAACAAATTATGTTGAATAACTGTGGTGAATTAAAGATGAGGCTGCCTGGCTGGTTCCAACTAGAGCTGTCAGTGAAACTGACTATGGCCCTGGCAGTGCCATCAGAGGAGTTGCATTTTTTCAAAGGGCCATAACGTTTAGAGTTTTGTAGCTAGAGTTACGTAACTTGCCATATAATTGTGTAATGATATTGTGACCTTATATCTAAAGTTTGAAGTTGATACATTTGGCGGTTTATAAGTTATGAATGAAAAACGAAAGGGTATTACTATATGGCAAATGTCAATAAATGAAGCTTCATTTTCATTGGGATATCTATATTGGTTTTGAAATTAAGATGAAAAAAGCTGATTTTTTTGTGTTTTTCAAAAGGCAATAACTCTCAGAGTATTATAGCTAGAGTTAAGTAACTTGCCATGAAAATGTTAAATGTTGTTATGATCTTACGTTTAAAGGTTGAAAATGATGCGTTTGAAGGTTTGTAAGTTATAAAGAAAACATTTGAGATATGATGGTACTTGGCAAAATTGTGCACACGTTTGAGAAGGTGTGTGATGCACAAGAACCACAACTCTGGGTGCCATGGTATTTGAGTTATATCCCCTTCAATTATCATAGTATGACGACAATGTGATTGCCATATCTCAAATATTTATTGTACACAAGGTTGAGAAGGTTTGTCATGCGCAAGAACCAGAACTCTCGATGCCATGATATCTGAGTTATCTCCCCATACAATATAATAGTATGACTACATGTACCTTGTGATCACCATATCACCAAATACCCTTTGAGGCATATTGATGGTATTCAGTAGAATTGTACACATGAAGTTAAGCAGGTGCAACATGCTCAAGCACCACAACTCTTGTTGCCCTGGGTTTTGAGTTATCTCCCCCTGACAATATAATCTTGTAATGGCCATAACTCAAATATCCTTTGAGATATATTGATGGAACTTGGTACAATTGTATACAAGGTTGAGAAGGCCTTGACTGATTTGAGTCTCTGCTGGATGCCCATGGACTTTTGTAGGAAATAATTTGCACCGGCACAATTTATGAAATTTCATGCTCAGTTTTCAGTGTTTTAATATTTTTGTTGTTCCCCTGTTACATATTACTGTGTTAAAATTGTTTTAATTAATGTTTGAATTAAATTGTACCAATTGTATTTATCCTATACCTTAATTTAGTTAAGGAAAACAGCATGCAGTAAATGTATCATATATGACACATGAAAACTTAATGCCCGATGTATCATATATGATACATGCCATAAAATCACATCCGGGTCATAAATACCCGAAACGTCTTTGATTTTGTAATTATCTACTTGACAGGAATCACATATTTCAGTTTAAGATTTTTTTCCGCACTAGAAAGGGGTTTGGGTACTAGAGGAAAGCATAGTCATCAACCATGACTTGGTTAAAATCTAGGCATGCTAGACATTCGGAATAAATTGTTAACTGCTAACTTCTTAATCAGGGTTATCGGTATCATTAACTACGCAAAGCCTTTTCAAAATTTGATAGGCGTCATTCCGATTTAATTTCAAAATTCAATGTTGGACTAAAATCTCTTCTGCATCAAGGTCTACCGGAACCCGCTTTTTATGGTGACTTAGTATATGAATTCAAATTTGCAATGACTTCAGCACCCAATTTCGTAAAATCAGTCTTCGATATAAAAAAGATTGGTATAACATAAATGTTATACGACAGGCTGCATGCATGGTAGTTAACCAAATCACGGTTGACAACTTTGCTTCCCTCTTTAATTGCACGCCGGTGGGTCAACCCTCAGATTCTGTGACGGTTCCAGCGTAAAGTCTTACTTAGAATAAGGGAAACTCTACTTTTATGTAATGTTGGTTGGTGCCTAATTCTCTGTCTCTGCTTGGGCACCATCGGAGTCTAACTGTTGGTTTTCTTTTGCTCTAACATTTCAGTGGTTTCTTGCTGTCGAATTCTCACCGTTGTTTCATCTCTAATGTTGTTTGATTTTTGTGTTCTCGGAGATGTTGCACTGATCAGTTAGGAGGTCTTCATGCGGACTGAAGAACTTATTTGCCTAAATCGCGACGGAAGTAAGGGCGAGGATTGCGGCCGCATAAAATCGATTTAAGCGCACACCCACCCCGCAACTTTGGTGAAAAAAGTGTTCACACTGACCGTTAAAATGCGGTTCTTCTGTTATTGATTATTGTTCTTGTACTTCGCCTGCATGTGTGTTTTGCAGTTTTCCTTTTTGTTTTGGATAGCAAATTGACCTTGTTCACCGGACTCCTTCAGTTAGTTTATACTTCAGCTGATTAGTGCTGTATTGTTTTAACCGCGACGGAAGTGCGAGGATTGCGCCCGCGTTAAATCGATTTACCCCCCCCCCCCCCAAGTGGATTCGTTTCACTGACCGTTCCAAGGCGGTTCTTCTGTCGCGGTTAATTTTTGTTATGGTTTGTTTTTGAGTGTGTGTAGTGCTTGTATCTTTTATTTTGTATAGCCAATTGTTTATTTTGTGGGAAATTGTCTGTCCTTTGGCTTTCCACTGTTGGTGTTTCCGTTGGGGTCTGGTTTTTCGTGTTTGTGTTTCGTTCCCTTTGGTGTCTCTGATGGGAGTTGTGGGTTAATTGTATCGATTCCTGACCATTGCTTTCACTTCTATTTAGTACCCAGTTTCGATAAATCAGTCTACGAATTGTAATAATAGTTCGTCTGTCATTACTGACTGTGGCCACATTTTAAGCATATTTGAGAAATAGGACTATTTGTATTTTCTAAGATGGCTGATGAGACGTTTCTAGCTCTGAACTGTCTGTTGCAGATAGAGCAGCAGAGGCTAGAGAAAGACAGCTCTGTTGGCGATACATTTGATCGGGGCTTGCGCTGTGTCCGTTTCTACTCAGCTTCACTGATTCCTTTTGCCTCGTATTCAATGGCACCCTTTCTGATGAGATCTCGTCACTTTGCGATGTCCTGTGCCATTTGGTACCACGACTCTGTTGGAATGTTGAAGTCCCCTAGGGAGGTTTTAAGGGTGTCCTAGTAGCGCTTCATAAGAGACCCTTGGGAGCGTTTGCCCATCTCTAGTTCTCCAAATAGAATTTTCTTTGGCAAACGCTCCTCATGCATTTTGGCAACATGGCATGTCCATCTTAACTGTGCTAATTCCAGAAGAGTATTTACACTTTGCATCCCTGTCCTGTTTAGGACTTACGTGTCTTGAATCCTGTCTTGCCACTAAATCTTTAAGAGTTTACTAAAACAGCTTGTATGGAAGTGATTCAGTCTTTTGGCGTACCTTTGGTAAACTGTCCATGTTTCACATGCATACAATAGTGATGGCAGCACCACAGCGCTGTATACTTTCGGTTTTTCTGACAAAGTGGTCAAAGTGTACAAAGTGTTCATTCCGCCGGTTAAGTAGAGCTCTTGCAATGACATTCCCAGCAATTGGCAATCAAGAGATGCCACGGTGATTGTCATATATCTGAGGGTTCCCTTTCCGTTTGAATAGTTGGATAACTGGCGCATCCTTGAATTATCGGTCGGTGTGTGCTCGGAGGGGGATGTGCTGTGTTTACCGGGTCTTGTTCATCATCCGTTTCGGTTTCAGAACTTTGGGGTTGAGACACACTGATGAAGATTAAATATCAGAAAGGCCTCTGTGTCACTGAATTTGGTATAGTTACGCCTTAATTGCAACTACTGGGTCGGTATTTCTGCTGGTGGATGATTCGTTCGTCCCCGATGGTATCATCAGCTCAGCGTCAGTTCCTTAGCGCTGACGTTGATACTGTGGTTTGGACGTCAGTACTCAATTACTGATTTAAATAACTGTATTATATCTTTAATTTTTGCAATATATTTTTTTTTCTAAAACTAAGACTGACTTTTGAGGTGAAACATGTATCGTAGAGGATTTGGTTGCCACGTTTTGTTCTTATTACCTCACCTGTCACGTAGTGACAATGTGATCTTTTGTGATCACATTTTGTCCGTCGTGCGTGCGTGCGTGCGTCAGTGCGTGCGTCCGTCCGTAAACAATTTCGAAGAAGTATATCTCTAATACCCCAAGGCCAATCTTGATCAAATTTCATGTGAAGCATCATCAGGTAGAGGGGAAGGCTGCGTAAGGTTTTTGGGCTGATCAGATTGGAAAGTAGAAGTAAAACAAAGATCAGGAATCGATACAATTAATTTACTCCACACATCAAAGACACCAAAGGGAAAGAAACACAAACATGAAGCGACCAGACCATAATGGAAACCTAAACAAAGGAAGGCCTTAAGGACAGTTACTTTCCCACAAAATGGCCAAATGGCCATCTAAAATTAAAAGACACAAGTGATACACACAGTAAGTTAACAAACAACAACATAAATAAAATGCCACAGAAGAAACGCCTTGGAACGTTCAGTGAAAATAATTTGACTAGGGGGCTTAAATCGATTTTACAGGGCCATAATCCTCGCCCTTACCTCTGTCGCGGTATACACTAATTTTGTTTAGTCCGCATGAAGGCTTCCTAACTCATGTGTTACATCTCCGCGAACATACAAATCAAAAAACTACATAGATGCAACAAGGTTGAGGACTCGACAGCATACAACAACAGAACTGCTGGCTCAAAAAAAACAAAACAACAGTTAGAATCCGAGGGGCCCTGGTTGCCATGGCAACATACAGCTCCCATAGACTTATAATGGGGAAAAAAATAAAAAATCTTCTTCTCTGAAACCACAGGGCCCAGAGCTTAGATATTTAGCTTGTAACAATGTCAAGCGGTCACCTACATTAATCCTGCCAATCATGCCCCTGTGGTCCAAATTGGCCACACCCAGGGCCCCTTAGCTCCCATAGACTAATAATGAAAAAAAGCTTCAAAAACCTTCTCTGAAACCACAGGGCTCAGACCTTAGATATTTAGCATGTCGCAACGGCAAGTGGTCACCTACATAAATACTGCCGACCATGCCCCCTGAGGTCCAAACGGGCCACGCCCCGGGGGCCCTTAGCTCCCATAGACTCATATTTGAAAAAAGCTTCAATAATATTCTTCTCTGAAACCACAGAGCCAAGAGCTTAGATATTTTGCATGTTGCAACGGCAAGTGGTCACCTACTAAATCCTGCCAATCATGTCCCTGGGGTCCAAATGGGCCACGCCCCGGGGCCCCTTAGGTCCCATAGACTCACAATGAAAAAAAAAACTTCAAAAATCTTCTTCTTTGAAACCACAGGGCCCTGAGCATAGATATTTAGCATATAGCAACGGCAACTTGTTACCTACATAAATCCTGCCAATCATGCCTCTGGGGTCCAAACGGGCCACGCCCTGGGGCCCCTTAACTCCCATAGACTCATAATGGAAAAAAAGCTTAAAAAATCTTCTTCTCTGAAACCACAGGGCCCAGAGCTAAGATATTTAGCAAAAAGCAACGGCAAGTGGACACCCACGTAAATCCTGCCAATCATGCCTCTGGGGACCTAACGGCCACGCCCTGGGTCCCCTTAGCTCCCATAGACTCATAATGGAAAAAAGCTTCAAAAATCTTCTTCTCTGAAACCACAGGGACCAGAGCTTAGATATATTGCATGTAGCAACGGCAAGTGGTCACCTACTTAAATCCTGCCAATCACGTCCCTGGGTTCCATATGGGCCACGTCCCGGGGACCCTAAGCTCCCATAGACTCATAATGGAAAAAAGCTTCAAAAATCTTCTTCTCTCATACCACAGGGCCCAGAGCTTAGATATACAGCATATAGCAATGGCAAGTGGTCACCTACATAAATCCTGCCAATCATGCCCCTGGGGTCCAAACGGGCCACGCCCTAGGGCCCCTTAGCTACCATAGAATTATAATGAAAAAAAAAATCAAAAATCTTCTTCTCTGAAACCACAGGGGCCAGAGCTTAGATATATAGCATGTAGCAACGGCAAGTGGCCACCTACTTAAATCCTGCCAATCATGCCCCTGGGTTCCAAATGGGCCACGACCTTGGGACCCTAAGCTCCCATAGACTCTTAATGGAAAATAACTTCAATTTTTTTTCTCTGAAACCACAGGGCCAAGGGCTTAGATATTTAGCAAGTAGCAACTGCAAGTGGTCAACTACATAAATCCTGCCAATCATGCCCCTGGGGTCGAAATGGGCCCCCGGGGGGCCCTTAGCGCCCATAGACCCATAATGGAAAAAAAGCTTCAAAAATCCTCTTCTCTGAAATCAGAGGGCCCAGACCTTAGATATTTAGCATGCAGCAACGGCAAGTGGTCACCTACATAAATCCTGTCAATCATGCCCCTGGGGTCCAAATGGGCCACGCCCCGGGGCCCCTTAGCTCCCAAAGACTCATAATGGAAAAAAAGCTTAAAAATCTTAACTGATGTGAGGTTTAATAAACCCGTCAACACTGTGTAGGTCATTTTGGAGACTTTGCTTCCAGATTTGTGGGACTTTTACCCACAGATGAAATGACATCTTATGCTCTGCTGCCCAGTGAACCATTTAGGATTTAAATGCATAGACGTTTCAACTGGCACCACTTTTCCTGGGCAGGCTTAGAACCTCTAAACTGTTTACCAGAACTCATCTGCGTTCGGTTCCAGTTCTGAGTGGAAGCACCATGTAGCCCAATGTATTTCTTCAAGCTCCGATGGGCATTCTAAACATCACTTATGATTTTCTGGTACACAGGTGAGCGCTACATGGCCTGTTGGCCCTCTTATTTTTCAATTTTGCAAGTCTCGCTACTTTGACAATTTTTAGGGTCACTGATGAGGCCTAATTGGCCCGAACTAGCTAGTCTGGCCCAGAAAACATGTATACTCCATATTTTCCAGTTCTGTGGTGTATTCCTTGCTTCCAAAGGATAACCCTTTCTAGAACATATTTGACGTCGCTACAGCTGGTGTCTGGGAATGTTTGGCGGCCGTATAAAGTCGCCTTGCCCTACATCATAGTGTAGTTTATATTTTCTTATTGGGATCATTGATTCCATTGTGGAATTTTGAAAATTTTAGGGTCACTGATGAGGCCTAATTCGCCGAAACTAGATAGTCTGGCCTAGAAAACATGAACACTCCATATTTTCCAGTTCTGTGGTGTAGTCCTTGCTTCCAAAGGATAACCATTTCTAGAACATCTTTGGACATCTCCTTTCTGATGCCCAGGACTGCCGTGGCTTGTTAGCCAATTTTGCTAATGTTGGCTCAGTGGGGGACGCCTATCAATCCTGGGGTAGGCGTTTCTTACCTGATGCCTCCAGTTGACCTGTCTCATGAGCTACGTCGGTCGGTGTGTGCTCGGAGGGGGATTTGCTGTGTTTACATGGTCTTGTTCATAATCTGTTTCGGTTTCAGAACTTTGGGGTTGAGAATAAATATCAGAAAGGCCTCTGTGTCACTGAATTTGGTATAGTTACGCCTTAATTGCAACCACTACGTCGGTATCACTGCTGGTGGATGATTCGTACGTCTCCGAGGGTACCATCAGCTCAGTATCAGCTCCTTAATGCTGAGGCATAGTGATGACCATTAATTATCAGAAATTTGGATTTATGGCAGTCTGGGCGCCTAAAGCAAAATGCTTAGTCTGTATCCCTGAGTACTGGTAAACCGCTTAGAGGATCTTATGCCCAGGCAAAGTGGTGAGAGTCCATGCTTATAAACCCTATTGGTTTCATTGGGCTGCAGGGCTGGAGATATCATAATCATCTCAATGTGGGGTAAAAGTCCCACAAAATTGGAAGCAATGTCGCCAATATGACCTTTACAGTGTTGATGGGGACTTTAAACCTCAAATCAAACAGACAAACTCGTCAGGGCCTACACTGTTTACACAACATTCAGGCAGTTCCTAACAGATTTTGAAGAAAACACCTGCTTCTCCTAAACTTTGAAATAGACTTGTGAGTTGTGCTATATATAAGGAGGAAGATTCCATTCGGTACAAAATGTGTTGACTTGGCCGTTAAACTCCATTGCAAACAAAAGGGGCTTGCAGAAATATAGTGGCTGCATGATGCTTCCACGCAGGGCTGAATCCGGGCCGCACACTAGTACTGGTAAACCGTTTAGAGGATCTAAGCCTGTCCAGGAACCGAAGTGCGAGGCAGACCGTCCATGCTAATAAACCCTATTGGTTTCATTGGGCGACAGGGCTTGAGATGTCATTTAATCTCAATGTCGGGTAAAAGTCCCACAAAATTGGAAGCAACGTCTCCAAAATGACCTTTATTCTTTCTTTGTCTCCTATTACTGCTACTCGCTCACATCTGAGCATTACGAGCAGGATTTCATGGGTGGTAACCAGTACTTTTTATTATTTTATTTTTAAGCAATGTGGATGAAGTGCCTTGCTCAAGGACACAATACTTTTGGTTAGCGTGAGGCTCGAACCCGGAACCTCACGATCACAAATCCGATGCGCTACCACTGCACCAAAACTTTACAGTGTTGACGGGACGTTAAACCTGAAATCAAACAAACAAACAAAATTTACTTGCACAATAGTCCTCTTAACGGGGTTGCTGCAGTATAAATAAATAGATAGACATTAACTTAAGATGAAATGACATCTCAAGCCCTACCAACCATTTTTCCTGAGAGTGGTCTCCAGGTATGGCCGCAGGCGCTTGGCCCGTTGATATGTCCGAAAAACTTGTGGAATAGGACAAAAGACAAAATATGAGTGAAAAATCTTTTTATTCACACTGGTATAGAAAGCTGGACAAGGTTCTCAACAAACCAGTGCCATTTTCACGGTACGCATAAAATGACAATTGGCACAGGCACATTTTTTGACACAGGAAGGTATAGATTGTATGAACTTCAACCTAAGACATGCAGAATTTCATGAAAATAATGCAGAACTCCTGGTTCAAGCCCCATCGTGATCTAAACGTCAAATTACCCCGGATAGACCTTAGTAGGACAACTAACTGTCACACCCACTCAATGGTTTTTCACTGTTTCCCTAGGATTTCCTGAGGAAATCAGATAATGTCAGCACAAAAGCCAACATTCTTATAAATATCAACGAATTTAAGATGCTCTCACCTAATGCAAACGTTTTCTCCAGATAACCGTTATTATCAGCAATTTTCACCTTTTTGTGTGGGAGCAGGCATTTCCCAAAGCAGTATTGTTTTCATTCTGTATCTTGAAGATGATGTAATCCACGCGCTGATTGGTAGAAATTTGGGAAATCCAGCGATTTCGACCAATCAGCTCTCGGATTACATCAGCTTCAAAATATAGAATGAAAACAATTGCAATTAGAAATGCCTGCTCCCACACAAAAAAGGCGAAAATTGCTGGTAATAATGGTTAACTGGCGGAAACTTTTGCATCAGGTGAGAGCATCTTCATTGAGATTTATAGTTAAGTTGGCTTTTGTGCTGACATTATCGGATTTCAATTGTTTTAATTAATGTTTGAATTAAATTGTACCAATTGTATTTATCCTATACCTTAATTTAGTTAAGGAAAACAGCATGCAGTAAATGTATCATATATGACACATGAAAACTTAATGCCCGATGTATCATATATGATACATGCCATAAAATCACATCCGGGACATAAATACCCGAAACGTCTTTGATTTTGTAATTATCTACTTGACAGGAATCACATATTTCAGTTTAAGATTTTTTTCCGCACTAGAAAGGGGTTTGGGTACTAGAGGAAAGCATAGTCATCAACCATGACTTGGTTAAAATCTAGGCATGCTAGACATTCGGAATAAATTGTTAACTGCTAACTTCTTAATCAGAGTTATCGGTATCATTAACTACGCAAAGCCTTTTCAAAATTTGATAGGCGTCATTCCGATTTAATTTCAAAATTCAATGTTGGACTAAAATCTCTTCTGCATCAAGGTCTACCGGAACCCGCTTTTTATGGTGACTTAGTATATGAATTCAAATTTGCAATGACTTCAGCACCCAATTTCGTAAAATCAGTCTTCAATATAAAAAAGATTGGTATAACATAAATGTTATACGACAGGCTGCATGCATGGTAGTTAACCAAATCACGGTTGACAACTTTGCTTCCCTCTTTAACTGCACGCCGATGGGTCAACCCTCAGATTCTGTGACGGTTCCAGCGTAAAGTCTTACTTAGAATAAGGGAAACTCTACTTTTATGTAATGTTGGTTGGTGCCTAATTCTCTGTCTCTGCTTGGGCACCATCGGAGTCTAACTGTTGGTTTTCTTTTGCTCTAACATTTCAGTGGTTTCTTGCTGTCGAATTCTCACCGTTGTTTCATCTCTAATGTTGTTTGATTTTTGTGTTCTCGGAGATGTTGCACTGATCAGTTAGGAGGTCTTCATGCGGACTGAAGAACTTATTTGCCTAAATCGCGACGGAAGTAAGGGCGAGGATTGCGGCCGCATAAAATCGATTTAAGCGCACACCCACCCCGCAACTTTGGTGAAAAAAGTGTTCACACTGACCGTTAAAATGCGGTTCTTCTGTTATTGATTATTGTTCTTGTACTTCGCCTGCATGTGTGTTTTGCAGGTTTCCTTTTTGTTTTGGATAGCAAATTGACCTTGTTCACCGGACTCCTTCAGTTAGTTTATACTTCAGCTGATTAGTGCTGTATTGTTTTAACCGCGACGGAAGTGCGAGGATTGCGCCCGCGTTAAATCGATTTACCCCCCCCCCCCAAGTGGATACGTTTCACTGACCGTTCCAAGGCGGTTCTTCTGTCGCGGTCAATTTTTGTTATGGTTTGTTTTTGAGTGTGTGTAGTGCTTGTATCTTTTATTTTGTATAGCCAATTGTTTATTTTGTGGGAAATTGTCTGTCCTTTGGCTTTCCACTGTTGGTGTTTCCGTTGGGGTCTGGTTTTTCGTGTTTGTGTTTCGTTCCCTTTGGTGTCTCTGATGGGAGTTGTGGGTTAATTGTATCGATTCCTGACCATTGCTTTCACTTCTATTTAGTACCCAGTTTCGATAAATCAGTCTACGAATAGTAATAATAGTTCGTCTGTCATTACTGACTGTGACCACATTTTAAGCATATTTGAGAAATAGGACTATTTGTATTTTCTAAGATAGCTGATGAGACGTTTCTAGCTCTGAACTGTCTGTTGCAGATAGAGCAGCAGAGGCTAGAGAAAGACAGCTCTGTTGGCGATACATTTGATCGGGGCTTGCGCTGTGTCCGTTTCTACTCAGCTTCACTGATTCCTTTTGCCTCGTATTCAATGGCACCCTTTCTGATGAGATCTCGTCACTTTGCGATGTCCTGTGCAATTTGGTACCACGACTCTGTTGGAATGTTGAAGTCCCCTAGGGAGGTTTTAAGGGTGTCCTAGTAGCGCTTCATAAGAGACCCTTGGGAGCGTTTGCCCATCTCTAGTTCTCCAAATAGAATTTTCTTTGGCAAACGCTCCTCATGCATTTTGGCAACATGGCATGTCCATCTTAACTGTGCTAATTCCAGAAGAGTATTTACCCTTTGCATCCCTGTCCTGTTTAGGACTTACGTGTCTTGAATCCTGTCTTGCCACTAAATCTTTAAGAGTTTACTAAAACAGCTTGTATGGAAGTGATTCAGTCTTTTGGCGTACCTTTGGTAAACTGTCCATGTTTCACATGCATACAATAGTGATGGCAGCACCACAGCGCTGTATACTTTCGTTTTTTCTGACAAAGTGGTCAAAGTGTACAAAGTGTTCATTCCGCCGGTTAAGTAGAGCTCTTGCAATGACATTCCAAGCAATTGACAATCAAGAGATGCCACGGTGATTGTCATATATCTGAGGGTTCCCTTTCCGTTTGAATAGTTGGATAACTGGCGCATCCTTGAATTATCGGTCGGTGTGTGCTCGGAGGGGGATGTGCTGTGTTTACCGGGTCTTGTTCATCATCCGTTTCGGTTTCAGAACTTTGGGGTTGAGACACACTGATGAAGATTAAATATCAGAAAGGCCTCTGTGTCACTGAATTTGGTATAGTTACGCCTTAATTGCAACTACCGGGTCGGTATTTCTGCTGGTGGATGATTCGTTCGTCCCCGATGGTATCATCAGCTCAGCGTCAGTTCCTTAGCGCTGACGTTGATACTGTGGTTTGGACGTCAGTACTCAATTACTGATTTAAATAACTGTATTATATCTTTAATTTTTGCAATATATTTTTTTTTCTAAAACTAAGACTGACTTTTGAGGTGAAACATGTATCGTAGAGGATTTGGTTGCCACGTTTTGTTCTTATTAGCTCACCTGTCACGTAGTGACAATGTGATCTTTTGTGATCACATTTTGTCCGTCGTCCGTCGTGCGTGCGTGCGTGCGTCAGTGCGCACCAACGAAACGACATTTAGGGGGCAAAAAATTTGGACAGTTTGACACTTAAGTATATATTCGTGAGTCCAAATGCGGTTTATTCCGTTATTTGGGTACTTAAGTGGCAAAAATTCGCTCTTAGGTGGCTTGCCGCTTAAGAGAATTTGCCGCTTAAGTAGTCAATATGCCGACGCCTAGCCACTTAAGTATCCGTTCGTGAGAACGACCGTGCGTCCGTCCGTAAACAATTTCGAAGAAGTATATCTCTAATACCCCACGGCCAATCTTGATCAAATTTCATGTGAAGCATCAACAGGTAGAGGGGAAGGCTGCGTAAGGTTTTTGGGCTGATCAGATTGGAAAGTAGAAGTAAAACAAAGATCAGGAATCGATACAATTAATTTACTCCACACATCAAAGACACCAAAGGGAAAGAAACACAAACATGAAGCGACCAGACCATAATGGAAACCTAAACAAAGGAAGGCCTTAAGGACAGTTACTTTCCCACAAAATGGCCAAATGGCCATCTAAAATTAAAAGACACAAGTGATACACACAGTAAGTTAACAAACAACAACATAAATAAAATGCCACAGAAGAAACGCCTTGGAACGTTCAGTGAAAATAATTTGACTAGGGGGCTTAAATCGATTTTACAGGGCCATAATCCTCGCCCTTACCTCTGTCGCGGTATACACTAATTTTGTTTAGTCCGCATGAAGGCTTCCTAACTCATGTGTTACATCTCCGCGAACATACAAATCAAAAAACTACATAGATGCAACAAGGTTGAGGACTCGACAGCATACAACAACAGAACTGCTGGCTCAAAAAAAAAAACAAAACAACAGTTAGAATCCGAGGGGCCCTGGTTGCCATGGCAACATACAGCTCCCATAGACTTATAATGGGAAAAAAAATAAAACATCTTCTTCTCTGAAACCACAGGGCCCAGAGATTAGATATTTAGCTTGTAACAATGTCAAGCGGTCACCTACATTAATCCTGCCAATCATGCCCCTGGGGTCCAAATTGGCCACACCCAGGGCCCCTTAGCTCCCATAGACTAATAATGAAAAAAAACTTCAAAAACCTTCTCTGAAACCACAGGGCTCAGAGCTTAGATATTTAGCATGTCGCAACGGCAAGTGGTCACCTACATAAATACTGCCGACCATGCCCCCTGAGGTCCAAACGGGCCACGCCCCGGGGGCCCTTAGCTCCCATAGACTCATATTTGAAAAAAACTTCAATAATATTCTTCTCTGAAACCACAGAGCCAAGAGCTTAGATATTTTGCATGTTGCAACGGCAAGTGGTCACCTACTAAATCCTGCCAATCATGTCCCTGGGGTCCAAATGGGCCACGCCCCGGGGCCCCTTAGGTCCCATAGACTCACAATGAAAAAAAAACTTCAAAAATCTTCTTCTTTGAAACCACAGGGCCCTGAGCATAGATATTTAGCATATAGCAACGGCAAGTTGTTACCTACATAAATCCTGCCAATCATGCCTCTGGGGTCCAAACGGGCCACGCCCTGGGGCCCCTTAACTCCCATAGACTCATAATGGAAAAAAAAGCTTAAAAAATCTTCTTCTCTGAAACCACAGGGCCCAGAGCTAAGATATTTAGCAAAAAGCAACGGCAAGTGGACACCCACGTAAATCCTGCCAATCATGCCTATGGGGACCTAACGGCCACGCCCTGGGGCCCCTTAGCTCCCATAGACTCATAATGGAAAAAAGCTTCAAAAATCTTCTTCTCTGAAACCACAGGGACCAGAGCTTAGATATATTGCATGTAGCAACGGCAAGTGGTCACCTACTTAAATCCTGCCAATCACGTCCCTGGGTTCCATATGGGCCACGTCCCGGGGACCCTAAGCTCCCATAGACTCATAATGGAAAAAAGCTTCAAAAATCTTCTTCTCTCATACCACAGGGCCCAGAGCTTAGATATACAGCATATAGCAATGGCAAGTGGTCACCTACATAAATCCTGCCAATCATGCCCCTGGGGTCCAAACGGGCCACGCCCTAGGGCCCCTTAGCTACCATAGAATTATAATGAAAAAAAAAATCAAAAATCTTCTTCTCTGAAACCACAGGGGCCAGAGCTTAGATATAAAGCATGTAGCAACGGCAAGTGGCCACCTACTTAAATCCTGCCAATCATGCCCCTGGGTTCCAAATGGGCCACGACCTTGGGACCCTAAGCTCCCATAGACTCTTAATGGAAAATAACTTCAATTTTTTTTCTCTGAAACCACAGGGCCAAGGGCTTAGATATTTAGCAAGTAGCAACTGCAAGTGGTCAACTACATAAATCCTGCCAATCATGCCCCTGGGGTCGAAATGGGCCCCCGGGGGGCCCTTAGCGCCCATAGACCCATAATGGAAAAAAGCTTCAAAAATCCTCTTCTCTGAAATCAGAGGGCCCAGACCTTAGATATTTAGCATGCAGCAACGGCAAGTGGTCACCTACATAAATCCTGTCAATCATGCCCCTGGGGTCCAAATGGGCCACGCCCCGGGGCCCCTTAGCTCCCAAAGACTCATAATGGAAAAAAAGCTTAAAAATCTTAACTGATGTGAGGTTTAATAAACCCGTCAACACTGTGTAGGTCATTTTGGAGACTTTGCTTCCAGATTTGTGGGACTTGTACCCACAGATGAAATGACATCTTATGCACTGCTGCCCAGTGAACCTTTTAGGATTTAAATGCATAGACGTTTCAACTGGCACCACTTTTCCTGGGCAGGCTTAGAACCTCTAAACTGTTTACCAGAACTCATCTGCGTTCGGTTCCAGTTCTGAGTGGAAGCACCATGTAGCCCAATGTATTTCTTCAAGCTCCGATGGGCATTCTAAACATCACTAATGATTTTCTGGTACACAGGTGAGCGCTACATGGCCTGTTGGCCCTCTTATTTTTCAATTTTGCAAGTCTCGCTACTTTGACAATTTTTAGGGTCACTGATGAGGCCTAATTGGCCCGAACTAGCTAGTCTGGCCCAGAAAACATGTATACTCCATATTTTCCAGTTCTGTGGTGTATTCCTTGCTTCCAAAGGATAACCCTTTCTAGAACATATTTGACGTCGCTACAGCTGGTGTCTGGGAATGTTTGGCGGCCGTATAAAGTCGCCTTGCCCTACATCATAGTGTAGTTTATATTTTCTTATTGGGATCATTGATTCCATTGTGGAATTTTGAAAATTTTAGGGTCACTGATGAGGCCTAATTCGCCGAAACTAGATAGTCTGGCCCAGAAAACATGAACACTCCATATTTTCCAGTTCTGTGGTGTAGTCCTTGCTTCCAAAGGATAACCATTTCTAGAACATCTTTGGACATCTCCTTCCTGATGCCCAGGACTGCCGTGGCTTGTTGGCCAATTTTGCTAATGTTGGCTCAGTGGGGGACGCCTATCAGGCGTTTCTTACCTGATGCCTCCAGTTGACCTGTCTCATGAGCTACGTCGGTCGGTGTGTGCTCGGAGGGGGATTTGCTGTGTTTACATGGTCTTGTTCATAATCTGTTTTGGTTTCAGAACTTTGGGGTTGAGAATAAATATCAGAAAGGCCTCTGTGTCACTGAATTTGGTATAGTTACGCCTTAATTGCAACCACTACGTCGGTATCACTGCTGGTGGATGATTCGTACGTCTCCGAGGGTACCATCAGCTCAGTATCAGCTCCTTAATGCTGAGGCATAGTGATGACCATTAATTATCAGAAATTTGGATTTATGGCAGTCTGGGCGCCTAAAGCAAAATGCTTAGTCTGTATCCCTGAGTACTGGTAAACCGCTTAGAGGATCTTATGCCCAGGCAAAGTGGTGAGAGTCCATGCTTATAAACCCTATTGGTTTCATTGGGCTGCAGGGCTGGAGATATCATAATCATCTCAATGTCGGGTAAAAGGACCACAAAATTGGAAGCAATGTCTCCAATATGACCTTTACAGTGTTGATAGGGAATTTAAACCTCAAATCAAACAGACAAACTCGTCAGGGCCTACACTGTTTGCACAACATTCAGGCAGTTCCTAACAGATTTTGAAGAAAACACCTGCTACTCCTAAACTTTGAAATAGACTTGTGAGTTGTGCTATATATAAGGAGGAAGATTCCATTCGGTACAAAATGTGTTGACTTGGCCGTTAAACTCCATTGCAAACAAAAGGGGCTTGCAGAAATATATGGGCTGCACGATGCTTCCACGCAGGGCTGAATCCGGCCCGCACACTAGTACTGGTAAACCGCTTAGAGGATCTAAGCCTGTCCAGGAACCGAAGTGCGAGGCAGACCGTCCATGCTAATAAACCCTATTGGTTTCATTGGGCGACAGGGCTTGAGATGTCATTTAATCTCAATGTCGGGTAAAAGTCCCACAAAATTGGAAGCAACGTCTCCAAAATGACCTTTATTCTTTCTTTGTCTCCTATTACTGCTACTCGCTCACATCTGAGCATTACGAGCAGGATTTCATGGGTGGTAACCAGTACTTTTTTATTATTTTATTTTTAAGCAATGTGGATGAAGTGCCTTGCTCAAGGACACAATACTTTTGGTTAGCGTGAGGCTCGAACCCGGAACCTCACGATCACAAATCCGATGCGCTACCACTGCACCAAAACTTTACAGTGTTGACGGGACGTTAAACCTGAAATCAAACAAACAAACAAAATTTACTTGCACAATAGTCCTCTTAACGGGGTTGCTGCAGTATAAATAAATAGATAGACATTAACTTAAGATGAAATGACATCTCAAGCCCTACCAACCATTTTTCCTGAGAGTGGTCTCCAGGTATGGCCGCAGGCGCTTGGCCCGTTGATATGTCCGAAAAACTTGTGGAATAGGACAAAAGACAAAATATGAGTGAAAAATCTTTTTATTCACACTGGTATAGAAAGCTGGACAAGGTTCTCAACAAACCAGTGCCATTTTCACGGTACGCATAAAATGACAATTAGCACAGGCACATTTTTTGACACAGGAAGGTATAGATTGTATGAACTTCAACCTAAGACATGCAGAATTTCATGAAAATAATGCAGAACTCCTGGTTCAAGCCCCATCGTGATCTAAACGTCAAATTACCCCGGATAGACCTTAGTAGGACAACTAACTGTCACACCCACTCAATGGTTTTTCACTGTTTCCCTAGGATTTCCTGAGGAAATCAGATAATGTCAGCACAAAAGCCAACATTCTTATAAATATCAACGAATTTAAGATGCTCTCACCTAATGCAAACGTTTTCTCCAGATAACCGTTATTATCAGCAATTTTCACCTTTTTGTGTGGGAGCAGGCATTTCCCAAAGCAGTATTGTTTTCATTCTGTATCTTGAAGATGATGTAATCCACGCGCTGATTGGCAGAAATTTGGGAAATCCAGCGATTTCGACCAATCAGCTCTCGGATTACATCAGCTTCAAAATATAGAATGAAAACAATTGCAATTAGAAATGCCTGCTCCCACACAAAAAGGCGAAAATTGCTGGTAATAATGGTTAACTGGCGGAAACTTTTGCATCAGGTGAGAGCATCTTCATTGAGATTTATAGTTAAGTTGGCTTTTGTGCTGACATTATCGGATTTCAACAGAAAAACGCAGGGAAACAGTGAAAAACCATTGAGTTGGTGTGACAGTTAGTTGACCTACTAAATACTATCCGGGGTAATTTGACGTGTAGATCACAATGTGACTTGATCCAGATGATCTGCATTATTTTATTGAAATTCTGCATGCCTTAGGTTGAACTTCATACAAAATATACCTTCCTGTGTCAAAAACTGTACCTGTGCCAATTGCCATTTAATGTGTACCGAGAAAATGGTGCTGGTTTGTTGTGAACCTTGTCTAGCTTTCTATACCAGTATGAAAAAAAAAGATTTTTTACTAATATTTTTACTTTAATCACATTCCACACGTTCTTCGGACAAATCAACGGGCCAAGTGCCTGTGGCTATGGCAGTATTCAAGTTCACTCGGTTTCAGTTCTGGTGTATGAATGTTATTTGACGTGTCACCAGTAACAATTCTGATTCCGAGTTCCGCCTTATGGGAGCACCACGCTCCCTGATGGGCGGGGCGAAAAGACCAAGAATTATTGTTGTTGTTTGTCCAGGACAAGGGGTCGAGATGTCCCCACAATGAGCTTGAACTTCCCAAGTTGTTGCATGGGCCGAGTTCGCTAGGTCAAAATATAGAAAAAAATCTTCCCTGAGCCTGTTCCTGGGCGCAAGCAAACTTTCTTGCATAGATTGTGTCTTGTGATGATACGCGTTACCTAGATACGAGCTCGCTCGACGCTCGCCTTCGGCGGACGTCGACGGCTGCCTTCCGCTATGCTCGTTATGAGTGTGTGATTTTTTTTTTTACTTTTATGGTACTTGGCGGAGATGTCTACTGGTTACAGACGCTGTGAATTTGTTTAGTGGAAATCCTTTGTTACCCGACCAGATTGGAATGCAAGGCCATGGATGAAACGTGTAAAATCCGAGCCCTCTCCCTGTTGCCGAGCCTAGAAGCCTAGCGCTGAGCTGTGACCCAGTGTGAGTTGTGGGTACTTCGATATCTTCAGCCCCAAAGTATTAGAGTTCCTGCCTTGCCGTGGCCCTGTGGGCTCAATTCCCACTTGGCACGTTGCTGCTATGGTCTTTGTTCCCACTGGGAAGAGCTAAAGGAAGTACCACCTGTTTGACGTGGGTGGCGCCCTTTAAGCCGGAGGAAGGGATCCTGGAGTTTTAGGATTATCTGATGTTGCGGTGCTTCAGGTACCTAACACGCCTCTTTGGCCTGGTTTTCGGTGTAGACGGGTGGCCGTGCTATCCAGCACGGTCAATCGGCTGGTCGCGCCGAGCCCTAGATATACTTCTTTGCTTTCTTTTCTATTCTTTTTGTTTCTTTCCTGATACCAACCATGTGCCCATTTACCTTACCATTTTCTGTCTTTTTATCTCTAGGAGGCGGTGGCCAAACGGACCAATCGTGTAGGCTTTTTGTTTATGCGAGTATATCTCACGTGTGTCTCTTACACCTGCGAGTCGTATGACCACTCCATTATGGTGTCCCCTTGTAGGCTCCAAGGAGGGTGGAGAGCACTTGGGACGAACCTTAAAGCTTTCTTCATGGGGAAGCACAAATCTACTAACCGCAACGCAATCAAACGTAAAAAAGACGAGGAGTCATCCGAATCGGATAAACCCAGTCAGCAGTCTAGTCAACAGTCTAGTCAGCAGTCTGCAGCATCAAAGTTCAACAATTTTCTACGCTTCTTGGTTATGACATCACGTGATGATACACGTACGGTGTCAGATTTATCACCTTTCGTAATCGATAGGAGTATAGTGTCCATTGCCGGACATCCAAAACACATAAAAAGCAGAAGTCAGGTGATCTCCTCTTGGAAATCGAGAGTGAACAGCAGGTTAAAAGCCTGCTTGGTACCACAAAGCTATTCGACATCAACGTCAAAGTATCGTTGCACAAAATACTCAATTCACGTAAAGGTATCATCCGCAGTCCCGAGCTACGTCCATGCAACGATACTGAGATTATTGCCAATTTGAGAGATGAATGCGTCATTGGTGTACGTAACATCCAAGTATGTTGAAGTGGTGTATTAAAGCCAACAAGTACCTACGTGTTGACATTTAATACACCAGTTCTGCCCAAGAAAATGAAAGTAGCATGTATGTCTGTTAACGTAGAGGTGTATATACCAAACCCTCTTAGATGTTATCATTGTCAGGTTTTTGGTCACCGCGAAAGCAGATGTCAGAAGAAACAACTCTGTCCAAACTTTGGTGAAGAAAAAACATGTCGATATGCATCAAAACTGCAAGAATGAGGGCAAATGCGTCAATTGTAGTGGAAAACATGCTGTTTTCTCTCGAGATTGTCCGGCATGGAAAAAAGAAAAAGAAATACTCACCGTCAAATGCCAAAGGTCGATAACACTTGCGGAAGCGCGGAAAATTGTTGAAGAACGATACACAACACCAACCACCAGATACGCCAGCATCACAAAGGGTGCTGGTGTAAAACTCACGAACAGTGGTACGCAGACAACTGAATCGTATATTGCCGAACTGAAAAAATCTGGTGCTTAGAGTAAATCTACTCCAACACCACAAAGTTCAACCAGTTTGTCAGATGACAAAATCCAGGTCGGTCGACAGCGACCGAACCGAAACCGACGCCGCATGTAAAAAAGAAATTCGACACAGGTCGAACCAGTAAGGGATCGGAAGATCTGATCAAAGTACATTATTCGCAAGTATCGCTACCGCCTGACGAGGACGATGAATAATCGATGGACGTTGATGATGCTCCAACCAGTCCTCACAGGGGTAGAGACTTCAAAGGTTACCTACTACAAGTAGTTAATTTCGTTGATAATGACGCATTAGTTTCTAGTCATGTAAATAACTCTCCATAAAATGGATCCGAAACACAAAATAATACAATGGAATTGTCGAGGTCTAAAATCAACTTACAATGAACTCGTATTGCTTCTTACTTTATTAAACCCATCGGTTTTTTTGTTTGAAAGAAACATTGTTTGAAAACTGATGACAACATCGATATTAGGAGTTTCAATACATATATCTATGTTTTTTTCTGATGGTAACAGACCATCTGGTGGCAGTTCAATTTTTGTTAAATCTTGTTTACCACAAAAAGAGATCAAATTAAAAACGAAACTACAAGCAGTAGCAGTGTAGGTTTCTCTGTATTAAGAAACTACAATTTGCTCTTTATATATTCCAACCTCATTTTCTTTAAAGCCCGAACATCTTGAATCAATGCTGGGTCAACTTCCATCGCCATAGTTTTAGTTGCTGACTTCAATGGTCACAACATTCTATGGGGTTGTAAAGATTACAACAACAGAGGAGCACTTATTGAAGATTTTATTGCAAAGAACGATCATTGCTTGATGAATGATAAATCTAATACCTTCACCCTGCGACAGGTCATTTGTCTTCTTAGTGTCACCCATCTCTCTTCTTAGACTATATATTCTAAAAAGGGTTATCCTTTGGAAGCAAGGAATACACTACAGAACTGGAAATATGGAGTTTACATGTTTTCTGGGCCAGACTGGTACTTTCGGCCAATTAGGCCTCATCAGTGACCCCTATATATTTTCAAAATTCCACAATAGAACAATGATCCCAAAAGACAGGAAAATATAAACTACACTATGGTGTAGGGCAGGGAGACGTTTTACGGCCGCCACACATTCTCAGACACCAGCTGTAGTGACGTCATATGACTGATCTGTCTATGATGATCAGTGCGGAAGTGATCACTTCCCTGTTATAATTGAGAGCGTAAACGAACCAGATGAGGACTGTTACCAGAAATGGAAAATGAATAAAGCCAACTGGGATTTTTTCCATAATTTATGTGAAGAAGAGTTAGCAATTGATCACTTAAATGAATCATCTGACATTGTTACTGATTTCACAGATTCGCTTATTAAACTATCAGAACAATGCATTCCAAAGACCTCACAAATCCTAAGAAAAGCAAACCTTGGTTGAATAATGACTATAAAGAAGCTATCAAAAATCGCAAAAAGGCTTTAAATAAATTCTGCAAAAGTCCAACAACAGCAAAAACTAAACAACGTTCAAGTTTTTAGAGCTAAAACTCGGCGAACAATCCGAGCTTCAACACTAAAGTCATGCAGGAAATATGTTTTAAAATTGAACTACAAAACCCCTAATTAAAAGTTTGGGATATTGTACAAACAATTTCAGGAAAAACAAAGTCCCCTAGTTTTCAACATTTAAATACTGGTTTTGACACAAAAGCTTCAAGTAAAAAAGATATTTCAGATACTCTTGGTAGCACATTCTTGAGAATTTCATCATCGCGAAATTATTCTGACATTTTTAGAAATTTCAAAAAGGACCAAGAGAAAAGAAATCTAAACTTTAAATCCCTCAATCACGAAGAATACAACACACCTTTCAACTTATCCGAACTAGTTGAAGCCATTGAAAAATCAAATGATACGGCAACCGGCTTAAGCATCTGCCAAAAAGTTCTCTTTCAACACTTTAAGATATCTTTAATAATATTCGGGAAACGGGGGTCTGTCCTGAGAGCTGGCGTTTAGCTAAAGTTATACCAATTCCAAAACCAGGGAAAGATCATGCAGAACCTACACATTATCGTCCGATAGCTTTGACAAGTTGTTTGTGTAAAACAATGGAGATAATGATAAACAAGAGATTAGTCTGGTACTTAGAGTCCAACAACCTCATTTCAGAATATCAGTCAGGTTTTCGTTTGGAACATAGTACCAACGACAATTTAATAAGACCAGAAATATTTATACGAAATGCCTTTTTTGATAAAGAACACACAAGTAGCTGTTTTTTTTTTTTTCGGATTGGAGAAAGCATGTGATACCACATGGCGTTATGGAATATTGAAAGATCTCCATAACTTCGGCTTAAGGGGAAAACTTCACAGTTTTTATTCAAAGCTTTTTAGGTGAGCGCGCATTTCAGGTGTGTGTGGGATCTGCCCTGTCAGATCTCTATGAACAAGAGCAGGGTGTCCCACAAGGTAGTATTCTCTCAACTACGCTATGTAACACCAAAATAAATAATATTGTGATATGTGTGGACGACAAAACAGATTGTTCATTGCATGTTGACGATTTTTGCATATGTTACCGTTCAAAACAATATGAAAACAATTGAACGAAAGTCACAACAAAATTAAAAAACATAGAAGAATGGACTGATAAAAATGGTTTCAAGTTCTCAAAGTCGAAAACGCAGTGTGTTCATTTTTGTAAGCTACGGAAGAAACACGAACATCCTTCCCTGTTTTCATACGGATCACAAATTTCTGTTGTTGAAGAAGCCAAATTTCTAGGGGCCATATTTGATTAAAAGTTATTTTTTATTCCCCACATTAAATATCTTAAAGCGAAATGCTTAAAAGCTTTGAATCTTCTGAAGGTTTTAGCTCATACAAGTTGGGGAGCAGATCGGTATACCTTATAACACCTTTACCGGTCTTTAATAAGATCTAAATTAGATTATGGGTCTGTTGTTTATGGTTCTGCCAGAAAGTCCTATTTAAAATCTTTGGATACTATCCTCTACCAAGGCCTTCGTCTGGCTGTGGGAGCCTTTCATACTTCTCCCGTATTAAGCCTTTATGTGGAAGCAGGTGAACCATCTTTAACTTCGCGCAGAGAAAAACTTTCTCTTCAGTATGCAATCAGACTTGCTGCTTATCCATTAAATCCGACTTTCAAAGTTTCATTTCCACCTGCATTTGTAGACAAGTATGAAATTAAACCCACAGCAATCAAACCTTTTAGACTACGTATATCACCACTGCTAGAAAATTCAGGTATCGACCTTAAAATATTCAAAAACATGAAACTGCCGAAGTTCCATCTTGGGGTGTTAAAACACCTTCTATTCTGTTTTACTTACACGATTGAAAAAAATCCGAATCAAATCCAATACTACTCAAACAAAACTTTCAGGTAATGCAGTCACGTTATGATGATTACCAGAAAGTCTATACTGATGGTTCCAGAGAAGGAGAACAAGTTGGTTGTGCGTATGTTTCTAAAGATACGCACCAAACCTTGAGCTTTCCAGATGATTAATCTATTTTTACAGCTGAAGCCAAAGCAATAGACCTAGCTTTAGATTTTATCGGTTCTTCAACAATTCAAAAAGCAATTATATCTTCTGATTCACTTTCTGTGCTTAAGGCTTTAGACCATTCGTCACCCAAAAATCCTCAAATACAAAAATTGATCGAAAAACATCATGAAATATCTAAAACACACCAAATCTTGTTTTGTTGGCTTCCGAGTCATACTGGCATTGTCGCCAATGAGTATGCTGTCAAGAAAGCAAAGGAATCGCTCAAGTTTGATCCGTCTGTTTTTAAAATTCCCTTTAATAATTTTAAACCATTTATCACCAGACACATCTTGTCGGAATGGCAAGGCGAATGGGACCATACAATAAATAACAAACACCATGCCATTAAACCTGTCGTTGAAACAAAATGCTCTCCTCCACAATTACCCAGGCAAGAGGATGTTTTATTAACGCGACTGCGCATTGGCTATACTAGAGTTACTCAGTCTTATTTTTTTTATGGTGATAATCAGCCTTCTTGTGAAGGATGTGATCAGCCATTCATTGTTAAACATATCTTTATTGAAGGTGTAGATTTTTACAGTTCCGCGACTTATACTTCAAAGCTGACACTTTGCAACATTTGTTTCAAGATGTACCTGTTGATAATATTATTTTATACTTATAAGAAATTGGGCTTTTCCATAATATTTAATTTTGTTTCAGATTTTTATACATTATCATTCTTACTTTGTAACTTTTAATATCCTCATAATTCTACAGTTTTTGATCATTAACAGTTTGACGCTTATGACCCACAAAGAGGGTTGACACGTCGTTAAACATAAAATCATCATCATCATCATCAATATCCTCAGCGTGATGAGCCTCCCGGGATAACTTCCGTTTTGCGAGAAGACAAGGATTTTTTTCCATAAGGCAGTGATATGTGCTCGAGAAACCAAACCTGCAGGTAGTGGCAGGCCTAGCAATGAGGGGTGACACGGTCTTGGAGGTTGAGAGGTTCTCTTGGTATCGTATCCTGTGAGTGGTTATCGCAGGATTATCTCTGAATGGCCAAGTAGGAACGCGAGACCATGTGGTGAACTTATTTTAAAAGACTCCTTGCCCTTCACCATAGTGGGAATTGTATATACTAATCCTTTGGGAACACTGATTCCACCTCTTGAATTTGAAAATATCCGAGGGTCACTGATGAGGTCTAATTGGCCGAAACTTGCTAGTCTTGCTCAGAAAAAACATGCATGCTATAATTTTATGTCCTGTGCTGTAGTATTTGCTGCCGGGGTATTACCCTTTTATAGAACACATTTAACTTCACCACAGCTGGTGTTAAGGGAAATTGTGGTGGCCGTTAAACTTCTCACTGCCCCTCATCATAGTGTGGATTATATTTACTAGTGCTTTTGGATTATTGATTCCACTGTTAATTTTGAATATATCTTAGGGTCACTGATGAGACCTAATTGAACGAAACTAGCTAGTCTGGCCGAGGAAAAAACTTGCACACTATAGTTTTCTGTTCTGTGCTGTAGCCTTTGCTCAGGAGGATTACCCTTTTATAAAACATATTAATGTACTTTAGATATAAAAAATGGGTGTTTTTATTACAATCTAAATATAGTGATCCCTCGCGAATAAACGTATTTTATTAAATTATGCGGTCGATTGGTCGACGCTCGAGAACCTTTTAGGCCAGTCAGAATAGCAATGAACCTCAAACAATTTTCTTCACAAAAGTTCTCACTATTTTCACAATCAGTGACCTGACTTACAGGAAAAAGTCCCCAAAAATATTCACTGGCGAAATTGACTTTTTTGGGTAAAATGTTCATAATTTGAATAAAAATTGCCAAAAACGGTAATTTAATTATAAAAATTCCATTGAATTAAATTAAAATTATTAAAATAGCCAGAAATAAACTAACTGTTGGCAAGTAGCAATACAAAAATTTCAGCTTGAAACGTCTACAGACAGCTGTCTTTTTGGGGTAGAAACTTGGAAAAATTGACAAAAAACATGAAAAAAGGGGGAATAATTTTATAAAACGTTAGTGGTAAGGAATCTTGAAAATGTTTTGCTGTAAAACATTACAGATGGGTAAAAGTTAACTGCAGGAAAAAAACAACAACAGATTTTAGCTATTTAAAACCTTGCATTTGTCGGGGTGTGAAAATGCACATTTTTATATGAAAACAAACAGAATCCATTATTTTGGGGGCAAAGAGAAATTACAATATAAAATAAATTGTATGATATGGAACTATTTTTTATAGCCGGATGATTCGATACCTGCCGGTGTCTCCAAACCTTTTAATGGAGGTTGATCATGAAATATTTTCTGTGGTCATTCGGTCCCTTCCCCTGATTCAAGAAGAATGTGCACTGTACTGGTTAACCGCCAACATATATGCGTGCCCAGGATAAGTGTGGATAGGTAAACTGACCGGCTCAATATGACCAAAATAGCACTGACTTGGCTCTTATACTCCAAAACAAACGAACATAATATAGCCAGATGTGCACTTACTACTGTCAAGTAGCTATCAAACTCCTCCAATTTTATGCCTGCACAGAATGTTGTCTTTTGAACGGCAGAAAATGTGCAGTTTTGACCCCCCCCACCCACCCCCCCCCAAAAAAAAAAACAACAAAAAAAAAAAAAACAGGATTTTTTTTATAAAAAAAAAGTTAATGATAATGATTCTTCAAAATGCTTCGATTTACAAAGTGAGATATCAGTTAACAGGAATACAATAAGTTTTTAGATGATCGATTTTTTTTTTCTGGGTAGAAAAATACATTTTTTACAGAAAACACACATAATTCATTGTATGTCACCAGTCACACTATAATACTTATTATACTTAATATAGGGTTCTAACAAAATACAAAATAATACAATCTTGTGCACTGTAACTGGTATGTCACTTATCATCATGACTGTTTACTGCAGGAAGGCATATATATATACTGTTAAACTATGAATGTCCTGGGAGATTACGTGTATATAAATGCCACACTTACTGTCAGATAGTGAACCATCTCATATTTTGCAACAATGTTATTTATATCAAATAAATAGTTTTAAACACAAATCCGTTTGTTGTGAATATTCATCTAACAGTTTTCGAACAATATTGTCTAATGTGCGTTATTTCTTAATTATATAGCAGTTATGCTTCAAGTTAAAGATCGCTTACTTTCATTCATCATAAGGGAATATAAAACGTTTAATATGTCCATAAGACAACAAAGACGAAATGCATAAAAATGCACCACATTACGAAAACAAGCCAATACAAATACACTGTAAATTTTACCACCGTAAAATGAAAAAATAAGGTGAAACATTTTGATATTTATCTTAATTCTTTTAGAGCAGAAATAAGAAAAATAAGGTTTACCCCTGTAAACCCCAAGTTTACTATATAAAAGTGGGATTCAAGGGGGTCAAATTTGTATATTTACATTGCAGTGTTAAGTCTAATGTAAACCTATAGAAAACAATGTAGTTCATACTTCCATGAACGCATCGAGTCACATGATTTTTCAGTGACGTCATTCTTAACAAAGGTTCTCTATGGGCGTTGGTGACGTAAACGCTCTTCCGCTCTTTGTAGAAAAGCAGCGAGTAAATTTTTATCAGCTTTATAAGTTTGCCCGCTAAGCATTTTTCCGCCCAGTGAAAAGGGGCAATAATGTAAATATGAAAAATAAACTTATTTTCTCTGCTTTTTATGAAATTTAGAAAGACAACGGGTCGCTAGCAAAGATTACATGAACCCCTTCGGGTTTATTTACTTTGCCCGCAATCCACTGCGTTCATACGTTCATGAACAGTAGAAAAATAAAATTTATTTCATAAATAAGCATGTTTTCTTGATGAAGAATCAGCTAAATATGTTGACTTCTCCATGGTAGAAGTCATCATACTGTACCAGGTCCCAGGCTTTATTATTTTGACAATAACAAAGACCAGTATTAGGAAAAAAGAACAGAAATAACAGAAAAACAAACAGAAGCGTCAGCTGACATGAGCAACATTGAGGTAAATAAATGCATGTGCAAACTATGGTAGACCCACACTACTCATACTTTTAATGTCAGATCTGGACAAAACAAGAAGGAAATTAAAAACAAATAATTGACAGGACATGGCAACCATCTAGCGTTTTAAAAATATGTTTCTTATCGAAGGCATGGGCCTTCGTATTTCTTGGGCCTGCCAGGTTCACAAGAAGATGTTTTAAAAAATCTATGTAAAACAAGTGATTCCGATGGTAGGGCCACTTTTGATTCCAGTTCCATGATTTGAACAATCTTGGTTAAAATTCAATACCATAGATGGGCATACATACAAATATTAAGGGAATGGATTTCTTTAGTTTTCCCTGAATAAGTCTGTCCCAAAGGGTCGGGATCAGATTGGTTAAAATTCATACCATACAGACATTCTCAAGACGATGACTGTGATCCGAATATCTCAACATGAACACACTGGTTGATACATATTGACCCAAGGGGTTGTAATTTGGACCGTCTTGACAACAGTTCACTACCATACGTGAAGTTATTTACCAAATATCAAAGGCCGGGGTCTTCCGTTTTTATGCAAGAAGATGTTTTAAGTTTCACTAAATGTGTCAATGTAAAACAAGTTACCACCAGCGGGGATCATGTTTTACCCTGGGGCTTTAATTTGAACAGTAAAAATCAAACATATTAAGGCTTCTGGGAAACTAGTTTGACCGGTCACCGTCCATAGTCCTGAATGTCAAATGACTACCCATCTGTTCTTAAATGCTTTAAATGACATTTATGCAGCTACTGAATGGGTTTAATCAAACTTTTTCCAAGTTATTAAAAATGCATTCCATGCAGGAAACAAAATATGGGGGAATAAGCAAGACTACTTGTCCGCAACGGGAAAAAACAGGTCTATTGGATTTGGTAAGTAGCTTCATCTAGCTGACCTTCACCAAGATCGTTTAAATCATTGCCGTGGGGTCAAAAGTATACTCACCTCTGGGTTAACTAATATTTTACATTAATTTATATAAGGAAACGTTCCTTTTCTTAAACTGGACGACATTGGCCTTTGAAGTTTTAGTAGATGATCACATCTACTGCACCTCCGCCACGATTGCCCAGATTATAACCCTGGAGTACAAACTGGCCCACTCCGGAGTCTGATGTTCAAAGAATTCCATTCCTGGAAGCTTTTGTTGGGAAATAAGTTCATAACGAAAACACACCTATTCAAATATATTGGAAATTTTACCACGAAAAAATCTGATATTTTTTCTTATTAAAACATAGATTGTGAGGACTCGTTAGAACCGCCTCACCGAGGTGGCTCTAACGAGTACTCGCAATCTATGACCGAGAGGGTTGTAAAGAGTACTGACAAGCTATGTTTTAGGGAAAAAAATAATGCATACCCCTGAAACCCCACTTTTACTATACAAAAGTGGGGTTTAAGAGGATAAAATTATATAGGAATGATTTCGTGATGTAAATCTTTAAAATTATATCCTTATGTGGAGATCTATGGCCTTTGTGATTCCTTATGAAGCTTAAGCTTAGGTCGGGAAAAATATATAATACATGTGCATTTTTACTGCTATGAGGCCGTTGCCTGCTAGGCGAACTTCCCTCTAAGATTTGTAGCAGATGGGAAAAGCACAGAATGTACTGAGATTATTTAGAAGTATATGGTTTTAAAATGAAAACAATTGGCAGGCGCGTCGTTACTCTTTCTTTCTTCCTTCCTTTATTTTCTGCGTGGGGTGTTTGGGTGAAGCAAAGGTGATGTTATCTTGTGTCACTGGGGCGTCAAGCTGATATTGGCTTACAGTTGGGCAAGGCCTGCTGTCCTTGCAGCAGGTTACGGTAGAGGGTGGTGTTGTTCTTTCTTCTGTTTCTACACTTCCATTCATTTTCCTCTTTCTCCTCTGTCCATCACCTTCATCTCCTCTACTAGCCCTTCCATCTCTTTTCTCCCTTTCTCTGGGAGACGACATAATATGACCCACAAGGATTGACCTGTCGAAAAACTCAAAACAATCAATCAATCATTGTTTTTCTTTGTCGAATTTTATTTAATTCTCTGGGACCCTGTCAATAAAATATCTAGAGAACTGCTTGATCTACTACATGCATTGTTATCATGATAATTATTTCTCATAAATCATTTTTCTCTGTACTTTCAGTACTTTGATATTTTTTAAGTATTGGGTACTTACGGGGCGAAATGGAATTGAATGTGTCTTATGAACGAGGCATCTGCAAAGAAGATGCAGAATGTAACCGGAGAGAAATTAATATTGCTTTTGCACTAAGTGTCGTGCTCATTTTTTTTTTAAATTGAAAATATACCAAACAGAGTAAGACCATATTCGAATCGGCAATTAAAACTACCAGTAAATACTTGGTAAGAAAAAATCGACGACTTCAAAATTAGATAATGACAACCATTCACAGCATATAACTATGTCTAATACAAGTATACAGAAACATAGAAGTAAGAAGTTGTTATTCGCGAGAAACAAATAGCGGTCAACTCAAGATCGGCAACAGGCATATATAGCAGGTACCAAAAGAAAACCGAGTATGAAAATTGATTGTTAGATGCAATTCCTGAATATTAGAATAATAACGACACTAAATATATGTACGGGGAGGCCTTTTAACGACTTGCATAAAAAGAAAGTCTACGTATGGCTTGTCATTTGCAAAAACATAAATAATACATTTGCAAATTGCCACACTGTAGAGATTGGCCAGTCAATGATGTCTTCTGTAAACCATTTTAATAGTGCTACCTTTTAGGTTTTGTGATACCCTTGGTTCAACAATCTAGCGGTGAGCACTTTTATACGCTCCTTGAATTTCTGATACTTTGAACAAACTCTGGTATAACGGATTAACTGAAACGTAATCGCTATATGCCGGTGTAGAAGGGATATTACTGCTCAAAATTGAAAATCTAACAATGGGTAAAATTGAAGCAATCCCGTTTGTTGTATAGCCTAGTAGCAAGCATTTAATTGTCAATGAAGTGTTATTAATCCAAGTATGAGGAGGAGGTTTCAGTCTCCGTTTTTTCCCTTATTTCACGTTCACTTGGATAGAATAATTCCAATATTTATGCAGGTCAAACTGCATTTTGTTCTGAGGAGATTTTTTATATAAAAAAACTTTGCATAATAAAAGTATAAAAAACAGGTCGCTGAGCAATGGTGCACAATTAGTACCCATCGGTTTGCCACTTCTTTGCTGATATATTCGTCTGTCATCTGTATTACATCTGCATCTGAGTATTTTATTGAATACTAGAGAAATCGGGGTCATTAAGCAGCGTCATGACAATAAAGGACCCACAAGTTCTGTTTTGTTTCAGAAGTGAATCATTTAGATGAAACCGTGCTAGTCCATGTTCAGGTCAATTGTCTTTTTCAAATCCAAAACTATTCGGCCCTTTGCTGCTGCCAGTGCTTTGATTACTTTATGAAGCTTGAGAGATGCGCATGTCATCCCGCTTGAATCAGTATTTCTCATATATTTACGCAAAAATGATATTTAAATTCTCAGTGTATTTACGGTGAAGCTATATAATTAATTGTTGCCACGTATCGTTATAAAACACTTCAAACTACATTAACTGTCATAGCATCAAAGAGATGTGAAAACAAGACATAGATTTCAAAAATACGCCTGACGTTGTCAACATTATTTGTATGATGTTTTCAAAGTGTAAACAAGAATGGGTCAAAAAACATGGTAAGTAAAGTACATATTAGGTTTCGGGGTTCATCTACTTTGCATGCGATGCAATGCTTTCATACTTCATTAACGTTAGAAATGAAATTTATTTCTGATGCTGTATTTACAAATAATCTCATAGCAAAATAAATGCTAAATCAATAAGGTCCTGGTATCATATTTGCAAATAGCCATTAGAAAACACAAACATGACAGGGATTTCATGAGTTGAACAATTACATTGTTTTTTTTTCTGACAAATGTTTCTTGGTGGTTTTGAGCATTTAAATCCAAGTATAACATGTAGATCCTCATACTAATCGTGTCATCGAGGCGTTTTTAGGAAGAACTACAACCGATGAGCTGAAATAAGGTCAATATTGCTATACCACGTAAACATGGTTTCACTTTATGAAATCGGGTTTACAGTGGCGCTTATTACACTTTGATGTTGACGAGATACTTTTCATTATCCAGATGCTCCACTCGACGTGGTTATACTATTGGACTCTTCTGATAACGCTAGATCACAGAACTTTTTCGAAGAGAAGCGATTTGCAACGGCCATCGTCAGAGATTTATGGGGTAACAACAACCGGATGGGTGTCTACACCTTCGGGAGACATACCCATTTGCAGTTTTCTTTAAACACCTACCATCAACTATCAGATATGTTGCAGTCGATACAGTATATGTGGTACAGCACGGGAACGGGTAAAGTAGAAGATGCCATAGCTCAGACAATGAACGAAGGGTTCAACGAGGTAGCTGGTAACAGGGATTGTACTCCTAACATTCTCGTTGTTTTGACACATTCCAGTGTAACTAATGCTACTGCGGCCGTTGAGATAAGGGAAACACTCATAAACAAGTCCATCAATATCGTCATTATTGACATGGTGTCTGGACAAGGGCATGTAGACCACGGGTTCCTCGAAATTACAGGAAATTTCAGTGGAATTTTGCCATGTCAAGATTTCGCATCTCTTCAAGCACTACCACCGAAACTACGCCACCATGTCAACGCAAGTGAGTATGCAAAACATTGTACTACAACACATACTATTAGCATGATATATAATTATGCAAATTTTGCGAAAAACGAGAAAACCTATATCTTAACACAATCTGTTTACTTCAGCAAATATAAATCAAATATTGCTGACATCAAATTCCGAAAAAGAATTTTACAAACCGGTTGGTCAAAACACACTTTTGTTGTGGAGTTGTTTTAAACGTTATATCAATAACAATCGTGTTTAATGCAGAGCAGCTCTTTAGGCATTTAAACATAAATATGATTTTGTAGTTTAAATTGTTGCACCGACTCGAATGACGATTGCTGATCTTTTGTTTGAATGTCTCTCAGATCACTATCCAACCGGGTGCGGAGTTCTATCCGACTGGAATCCTTGGACCAGTTGCAGTGTTACTTGCGGTCGAGGACAGAGATTTCGAACTAGAAGTTGCTATAAAGACAAAGACATTGACAAAGACTGTTTTGGCGAAAGGTCGCAGGATTCGCCTTGTAGCAGAGATGCCTGCAAAGGTAATCACGTAATGACCGCGTCAATCAAAATTGTGATAAAAGGAGAAGGGTTGGTTGAAATGAAGAAAAAAAGTAGGACAACCCCTCCAAAATTTCGCGCTTGTAGTTTTATTACACATCGTCCCCAAGGCTGTCGTTTCTTTGTAGAAACTTAATTAATGTTAGTTGAAAATGCAAGGGTTGGCTGTCGTTTGGATTTACGCAACTGCCGGCGCTTGTCATTTTGTGCAAATATAATAATATAAACAATAAAACATTACAATTTAATAATTGCATTAGGTTTGGACTAACATATAAACAATATTTGATTAGGAGGTAAAGGTTAAATGTTGGTTTTATGTCCGCATAATAGGTCACTGTCGCCGTAAATGAAAACTGTGCACTAAGTCCACCACCATCGACACTATTCTACGAGCAATAATTTGGAAGGCAAATATTTTTTTTTTTTGTATTTGAGTTTGTTATTCTTTTCTTTTTGACGCTCACTTTTAGTTGCTTCTTTATCGGTATACAAACTATTATTACAGATTATAAGAATCTTATATGGGTGTGAGGGGTGGATGGAAAAATCCGTCCCAAGGGTCACTGTCCGGCATCACGAGGCTTGCCGAGTGATGCCGGACAGTGATCCCGAGGAACGGATTTTCCATCCACCCCTCACACCCATATAGGATTCTTTTTCTTGCATACCTTCCATTTCTTAGAGAGAATTAGTAATGCTGCAGTCCCTTCGGTTACCGACGTCCGCCATATTGTGATGACACGACAGGAATGTTTAGTGACGTCACGTAACGCGCATGACGTCAACCTTAACGACGGCGCACACAAGGTCGTAATCAACCAGTGCATTTTTTCAAACTCGCGATTATATTCGATTTGGGGTCGGAACACCAGGGTCAGAACATAAATTTCTATCCCAGGGTAAAATCGCGGATTTCCTTGTCTGGTGTGCAAGAAATATGCATCTGAGGTACTTAGTTCGGTGTTTCAAAGAATTGTTAGGGCATAATTTCGTTTATCATATAACGCTGCTGTTATAGTTCGAACAATATGACATGAGACTAGTGACCTCTATTACCATAATCTTACACCCGACTGAATGCATATATTTATCTTCGCCGTTTTCCGAATAGGTCGATATTGTTATTCAATACAATGAGGTTGGTTTTTTGTTTGTTTGTATTGGAGTTTAACGGCCAAGTCAACACAATTTATGTCAATTTCGAACCGGTCAGTTTACCTGTCCACACTTTTCCTGTGCAGGCTTATACGTAAGCGGTTATCCAGTACAGTGCACATTATTTCGCCAGAAACTGACAACTGCCCTTCTTGAATCAGCGGAAGGGAGAGAACGACCGTAGAAAAGATTTCATAATCAATCTCCACGAAAAAATGTTGTCAATCCCGACAGGTATTGAACCCGCGTCCTTCTGATCACCCTTTAGACACGCATCCACCGATAGAGGTCGGTAAATGGATCGCCATTCACGAGATGCCGAACATGCACGAGAAGTTTACGAAAACCAACCCACTGAGCGATAACACTGACTAATTTATTTTTCGCCTAAATGTCAGTCTCAGGTCAAATTGTACCAGTAGGAAAATGAATAAATATAATCACATGTGTAATGACACATTGTTACTAGCGCTTCTCTTCATGCCGCCACCGGTGGCAACTCTTTATGGAATATTGAAATTCTGTTAAACTTCTTCGACAATAAATTTCCAACAAATCGTTGTATGATATTAAAATATTTTATAAATATCATACGAAATGACCTGTCTTGTAAGACCTTTATCCCTTATGTCTATCGAAGTATTGACTCGCTGGAGCGTTTGTCACTGACCCGTTCCGTGGCAGTAGTGTCATATATAAGTTGGATTCGTGTGGTTTAGTTGAGTATATTTTGTATCTATCTTCGGATCTCTTCTTTCGTTGGCTTGCGATGACATGACTACGAGTGATCTCCTGTATAACCGTTTTCCACTGTCAATAGTATCATTTTAATTGTTTGTATTTAACATTCTTTGTTTTTTCATCCAAAATTTAAAGTCAAGAATATGTAAACGACGTCGCCGCCGAACCTAACGCGATTTGACCGGCAACGTCATTAGATACCAAACAAAGGTCTTCAATGAAAACGTTATTATTGTTCAATGCAACGCTGGCTGAATGATAAAATCTCCAATTATTATTACAAAAAAACTTAATGGAATGAACTTATTAACTTCTTTATGTATTTCTATGTGCGTATACAGGAAATGGACAGTTCACAACTACAAGCCGTTTACTGAAATCTTGCAGATAAATAAAAAATGAACTGCATTGTCAGCAAATGTTATATATAGTATGCACCAGCGATATCTCGAATCGTTCAGAATTCTCCCGCAATCTATTCTTAGTTGTCATTGTACTAGATGTTCTTACGGAAGAATTTGCGTCCCCCGTCACTAGGTGTGTCGGCTGAAAAAAATATAATACATGTATAACACAGTCAATTGGGAACAACAATAATCTGACTGCTGTTTCGCTTAGTTTTTTCTAAAACGATTAATATTGGTCGTCTGCTAAGTAGAAGCAAGATTTTCTCACAGGCACAAGAATCTATGTGTTAAAAGTATTACCACGAATTACCTCGAATCTACATACCGAAAATATCATAACTAGCGGCTAGAAAAGTAATTTTATATTACAGACACGTATATGTATTTGCTAATGATGATGTACAGGAAATTGTGTTCTGGTCGATGTTTATGTTTGACTTCGGTTTCTTGGAACGTTGACATTACACATCTAGGACGTCGTTTGTAAATTGCGACAAAATGTGCCCATTTTATAGATATCCTATACTTCTGTATACTACTATAATTCAAAAACTAACTCGGTGGTCAAGGACTCGCTTTACATCATTCTATCAACAATAAATACGACACCAAGATCAGGTTTTAGAAAAACTCTATGGGCCAGTATTTGCTATTGGCAATAAAGCTTGAAAAATCGGCAATTTTCGACGGATTCTCATTGCTTTCTTTACAAATGATTCTTGTTTTCGTGCTATGTTGACGCCTTAACGAAGTCGGTAATCTATCTTTTTATTGCATGTTTCGATGCAGAATGTGTAGATTTACTCGGAAGCAAATGTTTACGTGTTCTTTTACTTAATGGCAGACCTGATGAATGCTCTAAAGGAAATGGAAACATGTTTTTACGCATTTTTCTATTGACGAGAAACCAAGATAGAAGTGAAAGCAATAATCAAGAATCGATACAATTAACCCACAGCTCCCATCAGAGACTCCATTTGGAAAGAAACACAAACATAAAACATGACCTAAATGGAAACATCGATAGCGGAAAGCAAAAAGGATAGTTACTTTCCCACAAAATGGCAAATTGGCTATCCAAAACAAAATAACATAAGCGTTACACACACTCAAAGACAAGCCATAACAAAAATAAACCAAGACAGAAGAACCGCCTTGGACCGGTCACTGACACAAATTCCACCTGGGGACTTAAATCGATTTTCCGTCGCCACAATCCTCGCCCTTACTTCCGTCGCGATATAGACGAATAATTTGTTCAGTCCGCATGAAGGCCTCCTAATAAGGTCTCAACGTTAAAATAATCAAAACTTTGGTAATGTCCAGCCGGTGTAATCAAGCATGTTTTATTTTAACGTCACATAAGTACTCATGAGACTTAGAGCTTATCAATGTAGTTATTGGAGTATAAGCTGTATTGTATTGTACATTACGTCTTAATGCGCGCAATGTGTTTTTTTTTTTTTTTTTTTTTTGGTTTCGTTTTTATCATTTTGGTTGCTCAGTTTGGTTGTGTGCTTTGATTGTGTTTTCTGGGCATTTTTAATTATTCTACAAAAAGCAATAGTGCCCTCATGTTTGTTTCATCTCTGTATTCGTTTGAATTTTATGAATTCAGAGATGCTGCATTGAAGAATTAAATATCTTTCATGTGGACTGGACATGGCAGAACCAAGGGCGAGGCTCGTGGCCGCGTAATATCTTTTAAAGCACCCATCCCACCACGATATTTTACTGACCGTTCAAAAGCGGTTCTTCTGGTGTGGTTTATTATTATTATAGCTCGTCTTTGAATGCATGAGCTGCTAATGTATTCTTATTTTTGATAACCGTTTGGCATTTTTGTGGGAAAGTAGTTGTTCTTTTGGCTTTCCGCTCATCACGATTTAATAATGGTGAAGTTGTTTAATGTTGGTGTTTCTTTCAATTTGGCGTCTTTGATGGTGGGGTGAGTTAACTGCACACTTTCTGATCTTTGCCTTTACTTCTGTTTTGTGTAAATGCACTGAGACTGTAAATATTTATCTTTACATTGAAAGTTTTGTTAAATGGCGGCTGGTCCAACTGGGGACAATGGACTACGTGTACAAAGACATGCAACAGGGGCATACAGAGCAGACATAGGCTCTGCAACGAGCCTGTTCCAGCTAACGGTGGCAAAGACTGTCCCGGATCAAACAACCAATCTAGAGAATGTGCCAGTTGGAAATGTCCAGGTAAACTTAGTAGCGCTGCTAAAGACTGAAGCCGCATGAAGCGAAAATGTTTTCGGATATGTACAAACATGTGCGCGTTAAGGCACTTGAATATATGCAAAAAAAAAACTTTTCGCAATATGTCTGTGTAAAATAACTATCTACAATAACTCGGGCGATGCCAATTGATGCGACGGAAGGTCAGGTGTTATATTTCCGGTTATTAACGATCGGCTCGAAATAACCGAAGTCTGAAAGGGTCGAAAAACGAACTCCGGCCACCCTCCTCCCCCACCGCAAAAGAAATTAAAACAACTACAATATTTCTATGAAATAACTATATTCATAGCGCTGTGTTAATCCCTCATACTTTTCTGTTCGGACTATTCTTGATATCCTTTTTAATTTAAGAATCAAAGACAATTAGACCAGGTGTTAACTTCTAATTAAATGTGGGGTTTAGCGGTGTTGATTAAGAAAATAAGTATAGTTAACCCCTGGTGAACCTATAGTTAACTTTGACTTCTAGACATAGTCTGTTCCCAGTCGAGTTCTAGTTAACTAGGTGAAAAGGATGGTGTGAAAAGTATTTATATCCTGTAGATCTTGTTTAAAACTTACATATGTACATTGTTTTTTAAATATCATTTTGTGTCTGCTATTATCAGATACACTGATTTTCTAGCATACTAATTTGTTTTATTCTACATCTATTTAGAATATGCTGTTGCCGTCTACTGTGTTGTTATACGGCGCCGTTCGACTGAAAGGCTAGTTCCGAGCTGAAGCGGTTCTGTATTTTACACGTGCCTATCAGCTTTAACCACACATAGTGAAACAGAAACAGCAAACACTACCTTAAGTGTATGTGGAGTTGGCACGTGTATTTTTTTTTCATTTGATAGTTGCCTCATGTCTGTCCAAATGCATAAATCGGTGGTACTCTTTAGAATTACCACGATGCGATTGTTTTAACTAGCAGATAAATCTATGGTTAAAGCGAAATTAACATGAAACTTTTCAAAGACATGGAAGCTTCATCTTTCCTACGCCGTCGTGTTATCTTAATGGGTTTCGGGTCGTCAGCAGATAAAAACTGATAGTGGCAAATAAACAGACGACAATGGTAATGGTTGTGCGGAATGTATTCAGCTGTAGCAGTTACATTATCTCACTTGATACCACCTGTGTAACATAATGCATTTTAATATCTTCAGGCTACCGTTTTCCTAAGTCGGCGTGTTATGCTAATTGGTTTCGGGTCGTCAGCAGATATAAACTGATAGTTGGACAAGAAATATAGTCAGGCCTTTTCTTGGTTGTTGTTCAAGTTACAATCTCTCATTAGGAGTGACATAAAGATTTTTCATATCTCCAAAATGACAATAAAATGTGATATATTTTTCGGATCTGTTTTTGTTCCCAACATACCACAACCGAAATAAGAGTGTATACTAGACTAGTTTAAAATGCAGTTGCTTCTATTGACATTGACTGTTAACGTGTTTTTGCGTCGTTTACCATTGTCTGTATCAATATTTTCCGCGGTCTATTATTTCATGCACTTTATGTTTTGGAGATGAAGCAGCCTACTCTCATTGGTTGAAGTGTCGTTAAACCCTAATGCAGTCAACCGGTCGCCAGATAAGAAATCGATAAGTGGCATTTCTCTCGAGAAAGCCGCATTTATGAGCAATTTAATATCTCCTTCTTTTAAATGGATATTTCCCTTTTCAGATTGTAACAAATCTTGCCCACCCGGTGGACAACTTAGTAATTGTGAGGTTTGCATGTGTTCCAATATTGCGTTATTTGGCCGGGTAATGGACAACCTCAACTCGCCTGTGAAGGAAGCGGGAGTATTTCTAGAATCCGTGCTATACAAACCTATAGCGAAAACAGATGACTGGGGCTACTTTAATGTATCTGACACCTGTGTTATGAATGAAACAATCACTATCATAAAAGACGGATATGCGGATGGCATTGTGGAGCTTGCTGAGGTGAATACGACTCACTGGTGGGCGAATGCTTCTGTAACTAAATACGGTAAATATTCTTCCTAAACGTATCGACTTTCACTAAAGCATTTGTAAGTTCATGGGTAATTTTGTGACATAGTGAAACTTTCATGACTGGAACACGAACAACTTTGGGACAAAGACAGTTTGTTTTAGATAGAGTTTATACGAAGGCATGAAAAGGGGTTTTAATGATTAGTTACTGGTTTGACTCCTAAAATCGAGGCGATTCTTATGGAGAAACACAACCTGAATTACAAGATAAAACACGAACTGTCTCCCTTTCATTAATACAAAATAGAATAGGAATAATGCTCTGGAATCAAAACAGTTAATCTATATACTAGATACCCATACCCTCATCGTCCGTATAGGGGATAAAATTACAATATTGAATTTCGAAATGACAGGTATAAACTGTATTAAGAGCTTTGCAAAGTTTATGAATCCGATTAACTTTTTTTAGAAGTTTAGTAGTAAATATTTTAATTTGCATGTAGAAGCCAGTAATATTATTACCTGGCGAATCGAATTTGTTGTGTTGTGATACATTAAAAATCATGGGATGCCGCACAAGGAACATCTCCAGCCACGAAAGGAAAATTTACAAGATCAAAATCAAAATCATTGCGTTTATCAGTAAAGTAGAAGTAAAACAAAGATCAGGAATTGATACAATTAACTTACTCCACCCATAAAAGACACCTTCATCGCGTTAACGAGTCCGTATATTGCATAAATTTGTGAACACCAATTTATATACATATATATGCACTTTTCTCAGTATACTGTGTTACGAGCCAGGCGTAGCAGAAAGAAAAAGCAAACAAGCCTTTTGGAAAAAGTTAACAGAATTTATTTAAAAAGTATCTTTAACCTGTAGAAGTAAGAAAATTAAGTAACAGAATTCATTTAAAAAGTATCTTTAACCTGTAGAAGTAAGAAAATTAAGTAAGTTTTACATCGAAAATAGAATCGAAAATCGGGACTTCGGTTTCAGATTAATGGAAGTTGTGAAAGATAATTTGACTGATCAATCCATCGAAGTAGTTATTATCAATATTCTGTTTATCGCCCAAATAAAACAAGCTGAACGCTTCAATTTCCTCAAATTGCTTCTGAAACATCGTAAAATTTCTTTCATAACAGAACAAAAACAAGTCAGCTACCAATGGTGCGCATTGTCCAACAATATGACACTTTAATTGAGTACTAAATTCAATATCAATATTCTCAAGTAGAAAGCCGAGAACTTTACACACTTTCTGACATAACCTTTGGTAATTTTTATGCTCTTCGGATGAGAAAAGGGCATTATTTTCGTCAAATGCAAGATACATGGGACATAAACTCTACAGAATGTCCATTTAATTAAATCATTATTTATCTTTTAAACGATATTTCGGCGTAGAAAAATTAAACGACGACAGACTTGATGCAAGGAATCTCCTAGGTTTAAGTTTATTTAAAATAGAAGTGAAGGCAATGTTCCAAGAATTGGTATAATTGCCTTCAAGATATCAAAAAGAAAGAAGCATAAACATAAAACAACGGCACCGTAATTAATAAATAACAAATAAAAAGCCAAAAGGACAGTTTTTTTTTCTCACAGTCGAATCTTTTATGGACCGAAACAGAGTTTGCCTGATCTTTATAAACTTGCGCGCAATATTTATCACATGTTTTGTGGTCGCAATGAAGATATAAAGTGAACAAATTAGAAAGTTCTTTAGTGGTGTAAGAGCTTGGATTTGCAATAAATTTGTGTATATTGATTGGCGGGAAAAACGAGTTCAGTCAGCAAGTACATGAGCAATCGGTGATATGATTTATTGAAATAACACCGTTTGTATATCAACATTTTAATACGCCACCCATATTACTCTATCGCAACAACATCTACTTGCTTCGTGTCTTTTTTTTTTTTTTTTTTGTTGTTGTTTTTGTTTACGTAGGCATGTCTGGTTCCTATGCAGTATCGATTTTAAGGTGCCAGTAGCGTTGGTTTTGTTTCTGTTGAAATTTCATTTACCTACTGTGGGAAAATTGTACGGGTACCTTGAATATGTTTTCGTTTTGGTCAAGCATATAACAGATACATATTAATGTAATCACACGGTGTTTGTAACTAAAATAGGTTTCAAGGCGTATTTCATCGCGTTAACGAGTCCGTATATTGCATAAATTTGTGAACACCAATTTATATACATATATATGCACTTTTCTCAGTATACTGTGTTACGAGCCAGGCGTAGCAGAAAGAAAAAGCAAACAAGCCTTTTGGAAAAAGTTAACAGAATTTATTTAAAAAGTATCTTTAACCTGTAGAAGTAAGAAAATTAAATGTACTTAGCTCTGTTATGAAATATCCTTGAATGAATCTATTTTCATTGACCCCACAGAATCCACAGTCCGAAATGAAAAATAATATCCTTTAACAATACAACACAGAAATTTTCTTGAAAGCCCAAACATCAAACTCCAAAGTCTGACTTAAAGAGAAAAATCAAGCTCTTTTATAGACCCTAAGATTTCTCTAGAACACGCTGGGGAATTAGATTAGGTAATTGTCTAAACATAATGCAACCCAGAACTTTCTGGAAGATTCCAAAGTACTTTTCCTTGTAAATAAGTGGTTTACAAAAATGAAATTAATCTGTGACTCATTTCTTTCCAGAAAGTACTTTAAGAAGAATAAACATGATGTTATTAGGTCACCCAGTTGGGTGAAAGTGGGAATCAGAAAAAATAAATTCTTATGCAAAACACTCCCCATCATCGAGGAAAAGAAAGATGTATGTAATAAAGCTTTCTTTTGCTTTAAGAATAATAAAATATTGAACATAACATTTAAAATTACATGTATATTCAATCCACTTCAGTATGAAAGACAAACAGATTCCTGACACTGCTCAAGCTCTTGAAAGGGCATCAGGGATAATGTTATCTCTCCCTCTGAAATGCCTTATGTCTAAATTATACTCTTGTAGCATAAGACCCCACATTAGCAACCGCTGATTTTTATTTTTCATTTTATGTATGAAAGTCAGTGGATTGTGATAACTGAAAACGACAATCGGTGCAGCAGTAGGAATAAGATAAACTTCGAAATCTTGCAAAGCAAGAATTAGAGACAAGCACTCTTTCTCTATGGTAGAGTAATTTCTCTGATGCTTATGAAACTTTTTGAAAAAGTAGCAAACTGGATGATCCACACAATTTTCGTCTTCCTGCAACAAAACACTACCTGCACCTACGTCACTAGCATCTACAGCTAGCTTTAGCTCCTTTTCAAAGTTGGGTGCTAAGAGAACTGGCTCACTCTTGAGTATGGCTTTAAGCTTATCAAAAGCATTTTGGCATATTGCATTCCAATGTAATTTTGTTCTTTTGCTGAGCAAATTTGTCAAAGGCTCAGTAATGACAGAGAAATTATTACAGAACTTTCTGTAATAGCCATCCATACCAAGAAATCGCATCAGCTGTCTTTTGCACGTGGGAACGGGAAAATTTGAGATAGCCTCAACTTTAGCATCAGTGGGTTTCACATGACCTTGGCCTACAACATGACCTAGAACTGTCAAACTTGCATGGCAGAATTCACTTTTAGCAAGTTTTGTTGTCAATTTGGCATCACTCAGTTTATCAAAGAATCCTCTAATAGTCCCAAGATGTTGATTCCACTGGTCATTGTATATGATAGCGCCATCAATATAAGCCCTGCAGCCTTCAAGCCCTGCAATTACCATGTTTATTAAGCGCTGAAATGTTGCCGGAGAGTTTTTTATTCCAAATGACATGACTTTATAGTTAAATAATCCGTCTGGTGTAGTAAATGCCAAAACCTCCTTTGCTCTATCTGTGAGTGGAATTTGCCAAAATCCTTTCAGAAGGTCGAATTTTGTTATGTATTTGGCATTCCCGATGTCATCAATCCAGACATCCATTCTTGGAATTGGAAAGCTATCTGTTTTACTTAAGGAATTAACTTTCCTAAAATCTGTACACATACGATATGTCCCATCAGGATTTGGTACAAGAATACAAGAAGAACTCCATTCACTTTGGCTTGGTTCAATAAAGTCATTGTCTAATAGATACTGAACTTCTTCTTAAAGATAGTTTTGTTTCATAGGATTCATCCTGCACGGATCTTGCTTCACAGGTTTTGAACCATTTATGTCCACATCGTTAAATATTTTGTCTGTCCGTGTTGGAATGTCAGGAAATAAGTGTTCATATTAAAAATCAGCTGTTTCAGTTCATTCCGCTGACTTGGCTCTAGATGTGACAGTTTCTGGTCGAGATTCCTCAGAATGTCAGAATTCTGAAGTCTTGATGATGTGGGATCAGATTGCACTGAATTAATATCCTCACAGTCATTGTCACATGAATTAAGTGGAACAGAGCTTACTAGATTGACTGATGTTAAAGTTGCATTGTCCCTATCAATGTATTCCTTAAGCATGTTATTATGGCACAGCTGCTTTAGCTTGCGCCTCCCAGGAGTGTTTATTATGTAATTTACGTCACTGATTTTTTGGTCTACAGTGTATGGACCATAATACCTGGCTTGCAAAGATTTTCCAGGAATAGGCAAAAGAGCAAGTACCTTATCCCCTGGTGTAAAATTTCTTTCTTTTGTCCCTATGTCATATAGCTGTTTCATTTTTCTTTGGGCTGACTGAAGATTGGTCCGAGCAGCCTCACAAGCTTTTGAAAGTCTAGTTTTGAAATCCGACACATACTGAAGTAAATTCAAGGAAGTGTCATCATTAGAGAGAAATTTCTCTTTCAGAAGTTTCAAAGGACCACGCACAGTATGGCCAAATACTAATTCAAATGGACTGAAGCCAAGAGATTCTTGCACAGATTCTCTAACAGAAAATAAAAGCAGATGGATGCCTTCATCCCAATCCTTCTCTGTGTCGAAGCAATATGATCTTATCATGTTTTTCAATGTTTGATGGAATCTTTCAAGGGCGCCTTGACTTTCAGGATAATAGGCTGATAACTTAAACTGTACAATGCCTAGTTCATGCATTACTTCTTGAAAAATTCCAGACATGAAATTTGAACCTTGGTCTGACTGAATAGATTTTGGAAGACCAACAATTGTGATAAACTTCACTAAGGCTTTGACGATTGTCTTAGTTTTGGAATTTCTTAGTGGAATGGCTTCCAGAAAACGTGTGGAAACACACATAATAGTAAAAAGATATCCACAGCCAGACTTAGTTCTGGGCAAGGGACCCACACAGTCTATAATAATTCGAATGAATGTTTCATCAAAAGCAGGTATAGGCTGCAAATGAGCCTTAGGTATGGTCTGATTGGGTTTTCCTACCATTTGGCATGTATGACAGGACCTACAATGCTGAGAAACATCTGATTTTAACCCAGGGCAGTAAAAATGATAAAGAACCTTGTGATAGGTTTTATTTACACCTAAATGTCCTGACATGGGATTTTCATGTGCCAAGTTTAATATTTCGGGAGGTAAACCCGTGGAACCACTATCTGGTGGTTGTCAGTACACTCGTCTTCTGCTGAGACGTCTGGTGGACGCCGTTTTCTCATATGAATGTAGTTTTTGACATAATAACAGACTGGGACCTGAGATACACTTTGCTCATCTAAAGCCCTTCAAACAAAGGCGAAATTTCAGGATCCCTGTGCTGTTCTATAGCTAGTTGAGACCCGGACATTTTGTCATGGCCTAGAGCGAAAGATGAGTTATTCTCATGAAAATCTGTCTGCTTATCAGGCAGGCTTGAAGACAGAGGCCTTGTTATCTCGTCATTAAAAGACTGACCAAAAAAGGTATCAGTTAAATCAAAATCCTGTTTCCCATCAGTTTGCTTGGCCAAAGCCCTTGTGACTGCACAGGACGGATAAATATCAGGAATTTCCTGCTCAATGGGATCAGGTGGTTGATCAGTGCAAGGATTAGAAGTCAAAAGTTGGTTTACCACAACCTTATCTCCAGCTAAGTCATTGCCTAGCAGTAAATGAACAACTTTAAAAGGTAAAGAAGGTCTAATACCAACAGCCACTGAACCGGATACCAAGTCTGATGACAAATAAACGTTATGAAGCGGAACATTAACAAATCCACATTCCACACCCTGAATAAGGACACTTTGGCCCAAAGAAGTCTTCTCAGAAACAGGCAGAGTATCTGCAAGAATAAGAGATTGAGAAGCTCCGGTATCTCGTCAGATTTTGATAGGGGTAGGATGGGCATAACTGTCACCATTTAGTGACACAAAACCATCTGATAAGAAAGGTGTATACATGTCCATAACTAAATCAGTCTCAGATATTTTGGTATCAGAAAGAGTTTCCTCCCTTACACAAGGCTGTGGTTTTGGCCTTATAGAAGTCAAGCCTGTAGGCTTAAGTTCCTCTTGTCTTTCTCTTTCTTTTCGTCGCTTTAATTTTAAACATGCAGAGATCAAATGACCTGTATTTTTACAATAGTTACAAACTACTTGAGATTGAGATAAGGGATTCTGGTCTTTGTTTTCACCATAAGCTTTGGAAGAAATCTGGTTTCTATTTTCCCCATAAGGTTGGAAGGGCTTTTATTTTCACAAGAAAGTTTGAGCATAGTACTAGATGTATGGCTATAACTGCCAGAGGGATTACTTGGATAGAATCTTGGACCTGCCTGTGGATTATAAGGTTTTCGGGGATAAGGCCTGTTCTCAAACGAGACTTTATGAGTAAAAGCATAATCATCTGCCAAACGAGAAGCTTCCTCCAAAGTTTCAACATGTCTCTCACCGAGAATAGACTTAATGTCTGAATTTATGCACCGTTTGGACTCTTCAACAAAGACAAGCTGTCTAAGCTTTTCATGATTAGAGCCTACTTTTCTAGAAGAACACCACCTATCAAATAACTGTTCTTTGGTTCGAGCAAAGTCTATATGGTTCTGGGAAATTTCTTTTTTACAATTCCTATATTTTTGCCTGTAAGCTTCAGGGACCAACTCATATGCCTTAAGAATAAGCTCCTTAACCAAATCATTGTCTGAGCTTTGCTCGACAGTCAGCTGAGTGTAAATGTCTCGAGCCTTTCCGACAAAAACGCTTTGCAAAAGTAAGGTTCAATGCTGTTTTGGTCATTTTAAATTTTCTGCAACCTTTTCAAAATGCTAAAATAATACTTATCTACCTCTTTTTCCTGAAATGGCGGAACTAACCTTATGTGCTTTGTGGCATCAAAGTAACAACCAGAGTAAAAAACAGGGGTATGTTTCACCCTATCTTGACCCTGGGGTACCATTTATTTCAATCTTATCTGAAACTGCCTTTCCCTTTCTTATTCTTCAATACTATATCTCATTTTTTCCACCGGCCCCGATAGCTCAGTTGGTAGAGTGTCCGCTCCGGGGAACGGGAGGTCTCGGGTTCGATCCCGGGCCGCGACATACCAAAGTCGTTAAAAATGGTACTAGCTGCTCCTCGCTTGGCACTCAGGTTTACGGGGTAGAGCTAGGACTGGTCGATCCAGTGTCAGGATAATGTGACTGGGTGTGGTATCATGTAATGTGTCTGGGACATGATACTTCAGTGAGGCAGCACTATAAACGTGAGCATTGAACTCCCTGTCGCAACCAGACACCGTCGTGTTATGACTGAAAAATTGTTGAAAGCGACGTTAAACCCGAACTCACACTAACACACTCATTTTTTCCAACTCGAGCCGTTCTTCTTTTTCTAATTTTTCTTTCTGAATGCGTTCCTCCTTTTCTCTTTGTTTTCCCTCTCTCTTTCTTCCATTTCTAATCTTTCCATGTGCATTTGTCTCTGCTTTCTCTTTCTTTTTCTTCCTTTTCATTTTTGTCTTTCTGTATGCGTTCTTCCATCTCTAATCTTAACTTTTCTAATTCATTTTGCCTTCCTATTTCAATTTGTCTCATTTGTAATTCAGTATGTGAAATCATAATGAGAGACAAAGCAGATGGATCGATAAGTTCTTCATCAACAAAAAACTGTACCAAAATATTCTTAATTTCATATTTTTCATGCTTGTTTTGACAGCAGTGACCCCATAATGGGAAGCAATATCTAGCAAATCTATCCTTTTGGCCAGATTAAACAGCTCCTGGGTAGGCTGAGCCAAAAAAGCTTCTCAAATCAAACAACATGTTTACCAATTGCAGCTCCAATATAGTTTTTAGTCTTAATCTCTTCATAAAATGGATTTAAAACACAAAATAATACAATGGAATTGTCGAGGTCTTAAATCAAATTATAATGAACTCTTATTACTTATTTCGTTATTAAACCCATCGGTTTTTTGTTTGCAAGAAACTTTTTTAAAAACTGATGACAACATTGATGTCAGGGGTTTCAATACATACAACTATATCTATTCTGATGGTAACAAACCATCTGGTGGCAGTACAATTTTTGTTAAATCATGTTTACCACAAAGAGAGATCAAATTAAAAACAGACCTTCAAGCTGTAGCAGTATCGGTTTCTCTGGATAAAGAAACTACAATATGCTCTTTATATATTCCACCCTCATTTTCTTTAAAGCCCGAACATCTTGACTCATTGCTGAGTCAGCTTCCATCCCCATATCTTTTAGTTGGCTACTTCAATGGTCACAATATTCTATGGGGCTGTAAAGATATCAATAACAGAGGAGCACTTGTCAAAGATTTTATTGCAAAGAGCGATCTTTGCTTGATGAATGATAAATCTTTTACTTACCTTCACCCTGCGACAGGTCATTTGTCTTCTTTAGATCTCTCTTTGTGTCACCCATCTCTCTTCTTGGACTATGACTGGTCTGTTCATGATGATCAGTGCGGAAGTGATCACTTCCCTATTATAATTGAGAGCGTAAACGAACCAGATGAAGACTGTAACCAGAAGTGGAAAATGAATAAAGCCGACTGGGAATTATTCCATAATTTATGTGAAGAAGAGTTAACAGTTGATCACTTAAATGAATCATCCGACATTGTTTCTGATTTCACAGATACACTTATTAATATATCAGAACAATGCATTCCAAAGACCTCCACAAATACTAAGAAAAGCAAGCCTTGGTTTAATAATGACTGTAAAGAAGCTATTAAAAAGCGTAAACAGGCTCTAAATAAGTTCTGCAAAAGTCCCACTTCAGAAAAGCTAAACGACGTAAAAGTTTTTAGAGCTAAAGCTCGGCGAACAATCCGAGCTTCAAAACGAAAGTCATGGAGAGAATATGTCTCCAAATTGAACTACAAAACCCCCATTAAAAAGGTTTGGGATATGGTACGAAAAATTTCAGGAAAAACAAAGTCCTCTAGTTTTACACATTTAAATACTGAATTTGACACAATAGCTTCAACAAAAAAAGATATTTCAGATACTCTTGGGCACACATTCTTGAGAAATTCATCATCGCGTAATTATTCTGACACTTTTAGAAATTTCAAAAAGGACCAAGAGAAAAGAAATCTAAACTTTAAATCACTTAATCACGAAGAATACAACAAACCTTTTAACTTATCCGAACTCGTTGAAGCCATTGAAAAATCACATGATACGGCAACCGGCCCCGATGAAATTCATTATCAGATGCTTAAGCATCTGCCAAAAAGTTCTCTTACAACACTTTTAGATATCTTTAATAATATTTGGGAAACGGGGGTCTGTCCTGAGAGCTGGCGTGTAGCTACAGTTGTACCAATTCCGAAACCAGGGAAAGATCATGCAGAACCTACAAATTATCGTCCGATAGCTTTGACAAGTTGTTTGTGTAAAACATTGGAGAGAATGATAAACAAGAGATTAGTCTGGTACTTAGAGTCCAACAACCTCATTTCAGAATATCAATCGGGTTTTCGTTCGGAACGCAGTACCAATGACAATTTAATAAGACTAGAAGCATTTATACGAGATGCTTTTATTAACAAAGAACACGTAGTAGCTGTCTTTTTCGACTTGGAGAAAGCATATGATACAACATGGCGTTATGGTATATTGAAAGATCTCCATAACATTGGCTTAAGAGGAAAACTTCCCAGTTTTATTGAAAGCTTTTTAGGGGAGCGCATGTTTCAGGTGCGTGTGGGGTCTACCCTGTCAGATTTCTATGATCAAGAACAGGGTGTCCCACAGGGTAGTATTCTTTCAACTACGCTATTTAACATCAAAATAAACAATATTGTACAATGTTTGGACGACAAAACTGATTGTTCCTTGTATGTTGACGATTTCTGTATATGTTACCGTTCAAAAAATATGAAAACAATTGAACGAAAGTTGCAACAAAATTTAAAACGAATAGAAGAATGGACTGATAAAAATGGTTTCAAGTTCTCCAAGTTGAAAACGCAGTGTGTTCATTTTTGTAAACTACGGAAGAAACACGAACATCCTTCCTTGTTTTTATACGGATCACAAATTCCTGTTGTTGAAGAAGCCAAATTTCTTGGGGTCATATTTGATCAAAAGTTATCTTTTATTCCCCATATTAAATATCTTAAAGCGAAATGTTTAAAAGCTTTGTATCTTTTGAAAGTTTTGGCCCATACAAGTTGGGGAGCAGATCGGTATACTTTATTACATCTTTACCGGTCTTTAATAAGATCTAAATTAGATTAAGGGTCTGTTGTTTATGGTTCTGCCAGAAAGTCCTATTTAAAATCATTGGATACTATCCATCACCAAGGCCTTCGTCTGGCTATGGGAGCCTTTCGTACTTCTCCCGTATTAAGCCTTTATGTAGAAGCAGGTGAACCATCTTTAACTTCGCGCAGAGAGAAACTTTCTCTTCAGTATGCTATTAGACTTGCTGCAAATCCATCTAACCCGGCATCCAAAATTTCATTTCCACCTCAATTTATAGATAAGTATGAAACTAAACCCACAGCAATCAAACCTTTTGGATTACGAATTTTACCACTGCTAGAAAATTCAGGCATCGACCTTAAAAATATTCAAAAACATGAAACGGCCGAAGTTCCATCTTGGTGTATTAAACAACCTTCTATTCTGTTCGACTTGCATGATGGCAAAAAATCCGAATCAAATCCGATACTTCTAAAACAAAACTTCCAGGTACTGCAGTCACGTTACAATGATTACCAGCAAGTCTATACTGATGGTTCCAAAGAAGGAGATAAAGTTGGTTGTGCGTATGTTTCTAAAGATACGCACAAAACCATGCGCCTTCCAGATGGTTCATCTATTTTTACAGCTGAAGCCAAAGCAATAGACCTAGCTTTAGATTTTATCAGTTCTTCAATAATTCAAAAAGCAATTATATTTTCTGATTCACTTTCTGTGCTTAAGGCTTTAAACCATTCATCATCTAAAAATCCTCAAATTAAAAAATTGATCGAAAAACATCATGACATTTCTGAAACACACCAAATCTTGTTTTGTTGGCTTCCGAGCCATATTGGCATTGTCGGCAATGTATATGCTGACAAGAAAGCAAAGGAATCGCTCAATCTTGATCCATCTGTTTTTAAAATTCCCTTTAATAATTTTAAACCATTTATCAACAGATACATCTTGTCGGAATGGCAAGGCGAATGGGACCGTGCAATAAATAACAAACTCCATGCCATTAAACCTGTCGTTAGTACAAAATGCTCTCCTCCACAGTTTTCCAGAAAAGAGGACGTAGTATTAGCACGACTGCGCATCGGCCATACTAGAGTTACTCATTCTTATATTTTTAATGGTGATGATCAGCCTTCTTGTGTAGGTTGTGATCAGCCATTCACTGTGAAACATATCTTTATTGACTGTGTTGACTTTTCACCCTCACGTATTTTATATTTCAAAGCTGACACTTTGCAACAACTGTTTCGAGATGTACCTGTTGATAACATTATTTTATTCTTAAAAGAAATTGGTCTTTTTCATAAGATTTAACTGTTTCAGATTTTTATACATTATCATTCTGACTTGTTACTTTTAATATCGTCATAATTATTCATGCCGTTTAACCATTAACCGACTGACGCTTATGACCCACAAAGAGGGTTGACGCGTCGTTAAACACGAAATCATCATCATCAACAACATGTTTGCTTTTTGTTTGTATTATCAAGTAATTATGGTTACACAGATTTTTTGAAATGACAAGCCCAACAAGAATTTCACAGGAAATGACAGTACTATTTCACCTGAAATGACAAGTACTACCGCACATGAAACGACACTCCCCTATATGCCTTTGGGGAAATAACACTCTTTTGAAGCAACTGCCAAGTCTATATTTGATAAGAAATGACAATTACTTGCCTACAAATGAAATGTCAGTCCTAAAATGCTCACGATGTTTTTATCCCGGACGAGCCCCCAATTTCTGTTACGATCCAGGCGTAGCAGAAAGAAAAAGCAAACAAGCCTTTTGGAAAAAATTAACAAAATTTATTTACAAAGTATCTTTAACCTGTAGAAGTAAGAAAATTAAATGTACTTAGCTCTGTTATGAGATACCCTTGAATGAATCTATTTTCCTTGATTCCACAAAATCCACATTCCGAAATGAAAAATAATATCCTTTAACAATCCAACACAGAATTTTGAAATAATTTTTCTTAAAAGCCCAAACATCAAACTCCAAATAAAAATCAAAAATTAGTGCCTTTAAGAGCAATGAAAACATTCATAAGAAAGAAGATGGGTCATACTACGTAGTTTCGGCTAATAAAGCCTCATCAGTGACCCTGTAATGATCCGACAACGAAAGCCAGACGAAACATACTGCAATTTTGCGAATTTCGAATAGGCAGTCGATTCAAAGACTGATATAAATCACAATGTGGTCCAAATAACTAAAAACCTGTCTAGAATATGAGTCTAAACCAAACATTTATTTCTGATTTCTCAGAATATTCACGCTGATCTCAAAGGACCAAACGTAAAATATAAACTGCACTATGGTTGATGTACGGGGAGACATCTGACTGACTCAAAGAGAAAAATCAAGCTCTTTTATAGACCCTAAGGTTTCTGTAGAACATTCCAGAGGGCTTTGGAATAAGATTAGGTAATTTTCTAAAAAAAATAATGCAACCCAGAACTTTCTGGAAGATTCCAAAGTACTTTTCCTTGTAAACAAGTTGTTTACAAAAATTCTATTAATCTGTGACTCATTTCTTTCCAGAAAGGTCTTTAAGAAGAATAAACATGATGTTATTAGGTCACCCAGTTGGGTGTAAGTGGGAATCAGAAAAATAAATTTTTATACATAACAACTGGCTCAAAACATATATCACCGGTACCTACAATTAAGCTTTAAGTTTTTGAGCACAATAAAACCACCTACAATGCGCATCTACGATCTATGGTTTAAGCATATAAATGAATTAAAAATAAATGAAAGAATTTAGCTTTCCATGACACATTATCTCAATGGAACTGACAGCTTGTGGAATACTTTCATAGTTCCTCCCATGTTCAACATAACGCCAGAATCCAAGATCAGGATGGTTGGTCAAAGTGCAAGTTTATGTTGCTCCGCTGTTGGAACTCCGACTCCGCCAGGTGTTAAATGGTGAGTAGTTATTATCCTAGTAAAGTGAACAAAACCTTCCCGTAGATTGACCCTGTGTTAATGAGGCACAGGTGTATTTAAGTTGAGAAATATCGTTTGCAAGAGTTGGTAGACAGTTTTATTGCAGACAATCTCACTATATTGTTCCAGAAAACAGTTTAATTTCCTTTAGTCAGTTGGCTGGTTGACCAGTACTGGTTACATTATATTAAGCAGTCTTTGAAAATCAATTTAAGACCACCCACCCACCCAGTGGAATTCGTGTCACTAACCGTTCGTAGGCGGTTATTCTGTCGCGGTTTATTTTTGTTATGGCTGTCTCAGAGTGTGTGTATCGCTTATGTTATTTTGTTTTGGATAGCCAATTGGCCATTTTGTGGGAAAGTAACTTTTTGGCTTTCCGCTATTGATGTTTCCATTAGGGTCAAACTGATTCATGTTTGTGTGTTTTTCCCTCTCAGGTCTCTGATGGGAGCTGTGTGTTTATTGTATCGATTCCTGATCATTGGCGTCAATTCTATTTAGCATAGAGGTAAAATAAAAGGCCAAGTCTGGAAATAAATCCTTTAAGTCACATGGGACAAAACACCCACGTGCAGCCTCTGCTTAACACTCAGACCCTTGCATGATTATCGGCATATTATATGAAGAAATACTGTGCCTACCTTTCATATGAAAACTGCTGTGTCCGCCTTTCCTACGGGTGGTTGTGTGAGACAAATGTGTTGTGTATCTTGCATCATTAGGGCGTCCAACTGATATTGGCATACAGTTGGGCAAGACCTGTTGTACTTTCAGCTGGTACGGAACAATGGGTAATACTATTATTTCATTTGCATTTCCATTTATTTTCCTGTTTCTCCCAAGTCCGTCACTTTCGTGTCGTCTACTATCCATTCTATCTATTTTCTCCCTTTCTCTGGGAGATGACACAAAATGACCAGTAAGCGCGGAGCGCTGTGGTGCAGTGGTAAAGCATCGGATTTAAAATCGCGGGGTAGCGGTTCGATCCCGGCGAACGCAAAGTGTTGTTTCCTTGAGCAAGATAATTTATCCACATTGCTTAGTACAGGTTTATACCCAGGAAGAGGAAGAAAAAGAGAGCCACATAGAAGATTAGTATTAGATTACTAAATATGTTACCCTCTATAAATAAGAGCGCTGACTCTTAGTCATTAGGTCTCTCACCGCCGTAGGTTCGAGCCTCGCTCGGGCCACGTGTGAGACGCCAAGTTCTGCAACGGAAGCTCAGGTGGTTTTTCTCCGGGTACTCAGGTTTTCGCCCACCTCTGATTAACGATCGGCTCGATATGAGTGAAATAATCTTGAAAGGGCCGTAACCCCCCCCCCAAAAAAAAACCTCTATAAATAAAGTCAATTATTACGAGATGACACCATCCAGGAAGCGGGAGCAACAGCCAGACAGCCTTCAGGCTAAATGCCGTCAAAGCCAAGGCCTTTGTCTCTTGAACTCGACATTGCTTTGTTAGTTCAGTTGTCCCGAAAATCTCTGATCCGTTGTGTAACGGATGTAGACAATTGAACTTTAAATAATTAAAAACGGTACCTTAATGCAAACGCCATGCTCAGGACAATACAAAAAACATAATTGTCACAGACAAATCGGCAGCATAGTTTTTGACAAATGGACACATTTGAAAAAAGACTTCTGGTCGCCTACAGTATAAAATAATACCGCATGGTTATATTTTACGATTCCTGTACAGATTCTGTCTTTAACACGGGGGTAATGCCAAAATCTATACCTGTGCTGTCGACCGAGTCGGTACTGCGTAAAGCTGCTGTCGACCGAGAAATACGGTTTTCGACCGTGCAGTACGGATTTCGACAGAGGGACAACATGATTTTGACGTAAGTTTTAGCATTTACAAACACTGTCGATTTTTTCAAGGGGCAACGTGTTATTTGTCTGTTCACTTGTAGAGTTATGACGAAGTCAAACACTATAAAATACCGGTTCCTTCAAAATAATCAATTTTCATAGAATATCATTAGTCTAATGCATTATCAGAGGTACGAAAACAATTAAATGCCTTATATATTTTATCCACCATTTACTCTTCTACAACAAAGTGTGGTTGACATAATTCTTGCACTCTGGGAGATTTTATGGGCCTTTGAAAAATATCGGGATACGGACGTCGATTACCAGCGATACGGACGTAGATGGTATCGTAGTAAGAGTGATACGGCTGTCGGTGAAATATGAAAACTACATTTCACGTACCGGTGTTAACATATATGATTTATTCTATAACTATTACTGAAATCTGCACTATAAGACAGATTTTAGTGGGAGTCATGAAGAAAAATATATGCTTTGTGCGGACTAGTGTCTTAAAGTCACAACAGTCGCCAAGAATAACTCCATCCTTATTTCTCCCAGGTCACACAACAGACTACAAGGCTGGTCACTGGTGTAAATACTTAAACATATAATGGTCAAATCAGATCAAAAACAAAACTGCAAAATCTGTGTTGAAGGAATAGAATTGCAAAATGTGCAAATGCTCCTGAAGCATGATGTCGGAAAGAGCACAGGCGCTTGAAGTCATATTGATAAAACAGGTCGAACGGTTAGATTAGCCAATACAAAATTGCGTATAGAACACGTCAATATTAACCTTGATGTTTATCATTTCGAGGGGGGGGGGGGTGGGGTGGGGCGCAGAACTTCAAGCGCCTGTGGAGAAAGGAACATTTCGCATTAAATTTCATGACAATCGGAAGGGTTGCTTAACAGATATGGCCCTTTGTGTAATTTGCAATGGCTGTCTCTGGCGGCTATGTGCTTTGATATAGTTTTGACGTGATGACTGTTTGTCGAATATGAAATAACTGCTATTTGCCTGCGTCACAGCTCAAATGTAAAACTGATTTCGCAGAGGATAACTGCAAAGATAATAGTTCCTAGTTCCAGAGATAAAAAGAAGGATGTAGAAGGAATAAGAGCCAATAAGATAAAGACTTAAATCAATCTAAAGCTTTGGGAAAATGCTTAGCTGTGAAACTCAGCTGAGCACTGTAACTAATGAGTGAGTAAAAATTTTGGACAAAAGGGAACGAGTGGATACATTTCAAGACATCGAGAATCCCTCATGATCTACTTAAACCCAAATGATTTGGCTATGGCATTGGGGTTGGGGGAGACTCTCCAGCGGACAGATTCCTTTCTTTGTTAAAGAAAAAGCGAGTTGTTGTTAATGGTGAAACCTCGGAGTGGACTCCAGTTTTGTCTTGGGTTCAACAAGGGACTGTTCTTGGTCCAGTGTTGTTCTCCCTGTATATGACTCAGAAATAAGACTGTTTACATCAAATTGTGTTTGCTACAAGGAAATTATAGATGCAGATGACTCACAGAAACTTCTGAAGGATACAGATATAAGGTTGTTGGGAAAAATGGGGTATGAGATTTCAGCCCGTTAAATGCAATATTATACAGAAAACTAGGAAGGAAACCACAATAATTGAGTTTTCTTACACCTAAGAGGCTATGGTCCTCGAGTAAATACCTTGGTGTGACAATCACACATGACCTGAGATGAAATACATATTATAAGCAGCATGTGTACTAAAGCAAATACAACGCTTGGTTTCCTGAGGCCGTAACGTAAACATACCTATTGAAATATACTAAAAATTTTCCACGAAAAATTGACAATTTTCAGATAAAAAAGTTCTGATATTTTTCATATTTCTGCTCAAAAACATCGATTTTGCGAACTCGTTAGAATCGCATTGACGATGCGGCTCTAACGAGTACCCACAACCTATGGCCGGCCACGGTAGCTCAGTCGGGTGCGCGTCTGACTGATGATCAGGAGGACCCGGGTTCGATACCTGCCGAGGTCGGCAACATACTTTCGTGACGATCGATCATGAACTCTTTTCTACGATCATTCTTTCTCTTCCGCTGATTCAAGAAGGACAGTTGTCAGTTTCTGGCGAAAGAATGTGCACTATACTGGTTAACCGCTAACGTATAAGCCTGCCCAGGAAAAGTGTGGATAAGTAAACGGACCGGCTCAAAATGACCTAAATGGCGTGGACTGGGCCGTTGAACCCCAATACAAACAAACAAACAAAAGTCCACAACCTATGTTTCTCGAGCAGAAATAAGAAAAAATATTGCTTTCCCCAGTAAACCCCAGTTTTACTATATAAAAGTGGGGTTTGAGGAGATCAAAATTATATAGGCTTGTTTATCAGTGTCCTCAGAATGTAAAAGAAACAGCATATAAAGTACCTGTTCGCCGAATCTTGGAATATTGTAGTTGTCCTGAGACCCCCTTAGAGTGGCCCTTCAAGAAGAAATTGGAAAAGTTCAGAATAGAGCTGCTAGATATATAACTAGCAATTTATGCTTGAAACTTGGAGTATGCCTGGAAAAGTTAAGATGGGAACCTCTCAAGAAAAGGACAAGATACAGTAGGCTTATTTTATCGTACAAAGATCTAAAGGTGCTGCCAGCATTCCAACCCTCAAGCTAGGCGCTGTAAAAATCATCACTGATTGGCATTTCAGACGCCTACTGCTAAAACGGACATATACAAAGAATCCTGCTTCCCTCGGACAATTACCAAGCAGGCACATGTCGCTGGGACAACGTCAATTCAACGTCAGCGCAACGTCATGACGTTGCATCAGCGTAATTTTGACGTTGATTAAACGTCATGACATTGTACCGACGTCGACGTGACGTCACAATTACGTCATGTGATTGGAAAGCTCTTCCCGATTCGGTCATTTCCTCAGCTGAAGATGCTGCAGTTTACCTCTTTGGTGAGAGGAGTGGACTAACTTCCCACATCATGTCCTGGTGAATGAATGTCATTTGATATGTCACAAGTAACAATTTTGATTCCGATTCTGATGCTATTAGACGAAATCGTCGACCTAAACGGTCCCAACACTGCTATCTGCTCAACTGGCTTTGTAGAGTTCACAAGCCTAAGGACTTGCTTTACAAGCGACACAAACGTCTGGACTGACGTGTGAATCAACAAGCTGTAACCTTTTACTTAGAGCGCAATGACTGACGAAGAATGTAATAGATTAGTGTATTGTTTAACTGGTTAATTTCCAGTAAATCTGTCTGTTATGTTCTCGTTGAACCATCGACATCCGTATCCAATTACGTGGACAACTGTACCCTGCAAACTTTCAGTTCATCGACAGCAGTATCGGCGAAAATATAAAAAGTACCACAGATGCATATAAGCGCATATACACACACAAATGAAAGGTCATCATGTATACTTATGATGTATCTGCATTGCATCGCCCTCGATTTGCCATGACACTGAATAAGTACCAGGCATTTCCCGGAAATACTTACTTTATATATTTTCCCGTTTAACAGTTTAATTCCGCTCAGAGATAACACAGGCTATTAACCAGACTAATAAAGCAATATCAAACTATTTCAGGAACGGTTTGAACCCCCAAAATGTAGAAGCATACACTAACATAACACACTTACACCACATTTAACGAACCCGTTCATCTGTCGACATCCGTACTGCTCGGTCGTAAACCGTATTTCTCGGTCGACAGCATCTTTACGGCTCGGTCGACAGCACAGGTATAGATTTTGGTATTACCCCCGTGTTTAAAGAGCAAATATAAAAAAAAAATGGGTTCGTCGAAAAACAAGATGCGGGTTTTGTCTGGTCTGGTCGCTTGGTGTTTGTATTTCTTTCCCTTTGGTGTCTTTTATGGATGGAGTAAGTTAATTGTATCAATTCCTGATCTTTGTTTTACTTCTACTTTGGTTATTGCATTGAAATGTGTTATTACTGAAAGGTGAAAATACAGCGCTCCAATAGTCCATATCGCACTGAATGCGACTATACACTCAGGTAGGCAGTCACAATTATGCGACTTAGGCACGACAAAGAAACATACATATTTTGCGTAGTTTCTACAGGGGAAGAAAACTTCTGTTTGCTTGGCTGTGTACTAAGTTATGCTCTGGCAGAAATCTGACTTACATCATAGTGTAGATTATATTTTCTTGTCCTTTGGGATCATTGATTCCATTGTAGAATTTTGAAAATATCTGAGGGTCACTGATGAGGCCTAATTGGCCGAAACTAGCTAGTCTGGCCCAGAAAACATATACACTCTATATATTTCAGTTCTGTAGTGTATTCCTTGCTTACAAAGGATAACCCTTTCATAGAACATATTAAACACTTCGTATTAGCTGTGGAGCAAATTCGTTCCTGTAAGAACATATCCCTTTGAATAGAGGAAGAGAATATTCTATAAAGGTTTGTCCTTCCGGAAGAAGTATTAAGTTGTCCGTTCGCCTTAACAGGTTTAAAGATGGCGTAGAGATTGAGAATTCAGGAACAGACGGTACGCTGAGATTGAATTTGCTTGAGGTGGGTGATTCTGGAAGATACTGGTGCAGTGCTGAAACTGAGGCAGGTGTATCGCAATCAGATGAAGCAATATTAACTATCAAAGGTAGGCGTCCGTTACAAATATAAGCTAAATGAAGCATATGACACTAATATGATTGTGTCTATATGCTCTACGGCTTCATATTTTTGTCATAAATGAGAAGTTGTTACTTTTGCCGTTTAAGTTCAATAAGACAATCCAATTATAACCTACTGGTATTTGTATCAACATTTGTATACAGCTGTCCAAATACGTGTTTTATTTGTGTTGACTGCATGCATTCATTTGCTTACTAAACTTGTGTAACAATTATTGCGGTGCATCATGACCGAAAGTATCTGACCCAAATCAATTAATTAATTACCATTGTGTTTGAAGCATTTGTTTGTCAGGTTTGTTGCAAAAACTTGGCATTTTACACATTTTCGATTGATCCATACGCAGGCAAGCGCGTTGCTTTATAAATCTGCATTAGCACCACAGTTGTATGAATTAGAGGTCAAACGATTTTTATTTGCGTAAGTGGTCTTAACAGACAGCTACAGCTGATGTTAAGGGGTTGTTCAGCGACTGTAAGATGTTCCCCTGCCGCCATTCATAACAATGTAGATTATGTTTCTAGTCCTTTGGGATCATTGATTCTACTCTGGAATTTTGAAAATATTGAGGGTCACTCATGTGGCCTATTTGACCGACACTAATTAGTATACCCCAACAAAACTTGTAAAATCTACTTTGCTTCCAATTGATTGCCTTTTTAGAACTTATTCAAAAGACTCACAACAAAATAAATGGAACTGATTTCATACCATCGAGCTGTTTTTACATTAAACTGAAATACCTTTTCACTGCACGCTTGGGGCATAAGTCGCCTCGCAAACTTATGGTTAAGTGCGCTTGTGTCTGACTGGTGAAAAGATGATCAAAGTTTCGATTTTCGCTGGGCCGGCAACATTCTTTTTTATTAATCGATCACGACATCATTTCTATGGTCATTACTGCAATTCAGCAGTTGGTTGCATACCGTAATTTTATCATAACATCATTATCATTAAAATCGGAACTCGCAATTTTTCCACAAACGAATTGTTTACCGGGGCGTTTATGTAACAAATAGAAATAAATGCCAAGGAAAAGGCACAATAAAAAATTACAGCCACCAATAGCACCAAGAGAAAAAATACTGAATTGATACATTATTGTTTTTAACTTTATACAAAGTCATAGAATTTATGAACGTCTTCAGTTATGATGACACACCAACTTGACTTCTCACTGATGTGAAATTCTAAGTAAAGCCACACGCCTTGATTTCCACTGAAACTTTGCCTAATCCCAAAATAGCAATGCCGCAAAACAAAATTCAAAGGAAAAATTGCCCAAGAATATTTGGTGTTGATTTTTTGTCAAGCAGCTGAAATATACTCAGTCAAAAAAGTTCCTATACCTAAAATTGCTTCTGTTACTATAGCTACTACAGATAAAAACTACACAAAGTTTGTTATGTTTTGATAAAAAGACTCATTTTTCCTTGCAAAAGCACCATTCGTTTTTGTTTTCGTAAACACATCATCTTGGACTATTGCTTTAAACACCCAAGGGGTCACTGTGTCATTTTCGCAGAAAAAAATCATTAAAACATGCTATGATTTAACATCACAAAATTTCCCTGTACCCTACATTTCTAAAATTTGATACATGTGACATTTATTTAGATACCATTTGCGTCTATTCACAAAAGATTTGGAACTTTAGTTACATCAGCTACGAGAAACAGGCTATCACATATTATCCTCCAATTCTTAGAAGTTGTGTGCAAATGCTGCTTTCAATGGGAACGTCATAGAAAATTGCAATCGATAGTGCTACATGCTACATGAATTTTCTGTATTTTTAACCATCATGATGAATAGCAATAGTGGACACAAAGCGTTTTTTGAAAAAATGGCAAAAATTGATCGACAGGAATAAAAATTACAGCAGTTCAAAAATTGCTATATTTTTAATTGCAAGGGAGATAATTTGAGAATTTCACAAATTAAAACCTCGCTTATAATGCGAGATCATGCGATATTGTAAAAGTAAAGTGTTATCCGATGTCCAGAGAATATTGTCTTCCATCTTAGACCAAAAAGAATATTCTGCGCGTGCGCAATGTCCATTTTCTACCAAAATCTTTCTACAGCAGAAAGGTGTGGACAAATGCAAGTTTGAGCATTCTCTAGCTAAACGTCCGATTTAAATGTCTACAGCCAAATGTAGCTCAATAGCTGCCAGATATCTAGTGAGTTTCGCCCGAAAGTTGGTATAGTTACTTTTTTGACTTAGTATATATAGAAATTCCGCTATCTATGCCAGCTAAAACCATAGAAATATGTTCTTTTCAAAAACATATTTAAAACGTGTAGTGACGAAGTGAGATTTTGGGAACACTTTTTGTCCGTCGTCCATCGTCAGTGCGTCCGTCCGTGCGTAAACATTTTCTTCAAACGACATCTACTCCTAAACCACTAATCGGATTTTGACCAAACTTCACAGGAATGATCCTTAGGTGGTCTCCTTTCAAGGTTGTTCAAATGGTTTCGGTCTGCTGCACATCAAGGTCACAGGAGCCAAAAATAGATTTTTAAAGAAAAGTTAAAAAATCTTCTCCACTGAAACCGCAAGTCCCAGGTATTCGATATTTGGTGTGTAGCTTCATCACTAGATGTGTAGCTTCATCTAGTGGATCTCTACCGAGATTGTTCAAATAAAAGCCCTGTTGCTTTAAAACTCTTCTTGTCTGAAACCAGAAGGCTCAGGTGTTTGATATTTGGTATGAAGCTTTGTCCTGTAGACCTCTATAAAGAGTGTTCAAATTATAGCCCTGGGGCCAAAATGCCCCCGCCCCGAGGCCCTTTTGTTTTACATTGACTTATATAGGGAAGACCTTTAAAAATCTTCTTGTCTGAAACCAGAAGGCTCAGGTGTTTGATATTTGGTATGAAGCTTCGTCTTGTGAACCTCTATCAAGATTGTTCAAATTATAGTCCTGAGACAAAAAATGTCCACGCCCCTGAGCCCTTTGGTTTTACATAGACTTAGATAGGGAAAACCTTTAAAAATCTTCTTGTCTGAAACCAGAAGGCTCAGGTGTTTGATATTTGGTATGAAGGTTCGTCATATGGATCTCTATCTAAGATTGTTCAAATTATAGCCCTGGGGCCACAAATGCCCCTGCCGGGGGGCCTTTGGTTTTACATTGACTTTAATATAGAAAAAATCTTAAAAAATCTTCTCCCCTGAAACTACAAGGCCCAGGTCTTATATTGACTTATATAGGAAAACCATTTAAAAAGCTTGTTGTCAGAAACCAGAAGGCGCAGGCGTTTGATATTTGGTACGAAGCATTGTCTTGTGGACCTCAATCAAAATTGTTCAAATTATTGCACTGGGGCCCAAAATGCCCCCGCCCCGGGACCCTTTGGGTTTACATTGACGTTTTAGGGAAAACCTTTAAAAAATCTTCATGTCTGAAACCAGAAGGTTCAGTAGTTTGATATTTAGTATGAAGCTTCGTTTTATGGACCGCTATCAAGATTGTTCAAATTTTAGCCCTGGAGCCAAAAAAATGTTCCCGCGCTGGGGCCCACTGGTTTTCTCATAGGCTTATATAGAAAAAGTCTTTAAAAATCTTCTTGTCTGAAACCAGAAGGCACAGGTCTTTGATATTTGGTAAGAATCTTCATGTAGTGGACCTCTACCAAGATTGTTCAACTTATAGCCCTGGGGGGGGGGGGGGGGCAAAAATGGCACTGTCCCGGATGTTACATTGGCAAATATAGGGAACACCTTTAAAAATAATCTTGTCTGAAACCAAAAGACCAAGATCTTTGGTATTTGGTATGGCACTTCATCTAGTGGACCTCTTCACAGATTATTCAAATTATAGATAGGGGCTAAACATGGCCCGGCCGTGGGGTCCCACATCTTTTACATAGGCTTATGTAGGGAAAACCTTAAAGAATCTATTTATCTGAAAGCAGAATGCCGAGGCCTATGATATCTGATATTAAGCTTCATTTATCAAGATTGTTCAAATTATATTCTGAGGCCGAAAATTGCTCCGCCCCGGGACCCACATGTAAATCTCGTAGCTCAGGTGAGCGATATAGGACCATCATGGTCCTCTTGTTGAAGTTTTCTACACACGATTTCCTCAAGTAAGAGACCACCTTTCGGATGGCAATAAAGTGGTCTTAAAACCCCTTTGAACATTACAAAGGTGTACTTTTAATAACATGTTTACCCTATATCTTACTACAGTCCATCGTAAAACATACACACTTTTTTATTGTTATAATTTCATTTTTATCGTTTCTGTAATACTGGGATCTTTCGAATTGCATTTTTGATGACCCATTTTCAGGCTAAAACCCAAACACATTTTTTTCTGATCTTAAACACTCGTTTTCTTCTAGGAAGAAGAACTGACACTTGTTCAGAACCAGTTGCTAAACTGGAAACACTTCCTGCAACGTGTTTCACTACTGGAGATGCTACAAAGAATTCTACTATAGATGTTAAAGTATGCAGCAAGGAGAAATGCATTTCATCATTACAAATTGATAACGGTACTTGCTCGGATTCGTGGGCACATCATTGTTGTGATGTTGACACGACAGAGCTGGTAAATATCAGCTGTGATGGGTTTAATTATCAGATAACTAGAGCTAAAACATGCAAATGTCAGATGTGTGTCAGCAAGACCACTATCTCTGGAAGAGCATTTGGTAGGGCGAATGGTTCTGTGGTTCCTTTGCAGCTAGGAAGTATTTCTGCAAACGGCCAGGGTGTAGCTACAACGACAATGTCAGGCTATTTCCGATTTGATGCCCCAAAGAACGGTAAAAGAATTATTCTACATTTCCATGACGGCGTCTTCAGAAAGTTACTCGACCACACGAAAATCGTTATGCCACTAGAAGGAGGTGACACACAGCTATCAGTGGCTATACCTCTAAAGCCCAAACCAATATTGTTCAATCCTAATTTGGGAGCCGATATCCAGTTAGGTGGCAACAATAACGACCAACACCCTGCCAGCAGTATATCAATCCCTGATAATTCACTGATGACGGACAATGGCCATCCCTTCACAGGTCAGGCAAAAGCTGCAATACACTTCATGGACCCGAGAAGCCGTGACGACATGGAAACAGCAAACGGAGAGTTTGTGTATGAAACGTCAAACGGGGACAAACTGCCACTGCAAACATTTGGGATGTTTCACTTGACCCTAGAGGATCATAACGGCAAATCTTTAAAGAGCAATAAGCCTTTCCAGTTTTCTCTGGACTCCTCCTTGTTTAATATCACGTTAGATAAGGACGGTAATCCTGACTTAGCAATGTGGTACTATGATGTAAACAAAGGGATTTGGGTCGAACAAGGGAAAATGAAGTTTGCATCAGAAGTGAGTGGCCGCCGTAAATTATTGGACACCGTATTAGTTGGCGAGTTCACACCAGTTGAAATGCCCCACATGGATCCATATAATTATCATACAGAACGACGAATCGTCGGTTACACCAATTGTGATAGAAGCGTACCCATTTACGAAAATGTTCAGGTTCGAGAACCGACACCAAAAAACGGAGTTTGCTTTGTTAGTGTTTCAGTCTATAAGGACTTCACTCTTCAAGAAGCTGCCGAAACGGGCAGTGTTAGTGTAACTTCCTATTCCCAGGAGCTTGATGGGTCTGCATATCTTGGGACAGAAACAAGATCAGTCAACGAATATGGACATGTTTGTCTGATGGTCTTCTGTGATAAATTTGTTTACTTGTCTGCTGAAAAAGACGGAGTGAAATTGCTCCCGGCAAAGCATTCTCTTCCTGATATCTATCCTATTCATAACTCTTCCAAATATGAAGTGAAGTTCGAAAGTAGAGACTTTGGCGATGCTTATGCTTGCAAAAATGGTTCAGTGTGTCGAGGTCCAATGTTTCAATTCGCCAATGCTGGGCAACGCGTATGCCAGTCAAGTCAGTCAGATTCCAGCTTTCGATTCAACTTTGCTCCATTTACGAAAGACCCGTCTATGTCATTGGCAGTTGGCTCAAAGAACATATACGACAAAAAGCTTTCTTGGTACCCGGTCTCTCCTGATAAGAACACATTCAGATCATGTTTTATCAAGGTTCAAGTAAAGGTAAAATCAATTTTAGAGTTCTATTTGCTGGTGATTTTAAATGTATGTGATGATAGTAGAAATACTCTTTGCACATGAACACAATCAAGTTTGTTATTTGATGCTGTGGTTTACTTTTTAAACAGAGTACTAATCATGTTTGCTAGAGTGTGTCAGTTCTGCAGACAAAATCGGTGCTTATAAGGGTCCTCAGTAAACCACACAGAAATAGATGCCAAGGAAAAGCCACAATCAAAGATTACAGCCTGCCAATGGCTATACCTCTAAGACAAAATTAAAGATTACAGTCCAAACCAATTCCATACTGTATGTTCGTGTTTTTTTTCTAACCAGTAATGTACCACTTTTAAATGCAGTTTTTATTAAGTTTTATAAATCCTTTAAAAAATGGGTGTCTTTGATGGGTGGAGTAAGTTAATTGTATCGATTCCTAATCTTTGTTTTACTTCTACTTTTTATATGGACATACGGATTCTTAAATAGGAAACACACGCTAAAGTGTCAGTTTCTCAGTAACGTATAGTACAGGAGATCTTGATCCAGAATTGAATTAACTAAACTGAATATAAATTACATTTTGTCATCATCGCAATCGCAGCCCAAATCCTTGGGAAATTATTCTAGGTTCTTCGGACCATTTTAAGGGCGGTGCATTTGACTGTATTTTCTATCATTTAACACTGTAAAACTTGATTACTTGCCTGTGTATATTTTATTTGGCTTAATGTAGTTGGTATACGAATCAGTTTGTTAAAGCTATTTTGTTGGAATTGGCTTTCGAAGTAAGGGGTGGTGACTATTTTCGTAAACTCCGATATTAAAGCCCAAGGCAATTATTTTTCTTGGGCGATTTTATTCGAAGATGTATGCAAGTAAATTTATACTAACATTTATAGTAAATACTACTACGAAATATGTACCTCCTAGATATATACTATAGAGCCCAATTGAAACTAGTTTTCTGTCAATCATTGTGACGTATTTCCAAAGTGGATCCTTATATTATTGGAAGATGGCCATTCAGTGGGCGTGGTGTAGAATGCATTAAAGTAAGTAAGCATATTTTCTAGTAGTTTTATGAGTTAATGTTGGATTTAAACTAGGTTAATAATTGTTCAATTCAACTGCATTTGTATTTAATTAAGGATACTGTATAAGTTGTCTATTAGCAACATGATAATTGGCTATCAAGCCAATAATTATGTTGCAGTATGAGTGTCTTCCCTTAGGCACTAGTCCGTACGACCTTCATAAGAAATTCCAACCCATACCATCACTCACCCCCTCCTTTATATGTCTGTTTCCACAATGTTGCAGACCTCGTATTGTTCTCTGGATCGTCTCCATACTCGAACATGTCGATTCCATGCACACTGGTGAAATCTGCTTTCATCCGTGAATGGAACTGTACGCCAGTCTTGCAATCGCCAGCTCTGATGTTATTTGGCAAACTCATATCACCGTGCACGATTCTGCCTGATGAGAATAGGCCCTCTTGCCGGACGTCAGGCCCTCAGATCACCTTCATGTAACCTGTTACGTATTGTTTATCTGATATCCTTTGACCTGTTGCATGCTGGAAATCTAATTGTAGCCTTCTGGTGTGTACTGCCGATTTCGTAGCGCTACCGATTGTCGTCTTCCATTTTCCAATAGTAATTTCGCGTTTAAAGTACATCTTTGTAGAATTTGGCATTTAGTATCTTCCAAAATACAGAGCTGACTTTTTGAGCATCTGAAATGAATTCTGATAAACAATGCAAGTCTCAACATGACAATTTTGTTAACAAAAACATGTACAAAAACAATAAAATAATCGTCCCCGTCAACACTATATAGGACATTTTGGACACGTTGCTTCCAATTGTGTGGGACTTTTACCCGACACTGAGATGTCGCCCAATGAAACCAATAGGGTTATAAGCAAGGATTGTCCTACTCGCACCGCTTTTGCTGGGCAGGCTTAGATCCTCTAAGCGGCTTACCAGTACTCGTGTGAGGTTGGATTCAGCTCTGCGTGGAAGCATCAGATGCCAATTTATTTCTTAAAGCCCCAAAGGGCGGGGGCCGAATGATTTTGTATGTACGATATTTGTTATATCGAAAATATAATCAGTTTATTGTAGTTAAGTTGTTCCGACTGTATTTGTGATAGCGACGGTTATACTGATTCTGATATCCTACTTTGTATTACAGGTTAATGGTGCTTACGACCTCAGAATTATAGCAAAAAGTCACCTAGGAACGACATCAGGAGATGAATTCGGGACTTATAACGTTGGACCTGTTCCGAGTCCCAAAGCAGAAGATATGACAAACAGGGCTGCGTGTCTTGAATTTAGATGTGCTGGTTTTGTTAAAGATGGTTTGAAGGAAATATACAATCTACCTACTGTTGTAACAGGAAGACTCATGACAAGCGAAAGACAGCTAAATTGCACAATGAGGTAATGCATGAAATATTGATTGCCATTGAAATAACAAACACATCCCTGATAGATAACTAAAAATTCAGTCATGCTGAGGCTCTTGATAAGCACTGCTGTAGTTTAATTTGACTTCTTGATAGAAGAAAGGACAATGGTTAGGAATCGATACAATTACTCACCCCTCCAATCAAAGACACCAAAGGGAACGAAACTCCTGTGTACCCAACCAGAGACAAAGCGACAGGCACCAAACTCTTTAGTCTTCACGCCGGAGCCGTCATTGTGTCTGAGGACCGATCCCCAGGATTGCGAAGATGGAAGCAAAGCTATTATTCATGATTGGGATACATCTGTGGACACAAATCCGTTCAAATATTGATGGGTTTCATGTCATTTCATGTCATTTTGATTTGATGTTTCATTCAATATTTCCTTATAACCTATCAGTCAACTGCAAGCCAGGAATACATTCAAAACACAAAGTGTTGTGCATTTCGTTATAGACGCCTGCACGGTCCAATCAAAATATAATTAGAATGTCAATCAGGCTTAAAAAATGGAAAAAAGTGCTTGACATAAGAAGACCAATCAATGCATATTTCTTGATCCAGTTTTACACCACTTTGATGAATGATATGTGCTTGTCAAACTAACTTGATGCAAAGAGACCCATCGAAAGGTATTTCATTGGAGTTAAACAGTTTTGTGACCTAAAGTGTAACTACCATGCACGCAATATGTTGTATAACATTAATGTTGTATCCAATTTTTTTTATATCGCAGAATGATTTTATGAAACAGGGTACTAAATTCATTACAAACATATACTTACTAAATAAAACTTTCAGTCATGCTGAGGCTCTTGATAAGCACTGCTGTAGTTTAATTTGACTTCTTGATAGAAGACAGGAGAGTGGTCAGGAATCGATACAATTAATCACACCTCCAATCAAAGACACCAAAGGGAAAGAAACTCCTGTGAACCCAACCAGAGACAAAGCGACAGGCACCAAACTCTTTAGTATTCAGGCCGGAGCCGTCATTGTGTCTGAGGACCGATCCCCAGGATTGCGTACGAAGATGGAAGCAACGTTATTATTCATGATTGGGATACATTTATGGACACAAATCCGTTCAAACATTGATTGGCTTCATGTATATTTTGATTTGATGTTTCATTCAATATTTCCTTATAACCTATCAGTCAACTGCAAGCCAGGAATACATTCAAAACACAAAGTGTTGTGCATTTCGTTATAGACGCCTGCACGGTCCAATCAAAATATAATTAGAATGTCAATCAGGCTTAAAAAATGGAAAAAAGTGCTTGACATAAGAAGACCAATCAATGCATATTTCTTGATCCAGTTTTACACCACTTTGATGAATGATATGTGCTTGTCAAACTAACTTGATGCAAAGAGACCCATCGAAAGGTATTTCATTGGAGTTAAACAGTTTTGTGACCTAAAGTGTAACTACCATGCACGCAATATGTTGTATAACATTAATGTTGTATCCAATTTTTTTTATATCGCAGAATGATTTTATGAAACAGGGTACTAAATTCATTACAAACATATACTTACTAAATAAAACTTTCAGTCATGCTGAGGCTCTTGATAAGCACTGCTGTAGTTTAATTTGACTTCTTGATAGAAGACAGGAGAGTGGTCAGGAATCGATACAATTAATCACACCTCCAATCAAAGACACCAAAGGGAAAGAAACTCCTGTGAACCCAACCAGAGACAAAGCGACAGGCACCAAACTCTTTAGTATTCAGGCCGGAGCCGTCATTGTGTCTGAGGACCGATCCCCAGGATTGCGTACGAAGATGGAAGCAACGTTATTATTCATGATTGGGATACATTTATGGACACAAATCCGTTCAAACATTGATTGGCTTCATGTATATTTTGATTTGATGTTTCATTCAATATTTCCTTATATCCTATCAGTCAACTGCAAGCCAGGAATACATTCAAAACACAAAGTGTTGTGCATTTCGTTAAAGACTCCTGCACTGTCCAATCAAAATATATTTAGAATGTCAATCAGGCATAAAAAATGGAAAAAAGTGCTTGCCATAAGGAGACCAATCAATGCATATTTCTTAATCCAGTTTTAGACCACTTTGATGAATGATATTTGCTTGTCAAACTAACTTGATGCAACGAAACTCATCAAAAGGTACTTCATTGGAGTTAAAACAGTTTTGTGACCTCAAGTGTAACTACCATGCACGCAATATGCTGTATAACATTTATGTTGTATCCAATATTTTATATCGAAAAATGATTTTTACGAAACCGGGTACTAAATTCATTACAAACATATATTTTGATATTCATATAGTTACTCAGTCTCAATAAAATTCATGTTTCGTTATATATGGTTGCAGATTTATTCGAAACAGCGCCTATAAAACCTAGAAAAGGCATTGCGAAGCTTATGACAGCAATAACCCCGATTAAGATATTAAGCAGTTAATAATTTATTACGAGTGTTGGAATCAGTCACATGACTAGATGGTATGGCGAAACGAAGTGATTGAAATAATGAAAATAGACGTGAAAACACAGTAGGATGCCGCATGAGGAACATCCAAATCCCAGAGAGGGATGCAAAATCAAAACCTTCGCGTTTGTAATAACTTTTGCATAAAATAAGCCAATCTAAAATAGATAAATCCAACGCGGAACTTTATTTTCTGAAGAATTTGCTTTATTTAATTGAACATCACGCTAACAATTCAACACCCCCTTACACCCCACTTTATATAGAGAAACTGGGATTTACGGGGGTATACATTATTTCCTTATTTCTGCTCCTAGACATACGTTGTGGGTACTCGTTAGAACCGCCCCAATGAGGCGGTTCTAACGAGTACCCATAACGTATGTTTTGAGTATAAATAAGAAAAATGTCACAAATTTTCTTCAGAAAGTGACCGTTTTGGGGATGTAAAAATGCACTATGACGCACGGGTGTGTTGTAATGGTTCAGAATGATAATTTTACTGATCGGAATCAGAATGGTAACTGGTGACACGTTAGATGGCATTTATTCACCAGTACCTGAAATATTGGACGATAGCTCTCACCAAAGAGATGAACTTAGCTACACTATCGTCTGCACCTTCATCTGAGGAAATGATCGAATCGGCCAGGGCAACTAGTGAGACGTTTTGTTTGTAAAACCCTTAAACCATACCGATTCAGAGTCGTTTTTCATTTCCATGACCAGCATGTGAGAAATGTTTCTGACATTTAAAACCGTCATCGTCCTTAAATTGTGCATGTATTAATATAATGTTTTGATATTTTAGTTCCAATCAAGCTTTAAATATTTCCAAATCTGCTGACGAAAAGGGATTTACATTTACCGCTGAAGCAGGAATGAATTACGGACCTACGTTTGGTGTGTTCATCAATGATGCTGACGCTTTCCAAGTAAAGGACTTCTGCTATAGTGGGATGGACAGTGGTCCTGATGTAGACGGTTTGATGAATCCAGGAAAAAATCCGGCTATTGTTTATACCTGCCGCTAAGATGTTAATACCGCGGTGCTCTAAAAGGCGAACATTATGAGCAAAACCAGTTACAATTTCAGTTACATAACGGAAATATACAGACAATAAGTGTCCTGCAGAATAGAATATTGGGTCAAAATATTACTTAACTTAAAAAAGGAATGTATATGTAATACGTTTCCTGTCAAACTGCGCGATGTTATGCTAGAACGATAAGAAGTTTCCAGTGAAATCAAAGATTATACCACTTTATTTACGGTACATAGACAGCTGTCTCTTATAGGAGCCATCCTGTATCGTTTTATAAAGTCCTGAAGTCGTAAAGATTTTACATTTTTCAATTGAGTATTAAAGTAGCACCTTGATAATTGAGTATTAAAGTGCCATCGTGATAAGGTCATCGTTAACTTATTGAACTCTCAAGTGGCCAATCTATTAAGTGGTCTACTAATGCAAATATATTTTTATTGAAAACACTTCAATAGTTTTTGCATTTGGTCGCAAGTAGAAGTGAAGGCAAGGAATCGATACAATTACCTCGCACCTCCCATCCATGACACCAAGAGAAAGAAATACAAACATAAATCAACTTCACTATAATGAAAACGTCACAAGCGGAAAGCCAAAAGGTCTGTTACTTTCCCGCAGAATGGTCAAACGGCTATCCAAAATTAATAGATATTAGCAATACATACGTGCAAAGACGAACTATAACAATAATAAACCACAACAGAAATCCCAAAAGCTTCCAACATACGACATTAATAATTTTGAATATATAGGCTCTCACTATTATAGTAAAGCGTTTTTAAACAGTCCATCTGTCAAACGGATTTTTATCTTCTTCTCTGGTCCGATATTACTGTCTAGTTTAAAACTGATTGTATTGTCTTAACCCATTTCAGGCAGGAAACCCCTACACGGGTATCCTGGCAAACAGTGGGACCCAGATTAGACGCTGCATATCAATGCGTCTGATGAGGACCCCCACTGTTTACAAAATGCTCAGCCATATATAGTGTGGAAGATTCCATAGATTCCATTCAGTCTAAAATGCGTGATTCACACAAAGTTTTTCTACTATGTGTGCTGCCATTAGGACCCACTTTTGAGAGAGGATGCCTCAATGCAGATCACTTTTTTATTATTAGGGATGATACCGAATCGGTATTTATAGACGAGGGTTTTCAATGCGTACTGTCTGGAATTAAATTTTATATAGGCCTCATATCTGGGAGTAGTATAGGGGCCTCTTTGACGTCAATGACGTTTAGTAGAAACGCCCTAGACTGCGGTAGAGTAGCGTCGCGTCCTAGCGCATGGTCTCGTTCTTGCGCCACCGAACCATCGTTTAGCCCGATCTATATCTCCAACCCCCGATGGGCGGGGTGGCGAGACTTTCTATGAAAACATTAAGCTGACGACAATAAAATATATGGGTAATAATTCGTCCGATCACCGTCAAGCAAGGAATTTAAATGGATAAATCATTTGTTTAATACGTCGGCTGACCCAAGGTGACCTTTGTGTATTATAAAATATGGAGTGGCTATTTGCAGTCAACTGATGGGACCTGTGGGTTAATTATTTCGATTCCTGATCATTGCCTTCACTTCTATTTTGCAGTCATTTACAAACAGACAAAATAACGTTAAACTGCTGTTAACAGTCTTTTTAGTACCTGCAATCTGTATGTGCGTCCATCAAAGACTTGGAACAGCCTGTGCGCATATCAGCCATGGGTTTGAATTAAAAGTAGTTTGAGATAAAAGTAGTTTAAACAAAACAAGTACATAATAATTATGTATAAAAAATCTAACAGAATTTTGTCCAAGATCTTGACGTTTAAGCTATTACGAGTGCCATTTTAAGAAGATTGTCAATACTTTATTTATTCACTTGTTATCTGCACGTGTAGGTTTGAATGATGAAAAGTGAAAATATCTCTTGTTCCGGCTCATGTTAACAGTGTGTTTTGTTTATTTGTACTGGACATTAACGGCCGAGTGAACGTTATTTCGACCGAACCGGTCAGTTTACATATCCACACTTTTCAAGGGCCGGCTTATACCTAAGAGGCTTTCCAGTACATTGCACATTCTTTCACCAGAAACTGACATCTGCCCTTCTTGAATCATCAGGAGAAAATGCCCGTAGAAAAAATTTCGAGATCAGTTTAGTGTGTCGAATTTTGCCGTTTAAAATAATAAAAAAAAAGATTCAACTGTTTTGTTACCTTCAGATAGGGGTTCCTTACTTGTACATGAAAGATAAAAAAAACAACATAAAAAACTTAATCTTCGTCTGGACTGTTGAGAACTTTGTTCTTAAAAAAATCCGGCAAACATGATTCAAGTGAGAAATTTCTTGCAGCTTACATGTGCGCCAAGCGAAGACTCGGATCAATTTTTGATAGCCGTTGAAAAGAGTCCATGTGCCTCTGGCACACTTAAGAGTGCACAACGAAGACTATGAATATACTGGTCGGATGTGCGCAGCCTGATCTGAGTCTTCGATGGGCGCATGTATATTGCAGGAATACAGAATGACTTTTATAGCCATTTTAAAATTTTCTCGCCTATTTCCAGTTTACTGCAAATGACCATTTTAGCGTATTTTGGCTATTTGCAGTGCAGTTGGCTGCAAAGTAGAAGTAAAACAAAGATCAGGAATTGATACAATTAACTTACTCCATCCATAAAAGACACCAAAGGGAAAGAAATACAAACATTAAGCGACCAGACCATAATGGAAACCTAAACAAAGGAAGGCCATATGGACAGTTACTTTCCCACAAAATGGCCTATAAAATATATACCCATGCGCGTATACGCCTAGCGATCCTTTTCGGGACATTAGCAAACAGTGTAGACCCTAGACCACCGAAAGTTAGCGTCACGTCCTAAGGCAGGGACTCAGACATTCGTTTCGGGTATCTTTAGGCAAGTTTATTCGCCAGTACTCCCCGTCACGGAGATATTCGAACCATTTGGTCGTTTTTTTACTCTTACGAAATTAAATTTCTCATATTGATCACCTTAAACCAACAATTGCTAAGCGGCTCCTCATTTTTTTTTTTTTTTTTTTTTTTGGGGGGGGGGGTGGGGGCATGAGCAAACAGTGTAGGTCCTGACTAGACGCCGCTGTTCCCGATCTAGGTCTTCGCCGTGCGATGTTTGTATGATTTACCGCTAAACCTACTACCGCTTCAATAGGTTATGAAACATTCCATACCGGAATATTCCCTTTGTCATAGATGGGCCAGACCAATTGAATGGGGGAAAAGTATTAGTGTAGGCCCTGATCAGACACCGTCCCCTAGGTATTAGACTTCCTGCCTTGCTGTGCCCTGGGGGCTCAATTCCCATTGGGTACACTGCCGCTGTGGTCTCTGTACCCACTGGGAAGAGCTAAAGGAAGTACTACCCGTTTGCCGTGGGTGGCGTCCTGTAAGCCGGAAGAAGGGATCCTGGAGGTTGAGGGTTACCTGAGGTGGCGCTGCCTCAGGTGCCCAACACGCCTCTTTGGCCTGGCTTTTCGGTGTAGAGGGGTGGCCGTGCGGTCCGGCCAGGTCAATCGGCTGGTCAAGCCGAGCCCTAGAAATACCGCTTTGCTTTCTCTTCAACTTTTTTTTTTTTTTTTTTTTTGAAGCCTACGTGGTGCAGTGGTTACGCTACTCGCCTTGTAAACCAGGGATCGCAGGATCGATCCCGGGCTTCTCCAGACTTTCGGATGAGTCTTTAAATCGAGGTCCCGTCTCCGTATGACCTTAGCTGTTGGTGGGACGTAAAACTAAAACTCACTCACTCAACTCTTTTTTTATCTTTCCTGATACCAACCATATGCCAATTTACCTTACCATTTCCTGTCTTTTTATCTCTAGAAGGCGGTGGCTAAACGGATCAATCGTGTAGGCATTTTGTTTATACGAGTATATCTCACGTATATCTCTAACACCTGCGAGTTGGATAACCTCTCCATTATTGTGTTCCGACGGAGGGCGGAGAGCACTTGGGACGAAACTAGTATTCTTTTCCTTATGGCAAATGAAAAAAACAACAACAAAAAACATAACCGCAAAGCACCTAAACACAATGCACCTAAACGTAAAAAACAAGATGATTCATCCGAATCGGATGAACACAGTCAACAATCCAGTCAGTAGTCAAGTCAACAATCTAGTCAGCAGTCTGCTGAACCAAAGTTTGACAATGTTCCGCGTTTCTTGGTTGTCTCGAAGTGAATCCAGCCTTTCACCCTTTGTAATTGAGAAATGTATTAACTCCATAGCCGGACACCCTAAGAGTATTTAAAAGCTCAAATCAGGTAGTCGAGAGAAAACAGCAAGTTGTAAGCCTGCTGAGCACCAATAAACTCTTTGATCTTCAGGTTAAAGTCTCTCTCCACAACACGTTAAATTCGTCTAAGGGAGTGATTCGCAGTCCAGAACTGCGCCCTTGTACAGATGAATAGATCGTCGATAACTTGAAAGATCAGGGAGTTGTTGGTGGTCGTAACATTAAAGTCCGTAGAAGTGGTGTACTAAAACCAACAGCAACGTATGTGTTGACTTTTAATACACCCATTCTACCCAAGAAAATCAAAGTAGCAAATATTTCCATTAACGTAGGGGTATACATCCCAAACCCTCTTAGATGTTACTCTTGTCAGGCCTTTGGCCATCACGAAAGCAGATGTCAGAGAAAAAAACTCTGTCCTAATTGTGGTGAAGAAAAACATGTTGATAATCACCTCAACTGCAAAAATGAACCAAAATGCGTAAATTGTGATGGCAAACATGCTGTTTTCTCCCGAGACTGTCCGACGTGGACAAAAAGAAAAAGAAATACTCACCGTCAAATACCAAAGGGGGATAACATTCCGTGAAGCGCGGAAAATTGTCGAAGAGCGATACATAACACCAACCACCAGTTTCGCCAGCATCACAAAGGGTGCTGGTGTAAAATGTACCAGCTCCGCAACACAGACTGCTGAATCATACATAGCTGAACTGAAAAATCTGGTGCATGGAGAAAACACACTCCAGCACCACAAAGTTCAACCAATTTATCAAATGGCGCAATCCGGTTTGCTCCGGATCGGTCGACAGCGACCGTACCGAAGCCAGCGCCGAATGTAAAAGAGAAACCCGACTCAGGTCGAACTAATAAGTATCGGAAGATCCGATCAAAAATCATCGATTGTCTCAAAGACAAACAGACAGACAACGTAAAATGGAAATAGACAATATAAAATGTCAGAACAGATTCGGATCTTTGAGTGACAGTAATATGGAGTTCGCTGAAACTCCATCATCACCAAGTGGCAATAACAGATCGAGGTCAGCAGCAACACGAGGTGGTGGTAGCAGATCTATATCACCAGTTGCAGCTCCAGAATAGTTTCTAGTCTTTATTAAACCCATCGGTTTTTTGTTTGCAAGAAACATTTTTAAAAACAGATGACAACACTGATGTCAGGGGTTTCAATGCATACAACTATATCTATTCTGATGGTAACAAACTATCTGTTGGCAGTTCAATTCTTGTTAAATCATGTTTACCACAAAGAGAGATCAAATTAAAAACAGACCTACAAGCTGTAGCAGTATTTGCTTCTCTGGATAAAGAAACTACAATTTGCTCTCTATATGTCCCACCCTCATTTTCTTTAAAGCCCGAACATCTTGCCACATTGCTGAGTCAACTTCCATCGCCATAATTATCTTTTAGTTGGCGACTTCAATGGTCACAATATTCTATGGGGCTGTAAAGATATCAATAACAGAGGACCACTTGTTGAAAATTTTATTGCAAAGAGCGATCTTTGCTTGATGAATGATAAATCATATACTTACCTTCACCCAGCGACAGGTCATTTGTCTTCTTTAGATCTCTCTTTGTGTCACCCATCTCTCTTCTTGGACTATGACTGGTCTGTTCATGATGATCAGTGCGGAAGTGATCACTTCCCTGTTATAATTGAGAGCGTAAACGAACCCGATGAGGACTGTAACCAGAAATGGAAAATGAATAAAGCCGACTGGGAATTGTTCCATAATTTATGTGAAGAAGAGTTATCAGTTGATCACTTTAATGACTCATCCGACATTGTTTCTGATTTCACAGATACACTTATTAATATATCAGAACAATGCACTCCAAAGACCTCCACAAATACTAAGAAAAGCAAGCATTGGTTTAATAATGACTGTAAAGAAGCTATTCAAAAGCGTAAACAATCTCTAAATAAGTTCTGCAAAAGTCCCACTTCAGAAAAGCTAAACGACATAAAAGTTTTAGAGCTAAAGCTCGGCGATCAATCCGAGCTTCTAAACGAAAGTCATGGAGAGAATATGTCTCCAAATTGATCTACAAATCCCCCATTAAAAAGGTTTGGGATATGGTGCGCTAAAATTTCAGTAAAAACAAAGTCCTCTAGTTTTACACATTTAAATACTGAATTTGACACAATAGCTTCAACAAAAAAAGATATTTCAGATACTCTTGGGAGCACATTCTTGAGAAATTCATCATCGCGTAATTATTCGAACACTTTAAGAAATTTCAAAAAGGACCAAGAGAAAAGAAATCTAAACTTTAAATCCCTTAATCACGAAGAATACAACAAACCTTTTAACTTATCCGAACACGTTGAAGCCATTGAAAAATCACATGATACGGCAACCGGCCCTAATGAAATTCATTATCAGATGCTTAAGCATCTGCCAAAAAGTTCTCTTTCAACACTTTTAGATTTTTTTTTTAATAATATTTGGGAAACGGTGGCCTGTCCTGAGAGCTGGCGTTTAGCTACAGTTGTACCAATTCCGAAACTAGGGAAAGATCATGCAGAACTTACAAATTATCGTCCGATAGCTTTGACAAGTTGTTTGTGTAAAACATTGGAGAGAATGATAAACAAAAGATTAGTCTGGTACTTAGAGTCCAACAAACTCATTTTAGAATATCAGTCGGGTTTTCGACCGGAACGTAGTACCAACGACAATTAAATAAGATTAGAAACATTTATACGAGATGCTTTTATTAACAAAGAACACGTAGTAGCTGTCTTTTTCGACTTGGAGAATGCATATGATACAACATGGCGTTATGGAATATTGAAAGATCTACATAACATTGGCTTAAGAGGAAAACTTCCCAGTTTTATTGAAAGCTTTTTAGGGGAGCACATGTTTCAGGTGCGTGTTAGGTCTACCGTGTCAGATCTCTATGATCAAGAACAGAGTGTCCCACAGGGTAGTATTCTTTCAAATTTAACATCAAAATAAACAAAAGTGTACAATGTTTGGACGACAAAACTGATTGTTCATTGTATAATGATAATTTTTGTATATGTTGCCGTTCAAAAAAATATGAAAACAATTGAACGAAAGTTACAACAAAATTTAAAAAGCATAGAAGAATGGACTGATAAAAATGGTTTCAAGTTCTCCAAGTCGAAAACGCAGTGTGTTCATTTTTGTAAACTACGGAAGAAACACGAACATCCTTCCCTGTTTTCATACGGATCACAAATTCCTGTTGTTGAAGAAGCCAAATTTCTTGGGGTCATATTTGACCAAAAGTTATCTTTTATTCCCTATATTAAATATCTTAAAGCGAAATGCTTAAAAGCTTTGAATCTTTTGAAAGTTTTAGCTCATACAAGTTGGGGAGCAGATCGATATACTTTATTACAGCTTTACCGGTCTTTAACAAGATCTAAATTAGATTATGGGTCTGTTGTTTATGGTTCTGCCAGAAAGTCCTATTTAAAATCCTTGGATACTAGCCATCACCAAGGCCTTTGTCTGGCTATGGGAGCCTTCCGTACTTCTCCCGTATTAAGCCTTTATGTAGAAGCAGGTGAACCATCTTTAACTTCGCGCAGAGAGAAACTTTCTCTTCAGTATGCTATTAGACTTGCTGCAAATCCATCTAACCCGGCATCCAAAATTTCATTTCCACCTCAATTTGGAGATAAGTATGAAACTAAACCCACAGCAATCAAACCTCTTGGATTACGTATTTTACCACTGCTAGAAAATTCAGGTATCGACCTCAAAAATATTTAAAAACATGAAACGACCGAAGTTCAATCTTGGTATATTAAAAAACATTTTATTCTGTTTGACTTACATGATGGCAAAAAATCCGAATCTAATCCAATGCTATTCAAACAAAACTTTCAGGTACTGCAGTCACGTTACAATGATTACCAGCAAATCTATACTGATGGTTCCAAAGAAGGAGATAAAGTTGGTTGTGCGTATGTTTCTAAAGATACGCACCAAACCTTGCGCCTTCCAGATGGTTCATCTATTTTTACAGCTGAAGCCAAAGCAATAGACCTAGCTTTAGATTTTATCAGTTCTTCCACAATTCAAAAAGCAATTACATTTTCTGATTCCTTTTCTGTGCTTAAGGCTTTAGACCATTCATCATATAAAAATCCTCAAATACAAAAATTGATCGAAAAACATCATGAAATTTCTAAAACACACCAAATCTTGGTTTGTTGGCTTCCGAGCCATATTTGCATTGTCGGCAATGAGTGTGCTGACAAGAAAGCAAAGGAATCGCTCAATCTTGATCCGTCTGTTTTTAAAATTCCTTTTAATAATTTTAAACCATTTAACAACAGATACATCTTGTCGGAATGGCAAGGCGAATGGGACCGTACAATAAATAACAAACTCCATGCTATTAAACCTGTCGTTGGAACAAAATGCTCTCCTCCACAGTTTTCAAGGAAAGAGGATGTAGTATTAACACGACTGCACATTGGCCATACTAGAGTTACTCATTCTTATATTTTGAATGGTGATGATCAGCCTTCTTCTGTAGGATGTGATCAGCCATTCACTGTTAAACATATCTTAATTGAATGTGTAGACTTTTCACAGTCCCGTGACTTATACTTCAAAGCTGACACTTTGCAACAATTGTTTCAAGATGTACCTGTTGATAATATTATTTTATTCTTAAACGATATTGGACTTTTTCGTAAGATTTAACTGTTTTATAAATATCATACTTAAATTTTTACTTTAAATATCCTCATAATTGTTCATGCCGTTCAACCCTTAACCGCTTGACGCGAACGACCCACAAAGAGGGTTGACGCGTCGTTAAACACGAAATCATCATCATCATGATCAGACACCGTCATGCGAATATCTGCCAAAGCATGAAAGAAAATGAACTGCCTGCGTTTACGGGTGAATACCATATTTTTCTTCTTTCTGCTCCAAGACAAAGGTTGTTCCTAACGTGCACCAACAGTCTATGTTTGCAGTATAAATAACAAAAAATATCACGGAATTTCATCAGAAGAGTATCTATTTTGGAGATATGATATGCACTATGTCGCACGGTTGTGTTTTCGTAATGCTGACTATCCCAATGTATTAAAATTTTTATTTTGACCGGAATTTAATGGCCAACTGAATATTTTTAGGCCGTGTGGATACTGTCAGCTAACTTCACTGCTTTGGGGCAGGCATATACATAAATGGTTAATAGTGACATTCATTTGCCAGAAACTGACAACTGTCCTTTCTTGAATGCAAGTGCGCTGTTCGTTTGTGGTCTCTTGGTGTATACGTTCATTGATTTTGTAGGCTAAGCGTTAGTGCGCATATTGTGCCAATAAGTATTTTGATTCTCTCTGAAGCATGCGGTAGCTTTACTTATCCTTTTTCATAAACCGGGCTATAAACGGATTACCAGCATCACAATCACTACATGATATCCCCACTGCAGACCAAAAATATGTTGTTTTAACACACCCTGGCCGAAAACTCCAGGGGAGCTTATAGGATGGTAGTCCATCCGTCGTCGTCCGTTGTCCGTGCACACTGTTGACCAGTTATATCCCTGAGCATACAGGTTTATCTCAATCATTTCTCATCTGCGGCATGCCTCTGGTGTAAGAATAATGCCATAATATTTTTTATCGAAATTGAATGAAAACTTTGGTTGCTGTGGCAACCAGAAGGTCACATAGATTTACAATGGAAAAATGCTTTTCATCACCGTAGTGACTTCAGTTTTGATCTGATCTTTCAGAAACACACATTAAAGTAGGCTGGGAATAAAAGCTCAAATAAGTTGGAAAATTGGCAAGGTAGGATCCATTTATCATAGAGTTATGTCCCATTGGTTGATGAAAATGCCTATTTTTGATCTTGTCATCATCGTAGCCCCTTCAGTTTTGATCGGATCTTCCTCAAGCTTACACATAAATAGACTGGGGATAAAAGCTCGGACGAATTCGAAAACTGGCAAAGTTGGCAAATTGCTGATAGACTTAGTCCCCATAGATTGCTGAAAACAAAACTATTTTCGAACTTGCCATCACTATAGCCCCTTCAGTTTTGATTGGATCTTCCTGAAACTTGAACATACTTTGGCTGGGGATAAAAGCTCGGACAAATTTAAAACCTGGCAAGGTCAGCCCATTTACCATAGAGTTATGTCCCCTTGGTTGATTAAAATGTCTATTTTTGTCCTCGTCATCATAGTAGCCCCTTCAGATTATATTGGGTCTTCTTGAAACTAACATATACTGTTTTGTAAATAGGCGGGAGATAAATTTCGGACGAGTTGCGAAAAACTTGCGAAGTCGGCTGAATAATCGTAAGAGTTACGTCTCATAGATTGCTGAAAAATTCCTATTTTCGACCTCATCATCACTGTAGCCCCTTCAGTTTTGATTGGTAGGCTGGAGATAAAAGCTTAGAATAGTTCAAAATTGGTGATATCGGCCTATTAGTCATAGAGGTATGCCCATTTGGTTTCTGAAAATGACTATTTCGACCTTGTCATCAGCATATAAACATCAGTTTTATTTTGATCATCCTTAAACTTTCATACAAGAAGACTGGGGGAAAAACTTGGTTGTGTTGGAAAACGTGTTAGGTCGACGTGTTACTCATGGAGTTGCGTCCACATTATTAAAGAAAAAACATACAGTTTGAGAACTGGTTATGTCGATATATTAACCCTTGTACTGCTGAACAAGACAACCCATACGTTTGCAAACAGTGCAGATCAAGGTCAGATGGCTTCTAAAGAAGCAATCTAATCAGGATCTACACTGTTTGATCTGCAGTTTGTGAATTGAACTTAAACAATATAAGAAGTGGTTTGATGTTGGATAGTCAGAAATGGAATGTGGCTAAAGCAGTTAACTCAGCATGCTATGGGTTAATGAAGGCATTACCTATGTCCCTTTGATGACACAAAATCACATAAAATCGATTAAAGCCCACCCAGTGGAATTCGTTTCCGCTGCCCGTCCAAAGGTGGTTCTTCTGTCGCGGTTTATTTTTGTTATGGTTTGTCTTTGGATGTTTGTGTCGCTTATATTATTTTATTTTGGATAGCCTTTTGGCCATTTTGTGGGAAAGTAACTTCCTTTTGGCTTTCCGCTATTGATGTTTCCATCAGGATTTGTTGTTTCATGTTTGTGTTTCTTTCCCTTTGGTGTCTCTGATGGGAGCTGTGGGTTAATTGTATCCATTCCTGATCATTGCCTCCACTTCTATTAAAAATACTTATTTTCGACCTCATCATCAGCATAACTCATTCACTGATGATCATCACTTTTCTGAAACTTATATAAGTAGGTTGGGGATAAAAGATTGGATGTGTTCAAAACCTAGCTTTGATAGACCTTGGCTATTAATCACAGAGTTATGTCTCCTGCAGAAAACGCATATTTTTAGTTTTGGTAAGATCTTCTGGAAACTAACATATAAGAACACCGAGGCTGAGAGCTTGGCTGAGTTTGAAAACTTTCTAGTTCAGCCTATTAGCCTTAGTTATTATCTCTTGCTTGCTGAACGTGCCTATGTTGATCTTACTTATAGTTTTGATCGGGTCATCCTGAAATTTGCATAAGATTTAACTGTTTCAGTTTTTTATACATTATCATTCTGTTGCTTTTTTTACTTTTAGTATCCTCATAAGTCTTCATCCCGTTTGACGCTTATGACCCACAAAGAGGGTTGAAGCGTCGTTTAACACGAAATCACCATCATCATCATCCTGAAATTTGCAAATAAGATGGACATGGGCAGAACCATATACATGTTAAAACTGGCTAGATTGAATTGTCTGAACATTATTTGCCATTGGTTACTGAATTAGTTTATTATCCGTCATGTTATCCGTATATTGTTTTAGCTTTGATTGGTTCTTAATGAAACTAGCGGAGAAGCTGGACAATGGCAATGGTTTTGCTTGCATACTGGCCAAAGCATGATTGATGGTCATCTGTTTATATGCCTTTCCAATGTCCGTCATTCCATTCTTTCTATTGCTCCATTAGCACGTTGGATAAGTTATACCTCTGCATGCTGATCGTAACCTGCCGAATGCCACACGTCCATAGATTGATGACCTATACCATCCTTTTACTTTACTTTACTTGGTCCTTGACTACTAAAATCCTTTAGGGGTAACCCTCCTTTAGGTTGACTTGATCTGAAGGGGACGTCGATTATGCTTTAGACCATGGCCAATGCGCTGTCGCGTTAATACTACATCCTCTTTTCTTGATGACCGTGTAGGAGAGTATTTTGTTCCAACGTCAGATTTAATGGCACGGAGATTGTGCGCAATTGCACGGTCACATTCACTTTGCCATTCCGCCAAATATATCATTTGATAAGTAGTTAAGGTCGTAGTACCAAAGCGTTAATCCAAAATCGTTAATCCATAGACAAAATGGCAAATATCAATGTTCGGATCAACAGACATGGACTCCAGAAGAGTGTAAACAGGCGTCCGCGGATATTAAGCATTACTAAATAATAAATGGTTTAAAACTATCAAAAGGAATTTTAAAAACATACGGATCAATATTGAGCGATTCCTTTGCTTTCTTTGCTTTCTTGTCAGCATACGCATTGCCGACAATGCTAATGTGGCTCGGAAGCCAACACAACAAGATTTGGTGAGTGTTAGAAATTGTGTGATGTTTTTCGATCATTTTTTGTATTTGGGGATTTTTGGATGATGCGTGGTCTAAAGCCTTAAGCACAGAAAGTGAATCAGAAAATATGATTGCTCTTTGAATTGTTGAGGAACTGACAGAATCTAAAGCTAGGTATATTGCTTTGGCTTCAGCTGTAAAAATAGATGAACTATCTGGAGGGCGCAAGGCTTGGTGCGTATCTTTAGAAACATACGCACAACCAACTTTATCCCCTTCTTTAGAACCATCAGTATAGACTTGATACTCTGTCTACGGTTGGGCCCATCGGAGTCTAACTGTTGGTTTTCTTTAGCTCCAGAATTTCAGTGGTTTCTTGCTGTCGAGTCCTCGCCGTTGTTTCATCTCTGTGGTTGTTTGATTTTTTTTTTATGTTCACGGATATGTTGTACGGATAATTTAGGAGGCCTTCATGCGGACTGAACAATTTATTTGTCTGAATCGCGACGGAGGTAAGGGCGAGGATTATGGCCACATACAATCCATTTAAGCCCCCCAGTGGAATTCGTTTCCGCTGACCATTCCAAGGCGGTTCTACTGTCGCGGTTTAGTTTTGTTATGGTTTGTCTTTGGGTGTTTGTGTCACTTATATTATTCTATTTTGCATAGCCTTTTGGCCATTTTGTGGGAAAGTAACTGTCCTTTTGGCTTTCCGCTGTTGATGTTTCCATTGGGGTCTGTTGTTTCATGTTTGTGTTTCTTTCCCTTTGGTGTGGGTTAATTGTATCGATTCCTGATCATTGCCTCCACTTCTGTTTTGCTAGTAATCATTTTAACGTAACTTGAGTACCTGAAAGTTTTGTTTGAGTAGTATTGGATTTGATTCGGATTTTTCCATCATGTAAGTCAAACAGAAAAGACGTTTTTTTAATACACCATACTGGAACTTCGGCGGTTTCATGTTTGTTAATAGTTAAAGGTCGATACCTGAATTTTCTAGCAGTGGTAATATATGTAATTCAAAAGGTGTGATTGCTGTGGGTTTAATATCATACTTATCTACAAATTCAGGTGGAAATTAAATTTTGAATGCCGGGTTAGATGGATAAGCAGCAAGTCTGATCGCATATAAAGCTTTTCTCTGCGCGAAGTTAAAGATGGTTCACCTGCTTCCACATAAAGGGTTAGTACGGAAGAAGTACGACAGGCCCCCTTAGCTAGACGAAGACCTTAGTGATGGATAGTATCCAAATATAGGACTTTCTGGCAGAACCATAAACAACAGACCCATAATCTAATTTAGATCTTATTAAAGACCGGTAAAGATGTAGTAATAAGGTATACCTATCTGCTCTCCAACTTGTAGGAGCTGAAACCTTCAGATGATTCAAATCTTTTTATGCATTTCGCGTTAAGATATTTGTTATAAGGAATAAAAGATAACTTTTGATCAAATGTGACGTCAAGAAATTTGGCATCTTCATTAACAGGAATTTGTGATCCGTATAAAAGCAGGGAAGGATGTTCATGTTTCTTCGGTGACTTACAAAAACGAACACACTGCGTTTTTGACTTGGAGAACTTGAAACCATTTTTATCAGTTGATTCTTCTATTCTTTTTTATATTTTGTTGTAACTTTCGTTCAATTATCTTCATATTTTTAACGGTTACATATACAAAAAACCATCAATATACAATGAACAATCTGTTTGTCGTCACACATTGTACGATATTGTTTATTTTGATGTTAAATAGCGTAGTTGAGAGAATACCACCTTGTGGAACACCCTGCTCTTGATCATATAAATCTGACAGGGTAGATCCCACACGCACTGAAACATGCTCTTACATAAAAAGCTTTGAATAAAACTGAGAAGTTTTCCTCTTAAGCCAATGTTATGGAGATCTTTCAATATTCCATAACGCCATGCGGTATCATACGCTTTCTCCAAAATCGAAAAAGACAGCTACTACGTGTTCTTTGTCAATAAAAGCATTGCGTATAAAGGTTTCTAGTCTTATTAAATTGTCGTTGATACTACGTTCCGAACGAAAACCTGACTGATATTCTGAAATGAGGTTGTTGGATTCTAAATACTAAACTAATCTCTTGTTTAAGATTCTCTCCATAGTTTTACACAAACAACTTCTCAAAGCTATCGGTCGATAATTCGTAGGTTCTGAAAGATCTTTCCCTGGTTTTGGAATTGGTACAACTGTAGCTAAACGCCAGCTCTCAGGACAAACCTCGTTTCCCAAATATTATTAAAGATATCTAAAAGTGTTGAAAGAGAACTTTTAGGCAGATGCTTAAGCATCTGATAATGAATTTCATCGGGGTCAGTTGCTGTATGAGGTGATTTTTTCAATGGCTTCAACTAGTTCGGATAAGTTATAAGGTTTGTTGTATTCCTCGTGATTGAGGGATTTAAAAGTTTAGATTTCTTTTCTCTTGGTCCTTTTTGAAATTTCTGGAAGGGTCAGAATAATTTCGCGATGATGCATTTTTCAAGAATGTGCTACCAAGATTATCTGAAATATCTTTTTATGTCCCCGGTAGCGATAGCGGGGACATATTGTTTTGCTCTGTCCGTTTGTTTGTTTGTTGGTTTGTTTGTTGGTTTGAACGTGGACAACTTTAACGTTGGTCAAAACTTTTGAACCGTTGGAGATAGAGTATTCATATTTGGCATGAAGGTTCCTTGTGTCAAGAGCTTCACATTCATGCAAACAAATTTGACCTGTGACCTTGACCTTTGACCTACTTAAAAGAAAAAAATAGCATTGGTCATAACTTTTGAACCGCTTGAGATACAGACTTCATATTTGACATGTATGTTCCTTGTGACAAAAGCTTTACATTCATGCAAAACATTTTGATCTGTGACCTTGACCTTGACTTTTTACCTACTTAAAATAAAAAAATAACATTTTAGTCATAACTTCTGAACCATTTGAGATACAGCCTTCATATTTTGCATGTAGGTTCCTTGTGAAAAGAGCTTTACACTAACACAAAATATTTTGACCTTCGACCTTGACCTTTGACCTACATAAAAGAAAAAAAACAACATTGGTCATAACTTTTGAACCGTTTGAGATACAGCCTTCATATGTAGGTTCCTTGTAACAAGAGCTTTGCATTCATGCAAAAAATTATGACCTGTGACCTTGACCATTGATCTACTTAAATGTAAAAACATTTCGGTCATAACTTTGGAACCGTTTGGGATAGGGCCTTCATATTCAAACCAAAAATCTTGACCTGATAAGAGTGATAAGAGCTTTACATTCATCAAAAAGTTTTGACCATGACCTTGACCATTGACCTACTTAAAAGAACAAATGAAATTGTTCATAACTTTTAAATTGTTTAAGATCGAGCCTTCATATTTGGCATGTAGGTTCCTTGTGACAAGAGCTTTACGTTCATGCAAAAACATATTGACCTGTGACCTTGACCTATGACCTACTTTAAAGAAAAAAATATTGTTCACAACTTTCGAACCGTTTAAGATAGAGCCTTCGTATTTGGCATGAAAGTTCCTTGTGCCAAGGGCTTCCCACTCAAATAAAAAATCTTGACATATGACCTTGACTTTGAACTGTGACTAACTTTGAAAAAATGACCATGCCCGGGGACATGTTCGTGTTTCACAAACACATCTTGTTTAGTTGAAGTGTTTGTGTCAACACCAGTAATCAAGTGTGTATAACTAGGGGACTTTGTTGTTCCTGATATATTTCGTACCATATCCAAAACCTTTTTAGTAGGTGTTTTATGATTCAGTTTCGAAACATATTCCCTCCATGACTTTCGCTTTGAAGCTCGAATTGTTCGCCGAGCTTTAGCTCTAAAAACTTTTACGTTATTTAGGTTTCCTGTACTTGGACTTTGCAGAACTTATTTAAAGCCTGTTTGCGTTTCTGGCTAGCTTTTTTTACAGTCATTATTAAACCAAGGTTTGTTTTTCTTAATATTCGTGGAGGTCTTTGGAATGCATTGTTCTGATATTTTAATAAGCGAATCTGCGAAATCAGAAACAATGTCAGATGATTAATCAAAGTGATCAATTGATAACTCTTCGTCGCATAAATTATGGAACTTTTCCCAATCGGCTCTATTAATTTTCCGTTTCTGATTACAGTCTGCATCTGGTTCGTTTACGCTCTCAATTATTATAGGGAAGTGATCACATCCGCACTGATCATCATAGACAGACCAGTCATAGTCCAAGAACAGAGATGGGTGATACAAAGAGAGATCTAAAGAAGGCAAATGACCTGTTACAGGGTGAAGGTAAGTATAAGATTTATCACCCATCAAGCAAACATCGTTCTTTGCAATAAAAAAGTGTTCCTCTGTTGTTGTTATCTGTACAACCCCATAGAATTTTGTGACCATTGAAGTCGCCAACTAAAAGCTATGGCGATGGAAGTTGATCCAGTAATGCTACAAGATGTTCGTACTCTTAAGAAAATGAAGGAGGTATATATATAGAGAGAGAGCAAATTGTAGTTTCTTTATCCAGAGAAACCGATACTTCTACAGCTTGAAGTTCTGTTTTTAATTTGATCTCTCCTTGTGGTAAACAATATTTAACAATAATTGAACTGCCACCAGATGGTCTGTTACGATCAACATAGATATAGTTATATGTATTGAAACCCCTGATATCGATGTTGTCATCCGTTTAAAAAAAATGTTTCTTGCAAACAAAAAAAAAAACGATGGGTTTAATAAAGAATGAAGTAATAATAGTTCATTATAATTTGATTTAAGACATCGACAACTTTATTGTATTATTTGTGTTTTGGATCCATTTTGATGGAGAGATATTTGCATGACTAGAAACTAATGCGTCGTTATCGACGAAATTACCTACTTTGAAGTAGGTATTCTGAATATTTTGCTACTCTTGTGAGGGCTGCTTGGAACATCCAGATCATCTGTTGATTCTTCATCGTCCTCGTCAGGCGGTAGCCCTACTTGTGAATAATGTATTCGGATCGGATCTTCCGATCCCTTACTGGTTCAACCTGGATCGAATTTCTCTTTTACATGCCGAGCTGGTTTCGGTACTGTCGCTGTCGACCGATCCGGAGCAACCTGGATTGCGCCATTTGACAGATTGTTTGAACTTTGTGGTGCTGGAGTAGATTTACTCCATGCACCAGATTTTTTTTTCAGTTCGGCAACGTACGATTCTGCAGTCTGCGTTGCACTGTGTTCGACTTTTACACCAGCACCCTTTGTGATGCTGGCGTAACTGGTGATTGATATTGTGTATCGCTCGTCAACAATTTTCTGCGCGTCTTGGATAGTTATCGACCTTTGGTATTTGACAGTGAGTATTTCTTTTTCTTTTTTCCATGCCGGACAGTCTCGAAAGAAAACAGGATGTGTGCCACCACAATTGACGCATTTGACCTCATTCTTACAGTGGTGTTTATCGACATATTTTTCTTCACCACAGTTTGGACAGAGTTGGTTTATCTGACATCTGTTTTCCTGGCGGCCAAAAACCTTACAATGGTAACATCTGAGAGGGTTTGGTATATACACCTCTACGTTAACAGAAAGATATGCTACTTTGATTTTCTTGGGCAGAACTGATGTTTTAAAAGTCAACACGTAGGTACTCGTTGGCTTCAATACACCACTCCCACGAACTTGGATGTTACGTACACCAATGACGCCTTCATTCTTCAAGGCGGTTCTTCTGTCGCGGTTTATTTTTGTTATGATTTGTCTTTTGGTGTTTGTGTCGCTTATATTATTTTATTTTGGATGGCCTTTTGGCCATTTTGTGGGAAAGTAACCGTCCTTTTAGCATTTTCGCTGTTGGTGTTTCCGTTAGGGTCTATTGCTTCATGTTTGTGTTTCTTTCCCTTTGGTGTCTCTGATGGGAGATGAGGGCTAATTGTATCGATTCCAGATCATTGCCTCTACTACTATTTTTCAGATCTCAAGTTGTAAATTATTTCTGCATCGCTGCAAGGATGTAGCTCTGGGCTGCGGATGACACATTTACATGAATTAAGTGTATTATGCACAGATACTTTGACGTTGAGATCGAATAGCTTTGTGGTATCAAGCAACCTGTTGTTCTCTCTCGACTTCCAAACGGAGATCACGTGACTTAAGCTTTATAATTTTGTTTGATGTTCGGCAAGGGACACTATGCTCTTTTCGATAACGAAAGGCGATAAACTAGACACAGTTCGTGTATCCTCAACTGACGTCATTACCAAGAACCGTGAAAAATTCAAGAGCTTTGGTGCTACAGACTGCTGACTAGACTGTTGAGTAGACTGCTGACTAGATTGCTGACTGGGTTTATCCGATACGGATGACTCGTCTTTTTACGTTTAATTGCGCTGCGGTTAGTTTTTCCCATTCCCCGTGAGGAATATATCACAGTTTCGTCTCAAGTGCTCTCCGCCCTCCTTGGAGCCCTACACGTAACACCATAATGGAGTGGCTATCCGACTCGCAGGTGTTAGAGATACACGTGAGATATACTCGCATAAACAAAAAGCCTACACGATTGGTCCATTAGCGACCGCCTTCTAGAGATAAAATGACAGAAAAGGGTAAGATAAATGGGCATATGCTTGGTATCAGGAAAGATACAGAAAGAATGGAGAAGAACGCAAAGAGGTATCTCTAGGGCTTGGCGCGACCAGCCGATTGACCGTGCCGGACCGCACGGCCACCCGTCTACACCGAAAAGCCAGGCCAAAGAGGCGTGTTGATTACCTGAAGCACCGCAACTTCAAGTAACCCTCAACCTCCAGGATCCCTTCTTCCGGGTTACAGGACGCCACCCACGGCAAACGGGTGGTACTTCCTTTAGTTCTTCCCAGTGGGCACAGATACCACAGCAGTAATGTGCCCAGTGAAAATTGAGCACCCAGGGCCACGGCAAGGTAAGAAGTCTAATACCTGGGGGATAGACATACTGAGTGTCTTTGACCTACTTTTAAGTACGCGTGAGCATTAAGGACCACCTTGGTCCTCTTGTTTCATGAAGGTCACATCAAAACAGGTAACTCCCAATTTGACTGGCAGGAATAGCAGTCCTAAACCGCAATAAGTCACCTTTAGTGCTCAACATAACTTTTCAATCCACCTATTAAGAAGCACATTTAAGAAAGGCAGATACGTCAAGGATTGACAGGCTCGGCACACCCATTTAAACCATATATAGAAGTGGTTACTACTCTTGTAAATTACAAGGGCGTATGTGGTTTATTTGCACGATAACTTCATGGAAAATCATAAGCTGTGACACCACGTCTGATATCGGTATACTTCTGTTTGACAAATGTTGATTGTACATCGCGTTTTATAGTTCAGACTTACAGGACTGCCACAGACTGGGGTATGTGCTGCAGCAATTCTATAAAGAGACATACATGTATGTATACACAAGTGCAAATTTCTTCTCAGATTCAAAGAGGTGATGAGGTGATAATCATTTACAATGTCTCTTTTCGGCCTTGAAATAAATTGCACACGAAAAGCATTTTTGCGAACCCTTTATATTCGTGATGCATCTCTATCGAAACTGAGATAATTAATTTGTTACGACAGTGAATGCTAGCACTGTTTATGTTATGCATTGTTGTCAACTGTTAAGGCCTCGTCGGGCCGGCCAGTTACAAGAACTTAGTAAGATCGCACCCCGACCCCCACCCTGACAACAACCGCTGGACACCGGCCGAGCTAAAAAGAAGCCGTCCTACTCAAGTCGTCTCCCGAATAAGGTGCCATCAAAAGACGGAAAGATGGAATAGACAAAAAATAAGAAAGAAACTAGAGCTGCGTCCATAGAACACTGATGCCTCCGCCAAAGGACATTGGACACAGAAATGAATGTTACGTATAGTCTGTGTGAGAAAACATTTTTGACCTCACCTTTAAGCTTCGGAACTGTGTTTTATGCATCAATAATGATTAACTTTATTGCCAGGTGATTTTAAAATTCAATCAGGAATACGACAGTTATTGACGAGACTAAAAAATGACCCTTTTTGATATTTGATCTCTAAAGATGACGTTGGCCTTGATGGCATCCACCTTGGTGTAGCAAGCCACAAATCTTTCTGAGGATGGTTAACAAAAAAGTTCCTGACTGGACACGGAAAAGGCCTTTTTTGACATTTTTCCACTAAGTATGACTTTGACCTAGGGGTGCCGACATCAGTCTATCGCGACACATCGTCTTTTGATGGATTTAGATTTCAGCCATGTAATTATTAAAAGTAGAAGTAAAACAAAGATCAGGAATAGATACACTTTACTTACTCCACCCACCAAAGACACCAAAGGGAAAGAAACAAAACGGTAATAAAATATTGGTCGGACAAGATAAAACACCTTTTTGACCTTTGACTTCTAAGGATAACCATGACTTTGGAGGTACCGACCTGGGCCATTCGTGTAACACATCGTCTCATAATGATTGTCATTAACGTTATTTCGAAATCCACCCAGGCATAAGAGAGTTTTTGCCCGGACACGAAATAAATCCCTTTTTTTACGTTTGACCTCTAAGAACGACCCCTATCTTGAAAGAACCGTACTGGGCCTTGCGCGCGACACATCGTCTCGTAACGGTTAATATTTCTGCCAAGTAATTTCCAAATCCATCAAAAAATAAAAACGCTATTGATCGAACGCGATACATACATACATACATACATACATACATACATACATACATACATACATACATACATACATACATACATACATACATACATACATACAGACCAGCTACCGGTAATAACCCATATTTTATTTTTCTCCGCGGTAATAGGCCATTTTTCTCGGAGAACAAGCGAGAAGTGTCTCCGAGAAGAAAAAAAAAACGCGTTTCAATGCGGTTAATTTCACCGCGAAACGCCGCGAAATTTCTCCGCGAACATTGCTTTTTCTCCGAGAAAGCCAATTAGTAAAGGTGAATTTGTTCACGATGTTTCTCCGCGAAATCTGCCTATACCTACATGTATATTTGTTCATGTGCATGTACTTTTTCTTTCATGCATTAAAATTTGGTACACAAAGTTTGAAGCATATGACGAAATGCATCGTAAAGTATGATTTTAATTCGGTTGGAATCATAATGATTTGCATCTTATGCACTTTACAACGCAGTATGAACATGATGAATGTTTTCTGTTTTTTACTGTTGTGTAAACGCTTCATAAATTGAAAACTGTTGATTTTCTATCGGTTCACCATATTGGGAGTACTTTATTTTTTTCTCAAGTAAATACTTTATAAAAATCAAACTCAATGTATATAATAACGTGGATCCTGCTTGTACATGTATGTGTGGGCGCTGATCTCACTCTACATTTTGGTTGATCTTTTTCTTACACTGCGAGTAATTAAACATCACTGATGCTTACACTTAAGCTCACATGTAGCCAGAGTGAGAGATCTAATGTTAAAGAGTAGGCCACGGAGGCCCGCTTGTGTTTCTTGCCTTTACAATTCATTTTTTTTTTTTTTGGTTTGTGTTTTACGGCCCTTTCAAGATTATTTCACTCATATCGAGCCGATCGTTAATCAAAGGTGGGCGAAACCGGAGTACCCGGAGAAAAACCACATGACCTTCCGTTGCAGAACTTGGCGTCTCACATGTGACCCGAGCGAGGCTCGAACCACAGCGGTGAGATACCTAATGATCAAGAGTCAGCGCTCTTAACCACTAGGCCCAGGAAGCCCGTGCAATTCAATTTTGCTCATACATGTACATTACCCTATTTCAGACTGGAAACCCCTAAACGGGTACCGTGGCAAACAGTGCAGGCCCAGATCAGACGCCACAGAACGCGGCGTCTGATCAGGGCCTGCACTGTTTGCAAAAAGTTCGGCCATTTTCCTAATTTTGAAGAAAACAACCTGAAATCCCTAAATTTTGAAATGGACGCATGCTATATATAAGGAGGAAGATTCCATTTGGTACCAAAAGGGTTAATATTGGGAAATTGCGCGGCAAGCATTCCAAGGCTGCATATAAGTCTGATCTCTTACTTGGAGCAGAACTACAAAATTCTTCAAGATTATGAGCGAAGTTTGTACAGACATGCAACCTGAATATCTTGTAAAGTCTACTGTTCACCCCAAAGGTAACTGGCCCCCGTGTCCTAATGGGTTAGAGCGCTGACTCTTAACCCATTCAGTACCAGAAACCCCTAAAGGGGTATCTTGGCAAACAGTGCAGGCCCAGATCAGACACCGCAGAACGCGGCGTCTGATCAGGGCCTACACTGTTTGCAAAACGTTAAGCCATTTCCCGAACTAAAGTTTTAAGAAACAAACAACCTGACACCCCTTAGTTTCAAAATGGACTCCTGTATACATAAGGAAGAAGATTCCATTTGGTACAAAAAGGGTTAATCATCGGGTCATTAGGTCTCTCCGCTGTGGTTTGCGCCTCGCTCGGGCCACATACATGTAGTTGGTAACGAGTACCCACATTCTACATTGGACGTCTCGGAACAGATTAAGGAACTCCAGTTCTCTCTATAGGAGCGTTTTTCGTGACGTACTTCCGGTTCTAAAAATAGAACGGGAAAAGCCATGGCCGTCTTCTGTCGTATTGCTTCAAAGGCAGTGGGACAGATAACGTGTTAATTACAGCGTAAAACAGTGGAATTCTTTTACACATTTGGGGAATTCTAATGTAAGATAATGGGAGAAACACCGATATGCTGCCAGGTGTGAAATTTCGCACTACGAAAATGATATATTGTACAGCCATTTTGCAAATAAATTTTGAAGAAAACACAACCTCACACCCCTAAATTTTGAAAATGACTCCTGCTATATATAAGGAGGAAGATTCCATTTGGTACAAAAAGGGTTATGGGCTTCTTGGATACAGGGATCAGTCAAACCATCTCAACGGTCACGTGCCATTGATGGTTGTCGACGGCATGACGTCGAACAACGTTGACTCGACGCCCGTCTGTAAGTCCATCATTGGTTGTTTTTTTTTTGTCGACTGTCAGTATGTTTATTTTTTCTGTCTAACAGTCCGTCCGTTCGTCTGTTAGTCAGTCATTCAGTCAGTCGGTCTGTGTGTCGTCTGTCTGTCTACTGTCAGTTTGTCAGTCAAACCCCTCTCTCTTTCTCTCCCTCTCTCTCTCTCTCTCTCTCTCTCTCTCTCTCTCTCTGTCTCTCTCTCTCTCTCTCTCTCTCTCTCTCTCTCTCTCTCTCTCTCATGCCAACGGTCATGTAACAATGAAGTGAAATGGAGTGGATGTCGACGGCATGACGTCGAACCATCATTGACTCAACGTCCCTCCGTCAGTCCACTCATTAGTTTATTTCGACTGTCAGGATGGACATTTAAATTGAACATGTATGCAGATAGATAGATAGATAGATAGATAGATAGATAGATAGATAGATAGATAGATAGATAGATAGATAGATAGATAGATAGATAGATAGATAGATAGCGACTAAAACGAAAGTTAAGTAAAACTTTTGTGAATAACGGTATCTAAAGCCATTGACATGGGTCATTCACGAAAAGGTTTTCGTCAATTAAAAACGGATTTAGGATAAATGACTTTCGGTAATGAAAGTAAAATATCATTCTTTCCTTCTCGAGGCATTATTTCAATGAAAACGGGTATATTTACTTTCTCTCAAAATGTCTGAATATTGTTAGTATTTTAAGTTCCGCCAATACATTTGAATAGCGATGGCCGTTTCAATTGACGGCCAGTACTTTGCGCATGCACAAGAATGACGTCATAAACGGAATTCCTAAAACCTCCTATACATGTTTTTGTGCATGTAAAATGGTGAATAGTGGTTCGTTCATTACATGGGCTTTATTAACATGTTGATGCACCACCTGTTTGCTCCAACTGGGAGTATTTATTAGTTAGGGATGGGTGAGGGATCGGGGAATTAGACTTGGTAGCGCAAATAATGCGTGCCAATGCAAAGTAGCATGGCCTTTTTCACGCGCCTGCATGAAGCATGGCCCGATATAGGTGTCTGGTTTTTCGTCCGTTCGATCGCGACATAGGCCTATACTGCGGTGGAATTCATGTGTTCCTCGTAAACTTGTCACTAACTTTGCATTCAAAGCACTGCTTGCTGTACCAATTTGACAGCTTGTAATCATAAATGAATGAGGCGAATTTGAGCTTTTGGTTTGGTTTGTTTGAGGTTTCACGTCCCCGTCAACACTGTAAAGGTCATTTTGGAGACGTCGCTTCATATTTTGTTGGACTTTTACCTGACATTGAGATGAAATGACTACTCAAGCCCTCCCACCCCATGAAACCAACAGTGTTTATAAGCATTGACGGTCCGACTCGCACCACTTTGCCTGGACAGGCTTAGATCCTGTAAGCGGTTTACCAGTACTCGCATGCGGGTCGGTTTCAGCTCTGCGTGGAAGCATCATGCAGCCCATCTATTTCATCAAGCTGAGCTTTTGGTAAATGTCACACATCATTATGGTGTTAATAACCTACATGTACGACTCATTATGAGAACTCGCCTATTCAAATATATTTCAAAATTTTACCACTAAAACGGAAAGTTTTCGGATAAAAATTCTGGCATTTTATCATATTTCTGCTCAAGATTTTGGGTACACTTTAAAACGACTCGACGAGGCGGTTCTAACGAGTACCCACAATCTATGTGAGCGGAAATTAGATAAATAATGTATGTCCCTGTAAACCCCAGTTAAAATTGGGGTTTAAGCGGGTAACAAATAAATAGGCGTATTTTCGTGATGTGAATAAAAGTTGTCATGAGACTTTTAAAAACAAATTTCTAAAAGATTTTTTTAGTAACATAAAATAATATTTGATTATGATTTAACAATGACTACAATTTGCCTTCGTTTACAAAAACAACGCCAAACAAACGAAGCAATAATAATGAGCCGAAAATTTCACGTAAGCCCAGTTGTATTTTTTTTCTCCGCGAAACGCCGGTAATTTCATTTTCAATGAAAGAAATCGGTCAAATTTTCGCCGAGAATCTCCGAGAATTTTCTCCGCGAAACCGGGAGAAATATCAGCGAGAAATTTTTCGCTCATTTTATCTTTTCTCGCTGTTTTGCGGAGAAAATAGCCGATTTCGCGATTGGCGGTTTCTCCGCGAAACAAAAAAATGTGTTATTACCGGTAGCTGGTCTGTACATGTAAGCAGCATCCATCCATGCAGCCGTCCTTATCCTTTTTTATCATCCTCATCCATCCATGCCATCCAACCTCGCACGTAGTCTCTGTGTAAACAGGTTTTGGATTAGTCTAGGATCTACATTTGATAACGGAAGTATGCAGAGTCACAACCTTTAATGCTGCATACAAAGTGCCAATACGCTGACAGTTTGTTGCAGACAAGACGAGTTTCAAAGTGTTTTACCATACATGGACTTAGTGGCCATCTTGGTCATTTCAACCGACTGACGGGAACAAGCATTTGTTCCTCTATCCTCTAGAGGTCTCGTCTGAACTTGTCTTCCAATCTAATTTTAAAAAGACTGACCTATAGACGGGCGGCCGAAAGGACTAAGAAAATGTTTAAAGAAGAATGACCTTGCTAGAGGATTCATGTTTCTAGTGAGTCTCAATCTGGTCATTCGAATGTAAAGTGTGTCGTAATTGCATATCTATTTATATAGTGTGTCAGATGTATTTGAATATTTATTATTTCACCTGACAATCATCGTCTAATGGACTTAGTCTGTGGTCTCATTCCTTTGTTTTGCCATTTTCTTCAAATAATCACAGCCTTTCCTGACTATCACAGAGGCTTGCGGCTTGCTGGAGAACTCGGCGGAAGGTCAGGTCTAAAACTTTCCCATAGGGATGTCTGGGCTAAAATGAATAAAAGGAAGAAACGAAAAAAAAAACATGATTCAGTCGCAGATAAGATTGACTAGGCGGAGCTATTCAGGTGTTGCCAGTATATGTCAAAGTCGCTAAGTCCAACAAAAGATTCGGTAGAGTGCCTTTCGCATGCTTTCTGCAAACGGACCAAATAGCGATATACGCCACATTGTGTTGATTGTATTACTGTTTAATTCACATAATCGGATGACTTGCTTTACCCATTTGTTAGCAGAACATTCCAAAGGCAGGTGCAAACGATTGCTCCCCTAGTCAATCGTATCTGCGATTACTAGTCGTAACGTAGACTAGCGATGGTACTATACCCATACCAAACACAAGCAATGACAGCCACGTACTTGATTGTTTAAACATACATAAATTGCATAATAATATGATATGGAGAGTGATTGGGGTCTTCAAGGAAATAATTTACCAGTATTGTATCATATTGTATCGCGTCTGATCAGTGTTTTCCAAGCAACATTTTTAAAAACGTGCGTACATTTGATAAATCTTTCTATTTAAAAAATCGATGAACCAACTACATAAAACTTTTACACAATTATCTGCGTTTGACTGGAAAACTACAACCAGTCTCGGATCCAGCGCGTATCTTTCTTTTTTACAGGAGAAAATTCAAGCAATAACAAAGCTTTGAATCCTATATGTACAACAGATCAAATGAGAAAATTTAAGCAAATCTGAAAAAGTAAGTTAAGTGAAAGGCAAATATGTACTTAATATGTCAGCACACAATATGGACCCGGTATAGACCCCCACTAAAATTTTTTTTTTTTTTTTTTGCTCTTCCTAGACTACCCCTTAAAATTTTTTTTTTGCTTCTCCAGACCACCCCTCAAAATTTTTTTTAGCTTCTCTAGATCACCCCCTAAAAATTTTTTTTAGCTTCTCCAGACCACCCCTAAAAGACCTCTTCATTGTTTATAGCAACCAAATCCTCCATCGTGCTGTTCATTAAAATGTCGTCATATAATTCCAAATTGCGATATAAAGAAAGAAGTTTGGCATTTTCAAATTCTATGTTTTTCATTTTTTCTATTTTCATTTTTTCATATGGTTTCCATTTCAGTTTCTTGTCCATAAATAATATTATATCATCTTTTTCTTCTAAACCCTCATCATCTAATTCATAATATCTTGATACTAAACAATGTTTATGAGAAAAATCTTTTTCTCCTAGAATAACATAACTATTGTCTTCTTTAGTGTTCTTTTTACAAATATAACATTTTTTATTGATTAGATAAAGTATTTTTGTGAACCAATTTCGTTTTTTTTTTATCTCCGCTAAATTTACACCAATAACGTTCACATTCATTGTTTCTACGACCAGCAATATATTCTGTAGATTCTGGTATATCAATAGTAAAATCCATACGATTTATTTTTAGTATTTTTACAACAGAATCTTCTGGGAATTTTTCAAAATCCAATTGGAATTCATATTTGTGCCAAATTACACAATTTGCTCGATTAATAATATTCAGTCCATTTTTTTCCTAAAAATTCTTGCATTCTTTTTAAGTTTTGTATTAATTTCCTACTTAGGTATTTTATTTTCCCCCATTTTTTCCAATATTTTTCATTTTCATTATCATCCATTTTTTATAGTTTTAAATTTAATTTTTTTTTTATTTTTAAATTTAAAACTATAAAAAATGGATGATGATGAAAAAATATATTTGAAACATAAAGGAAGAGTAGAATACCAAAATAGAAGATTAAGACAAAAATTAAATAAACTGAAAGTATTTTTAGAAAATAGTGGAATGACTATTATTGAACATCGCGGTAGCGGATTTTGTTGGTTCACTTGGGACCAATATGATTTACAAGTAGATTTAGAAAAAATTCCCGAAGATTCTTTTGTAAAAATATTAAAAATAAATTGTGTGGAATATCATATCTTCCCAGGAGGAGAAGATGTATTATTTGTTAGAAGTGAATGTAAAAACTTTAGATTTCATTGGTGTAGTTTTGGCAACGAAAAAAATGGTAACTATTTTTATAAAACAAAAAATGCGCTCAAAGAAATACTTTATTTAATTAATAAAAAAGGTTATATTTGCGAAAAGAATACTAAAGAAGACAATAGTGATATTATTCTAGGAGAAAAAGATTTTTTCCATAAACACTGTTTAATATCAAAAGAAGAAAAAGATGATAAATTGTTATGTATTGAAAAGAATATCTGAAATATCGAAAATCGAAAAAACGGAAATCGAAAAATTGTAAAAATGTAAAAAAGTGAAAATGTGTGAGAGAGATACGGGCGGGTCTAACACAAATGGTGAAAATAAAAAAACAGTCGGAGTTGCCCAACTCCGGGATGGAGGTTGTTGGGGTAGTGTAAAATAGAAAAAAAAAACATCCACTATAGGGGACCCCTAGAAAATGACTTAAAACTCAGTAATCTGTAATTCTTGTTCATAAAAACTACCTTCGATTTCTTCGCCTTTTAAATCATTTATTTTATAAGTTACAGGATTTGTATTTAAAACTTCTTCAATTACAAATATTTCTCTAGTCCAACGAGTAGTATAACCCTTTTCAAATTTACCTTTCTTTTTGCTATTCTTACTCTATCCCCAACTTTGAATTTAGGTTTTTCAGTTTTCTTTTCTTTTTTTGGATATAAATTTTTATACACAGTTAATTCATTTTCTACTTTACTTGCTTCAACAGGTGTCATTTTAATAGAAGCATGTACTGTATTATTATAATTTTCAACTAATTTATCTATTATATCATAATATTTAGTAGTTTCATTTGCAGTAAAATGTTTATACATATGTTGTTTCATAGTGCCTGTCCATCGTTCTACTACACTAGATTTTTCTTCATTCTCAGTTGAATATAACTTTATATTATTATCTTTTAACAATTCTTTTACTTGTCGATTATAAAATTCAGATCCTTTATCCGACCAAATATACATTGGTTTCCTTTCTTTAAATAATGTTTTAAATGCTTCAGTTACTGTGACTCCTGTTTTATTTTTAAATGGAATTAACCAACCATATTTACTAAAAACATCTATAACTGCTAATAAATATTTGTAGTGTTTATTTTGTTTTGAATATTGTTGCATATCTATCAAATCAACGGCCCATGTTTGATCTATTGAATTAACATAAACACGTCTTTAAGGAAAAGATTTTATAGCTCTATGATGTAATTCATCCGCTAATTTATTTGTTATTTTTTCTCTATCGGATATAAATCTGATTTTGTTAGATCCACACTCAGAACATTTACTTTTTAACATTTGTCTATTATTAGTTGTTGTTACTTGTTTCACTGAATCATTTTCAGTATGCTTTTGACAACGTAAACAATAAATTGTTGGATGCTCCATTTTTAATATAATCAAAATTGTTTCTTAAGAAAATGGAGACAAAAAAGGTAAAGTTTTAACTAAGTCAAAAGATTCATATAAACTAATACTATTAAGATCAAAAATACATAAATCAGGTATTAATGTATTTAATTATAAAGTTAGTCTAAAAGATAAAACACCACAAACATTTACAAATGTATTTGATCATATGATAGACTATTCTATACAAGACTTCCCTAATGGTAGAATTAAAATAGTCCCTTTACACGAAATTATACTTACTAAACATAAAAGCTGGCCTATAAGAACATATAATACAGTTAGACAATTATTTATGGATCAAATGGTAAGATTATTAAACAGTGCTGAAGAATTAAATTTAGAAGATGTTAATTTTGAAGTTACTATTATTCCAAATAGATCAGGTAAAGGAAAAGATGCTTTAAAAATATTAAATGAAATAAATAAAAGAAGTATAATTCAAATTAAAAATAATGATACAATTTTGTTTAGCAAGAGCAATTGTTACTGCTTTAGCTTCTAATAACTTACAGATTCTCAATTACGACATATTAAACAAGGAAGACCATTGCAAAAAAGATTAGCATTAGATATACATGAAAATCAAATGTTGAAATAAAAGAAGATGGAAATGGTTTAGATGACTTAAAAACTTTTGAACATTATTTCAATATTAGAATTATATTTTTTACATCAAATAGTACGGAATATATTTTATATAGCGGTAATGAAAAATTTGATAATCAAGTATATTTATATTATCATGATGATCATTTTGATGTAATTACTTATATAACAGGATTTTTAGCTAAACATAGATTTTGTAAAACATGTTTAATAGGATATAGTAATCAACACACGTGTAATGATGGTAAATTACAGTCAAACTTAGAACAATGGGCATGTGAAAAATGTAATAAAACTTTTTTCTAAAAATATCAAAAACCTGAAAAACATATATGTGATGAAATCACTTGTTCTATATGTTATGAAAAATATATGAAAGGTACTGAACATTTATGTTATATGAATCCGTTAATACCAAAGGAAGTAAAAGATAATAAATATATTTATTTTGATTTTGAAGCTAATCAAGAATCTGGTTTTCATATTATGAATTTTTGTATAGCTTATGACTTAGAATATATTTACTGTTTTAGAAAAAAAAACTACATAAAAAATATTTAAATGTGATTTTAATATAAATGATATAGACTTGTCAAAAATAGATTTAGATAATTGTTTTGATGATGTAGAAAAAATAGAATGTGAATCTGAAAACACAGATAACATTGTAAATAACTTTTGTAAATATTTCATAAGAGATAAATTTAAAAACTGTACATTTATTTCCCATTATGGTAAAGGTTATGATATGCAGCCTATTTTAGGTTGGATAATAAAAAATAAAATAGAACATAATTAAATCTCATCAGGATTAAAATTAACAGCTATATTTATAAAAGGTATTAGTTTAAGATTTATAGATTCTATTAATTTTACGTTATGTGGATTAGCTGCCTTCCCTAAAACATTTGGTTTTTGAAGGTAATAAAGGATACTTTCCTCATTATTTTAATACATTAGAGAATCAAAACTATAGAGGGTTTATCCTGCAAAATAATATTATGGATATAATACTATGGCAATTAAAAATAAAGAATTATTTGATTAATGGTATAATGATATTAAAGATAAAGAATTTAAATTCTATAAAGAAATATTTTATTATTGTTTATTAGATGTTTTAATTTTAGCAAAAGTATGTACAATATAAATACGATCTATTTATTAAAATAACAGATAATTATATCGATCCTTTTCAAAGTGTTACAATTGCGCAATGTCGTACTAAGATATTTAAAACATTAATGTTAACAAAAAAACAATAGGTATTCATAAAAAGATGACAATTAAAGAAGTATATTATCAAAAATCAATACAATGGCTAGAGTATATTTGTTTAGAATATGGTATCAGAATACAACATGCTAAAAGAGGCGGTGAAAAGTAAGTTAACTTGATAGTGATTCATGTATTTACAATGATGATGAATCAGAAGCTTGTAAAAAGATAGAAAGTATGATAGGTAAGAAGCTAGGAGATTTAACAGATGAAATTGTTGATAAACATAATGCTAATCATATAGTACAATTTACTTCTGTTGGCCCAAAAGACTATTCTATGAAATTAGATACAGGAAAAATAGTTAGCTGTTGTAAAGGTGTTAGACTGAATACTGAAGAAGAAGAAAAGATTACATAAGATAAAAAAGTAAAATTAGTTACTGATGAAAATGAAACATATGAAACTGTAAATTATAAAAATATAAAAATAGGAAAAGATCATCAACTTAAAACAGTTAAACAAGTTAAATCTTATGATTATATGTTTGATAAAAGAATGATGCATTATGAAAATAAAAATTTAATTAGAAGTTTTCCTTATGGTTACTAAACTAAAAGAGAAAACATATAATTTATTTTTTTATTCTTTAAAAATGGTGATAGAAGCGTACACCGAAAAAGATGATCCTGATGCTAAAGTTATATTAGGAAGAATAATGTTATCTACTTATCAATTATGTTGTTTAAGAGATGATGGGGTATGTCCTTTAACACCTGAACAGCTGAAAATAATGGATAAGTTTGAAGGTAAAAAAATATCTCACTTTCCAACAGGATGGGATGCTTTTATTAGACCAGATTGAGTTTGGGAATATGTTTATGAGAAACCAGCTCCTCAATGATTCATTATATTTTATTTAATTTCCATGCAACAAATCCAGTTAATACCATAGCACCAACAATAAATGCAATCTCTCGATTTTTCTGATCTTCTGATGGAGTATAAAACTCACTCAACTTTGGTTCATGTGTAACATAATAATATTCTTTTCCTGCTTGGTCTACTTCTTCAAAGGTTTTTTCTGCATGACGTTCTTTTTGTTTTTGTTCATTAAGAAAATCCAATCTTTGTGTTCTTTCATTATTCCATTTTACTTGTGCTGCTTCAAATTGCTCCATTGCCTTATCATGTCTTTCTCCCTATTTTTCTGCGTCTCTGTCAATATGTGAAAACAAATAATTACTACCAGAAAAAGCAAAGGCATTCGCTACTGCTCCACCAAGCATCATCACCACTGCACTCGCCATTTTATAAAATAATTATTTCATAATATTTTCTGGAATAATTCCTTGCTTAACTAACATATCTCTCGTCGCCATTGCGAGTAATATATCAATGGATAACATACCAATATCAGTCATATTAAAATCTACTTTTGGTGGTGGTATTTTCAATAGTTTTCTTCCTGATTCTGCATATCCAACCGTTAATACAGTCTCTATTCCTGCGTGATATAACATGTTTGCAATTTGTTTCCATCAATTTGTGTTGCCATGACGTATAAATTCATAAACATGTCGTGTGGGTTCCCAAATACTGTAGGATTCCGCTATTCGGATGAACATGATTTTAAAAGCTTACTGAGAAGGTTTCATTTATTCTTTCTTTGCGTTCTCTATACCGCATGTCTGCTTAGAAGAGGCCACATTTGGGACTGTTCCAGAGTGATCTTAAAAACCACTTTTGAGCGTCCGTAAGGTTGCCTTAACATAGGAATTTTGCTGTGCCTTACTAGGACCGCAACGTACTTGAGGTTTTTTGGTGTTCGGAGCGTGAGATTTTTCCTGCTCATAAACTTGAGGATGGCATGAGTTGGCATCTTCGGTTTATGAGCGAGACAATAGACATGCACAGTCGATTTGACCATATAAACCACCTCAACGGATTAAATTTGGTAATTCGGGTCGGGGCTCCTCGCACGACAGTTCCATATTTATCTCATTGTAAGCTCATTTTTCAAGAGCAGGTCCTGTTCGGTGACCTTGCCTATCTACAATGATTATTTTTGGAAGGTTTGGCTATGCTGAGTATGTTCAGCGGCGGTCATGGTGAGACGCGCGGGATCAACTTGACCCCAGCTGACCTAATCTACATTATTACAAATTTAGCATTTTTTGATACTTTATTGTTTTCCCCACAAAAACAAAAACAAAAAACGGCTGATGATAATTCTCGTTCCAACTAGTATCTGTTATTGACTACGCCATTTGTTTGCATGTTTTGTTTGCATATTTTGATTTTCGCTTAATGTTACCTATGTAACCTAAGCTTGAATAAAGATGAGTTGAGTTGAGTTGAGTGTAAGAATTTTTTGATTAATTAAACTCAAATGTATCGATTTCTTTTTGTTGTTTGGGCTGCGCTAAAGGTGCAGGTGTAACTTGTTTCTAATTATAATTATATAAACCCAATCCAACAATCACACCTACTATACATAAAGGTGTATAACTTTTATATATATTTATATATTGAACTTCATTATCATCTTCTATTATTTGCTTTGGAACTTTTAGTTCCACATTTTCTTTCTTCAAAAGCTCTGCTCCTTTTCTTTTTAATTCAGCTTTTATCTTTTTTGCTTCTGCACCTTTTTTACCTGCAGATACTCTTTTTGGGTTTTCGTTTTTTTCATTTATTTCACTCGTCATTTTTATGTCTTTTTATCAGTCTGGAAATCCAGATGTTTTGTTGTTGTAAGCATAGCAGTAAATGGTGCAAGATACATTCCAAATCTATAATACAATTCACAACATGTGCTAGTCAAAGCGTGATTGATAAATGGATCTTCTTCTAAATCTTGTATTAGTTTTGGTGGATTTACAACATTAAAATATTTTGACACACCCATAACATATACGTTAATAAAAGAATTACCCAATGTCTTCGTCATACTTGCCCCTAGTCTTGCTTCGTATCTGCAGTATAGTGTGTTTATTTGTTCTGGTGTCATTGTATCAATATCTGACATTTGTAAGTCTTTACCAAGATATTGTTTACTTCCTCCACCAGCAACAATGGCTGATAATCTTTCACGTTTTGTTTCATTGTTTTGATCATTGTTTTCTTTAAGTAGCTCTTTAACATCCATTTTATATAGTTTATTTTTTATTTTCAAATAATTAAATACCACATATCCAACTACCGATAAGACCGCAGTGTTTGTTATAATTGTTAGTATTTCAAGAAGCATTGCTTTTTATAATTGCTAATTTTTGTTATATTACTAAAGCATTACTTATTTTTGCTATATTACTAAAGCATTACTTATTTTTGCTATATTACTTAAGCATTACTTAAGTATTACTAAAGCATTACTTAAACATTACTTAAGCATTACTTAAGCATTACTTAATCAACCACCCAATAATCAGTAGGTTGGTCGGTTTTCAAAATTAATTTACGATGTTTCTTTTTCTTTTATTCTTCCTTTATTCTTTGACGTTCTTCTAATGTGGGAATAACATCATTCTCTCTCAAACAATTTTCAAAACTATCTCTATCTTTTGTGTAGAACATACATAACCACTTTGTTTGTTCCCTTAAATCTTTCAAAACTGAATTGTATCTTTGCGATATAACCCATACCGTTTGTTTGCGTGTCCGCCTCAAAAAGCGAGTTCAGACAACATGTCTTTTTTTCTTTGTTAATTCTTTTGTTGCAATCATCAATGATGTATAATGTAGGGGAATTGGCATATTTTTTAAAAAAACAACCGTAATAGTTCTTGAAGCTTTTCTGTTCCATCTGACGTTATAGGATTTACGATTATAATATTTTTTGTTTTTGGTTTTTTAACATCACCAATCCAACTTCTGTTTTTGTATGCCTTGTTCCATTGAATGGTCGGGCAAAGTATAACAATATAACTAAATACACTGGCATACTCTGATTCTAATAAATCTAGCATAAACTCTGTTTTTTCCACAGCCAGTTTGACCACAAATAATTGCACAGTGTGGATATTTAGGTAGTTCCATTTTTTTATATTAATAATTTACTTCTTTAAATCTACCTTCTTCAAAATTAATTTGGGCATCCTGTATTACAAACAGATAAACATTTATTGGTTCATTTCCTCCTGCTTCTTTTGTAATTTGTATTGTGATGCCTTCTGATGCATTTTCTATTCTTCTTCCCGAACCATGGAGTGTATTATCATCAGTTGAACGTAAATCCAACCATAAAGCATAATTAGTCGTTAGATATTTTTCTATTGTTGTATCAGTAAAATATAAATCTTTAATGACCATACTTGTTTCTTTGTTTCTTTTTGAATTTAGGGCAAAGAATTTATTTATTTCGTCCCACTGTTGGTACGATTTCATTCCTTGTCTATATAGTTGATTCGGAATCCCCTCTGTAGTCATTTCTACTTTTGTAATTTCTGGATTATAATATTCTTCTGTGCTGGCCCTTTCAGGATCTTCGAATAGCATAAGAATTCCTTTCATGCTTCTTGCAGGAACATTTAGATTGATATTCCATAGTGTATCAGATTTATTCTTCGTTATTTTTCTATGCCTAAGTATTCTATCGTATAAAATAACCATTTTGTCACTGACTTGCTGTCTTATTTCTCTTGATAAATAAGGATCAGAAACAATATCGAATTCTAAACAAATATTTTTGATTGTATAAGTTGAAGTTGCATCAGTTGAATTAATAACTTTCATGTAATCGTTAAATGTAAGTTCATATTCTAATCTATCCCCGAGGCCTGCTTGATAAAAAGGCATATGGGTTTCCAATGATTCAAAATAAAGCGGAATATAAAACCTGTTTCCAAATGCTTTTGCGATGGCTTGATCTTCTTTATCTGCTGTTGTATTTTTTGCCCCCACTCTAAGTTTCAACATGTTTGCTTTGCCAACGCCTTGGTATGCCATATTTATTCGTTCTGTAGGAGGCTTCCATAAATCAATATAACAATGATAGATGTCACTATCATCAATGGACATAACTTCATTTCCACTTATCCTAAGTGTTGTTTTCTTAATTATGGATCTTCCTATGTTTGGAAATATAGTTGCATTTGCATTTTTAGAGTTTAGTTCAATTTCAAATGCTAATCTGACTGTTCCGGTAACAATAACATCATTACTACTTACATTAGGAAATCTCACTAATAACTGTTGATTTTGGTCAATAGTTGATGGATTATTGGTTAACACTACACTTTGACGGATACCTCTCACACCGCGTGGTTCTCTTATTTTTTTCTGTAAGGGTTTAATTTATTTCCATAGGTCGACTTTTTTTTAAGGAAAAATTTAATAATTAAAAATGGCTGAAGGATTTGATTTTGAGAATCCTTCATTTGACAGAGATGATGATGATGATGATGATATAGATTCTAGATTACCTTTGGTCCCTGATGATCATGATCAGAGTATTATTCTAAATCGGGGTAATGCGATTGATGACTTAAGAGGAGAGCTCAAACAGACTGCTCTTCAAGACTATAAAGAAAAATTTGTAAAGACGTTTTATGATGAAATAAGCGATCGCTACCAAATTACGCCAGACAAAGTAGATTATGATCAGTTTAGATTATCCGATGATAAAACTTTATATTGGGTTGTCGGCGACGATGAAATCAGAATTATAGACTTGCTCAAGTCCCTACATTTACATTTCTTATTTTTAAATGAAAGTCCCTTTAAACAAAAAAAATATGTAAAAGTCTCTTTAGTCTTCATCCCTGAATGTAGGGACTTGTATACTCTGCAAATTATCCGACCAGCTTCCAGCTTGATGTAACAAGATCTCCCACTTGGTGATAAGAGCATTAGCCTCTGCAGTTAATGTTTGCTTAATAAATAACACCCACCTGCGTCTGTCAGTGAAAAGAAGGAAAATTCTAGTATTTTGGAGATTTTTGTTTTTTGTTTGATTTGAGGTTTAATGCCCCTGTCAACTGGATTGGTCATTTTGGGGATGTTGCTTCCTTTGTGTTGGGACCTTAAACTTGTTTGAGACAGTGGTAGTTCCTGCCATCGAGGGTTGAATTTAATGAGGATAATTTCGGCATAACGTTCAGTCCTCTATTTAATTTATATATTTTGTGTGTGCTCATTAGAATCAATTCGTGAGTACACACAATATACTTTTACCAGATAAAATACGCAAAATCCCCATAACTATCCCTAAATATTTGCCACATGGATATGTGTGAACAATTTCTCAGGTTCTCAAGAGCGAGTTCTAAATCTGTCATAGAAAACGAGCTATATGTGTTCGAGCCATTGAGGTATCATTATACAGTCAAACCGGTCATAGTAGCCACCTCTATTAAGCAAGCAACCTGTCTTAAGCAAGCAATCATTCAAATCCCGAAAAAGGCGAATGCCTTAATATCCAAGCACCTGTCTTAAGCAAGCACATTTTGATCATCCCTGAGGTGTTTGTTTAACACGGGTTGGACTGTAATTGTTTTTCACTGGTTTTTAAAGAAACAAGAAAAACGCCAAATAGCATTATGGATGGGTTTTTCAGTAGAAATTTACAAAATGCCAATTTCCCACAAAAATGTTGCTCCTTGGTGGAAAAAAATGGATTGCATATGAAAGTGAACCCCCAAATAAACAACAGTCCTAATATGAAAGCAATCCAGCGGATAATAAAGGTAATTCATAACTTTGAAAAAAAAGGTTAACCAAAAGGTAAACCGGGACGCGGTCGACCGGCCAGCCGCCGCACAGGCATCGCTATTCTAAAGGAAGGAATTTTTCCTTGAAAAACCCGCCCCAAAAAGGCAAGCAGGCAGCATCATATCATTATCCTAGCATAATTACTTTATTAATAAGATGTGTAATTGCAGAATCTTTTCAACATTATCTTAACAGGAGAAACCATAGAGAAAAGTGGCATTTACAAGGGGTTACAAAATGTTCTTATTTCTGGTCAGTAGTATAGATTGTGGGTACTCTTTAGAACCGCTCTAACAAGTACCCACAATCTATGTTTGAAGCAGAAAAAAAGAAAAACGATGCGAGGGCTACTAACTTCTGAACTTGATCTCTTCATCAGCGACACTAGTTTTCACAATTACCATGATCATCCCCTTAACATGTCAATGCAATGAAAACCCTTGTTAACCCAACTTTATATAGAGTAAAGTGGGGTTTACCAGGCTAGTCATTTTGCAATTTCTGCTCTATAACACATAGATTTTTGGTACCCATTAGAATCGCCTCATTGAGGGGGTTACACATAGATTGTGGGTACTCATTAGAACTGCCCCATTGAATCGGTTGTAACGAGCACCCACAATCTATGTTTTGAGCAGAAATAAGAAACATTCTGATTAACGCCATTATTGATGCCATATAAAGTATTCTAATATAGCATACGCGTGTTATCGTGATGGTTTAAGAATAAAAGATTAAAATTGAAACTTTTTTTTATTTAAAACCCTTTGCCTTTATGTGGTTTCCCCTCACTAATATAAATAAATCATGATAACAAGCTCTGAAGCCTGTCAGTGAAAAGTTATAAAAACAAACTTCTCACTCATATCTGACAATCATCTACAGGAAAGGTGAATGAGTTCTTTCAATTGTTATAAGTCTGTTAATTTCACAATTCTTATAAAAGACTGTATTGCTATTTCATTTACAATGCATTTATTTATTTATTTATTTTTGTTTGTAAACAATTATTTCTACAATGGACACCTAATTAACAGACTTGGGCAAGTCTATCAGAATTTCTGCAAAGCAAGGTCAAGCAACCTTTCTTGGGTTCTTTAGCAAACGAATACAACCGTGTAGTAGGTAGTGGCGGAACACGGGCAATCAGACAATATTTAAATTTATCAGAATATAAAATCAAAACAAAGATAACTCAACATATTCTGGGAAGTACGCGAAATGATTTGCTAAATGCTGAAGAACAAATACCACTAAAAGATTTGTCTTCAACTAAAGATGTGCAAAATGTAGTAGATACTGCAAATAATATTGAGACCTCTCTTACATCTCTTTTTGGCAATTTAGAGCTGCCAGAAGTTAAAAATGCCCGCTCACAAACAGAAGATCTAACATTAAGAGAACTGGAAGCGCTAGATAAGACACTGCAGTCTATTCGCGGTGAACTTACAAATAACTTAGCAAAGCTGACAAACATTGATGATGACATAGCCAAAGAAAAAAGAAAATTACAAGAAGCTGAAGATGAAATTAGCAGAAAAGACATAACAGCTCGTTTGAAAAACCTTGAAGATGAGAGAGCTGTAAGGCTTGAGGCTGCTAGCGAAAACAGAGAAGCATTACGTAGTCAGGTAAATAGAATAAAAGAAACAATCACCAAAGTATTAAAAGAAGACACTACATTAGGTGAGAGAATTAAAACATTATTTAGAGAACAAGGAATTACAATTGTTAGTGTTTTAACTGCTTTTGGAATGATTATTGGTGTTATTGTTGAGACTTTTATTCCTACTACTGGTGGTGGGCCTATAACCCCTGAACCACCGTCAAAAGATGGTATAGAAAATTGGATAAAAAACAATTAAGTAATCTTGGTAAACTATTGGCCAATCTTGCAGGAAAAGCAGCAGCAGCGCTACCGGGTATTATCGGTTCCATTGTGTCTTGGCTTTTGTCTACTACTGGAAAAGTGGTTAACTGGTTTGGCGAACATCTCTGGGCGTTGCTTGTCCTTGTTGTAGGATTATTGTATGCAGCTGCAAGAGAGTATATTAATAAATCATGAGTGCAATAATACCTATTACTATACTTCCTACTATTAAGGCTGTTTTAGTTTCTTCGTGTTGTGTTGATTCTTTCTTTTCAACGGGTTCTGGTAGAGATTTCTTTGTTTTTGTTTCCTGATGTTTTGGTTCTGGCAGAGATTTCTTTGTTGGTGTACCATTTATGGTATTAGATGGTGCTGTAGGAATTTAATGACACTGGGATTTAATGACAACATTTATCATGAGGGTAATATTTCAAGAATGCCGGACTTTGATATTTTCTCACTCCTGGAATGTCGAAAACGCAGAACTAGATCTCACGGCACCAGGAAAAATGGTAACTTTAAACGTAAATTACGTGCGTTTAAACGAAACAATACTAGACTGAAGTGACTGTCAATTATATTATTAAATCATGGACGCCACTCTATGCTTTCATTTTTAAGTTCATTACCCGTTTCTGTTTTACGTCTTCTGGACACCGAGGCGAATAAATTCTACGATAGTTCTCATCAGTTATATGATGCGGCTCTCTTAACTAGAGGCTATACTCAGCATACTCTCCGTCCTTACATTGATTCTGAAATTAATCATAAACGTCATTTCTTCAAAATATCCTTCATTAATAAGGGTATGGATTTTATAGATTTGCCAAGTATCTTCCGTGAGAGATCGGTGCTTTCTTCCATTCCTGCTTATTTTCAAAATACTGAAACACCTATAATTTGCTATAAATATAACAAACCTGTTAGATCTATCATTTTTAATTTCAATAAACTTGTTTCAGATCTTGATATTGATACTAATACTCCTGATTCATGTGATTGTAAAAACTCAAAGTATTGCTATCCTGCTGCTGGTCATGTAATTACTGGCAATTTGAAAATTATTCCTGATTCTAGGATAAGGAATATAATTTCTAAAGGACCGAAATATAGGTTTCCTTCTAAAATTGATTTCAGTAAATGTAGAGATGAAATCGCTGCTTCCTTGAATGAATTCGGTAATCGATGGTGTAAGCGAGAGTATGTTGAGTATAAAGCCCTAAAAGACTGGAAACTTAGCATTTTAAGACTAGTGAATAAACGCATTTCTTTCTATTCTCAAAATACTAACTTATTACCTCCTAAGCCCAAGACATCTTTACGTCATCTTAAACTAGGTATTCAAGAATTTCATAAGAAGTTTGTTTTGGCCCCTGCAGACAAGGCCGCTAACAACGTCGTCGTTGTGTGACGGCTCCACTATGTTAACACGCTTAAGCAGGAGCTTGGTGGTACTAAGGCCTATGAACTTCAGCCTTTGGCTGAAGAGAGAGCTATAGTAGATAAACATGTTTGTCTTTCAGCCACCAAGTTTGCTGTGTGTGTTAACGAAGGCCAAGACAAGCTTCCTACGCTATACTGGTTACCAAAACTTCATAAAAAACCTTACAAAGCACGGTTTATTGCAAATTCTAGTTCTTGCACTACCACTGAACTTTCTAAATTATTAACTTCCTGTCTTACTGCTATTAAAACGCATGTAATTAAATATTGTGATAAAGTCTTTGAAAGATCAGGAAGAAATCTGTTTTGGTCTATAAAAAATTCGAATGAGGTTTTAAATAAATTGAAATCTAGACAGTTTCGTGCTTCTAGTCTGTCTACCTACGATTTTTCCACTCTTTACACTACACTTCCTCATAATCTTATAAAAGAAAAGCTTAATGATTTAATTGAATGGGCTTTTCACAGAGAAGATTCTCTCTATCTTGCATGTAATGTCAGAAATGCATTTTTCACTTCTAAAGAGCATAAGAATTATACACTTTGGTCATGTCAGAAAGTGTGTGATGCCCTCACCTTTCTACTTGACAATATTTATATTAGATTCGGTACTAAGTTATTTAGACAAATTGTGGGTATTCCGATGGGTACTAATTGCGCACCTCTTGTGGCTGATCTGTTCTTGTATTGTTATGAAAGAGACTTCATTTTGTCGCTTTCCATTGATAAGCAATCTGAAATTATTGAAGCTTTTAGCTCTACTTCTAGATATTTAGATGATTTATTAAATATTGATAATACCTATTTTGATGGTTTCATCAGTCAGATTTACCCCCTAGAACTTCAGTTAAATAAAGCAAATTCTTCTGATACCGAGGCCCCGTTTTTGGATTTACATCTATCTATTGTAGATGGATTTGTTTCGTGCAAAATTTATGATAAACGCGATGTCTTTGATTTTGAGATTGTAAATTTTCCTTTTATTGGATGGTAATGTTCCCCGTGCGCCATCCTATGGCGTTTATATTTCGCAATTAATTCGATTTGCTAGAGTGTGTAGTCATGTAACTGACTTCAACACTCGTAATAAATTATTAACGGCTAAACTTCTTAATCAGGGTTATCGGTACCATAAACTATGCAAAGCATTTTCAAAATTTTATAGACGCCATTCTGATTTAATTTCAAAATTCAATATTGGACTTAAATCTCTTCTGCAACAAGGTCTATCGGAACCCGAATTTTATGGCGACTTAGTATATAAATTCAGAAAAATATATTACCGCAATGACTTCAGCACCCAATTTCGTAAAATCATTCTTCGATATAAAAAGATTGGGTACGACATGGATATTATACGACAGACTGCATGCATGGTAGTTAACCCAATCACGGTTGGCAACTTTGCTTCCCTCTTTAATTGCACGCCGGTGGGTCAGGCCTCAGATTCTATGACGGCTCCAACGTAAAGGCTTATTGAAAATTAAAGAGATAATGTTGGTTGGTGCCTGATGCTCTGTCTCTGGTCGGGCTCATCGGAGTCTAACTGTTGGTTTTCTTTTGCTCCAGCATTTCAGTGGTTTCTTGCTGTCGAGTCCTCACCGTTGTCTCACCTCTGTGGTTCTTTGATTTCTGTGTTCACGGAGATGTTGCACTGATGAGTTAGGAGGCCTTCATGCGGACTGAACAAATTATTTGTCTAAATCGCGACGGAAGTAAGGGCGAGGATTGTGGCCACGTAAAATCGATTTAAGCCCCCCAGTGGAAATCTTCCACTGACCGTTCCAAGGCGGCTCTTCTGTGGCGATTTATTTATGTTGTTGTTTGTTACTTACTGTGTGTATCACTTGTGTCTTTTAATTTTGGATGGCCATATGGCCATTTTGTGGGAAAGTAACTGTCCATATGGCCTTCCTTTGTTTAGGTTTCCATTATGGTCTGGTCGCTTAATGTTTGTATTTCTTTCCCTTTGGTGTCTTTTATGGATGGAGTAAGTTAATTGTATCAATTCCTGATCTTTGTTTTACTTCTACTTAACATTTACATCACTATTGAACCAAGCGAGCACTCCGATGTTGCAATTACAATTTTATTATTATATCCAGCGAAAGTGCCACTTTGTAATATCATATCACTGGGAGACATGTAGAGACCAAGGCCGTATGTATAATCAACTTTACTCGTAGCATATGTCAATACTTTTTGATATTTTGATATTTGGTCATGCAAATCGATTGGACTGTTAATTGCATCTTGAACATTTGCTAAGAATTGTTTTTGAGCATCAAATCCTGTGCCTATTTTTAGTATTTCTACAATTGTTTGATATTGTGCCCTAATAGTGCCCATACAAATATTCTAATACTTTCGTTAATTCGTTCAATACCTGGTTTTGTGAAGCCTTCTGATTTGTCTAATATAAACATTGTCCATGCCTCACTTATATCTACTGTATGTTCTATTTTGTCATTTGCACTAAAAAATGGCCCATCACTTCGATGTTCGTATTTGTATTTTCCACTTGGTTTAAAGTATTGAGTGTATTCTCCGAGACCATGACTTTTAGAACTACTTTCCAAGTTTTGGCGCCAATCTGTATTTGGTGAAACATTGAATTCATTGCATAAGTTTTGGTAAGTTGCTTTATCGTATGTGTTTTTGATATAACAAAATTTCTCATCTGTTGGTAAAGGTGTTTTAAGTTCTTTCAAAATACGAGCAATACAATAATACACATGAAATGTATATACTGTTTTAGTTAGTTCTGAATTGTTTGCAAATGGTCGTTATAACTCACACCACATCCTGTAGTAGCACACCAAACAGCAAAATTCAATTGGCACTGCCACCGGTCAAATGATGAATGAAGCCATCTATTCCACGGTTCATTGTTGTGTAATGTTGGATTTTGATAGTTTTGAAATAATTCGGAAAACGTTACTGGAAAATGGTTATTTTTGTTAACATAAATTGTTTGTTTTACACGTTCAATTTTCTTTTTAGAATATTTAGTTTGAGGGTTATATGATGCATTGGGATTGTACTTGAATTTTTTAGGTATCATTTTTTATTAATTAAAAATGTATCATACAATTTCTGATATTAATAAGACAATACACTTGCAACAATATATAGACAACAAATGCGGTATTAAGAAAATTGGATTGAAGAGTTTTACTTATACTATAGGTTGGCATAATTTGATTGATGAATCTATCCAGAAAGGAACAGATAGACCAACACGTTTAGCTTCAGGATTTTACAGTTTCCAACAAATAGCAGATATATTTCAAAGTAATAATATTGTATTATCTGTAAATGAAACAAATGGCATAGTGTTTTTGACATCGACCGTTGATTTAAAAATAAGCAAAGGATTAAAAGAGATGTTAGGCCTCGGAAATAGACGATTAAACGCAAATCAAACACATGAGGGAGAAATAGCATTAAATTTTGCACCTTATAAACAACTATATATTCATCTTGAGCAGATAAACAGTGCTTGCAATTTCTTTGATGGTGCTCCTAGTAATATCCTTGGTGTTGTTTCTGTTTAGAATAAATCGTTTGGTGATATTGTTCATACACGTTTTAGTAATCCGGAATATAAACAATTAACACATGGTGATATATCAGAATTAAGTATAAGCGTTTGTGATGAGAAGGGTCAGAAAATAAACAACAATGGTTTACCAATTAGTTGTGTGTTAGAAAGTTTATGATTAAAAATGAGTATATTTGGTGTTAAGAATAATACGACTTTACGTGTTGATAGCAGAATATCAAATTTAGATAATATATTACAAAACGTTCATACAAATGAATACATTACAATATATGCTGAATCAAAAGGCTCTTTATCTAGAGATAAGATGTTTTCATTTGGAAATGGAGGTAGAGAGCGAACGGCTGGTTATGTTATGATGAAAGATGGTTATATTATAAGTATGGGTCTGTCGTGTGAAAAGTCAAAAGATGAAGTGCGGGTTACTGTGATGGTGGATGGGAAGTTTTGAGTGGGTGTATAGTTTATTTGGAAGACACACAAAGTGTACATCGCGATTTTGATAAACCATTTTTAGTTAAGGCAGGAAGTGTTATTAATTTTTTGAATGTACTGAATAATTATACTGCGGCTAATACTGTTGCCTCATTATTAATTGAATTTAAAAATTACATATAAAAAATGAGTATATTTGGTGTAAAAACAGATAAGAATAATTTGACTTTGCGTATTGATGAATTACATAAAAAAATAGGAAATTTAAATAATAGATTACAAAACGTTTATACAAATGAATTCATTACAATAACCGCCGAATCAAATGGCCCACTAACTAGTGGTAAAATATTTTCATTTGGAAATGGAGGTAGAGCGGGAGCGGTTGGTTATGTTATGATGAAGGATGGTTATATTAAAAGTATTAGCCTGTCGAGTGTATCGTCGCTTGGTAAGGTGAAAGTTGGCGTGTTGGTAAATGGGGAACGTTTGGAAGGGTGCCGTGGCCTCGCTTTAGATAGTGAAACAAAAAGTACACATTTTAATTTTGTCACCCCTTGTTTAGTTAAAGCTGGAAGTGTTATTAATTTTATTAGTCTAGAGACTAATAAAACTGCAGTTAATATTGTTGTCTCATGATTAATTGAATTCAAAAAATAAATATAAAAATGAAACAACCTACAGCGGCGAATTTATATCCAGACTTGCCTAGTGAAGACGGACAAAATTATAGATTACAGAAGATATCAGAGATAGAAAAACAATTAATCAAAGGGAGTGATGTAAGAGAGGCATTATACAAAAAGTATAAAAGTGGAATTAACATTACTGATTGTGTTGATACTGCGTTAATTTCTTCAAGTGTTATTATGGCTGGTGTTGGTTTAACTGTTCCGATTATGTTGCCGTTGGAAATTGCTGCTGTTGTGTGTGTGGGTTTAGGGGTTTGTGTTAAACTTGTTAGACGTAGATTACATGCAAAAACAAAAAACAAAAACATTATGAGATCAAAACTATTGCTGATAGTAAGTTGAATAACATAAAAGATTTGATTTCTAAGGCTTTGACAGATGGGCAGATATCTGAAAATGAATTTAAGTTGATTTTAGATGAATTAGATAAATATAATAAACTGAAAGATTGCATACATTCAAAACAAACAGGATTAAGTGAAACGGAAAGAAAAAAAACTTATTGAGGAAGGCAAGGCCCAGGCTTTAGCCGAGGTAAACAAAGAATAGGAAATGCTTGATTTTATTTAATAAAGTTATAATAATTAATGAGCCGCCTCCTGGTTATAAGAAATGCATAAACTAAGAAAACAAATATGCAGATTTTGCATTTTTACAATTTTCAGATTTTTTCACTTTTTTACATTTTTACAATTTTTCGATTTTCGATATTTCAGATATTCTTTTCAATACATAACAATTTATCATTTTTTTTCTTCTTTTGATATTAAACAATGTTTATGGAAAAAATCTTTTTCTCCTAGAATAATATCACTATTGTCTTCTTTAGTATTCTTTTCGCAAATATAACATTTTTTAATTAAATAAAGTATTTCTTTGAACGCATTTTTTGTTTTATAAAAATAGTTTCCATTTTTTTCGTTGCCAAAACTACACCAATGAAATCTAAAGTTTTTAAATTCACTACTAACAAATAATACATCTTCTCCTCCTGGGAAGAAATGATATTCAACACAATTTATTTTTAATATTTTTACAAAAGAATCTTCGGGAAATTTTTCAAAATCTACTTGTAAATCATATTGGTCCCAAGTGAACCAACAAAATCCGCTACCGCGATGTTCAATAATAGTCATTCCACTATTTTCTAAAAATACTTTCAGTTTATTTAATTTTTATCTTAATCTTCTATTTTGGTATTCTACTCTTCCTTTATGTTTCAAATATATTTTTCCATCATCATCCATTTTTTATAATTTTAAATTTAAAAATAAAAAAAAATAATAAATTTAAAACTATAAAAAATGGATGATAATGAAAATGAAAAATATTGAAAAAAAATGGGGAATAATAAAATACCTAAGTAGGAAATTAATACAAAACTTAAAAAGAATGGAAGAATTTTTTAAAAAAAAGGACAATATTATTTTTTATCGAGCAAATTGTGTAATTTGGCACAAATATGAATTCCAATTGGATTTTGAAAAATTCCCAGAAGATTCTGTTGTAAAAATACTAAAAATAAATCGTGTGGATTTTACTATTGATATACCAGAATCTACAGAATATGTTGCTGGCCGTAGAAACAATGAATGTGAACGTTATTGGTGTCAATTTAGCGGAGAAAAAAAAAACGAAATTGGTTCACAGAAATACTTTATCTAATCAATAAAAAATATTATATTTGTAAAAAGAACACTAAAGAAGACAATAGTTATGTTATTCTAGGAGAAAAAGATTTTTCTCATAAACATTGTTTAGTATCAAGATATTATGAATTAGATGATGAGGGTTTAGAAGAAAAAGATGATATAATATTATTTATGGACAAGAAACTGAAGTGGAAACCATATGAAAAAATGAAAATAGAAAAAAATGAAAAACATAGAATTTGAATATGCCAAACTTCTTTCTTTATATCGCAATTTGGAATTATATGACGACATTTTAATGAACAGCACGATGGAAGATTTGGTTGCTATAAACAGTGAAGAGGTCTGGAGAAGCTAATTTTTTTAGGGGTGGTCTGGAGAAGCTAAAACATTTTTTAGGGGGTGGTCTGGAGAAGCTAAAAAACATTTTGGGGGGTTGGTCTGGAGAAGCAAAAAAACTTTTTTTAGGGGGGGGGGTCTGGAGAAGCTAAAAATATATTTTTTTTTTAGTGGGGGTCTATACCCGGTCCATATTGTGTGTCAGCTACTCCTTAAAATCTTTAACGTCGCCCGTAAGGAAAAAAATCCTATCCCACGAACGCATCTGTTTGCTTCCGGTCGTACATAACAATGGTCCAGGCAACGTATGCACACCATATTGTTGTAAAACAACCAATTAAGCGGGTAACAGGGCCTCCGCCTATCGGGGCTTGGAGAAATAGATTGGGCTGCACGGTGCGTCTACCCAGAGCTGAAACCGACCGCACACGAGTACTGGTAAACCGTTTAGAAGGTCCAAACCTCCCCAATCATAGTGGGGCGAGTCGGACCGTCCATGCATATAACCACTATCGGTTTCATTGGGCGGCAGGGCTTGAGTTGTTATTTCATCTCATTGTCGGGTAAAGGTCCCACACAATTGAAAGCAACGTCTCCAAATGATTCAAATAATGTTGCCGGGGAGGTTAAACCTCATTTCATTCAAAACGAGTGACATGATAGGTATGATAGGTATACTGCCCAGACGAAATACTGCAAAATAGAAGTCAAAGCAATGATCAGAAATCGATACAATAACCTCACACCCCCAACGGAAGGAAACACGGATATAAAATAACTATAATGAAAACGTCACAGGCGGAAAGCCAAAGGGACAATTACTTCCCCACAAAATGGCCAAACGGCTATCCAAAATGAAAAGAAAGTAACAATAAATACATGAAAAGACGAACTAAAACAATAATAATCCACGACTGTTCAGCAATACCCATCTGCAGCAATGTCGAGTAAACATACAATTACAGTTTTACTTGATTTTACCCGATAACAAGAAGGCATCATGACTGTGGATCGCTCATCTGATACATAATGTTCAAATGAAATTGTAGGTAATAAAGTATTGTGGGGTGGTGGGTTTGAGCAATTTTGATTGACAGTGACACAAGGAACATTTGTGTGGAACTATATCAAAATCAATCAAGACTTTTATGAGTAGGTCATTTTAAGGTTTGGATATTTTAGCTCTGGTGGCCATCATGTTCATTTGAGCAAAATCCATCCATAATTGCAGACACTTGAGCCATAAAAATGTTTGTTTTTGTTTTTTTTTTGCAAAAAAAAAAAAAAAAAACAGTGACATTGACCTTCCGGCCCAAACCCTGAATTTTGATCTTGCTTGAGAATATTATCATACCTAACATTTGCGTGACGTTTAAATCAAAATTCATTGATAAACCTAGGTGCTAGCTAGAGCCATGAAAATGTGTTGTTTTTCTTCTAAAAACAGCTACCTTGACTTAAAAGCTCAGGACCCTGAAACTTGCTTCATTTATTATTTACCCAACCTTTTTGTGACGTTTCATTAAAATCCACTAATAAATGTAGGCGCTAGAGCGATGAGAATGTTTTTTTCTCAAAATAGCCATAGTGACATTGACCTTAAGCCCAGCACCCGAAAAGCCAAACTTGCTTGAGATATTATCATACCTAACATTTGTGTAAAGTTACATATGAATCCTTTGATAAATTTAGGAGCTATAAATAATAAATGTAGGCGCTAGAGCGATGAGAATGTTTTTTTCTCAAAATAGCCACAGTGACATTGACCTTAAGCCCAGCACCCGAAAAGCCAAACTTGCTTGAGATATTATCATACCTAACATTTGTGTAAAGTTACATATGAATCTTTTGATAAATGTAGGAGCTATAAATAGGAGCTAAAATAGCCACTGCACAAAGGACCCTGAAAGTCGAACTTGCTGGAGATATCTTTTCCAATATTTGTGTGAAGTTATATTAAAATCCATCAATACATGTAGGAGTACATTGAAGAGAAAGCGTTTTTGAAAATAGCCCCAATAACCTTGCCTTTAATCCCAACTCCTTAATAGTCTGAACTGCTTGAGATATTATCATACTGAATATTGTGTGAAGTTTATATTAAAATCCATCAATAAATGGTGGCACTAGATCCATAACGAAAATGTTCTAAAAATAGCTATAGTGACCTTGACCCTAGCAATTTAAAATTCAGTCTTGCTAGAGATATTATCAAACACAACATTCGTGTAATCCTTCAATAAATGTATTTGCTTGCGTGATGACAAAGTTTTTTTTCTAAAATAGCCACAGTGACCTTGCCATTGAGTCCAGGACCCTGACAGGCGAATTTGCTCGATAAATTATCATACCAGACATTTATGTGAAGACACATTAAAATCCATCAAACAATGAAGGCACTACGGCCATAACGAAGTTTTCAAACAGCTGCAGTGACCTTGACCTTGAACCAAGCACGCTGAAAGTCGATCTTGCTCGAGATATAATCATACACCACATTTGTGCAATCCAATTAACAAAAGTATGCATTAGAGTGCTGGCTTTTTTTCTCAAAATAGCCAAAGTAACCTTGTCCCCAGGATCCTAAACGTTTAACTTGCTCGAGAAATTATCGTACACAACATTTATGTGAAGATATATTAAGATACATAAATAAAAATACAACAGAATTTTGTAAAAATAGCTACACTGACCTTGACATTGGGCCTAGGACCCTGAAAGGAGAACTCACTTGAGATATTATTATACCAAACACTTGTGTGAAGTTATTGTAAAATCCATCAATAAGTGTAGGTGTTTGAGCAATGACAAAGTACTTATGTACGTATGTGTGCACGTAAGTTTTGTTTGTTTGATTTGATGTTTTACTTTATAAATCATTAGAGAGAGCTAGTGAATTTAATATCACTGGTATCACATACAGACTAACACATTTTAGGGATTTTTCAACATATACAGTGGACACTTTATAAGTCATTAGAGAGAGGGAGAGCTAGCGAATTTAATGTCATTGGTATTACATACAAAGTTAGGACAATGTCAACATATACAGTGGATACTTGATAAATCACTGGATAGAGCTAGTGAATATAATAACACAGCTATTGCATACAGACAAACAAAAGGTTTTTGTTTTGTTTTATTTGAGGTTTCACGTCCCCGTCAGCACTATATAGGTCATTTGGGAGACGTTGCTTCCAATTTTGTGGGACTTTTACCCGACATTGAGATGAAGGGACATCTCAAGCCCTATCGTCAAATGAATCCAATAGGGTTTATAAGCATGGACGCCCCGACTTGCACCGCTTTGCCTTGGCAAGCTTAGATCCTCTAAGCGGTTTACCAGTACTCGTGTGCGGTCGTATTCAGCTCTGTGTGGAAGCATCATGCAGCTCATTTTTTTCATCAAGCCCCAATACGAACGTATGCACATACACACATACATTCTTATGTACAGGACTAAATTCTATATCCCAAAAGCACTTCTTTTGTGAGGAGATAATAAGTTTGATGATGATTGGACGAAATCTGTGGTCTCTTAATGTCCACAGTGTTTTTCTATGATTTGACATACTGACCTACCTTTTAACCCTTCATGAACCATATTCGAACTTGACCCAGATATTGTCAAGATGATCATTCTGAGCACGTTTGATGATGATTGGGTTAACTTTGTGGCCCTAATAGTGTTCACAAGGTTTTTCTATCATTTGACCTACTGACCTGTTTTCTGCGCTGACATGACACATATTCGCATTTATCCGAGATATCGTCGAGATGATCATTCGGAGCGAGGTTGTTGATGATAAGACCAAAACTTCGGCCTCAAGAGTATTCACAAGATTTTTCTATAATACCTGCTGACCTACTTTATGACCCGACATGACACATATTCTAACTTAACCGATATATTGTCATGATGATCATTCTGAACAAGTTTGAAGATGATTGGTCCAAAGGTGTGGCTTTTACAGTGTTCACAATGTTTTATTGATCTCACCTACTGAACTACATTTTGGCCCGACATGACCTTTATTAAACTTGACCCACTTATTGTCAAGATGATCATTCTGAGCAAGTTTGATGATGATTGGTCCAAAATTGTTGTCTGGAGTGTTCACAATGTTTTTCTATGATTTGACCTACTGACCTACTTTTGGACCCGACATGACCCATGTTCGAACTTGACCAAACTACTGTCAAGATGACAAATCTTAGCAAATTTCATGATGATTGGACCAAAGCTGTGACCTCTAGAGTGTTCACAAGGTTTTTAGTTCACCCGAGCCGAAGGCTAATAGACGAGCTTATAGTATGGCAAGGCTCCGTATTCTGTCTGTCTGTCGTCTGCTGTCTGTTTGTCAACATTTTCAAACATCTTCTCCTCTGAAACCACTGGGCGGAGTGAAGTCAAATTTCATATGAACATCCATGGGACGGGAGAACGAAAGTTTGTTCTCGGGGTCCAGGTCACATGACCAAGATGGCCGCCATGCCCAGAATTGGTAAAAATCCTTCAAAAATATTTTCCTCCGGAACCAATGAGCCGATTGCCATGAAACTTGGTATGTTACATCGGAAACTCAGGCGTATGATAGTTTTTTTTTCAAATGATGACCCTCGGATGACCTTGACCTATTTTACGCCAATGCCAAATTCGGTCACATAGTCTTTTGTATGGGAAAAAGTCAAAACTGTGTATTTTTCGGAATCTATTGCAGCCTGTGATCTGAAAATTGGTAGATGCAGTTAGCTTAATGAGTTGATTAAACTATACTGAAGAAAACTTCTAACGCAAAGCCATATAAGCGTATGTCATCGTCCAGTGCAGCCTCAAACGCCACCGCAACTGGAGGAAGCACCCATCAAAGAGTGGAATAATATACAATTGAATGATATTCACCGTGAGACGCCAAGTTATGCAACGGAAGGTCAGCGGGTTTTTCTCCAGGTAATCCAGTTTTGCTTACCTCTGATTAATGATCGGCGGAAAATAAGTGAAGCAATCTTGAAAGGGCCTTAACCCAACCGCTGAGTAAATGTGTCGTCGATGCGCGGCAGTTATCAATGCTGCTGGTTACAATACCAGGTACTGTGATTTTGTACTGATCTTGTGTTATTGAATTGACCCATAATTTTTGTCTACGCTTTGTGCTACATGTATGCGATACGGGACTTTCCTAACACTTTTATCATTGAAATGTGTGGTTTTATGATTTAATTCTTTGTAAATGCCAACTTTGTTTACACTCTATAAAAAAATGAATGTAATATAAATAAAACTGATTTACGTTTTGCATTGGAAGTTTCTTTCCGTATACATGAATATTCAAGGTCAAAGTTCAAAAATCTTCTTCTCCCTCACCAATGACCAATCGTCATGAATCTTGATATGTGGCAAAGGCGAGTCGGGCCCACCATAACTTGTTCAAATTATGACCCGCTGAAGAGCTTGACCTATTTAACGCCAAAATCAAAGTTAGTCACATAGACTTTTGTATGGGACAAAGTCAAAACTGCGTATTTTTTTCGGAAACTATTGCAGCCTGTGATCTGAAAATTGGAAGATACAGTTAGCTAAATGAGTGAATTAAACTACATGAGTATTCAAGGTCAATTTAATTCTTTGACCTTTTCCAAAGTTCATTCGTATATGAAAATTTGACATTATCAGATGCTTAAGCATCGGCCAAAAAGTTCACTTTCAACACTTTTAGATATCTTTAATAATATTTGGGAAACGGGGGTCTGTCCTGAGAGCTGGCGTTTAGCTACAATTGTACCAATTCCGAAACTAGGGAAAGATCATGCAGAACCTACAAATTATCGTCCGATAGCTTTGACGAGTTGTTTGTGTAAAACATTGGAGAGAATGATAAATAAGAGATTAGTCTGGTACTTAGAGTCCAACAACCTCATTTCAGAGTATCAGTCGGGTTTTCGTTCGGAACGTAGTACCAACGACAATTTAATAAGACTAGTAACATTTATACGAAATGCTTTTATTAACAAAGAACACGTAGTAGCTGTCTTTTTCAACTTGGAGAAAGCATATGATACAACATGGCGTTATGGAATATTGAAAGATCTCCATATCATTGGCTTAAGAGGAAAACTTCCCAGTTTTATAGAAAGCTTTTTAGGAGAGCGCATGTTTCAGGTGCGTATGGTGTCTACCGTGTCATATCTCTATGATCAAGAACAAGGTGTCCCACAGGGTAGCTTTCTTTCAACTAAGCTATTTAACATCAACATTAACAATATTGTACAATGTTTGGACGACAAAACTGATTGTTCATTGTATGTTTATGATTTTTTGTATATGTTACCGTTAAAAAATATGAAAACAATTGAACAAAATTTAAAAAGAATAGCAGAATGGACTAATAAAAATGGTTTCAAGTTCTCCAAGTCGAAAACGCAGTGTGTTCATTTTTGTAAACTACGGAAGAAACACGAGCATCCTTCCCTGTTTTTATTCGGATCACAAATTCCTATTGTTGAAGAAGCCAAATTTCTTGGGATCATATTTGATCTAAAGTTATCTTTTATTCCCCATATTAAATATCTTAAAGCGAAATGCTTAAAAGTTTTGAATCTTTTGAAAGTTTTAGCTCATACAAGTTAGGGAGCAGATCAGTCTTCTTTATTACATCTTTACCGGTCTTTAATAAGATCTAAATTAGATTATGGGTCTGTTGTTTATGGTTCTGTCAGAAAGTCCTATTTAAAATCCTTGGATACTATCCATCACCAAGGCCTTCGTCTGGCTATGGGAGCCTTCCCTACTTCTCCCGTATTAAGCATTTATGTAGAAGTAGGTGAACCATATTTAACTTCGCGCAGAGAGAAACTTTCTCTTCAGTATGCTATTAGAATTGCTGCTAATCCATCTAACCCGGCATCCAAAATTTCATTTCCACCTGAATTTGTAGATAAGTAAGAAACTAAACCCACAGCAATCCAACATTTTGGATATCGTACATTACCACAGCTAGAAAATTCAGGTATTGACCTCAAAAATATTCAAAAACATCAAACGGCCGAAGTTCCATCTTGGTGTATCAAAAAACCTTCTATTCCGTTTGACTTACATGATGGCAAAAAATCCGATTTAAATCCAATGCTCCTCAAACAAAATTTTCAGCTACTGCAGTCACGTTATGATTATTACCAGCAAGTCTATACTGATGATTCCAAAGACGGAGAAAAAGTTGGTTGTGCGTATGTTTCTCAAGATACGCACCAAACATTGCGCCTTTCAGATGGTTCATCTATTTTTACAGCTGAAGCCAAAGCAATAGACCTAGCTTTAGATTTTATCAGTTCTTCAACATTTCAAAAAGCAATTATATTTTCTGATTCACTTTCTGTGCTTCAAGCTTTACACCAATTATCATCTAAAAATCCTCAAATACAAAAGTTGATTGAAAAACATCATGAAATTTCTAAAACACACCAAATTTTGTTTTGTTGGCTTTCGAGCCATATCGGCATTGTCGGCAATGAATATGCTGACAAGAAAGCAAAGGAATCGCTCAAGATTGATCCATCTGTTTTTAAATTTCCTTTTAATAATTTTAAACCATTTATCAACAGATACATCTTGTCGGAATGGCAAGGCAAATGGGACCGTGCAATAAATAACAAACTCCATGCCATTAAACCTGTCGTTGGAACAAAATGTTCTACTCCACAGTTTTCCAGGAAAGAGGATGTAGTATTAACGCGACTGCGCATTGGCCGTACTGGAGTTACTCATTCTTACATTTTTAATGGTGATGATCGCCTTCTTGTTTAGGATGTGATCAACCATTCACTGTGAAACATATCTTAATTAACTGTGTTGACTTTCCACCCTCACGTAACTTATATTTCAAAGCTGACACTTTGCAACAACTGTTTCAAGATGTACCTGTTGATAATATTATTTTAATCTTAAAAGAAATTGGACTTTTTCATATAAGATTTAACTGCTTCAGATTTTTATACATTTTCATTCTATTTTTTTTTTACTTTTAATATCCTCATAATTCTTCATGCCTTTTAACCATTAACCGTTTGACGCTTATGACCCACAAAGAGGGTTGAGGCGTCGTTTAACACGATATCATCAGCATCATGAAAATTTAGACCTATTTTAACCCTTAAGCCATTTGAAACCAGATTTCATATAAATACCTTTATGAACAAGGAAACTAAATTAATTAAAGAATGTATTCGGTCACATGACCAAGAAAGCCGCCATTGCCATATAAGGTAAAACCCTTCAACAATACCCTTCTCCCAATACAAACGGCTGCTTGTCATGAAACTTGGTATGTAGCAATGCAGACTCGGGTCCATCATAGTTTATTCAAATGATGACCCTCGGATGACCCTGACCTATTTTACGCCAAGGTCAAATTTGGTCAAACAGACTTTTGTATGGGAAGAAGTCAAAACTATTTAGTTTTCGGAACTATTGCAGTATCTGATATGAAAATTGGTAAATGTAGTTTGCTAAATGAGTGGATGAAATTACATGAGTATTCAAGTTCAAGGTCATTCCTTTCAGATATGAAGACCAAAACTTATTTTCCACTGGAACATCTAAGCCGTTTGTGACCAAATTTTATATAAAAGCTTATTGAAACAAGAAAATAAAAAAATATCAATATTATTCTGGTCACATAACTAATATAGCCACCATTGCCATATCAGGTAAAAAAATTCAGAAATCGTCTTCGCCCGAACTATCAAGCCGATTTAGATGAAGCTTGGTATGTAGCATTGGGGACTTGAGGCCATAATAGTTTCTTCAATTGATGACCCCTGGATGGCCTCAAACTATTTTATACTGAGGTCAAATTTGGTCGCATAGACATGTGTATGGAAAAAGTAAAAACCGTGTGTTTTTCGGAAACATATGCAGCCTGTGATTTGAACATTGGTTGATGCAGTTAGTTGAGTGGATGAAACTACTTGAGTATTAAAGGTCAAGATCATTCTCTGACCTTGGCCTAAGGTCATACAGATATGAAAATTAAAACGTGTTGTTCACAGAAACAATTACTCCATTTGTAACCAAATGTAACATGAAAAGCTTTTAGGAACAAACAAATGAAAATTGATTATCGGTCGCATGACCAATATGGTCACCATGCCCATATAAGGTAAAAACCCTTCAGAAATCTTCTTCTCCAGAACCAATGGGCCCATTATCAGGTCTCTTGTCCAAGATGACTACCATGGTAAAAAGCCTTTAAAATCTTCTTCTCAGAAATGAAATGATTCTGTAAACTCTCAGCATTCAGGTGAGCGGCTCAGGTTTAATAATTTTGTCCTCTGGTTTTATTATTTGACCTACAATTTGGCCCGACATGACTCATATACAAACTTGACACAGGTGTTGTCAAGATTATCATTCTGAGCAGTTTTGATGAAGATTGCGCAAAAAACTATGGCCTCTAGAGTGTTCACAATATTTTTCGAAGATTTGACATTCTGACCTACTTCTTTACCCTACATGACCCGTGTTCAAACTTGACCGAGATATTGGCATGATGATTACAGGATCAAACGTGGCCTCTAGTGTGTTCATAAGACATATTTACTTATGCACGACTCACGACGGACAAAGAACGACGACGCCGGACATCTCAAGATCACAAAAGCTCACCATGTCCTTCGGTCAGGTGAGCTAAAATATAACAATAACAGAACAAGCTGAATTATATGCAAAAACAATATACAGTACAATAAATAACAAATGCATGTACTTGAATTTATTAAATATAACAATTACGGTCAAAAATCGGAAGCCTCCGTGGTGCAGTGGTTACGCTACTCGCCTTGTAATCCAGGAATCGCAGGATCGATCCCGGGTTCCCAGACTTTCGGATGAGTCTTTAAACCGAGGTCCCGTCTCCATATGACCTTAGCTGTTGGTGGGACGTAAAACTCAAAAACTCACTCAATTACGGTTAATAATCGGGTATCTTACCCCTTGAAGTATTAATATATCGGATTTTACCCAGCAATCAGGTGACACCCAGATACTCCTGAAGCATATAAACACTGATGAGTTTCCAGTGCATTGACAGTTACGGCTTATGGGTCTCTCGTAATACAGTACAAAGAATCTTTTTTTCGAAAAAACGTTTCCCCGTAAGGTGTAAAAGGAATTGTTAAATTTTAACATGACGATGTGATACTTAATATAATAAAACTTATGCATATAACACAACTATGGTCTCCTATACACATGTGCAGCTAGTCTATCCCTCCTGAGATTCCCCTCACACCACTACGGATGGCTATGAGCCTGAATCTATAATTATAAGAAGGAAAGGCCACGATCGGGAATTGATAAGACAAACACCAACGGGTAAGACTGACGCGCATAAAGAAACGGCATTATAATTGAAGTAATTCAAGTAGAAAGACAAATGACCATTTTTTTCTGAATGGCCAAACGGCTATCCAAAATAAGATTATACCGTGCACAGGCAAAAACATACGTACCATAATAATAAACAACAGCAGAAACACAACCGTGGAACGGTCAATAAAATTGCTGGAGGCTTAAACCGATTTTACGTGTCCCGCACCACCACCCCCCCTCCCCCTATTTATTTCGTTATTTACACGTGTAATTTATTCACTTCGCGAAAAGAGAAAATAATTTTTAACTCATCAATCTCCGAGCACGAACATATCGTCAGGTTCATTGATAAAACAACGATGAGGAATCAACAGTGTGAAATAACTAAAATACTAATGCAAAAGGAAAACAACAGCTCAACTGCGATGGATCCGACCAGAGGCCGAACATTAGTCACCATCCGACTTATTTTAAAGTTTTGGACAGGAACTAGAGAGTATGTGGTCCGACGCAGTTGTAAAATAAAAGTACCAAGTACATGCAATGGTCTGATGTGTAATATTTATGTTGTACCAATATTTTATATCGAAGGATGACATTTCGAAATTGAGTATAGTAGTCGCAGACACAATTGACTGGCGGAGCTAATTAGGTGTTGTCAATATATGTCAAATTCGCTGAGTTCACCAGAAGATTCGGTAGAGTGCCTTTCGCATGATTTCTGCAAGAGGACCAAATAGCCATATATACGCAACAGCTTTGTTTGTGTTACAGTCGAGTTAACACGATCGGTGACCTGGTTTACCTTTTTGCTAATAGAACATTCCAAAGGCAGGTACAAAGGGTAGATCCGCCTAGTCAATTTTATCTGCGACTACTATAGCAAAAACATTTTATACAGGTGTGCTCCTGAATATATAAATTAAGTCGCCATTAAAACTTATGTTTCGATATACCTTGTTGCAGCAGATATAATGTTGTATCTTCATCGCGCACCTCATAATACGGGGGTTAATTCCTTTGGCAGACTACATGAAAGTCAGAGGCTTTCTGCATGAAAGTCAGAGACTTTCGTCATTTTATAGCCAGAATTCCACCCAAATGGCACTCGTGATACTTTTTCACCCCCAAACTATAGTCAAACACTCCTTTGTTACCTGTCTTATGTAACAATTTTCGACTGTCAAGACCAGATGATGTTTACCTTCACCCTCGATAAAACACCAGCGCCAGTGTGTGACGCACCTGTCCTCCGTATAAAGGAATGACTTTCATTAAATCTAGGGAGGCGAAGACTAGGGAAAGATGTGAGTCTAATCTTCAAAGCACGCAAGGCTTTCTCATTTCAGACAATCCTGTGAAAGGCTGTGTCAGGTCTGTCCTTCTTCATTTGTTTTTTTCAAATCAGAATATGGGTAAGCGACTGTGGCGAAATTAGGAATGAACCTCTTATAGAAACAAGTCAAACCAAGGAAGGAAGTTGATTTATTATGTCCCCCCACCCGAAAGGTAGGGGGACATATTGGTTTTGGTGCGGATCCTGTCGGCGTCGGCGTCAGCGTCGGCGTCATTGTTGGCGGCGGCGTTGCCTCTTGTCTGCACTCTATCTCCTGAATGGATGGATGGATTTTGATTAAACGTACACAGATACACCATTTGGAGGGGGAAAAGTACTGATTAGATTTTGGTGACCTTGACCTAATTTTCAAGGTCACAGGGCTGAAACCATTGTCAAATTTTAGACCAAAAAAGCTTGTCTGCACTCTAACTCCTGAACCAATGGAAGGCTTTGGTTCATACTTGATACATTATATCAGTGGGATGGTCTTAAGAACTGATTAGCCTTTGGTGACCTTGACCTAATTTTCAAGGTCACAACGGGAGTTAGACTTTTAAAAATTGGCTTGTCTGCACTCTATCTCCTAAACCAGTGGATGAATTTTGATCAAACTTGGTGCATTATATCAGTGGGCTGGTCTTAAGAACTGATTAGATGTTGGTGACCTTGACCTAATTTTCAAGGTCACCACGGGACTTAGACTGTTGAAAATTGCCTTGTCTGCACTCTATCTCCTGAACCAGTGGATGGATTTGGTTCAAACTAGGTACATTATATCAGTGGGCTGATCTTAAGAACTGATTAGATTTTGGTGAACTTGACCTAATTTTCAAGGTCACTGGGCTGAAATTATGAGTGTGGTGGGGGGACATCTGTTTTCTTAGAAAACAATTCTAGTTGTTATTGGTCTTGCTTTCTTTAAACTTGTCTGCTTGTCTATATTATGACCAAGACAATCTTTTGTATCAATTCTAATCATGTATTTAGAAGGCTCATCGTCACAGCAGCATACCTTAGGCGTTCTAGAATCAAACGTAACGACTCCATATGCATCCTCCATGTTTGGTTGAAAAGCCACATACCATCAACGAAGCTAACAGCATTTGAGATATCTTGTAACATCTAACACATAATTCTACAGAGCAAAGCACTTCATTTACCAGCCAAAATGAAAAAGACTTGGAATGGACATTTAATATTCGGGAGTTTTAAAACGCCGCAAAGTGTTTCGCTGTCTCGGCGATGCACAACTGCCATTAATCTTTGCAGAAATCTACTTTTGAAATATTTACGATTGGCCACGTTGTGAATCATTATATTGCGCTATATTACGCTCCATTGTTATTTAAACCATCAATGTACTAAATACAGTAGTGACCTATGTTACGGGCTCTATCCGACAAACGATTGACCCTAACATGCTTATTGGACAGACTTCGGCTGTAGGCCAAAATCTTGGGCTGGTATAACCTTCGCCTGCGGCTCGGGCTGTATCACTTGAGGTGTCCCATTTTTGATCCCTGGACAGTCCATAAATCTAGGTAGAGCCCAAAACTAAGCTACAACTGTATAATGGGCCTGTTACCCCGATGACATAAACTGACATATGAAAATCCTTACTAACTATTGAGACAAAACAAAACAACGAGGAAACTGTGAATACATGGAATAAACAAATACTATGCAGTATTTGGATAAAGAACACAAGGCCGGGATAGCGATTGAAATATCGATGAATTGAACATGCTGTTGAATTCGCTCAAATATGTATGTGCTCAAGCTCAGAGCTATGTCCTTGTATGCCATTTTCTTAGTCATATACTGATTAAATGCCATTGTACGACAGAAAATTTCATACATATAACTGTTGGTATATCTGTGCCAGACATTAATCATGGATTCTCGTTAGAATCATTTCGATTGGATTGATTGATTGATTGATTGATTGATTGATTGATTGATTGATTGTAAGCTGCCCTGAGCCAAAGGCCGCGAGGCAGCTTATAGAATGGCAGCCCTCCGCTGTCCGTCGTGTTTCCGTCCGACCACCAGTTTCAAACAACATCTTCTCTGAAACCGCTGGAACAATTGATTGCGGTGTGTTGGAATGGTCCAGGTCACATGACCAAGATGGTCGTAATGCCCAAATATATTAAGAACCTTAAAAACTTCGCCAGAATGGCTGAGCCAATTTCCTTGAAACTTGTTAAGTAGCATCAACTGACTGAATACTACCATGTCTGTTCAAATGATGACACTAAGATGACATTGGCCTATTTTGAAGCTCCCTCAGACTTTTAAATAGGAAAAAAATGACACAATGTATTTCTCGAATTGGTCTAGTAGATGAGATTAGGTACGAGGTGGTCAGCGTAATCTTATCCCGTAGCCACTTGGATTGCAGGTACATCACAATTTCAAAGTTTTTTTTTCTGAAACCGCTTGGTCAAATACAGTTAATTTTCATATACAGAACCCCGGCAATACGGGAAAAGTTCAAATGCTCCAGGTCAAATGACAAAGGTGTCCGTCATGCCAAATATAGTAAAAAACATAAAAACATCCTTCTCCAGAATCGTGTGTCTATTACCTTTAAACTTGTCAGTTTGATTCAGGTATCTGCGTACTACCAATTTTTTTCCAATAATGGCCTAGATTGACCATTAATTAATTTATGGCAAGATCAAATTCAGCCCCTAGACGTTTAAATAGAAAAAAATAAAGAAACAATGCATCTTTTTGAAAATCTTACATTAATATCTATGAATGTCAAAGGTCAACGTAACCCAGTGATCTTGGCCCCAAATCACTAGAGATGCAGGTCTATCGCAGTGTCACAGGACACTTTCTCTGAAACTGCTGGGCCAGTTTCAGTTTAATTTTAGATGCAGCTCTCTGGCAGTGTAAAGCGGAATTTTGTTAGGACGTTGTAGCTCTTGTGGCAATGATGACCGTCATTTACCATATTTGGTTGAAACCGAAACAACCATCTTCTCCAGAACCACTTTAAATGCATTTTGTCTGAAACAACTGTGTCAAATTTAGTTAATTTCATACACATTCCCCTGGCCATACGGGATCGAAATTTTGTTCAAACGCTACATATCACATGACAAAAGTGATTGCCATGCCAAATATAGTAAAAAAAACACACAAAACACACACATTTAAACAAGAGCACAGCATGCGGGTGCCAACGCTCGGCTGCACCCCCTTTTCATAATGAACAACTAGTCCGTGTTTCAAGTAAATATGTTCAGTATTGACAGAGATATTACAAAATGTCCAAGTTTTTGCAAGACGAAGCAGACGACGCCAGAGGTATGACAATACCTCGTCGTTTTCTTCGAAAACAGCCGAGCTAAAAATCTTCTCCAGAAAAGCTGGACCAATTACCTTGAAACTTGTCACGATGCTGAGTAATACCAAGTTGTTCAAATGCAATCAGTACATTGACGTTGACTATCTTGCGACAAAATTTTGTTCCTTAGGATTTTAACTCGCAAAAAAATAACATATTTTTTTTTTTCGAAAACTATTATAGTCTGTGACATGAGCTTAGATCCTACATGAATGTCTATTAATGCCAAAGGTCAAGGTCCTTCAGTGAATTTGGCCCTAAGTCAGTAGGACTGCAGCTTTATCACTTCAACGTACATTTATCAGGAAACCGCTGGGCCAGTTACCTTGAAACTAGGAATTAGCTAACGGTGGCTTAGTATAACCAAACTTGTTCCTGTGTGTGTGTTGATTTGTTTTATCAAGGTCCAAGTTGGCCCTTTAGGCTTTTGAATGGCATAAGTGTAAAACAAAATGTCATAGTTTATGAAACAAGAGTAACTACCACATAAGGGTCTATGAATGCAAAAGGTCAAGTTCATGCATTGTCCATAACCCTGTGACACTAGGATTGTATGTCCAGCAATAAAGCAATATAAATTTTCAAGAGATTCCTTATCTTAAACCACTCGGCTTATTACAATTTCCAATGCAACCTCATAGCAGCATAGGAATAAAAGTATGTTCAAATGATCTCGGTTACATGGCTAAGATGGCTGTTATGCCGTTTATGGTAAAGTTTAAAACAAAAAGCTTATCCAGAAGCGTTTCAATTTGGTCTTATAGGTTTTTGAAAGCGAAAAAAATTACATAGCCCTTTGTCATCTGTGGTATGAAATAAAAATCAAAAATGAGTTCCTTTAAGAGCAATGAAAATATTCATAAGAAAGAAGATGGGTCATACTACGTAGTTTCGGCTTATAAAGCCTCATCAGTGACCCTGTAATGAACCGGCAACGAAAGCCAGGGGAAGCATACTGCAATTTTGCGAATTTCGAATAGGCAGTCGATTCAAAGACTGATATACATCACAATGAGGTCCAAATAATTAAAAAAACCTGTCTAGAATTTGAGTCTAAACTAATAATTTATTTCTGATTTCTCAGAATATTCACGCTGACCTCAAAGGACCAAAAGTAAAATATAAACTGCACTATGGTTGATGTACGGGGAGACGTTTTACGGCCGCCACACGGCACAACACCAGCTGCAGTGAAGGCAAGCTGCTTAAATATTAACATCAATGAATGCCAAAGGTCAGGTAGACATACCCGACGAAATTGTGAAATCTGAAAATATTTGAGGATCACTGATGACGCCTAACAGGACAAAACTGGCTAGTCTGGTCCAGCAAAACGTGTTCATTCCATATGCTTTAGTTCTGTGATGCATATGCCACGGTAAAACCGACCTCCAAGCCGATATCTACTATTACACAACGTTTCAGTGCTACAGCTGGTAATTTTCTTAACTGAAGAAACTTGTTTGGTTTCGGAAAACCATCATAATTCCAAACTTCTGATGTTCATTTCCGTTTTGTTAGATCCACCTAGAGTATATTTATTCCCACTAAAAAGGGGAGGGTGCATGCTGTTTTTGGTGCTGATCCTGTTTGCAACGATGGTAGCGTTGGCGTTGGCTTTGGCTGTTTGGGACACTGTATCTCCTGAACCAAATGGTGGATTCTTGGCTAACTTATATGGTTACATTTCTAGGATGTAAAAAAGCAGTGTTTTTGGTATCATTTTGAAAATAGAGTTCTGCTTATGCCGGTGCTAGAGGGCGTGGCCGGTGTTGCACATTTCAGTACTGGTCATGAACAGACTCAATAAAACCGAGTCTTCTATTTTCGTTTATTTGGTGTATTCCTTGCTTCCAAACGATCTAACTTTAGAACGTATTTATTTTCACTATAGCTGGTGTTGTGTCGTGTGGCGGCCGTAAAACGTCTCCCCGTACATCATCATAGTGCAGATTATATTTTCTGGTCCTTTAGGATCATTAAGTTCATTTGGTATCATTTTGAAAATAGAGTTCTGCTTAAGCCGGTGCTAGAGGGCGAGGCCGGTGTGGCACATTTCAGTACTGGTCATGAACAGACTCAATAAACCGAGTCTGCTATTTTCGTTTATTTGGTGTATTCCTTGCTTCCAAAGGATCTAACTTCAGAACTAATTTATTTTCACTGTAGCTGGTGTTGTGCCGTGTGGCGGCCATAAAACGTCTCCCCATATATCATCATAGTGCATATTTTATTTTCTGGTCCTTTTGGATCATTAAGTTCATTTGGTATCATTTTGAAAATAGAGTTCTGCTTAAGCCGGTGCTAGAGGGCGTGGCCGGTGTTGCACGTTTCAGTACTGGTTAGAGCAATAAAACCAAGTCTGCTATTTTCGTTTATTTGGTGTATTCCTTGCTTCCAAAGGATCTAACTTCAGAACTTATTTAGGTTTTGGTTGAATTGAATTGCACAGTTGGGGACCAGGACATATGCATATTGACAGCCCTTATCATACGCTCGTAATCTTATTCGAGTTAGTTAGGATATGAATTATCTGCTTCAGGTAATAAAAATGACTTTCATTCTCAGCTCAGCTAAGAGTAATGTAGATCTTTCTTATAAACGTTAAATACAAATACACTAGACACCTTTCAGGTTCAGATCAGCAGAAAATATTATTTGTCACAAACACAAAGAAATACACGCTCGCATGACATAACGCCACTAACATCTTAATCGCGATTGAAGTAAGGGCGAAGATTGCGGCCGCGTAAAATCGATTTTAGCCGCCCCACCCCCCCCCCCCCGCTCCACCCCCCCCCCCCCCCCCAAACACACACCAGCCCACCAGGTGGAATTCGTTTCAATGACTGTTCCAAGGCGGTTCGACTGTCGCGGTTTATTTTTGTTATGGTTTGTCTTTGGGTGTGTGTTTCGTTTGTAATATTTGTTTCTGGGTAGCCAATTGGTCATTTTACGGAAAAGTAACTGTCCTTTTGGCTTTCCGCTATATATGTTTTCATTAGGGTCTAGTAATTTCATGTTTGTGTTTCTTTCCATTTGGTGTCTCTGAAGGGAGCTTATTGCATCCATTCCTGATCATTGCCTACAATTCTATTTTATGTTATTTGGTATTGTGTTGTAAAAAGGTGTAGTAATATGCGTTTTGTGGGTCTCTTCCTGTCATTTAATGCTTGAATATTATTTTGGTGGGTCATATGGCTGCATTATTTGAGGTTTTCTTTCAGTTACATTTGTGTCAAAAATTTCAATTGCAATGTTCTAAGCAGATATCTTATAAACAAATCACGCGTTGTGAAAGCATATTTAGATATTTTAAACTTATTTTACCAGCATTTATCTGCATTTGAATCAATCTTTAAGTGAATATACACAGTAGCGAAATTATATGAAGCAGTAAATTTGTCCCCCGGTTATTAGACTTCCTGCCTTGCCGTGGCTCTGGGGGCTCAATTCCCACTGGGCACGTTGCTGCTGTGGTCAATGTGCCCACTGGAAAGAGCTAAAGGAAGTACCACCCGTTTGCCGTGGGTGGCGTCCCGTAACCCGGATGAAGGGGTCCTGGAGGTTGAGGGTTATCTGGAGCTGAGTGCTTTAGATGCCCAACACACCTCTTTGGCCTGGATTTCGGTTAGACGGGCGGTCGTGCGGTCCGGCACGGTCAATCGGCTTGTCGTGCCAAGCCCTAGAAATAACCTTTTACTTTCTCTTCCTTGTATTTTGTATCAACCTGAATACACACCGTTTGCTCATAAAGTCTTTTCACAACATTTCCATTTCTAGAAGGCGGCGGCTAAACGGACCAATCGTGCAGCTTTTTGCTCGTACGAGTATATCTTCTGTGTATCTCTAACACTTGTGAGGTAGGAAACCCACTCACTGAAAGTGTTCCCTTGTAGGGCTCCACGGTGGGCGGAGAACACAGAATATGAAACAAGACAAACTTTAATCATGGCTTCCAAACGGAAAAAACCTAACGAAGACACACATGGCAACGATTTAACGGATGATGACAGAGAACACAACGGAACGAACGACAACTCGACTCAACAATTTCCGCGCTTTCTGATAATAGAAAGTACAGAAGAAAATAGAAGCATTTCGGCACTCTCACCTTTCATTATTCAAAACAGTAATTTGTGGATACAAAAATTTGTACAGATCAAACCAGTTACTCATTGAAGTTAAAAAAGGCACATGCTGAGAATCTCCTTCGCACAACTACTTTTCATGACATGAAAGTGCGAGTATTTCCACATACCTCGCTGAATACCTCAAAAGGGGTAATCCGTTGCCCTGATTTGAGGAATTGCAGCGAGGAGGAGATTCTCGATGGCACTAGATCTCAAGGAGTAACTGCAATTAAACGATTCAAAACTAAACTTAACGGTCAGTTAAAAGATACGAACACCTTTGTCTTTACCTTTAACACGCCAGTTTTACCAAAAGCCATCAAAGTAGCGTACTTTAGAGTTAACGTTGAGATTTATATACCAAATCCGCTGCGATGCCACAATTGCCAGAAATATGGTCACCACGAAAATCGGTGCACCAAATACCCTCTCTGCGCAACATGTGACAAACCAGCCAATCACACAGACCAAAACTGTCGAAATGACCCACAATGTGTGAATTGTGGAGAAAATCACAGCGCTAACTCTAAAGAATGTCAAATTTGGCATCAAGAAAAAGAAATCCTTAGAGTTAAATTCACTAGAAACGTCTCCTTTCCAGAAGCGCGAAAAATTGTTGAGTCACCTATCCCGATTCCCGGAGTAAGTTACGCTAGCATCGCACAGGCACCTGTTAAAAAGGTACCTGTTGCTGATGCTGTCACTCAAACTGATCCGATTCCTGGCCTTGAACCTTTACAGAAATTAAAAACTAAAAGCAAGACTGAAGATCAAACCAACAGTACCCAAATTCAAACAGTAACACCTTCACCACAGCCAATACAAGAATAAAAATCAGACAGAGTTTTGAAAAACTCTACTTCGGAAATAATGAAAAATGATTTAAAAAAACAACAATCTCAAAAACAACAATCTCAAAAACACATTACATCGGATAGACAACGCAAATGCTCAAGAGACAACATAAAAAAACATAACAGATTCGCATGTTTGAGTGACAGTAATATGGAGTTTTCTGAATCTCCAACACAACGAAACGGTAATAACAGATCAAGGTCACCAACACCAAAGGGTGGTAATAACAGATCTATATCACCAATAACACATCCAAAATAGTTTCTAGTCTTAGGAAAATCTTTCCTTAAAATGGATTTAAAACACAAAATAAAACAGTGGAATTGTCGAGGTCTTAAATCAAATTATAATGAACTCTTATTACTTCTTTCTTTATTAAACCCATGGGTCTTTTGTTTACAAGAAACGTTTTTAAAAGCTGATGACAAAATCGATCTCAGAGGTTTCAATGTATATAACTACATCTATTCTGATGGAAACAGACCATTTGGTGGCAGTTCAATTCTTGTAAAATCTTGTTTACCACAAAGAGAGTTCAAATTAAAAACAGATCTGCAAGCTGTAGCAGTATCGGTTTCTCTTGATAAAGAAACTACAACTTGTTCTGTATATATACCACCTTCGTTTTCTTTAGAGCCCAGACATCTTCAACCATTGCTGGATCAACTTCCGTCGCCATACCTTTTAGTTGGCGACTTCAATGGTCACAGCGTTCAATGGGGTTGTAAGGATAACAACAACAGATGAGTACTTATTGAAGATTTTATTGCACAGAATGATCTTTGCTTGATGAATGATAAATCTTACACTTATCTTCAACCTGCAACAGGCCATTTATCTTCTTTAGATCTCTCTTTGTGTCACCCATCTCTCTTCTTGGACTATGACTGGTCTATTCATGATGATCAGTGCGGAAGTGATCACTTCCATGTTATAATTGAGAGCGTAAACGAACCAGATGAGGACTGTATCCAGAAATGAAAAATGAATAAAGCGACTGGGAATTATTCCATAATTTATGTGAAGAAGAGTTATCAGTTGATTACTTTAATGAATCATCTGACATTGTTTCTGATTTCACAGATTCACTTATTAATATATCAGAACAATGCATACCAAAGACCTCCACAAATACTAAGAAAAGCAAGCCTTGGTTTAATAATGACTGTAAAGAAGCTATCAGAAAACGCAAACAGGCTACAAATAACTTCTGCAAAAGTCCAACTAAAGACAAACTAAACGATGTAAAAGTATTTAGAGCTAAAGCTCGGCGAACAATCCGAGCTTCAAAACGAAAGTCGTGGAGGGAATCTGTTTCAAAATTGAACTACAAAACCCCCATTAAAAAGGTTTGGGATATGGTACGAAAAAATTCAGGAAAAACAAGTCCTCTACTTTAACACATTGAAATACTGAATTTGATACAATAGCTTCAACTAAAAAAGATATTTCAGATACTCTTGGTAGCACATTCTGAAGAAATTCGTCATCGCAAAATTATTCTGACACATTTAGAAATTTCAAAAAAGACCAAGAGAAAAGAAATCTAAATTTTAAGTCCCTCAATCACGAAGAATACAACAAACCTTTCAGCTTACCCGAACTAGTTGAAGCCATTGAAAAATCACATGATACGGCAACCGGCCCCGATGAAATTCATTACCAGATGCTTAAGCATTTGCCAAAAAGTTCTCTTTCAGCTCTTTTAGATATCTTTAATAATATTTGGGAAACGGGGGTCTGTCCTGAGAGCTGGCGTTTAGCTACAGTTGTACCAATTCCAAAATCAGGGAAAGATCATGCAGAACCTACAAATTATCGTCCGATAGCTTTAACAAGTTGTTTGTGTAAAACATTGGAGTGAATGATAAACAAAAGATTAGTCTGGTACTTAGAGTCCAACAACCTCATTTCAGAATATCAGTCGGGTTTTCGTTCGGCACGTAGTACCAACGACAATTTAATAAGACTAGAAACATTTATACGAGATGCTTTTATTAACAAAGAACACATAGTAGCTGTCTTTTTCGACTTGGAGAAAGCATATGATACAACATGGCGTTATGGAATATTGAAAGATCTCCATAACATTGGCTTTAGAGGAAAACTTCACAGTTTTACTGAAAGCTTTTTAGGGGAGCGCATGTTTCAGGTGCGTGTGGGGTCTACCGTGTCTGATCTCTATGATCAAAAAATGCGTGTCACACAGGGTAGTATTCTTTCAACTATGCTATTTAACATCAAAATAAACAATATTGTACAATGTTTGGACGACAAAACTGATTGTTCATTGTATGTTGATGGTTTTGTATATGTTACCGTTCAAAAATGAGAAAACAATTGAACGAAAGTTACAACAAAAATTAAAAAGAATAGAAGAATGGACTGATAAAAATGGTTTCAAGTTATCCAAGTCAAAAACACAGTGTGTTCATTTTTGTAAACTACGGAAGAAACACGAACATCCTTCCCTGTTTTTATACGGATCACAAATTCCTGTTGTTGAAGAAGCCAAATTTTTTGGGGTCATATTTGATCAAAATGTATCTTTTATTCCCCATATTAAATATCTTAAAGCGAAATGCTTAAAAGCATTGAATCTTTTGAAAGTTTTAGCTCATACAAGTTGGGGAGCAAATCGGTATACTTTATTACATCTTTACCGGTCTTTAATAAGATCTAAATTAGATTATGGGTCTGTTGTTTATGGTTCTGCCAGAAAGTCCTTTTTAAAATCCTTGGATACTAACCATCACCAAGGCCTTCGTCTGGCTATGGGAGCCTTCCGTACTTCTCCCGTTTTAAGCCTTTATGTAGAAGCAGGTGAACCATCTTTAACTTCGCGCAGAGAGAAACTTTCTCTTCAGTATGCTATCAGACTTTCTGCTAATCCGTCTAACCCAGCATTCCAAATTTTATTTCCATCTGACTTTGTAGATAAGTATGAAACTAAACCCACAACAATCAAACGTTTTTGATTACGCATTTTACCACTGCTAGAAAAATTCAGGTATCGACCTTAAAAATATTCAAAAACATGAAACCGCGAAAGTTCCATCTTGGTGTATTAAAAAACCGACTGCGCATCGGCCATACTAGAGTTACTCATTCTTATATTTTTAATGGTGATGATCAGCCTTCTTGTGTAGGTTGTGATCAGCCATTAACTGTGAAACATATCTTAATTGACTGTGTTGACTTTTCACCCTCACGTAACTTATATTTCAAAGCTGACACTTTGCAACGACTGTTTCAAGATGTAACTGTTGACAATATTATTTTATTCTTAACTGACCAACTTATTGACCAGACATGACCAATATTCGTAATTAACCGAGATATTGTCAAATGATCATTCTGAGCAAATTTGATGACGATAGGACCAAAACTGTGGCCTCCAGAGTGTAAACAATGTTTTCTATGATTTGACCTACTGACCTGCCTTTTGACCCGACATGACCCATACTCGAGCTTGACCGAGTTATTGTCAAGATTATCATTCTGAACAAGGTTGATGATGATTGGACGAAAACTGTGGCGTTTCGTGTGTTCACAAGGTTTTTCTTTGATTTGACCCACTGACATACATTTTTATCCGACATGACCCATATTCGAACCTGCCTGAGATATTGTCAAGATGATCGTTCAGGGCAAATTTGATGATGATTGGACCAGAACTGTTTGCATCTGGTGTGTTCACAAGGTTTTCCTATGATTTGACCTACTGGTCTACTTTTTGACCCGACATGACCGATATTTGAACTTGTCCGAGATATTGTCATTATGATCATTCTGACCAAGTTTGATGATCATTGACCCAAAACTGTGACCTCTATTGTGTTCACAAGAAAAGTTTACGCACGGACGACGGACGACGCACGACGACGCTGGACATCTCACGGTCACAAAAGCTCATGATTATGATAATGTTTTCGAGTTTAACAACGCGCCAACCCTCTTTGTGGGTCATAAGCGACAATCGGTTAATGATACAAAAAACTATGTAGAATTATGAGGCTATTAAAAATTAAAAATAGTCAGAATGATAATGTATAACAATCTGAAACAAAATGAAATCTTATGAAAAAGTCCAATTTCTTTTAAGAATAAGATAATATTATCAACAGTTACATCTTGAAACAATTGTTGCAAAGTTTCAGCTTTAAAGTACAAATTACGGGACTGTCAAATGTCTACACATACAATTAAGATATGTTTAACAGTGAATGGCTGATCACGTCCTACACAAGAAGGCGGATCATTACCATTAAAAATATAAGAATGAGTAGCTCTAGAATGGCCAATGCGCATTCGCGATAATACTACATCCTCTTTCCTGGAAAACTGTGGAGGAGAGCAGTTTGTTCCAACGACAGGTTTAATGGCATGGGGTTTGTTATTTATTACACGGTCCCATTCTCCTTGCCATTACGACAAGATGTATATGTTGATAAATTGTTTAAAAAGAATGCCATCATGTGAGTTAAACATGATAGAAGGGTTTTTAATACACCAAAATGGAACTTCGGCGGTTTCATGTTTTTGTATATTTATAAGCTCGATACCTGAATTTTCTAGCAGTGGTCATATACGTAATCCAAAAGGTTTGATTGCTGTGGGTTTAATTCCATACTTAACTACAAATTCAGGCGGAATTAAAATTTTGAAAGCCGGGTTAGATGGATTAGCAGCAAGTTCACAAAAGCTCACCATGACCTGCGGTTTTTAAGTTTGCTTGAAGGTTAAAATGTCGAAATGTTCAAAGGGATATGAATTAAGGGAAGATTTTCGGATATTTTTATTTTTATATATTTTTTTTTTTGCACAAGTTTACCAGTCATCATAGCAATTTATCATCCCCTATCAGCATATTAAGTTGGAACCTTCAAGAAAGTTCAGTTTACATCATCTTATTCCACAGCCATGTGGAACATTCTAGAGAAATCTTAGGGTGTATAAAAGAGCTTGATTTTTCTCATTGAGTCAGACTTTCGAGTTTGAAGTTTGAGCTTTTAAGAAAAGTTATTTCTGAATTCTTTGTTGGATTATTAAAGGATATATATTTCATTTCGGACTTTTATATCAGTCTGAATCGACTGCTCATTCGAAATTCGCAAAATTGCAGTATGTTTCCTCTGGCTTTCTTTGCCGGATCATTACAGGGTCACTGATGAGGCTTTATTAGCCGAAACTACGTAGTATGACCCATCTTTTTTCTTATGAATGTTTTCATTGCTCTTAAAGGAACTCATTTTTGATTTTTATTTGAATTCTGTGGGATCAAGGAAAATAGATTTAGTCAAGGATATTTCATAACAGAGCTAAGAACATTTAATTTATTTACTTCTACAGGTTAAAGATACTTTGCAAATACATTTTTTAAATTTTTCCAAAATGCTTGTTTGCTTTTTTCTTTCTGCTACGCCTGACTCGAAACAGAAATTGGGGGCTCGTCCGGGATAAAAACATCTTGAGCATTTCAGGACTGACATTTCATTTGTAGGCAAGTAATTGTCATTTCTTATCAATATATACTTTGTTTTACTTCTACTTGGCAGTTGCTTCACAAGATTTGTATTTCCCAATAGGCATATCGGGGATTGTCATTTCACGTGAATTGTCATTTCAGGTGAAATAGTACTTGTCATTTCATGTGAAATTTTTGTTGGGCTTGTCATTTAAAAAAAACTTTGTCAAATTAACCTCAATCTGTATTACCATAATTACTTTAAAATACAAACAAAAAGCAAACATTTCTTTTGATTTGAGATGCTTTTTTGGCTCAGCCTACCCAGGAGTTGTTTAATCTTGCCAAAAGGACAGATCTGCTAGATATTGCTTCCCATTATGGGGTCACTGCTGTCAAATCAATCATGAAAAAAACAACAACATGAAATTAAGAATATTTTGGTTCAGTTTTTGGTTGATGAAGATTTTTTTTATCCATCTGCTTTGTCTCTCATTATGGTCTCACATACTGAATTACAAATGAAACAAATTGAAATAGGAAGGCAAATTGAATTAGAAAAGCTAATATTAGAGATGGAAGAAAGAGAGAATAAAAAGCAAAGAGAGATGGAAGAAAGAGAGAAAGAAAAAAGAAAGAAATGCAGAGACAAATGTAGATGGAAAGATTAGAAATGGAAGAACGTGTTCAAAAAGAAAAAATAGAACAGGAAGAAAAAAACAGAGAAATGGAAGAAAGAGAGAGGGAAAAACAAAGATAAATGGAAGAAAGAGAGAGGGGAAAACAAAGAGAAATGGAGGAACGGATTGAGTTAGAAAAGGAAAAAATGAGATATAGCATTGAAGAAAGAGAAAGGGAAAGACAATTTCAATTAAGGCTGAAGGAAATGGAACTCCGTGGTCAAGATAGGGTGAAACCTACCCCTGTTTTTGACTCTGGTAGTAACTTTGATGCCACAAAGCACATCAGATTAGTTCCGCCATTTCTGGAAAAAGAGGTAGATAAGTATTTTTTTTTTTTTGCATTTCGAAAAAGTTGCAAAAAAATTAAAATGGCCAAAAGAGCATTGGACCTATGCTTTTTTAAAGCGTTGTTGTCGGAAAGGCTCGAGACATTTACACTCAGCTAACTATCGAGCAAAGCGCAGACTAAGAGTTGGTTAAGGAGCTTATTCTTAAGGCATATTAGATGGTCCCTGAGCCTTACAGGCAGAAATTTAGGAATTGTAACAAAGAAATTTCCCAGACCCATGTAGAATTTCCTCGAACCAAAGAACAGTTATTTGATAGGTGGTGTTCTTCTAAAAAGGTAGGCTCTGATCATGACAAAGTTAGACAACTTGTCCTTGTTGATGAGTTAAAACGGTGCATACATTCAGACATCAAAGTAGAAGTAAAACAAAGATCAGGAATCGATACAATTAACTTACTCCACCCATCAAAGACACCAAAGGGAAAGAAACACAAACATTAAGCGACAAGACCATAATGGAAACCTAAACAAAGGAAGGCCATAAGGACAGTTACTTTCACACAAAATGGCCATATGGCCATCCAAAATTAAAAGACACAAGTGATACACACAGTAAGTAACAAACAACAACATAAATAAATCGCCACAGAAGAACCGCCTTGGAACGGTTAGTTGAAAGATTTCCACTGGGGGGCTTAAATCGATTTTACGTGGCCACAATCCTCGCCCTTACTTCCGTCGCGATTTAGACAAATAATTTGTTCAGTCCGCATGAGGGCCTCCTTTCGCATCTGTGCAACATCTCCGTGAACACAAATAATCAAAGAACCACAGAGGTGAGACAACGGTGAGGACTCGACGGCAAGAAACCCCTTAAATGCTGGAGCAAAAGAAAACCAACATTTAGACTCCGATCGGGCCGACCAGAGACAGAGCATCAGGCACCAACCATCATTACCTTGAATTAGATCTCTCTAATTCCCAATAAGGCTTTTCGTTGGAACCGTCATAGAATCTGAGAATCAAGTCTTTTCTCGATGAGAGACAGGTTGAAACTTTGGAGGAAGCTTCTCGTTTGGCAGATGATTATGTTTGACTCATAAAGTCTCATTTGTGAACAGGCCTTATCCTAAGAAACCTTATAACCCACAGACAGGTTCAAGATTCTATCCAAGTAATCCATCTGGCAGTTATAGCCATACATATACCCAAGCTTTCTGGTGAAAACAAAAGCGAGAATCCTTCCAAACCTTCTGGTGAAAATAGAGGCCAGAATTTTTCCAAACCTTCTGGTAAAAATAAAGACCAGAATCCCTTATCTCAATCTCAAGTAGTTTGTAACTATTGTAAAATTACAGGTCATTTGATCTCTGAATGTTTAAAATTAAAGCGAAGAAAAGAAAGAGAAAGACAAGAAGAACTACAGGCTTGACATCTATAAGACCAACCCCCAGCTATTAGACTCCCTGCCTTGCCGTGGCCCTGGGGGCTCAATTCCCACTGGGCACAGGCCGCTGTGGTCTCTGTGCCCACTGGGAAGAGCTAAAGGAAGTACCACCCGTTTGCCGTGGGTGGCGTCCTATAAGCCGGAAGAAGGGAACCTGGAGGTTGAGGGTTACCTGAGGTGGCGGTGCTTCAGGTGCCCAACAAGCCAACTTTGGCCTGGCTTTTCGGTGTAGACGGGTGGCCGTGCGGTCCTGCACGGTCAGTCGGCTGGTCACGCCGAGCCCTAGAGATACCGTTTTGCTTTCTCTTCAATTCTTTTTGTATCTTTCCTGATACCAACCATATGCCCATTTACCTTACCCTTTTCTGTCTTTTTATCCCCCGACCGAATAGGTTCGGGGGATATAGCGATCAGCCTGGCGTCCGTCCGTCTGTCCGTCCGTCCGTCTGTCCGTCCGTCCGTCCGTAGACGCAACCTTGTGATGGCCATAACTCCTATACCCTTTGAGATTCATTAATAGTTCTTGGCACAATTGTTCACAAGGCTGAGACGGCGTGTCATGCGCAAGAACCAGAACTCTGGATGCCATACTTTTTAGTTATCTCCCCTTTTAATAAAATAGAATGACTACTTTGTGAAGGCCATAACTCCAATACCCTTTGAGATATATTGATGGTACCTGGCACAGTTGTTCACAAGGCTGAGACAGCGTGTCATGCACAAGAACCACAACTCTGGGTGGCATGGTTTTTGAGTTATCTCCCCTTCCAATAAAATAGAGTGACTACCTTGTGATGGCCATAACTCATATACTATTTAAGATATATTGATGATACCTGGCACAGTTGTTCACGAGGCCTATACGGTGTGTCATGCACAAGAACCACAACTCTGGCTGCCATGGTTTTTTAGTTATCTCTCCTTCCAATACAATAGAGTGACTTCTTTGTGATGGCCATAACTCCAATACCCTTTAAGATATACCTGGCACAGTTGATACCTGGCACAGTTGTTCACAAGGCCGAGACGGTGTGTCATAGACAAGCACCACAACTCCGGCTGCCATGATTTTTGAGTTATCTCCCCTTCCAATAAAATAGAGTGACTACCTTGTGATGGCCATAACTCCAATACCCTTTGAGATATATTGATGATACCTGGCACAATTGTTCACAAGGCCGAGATGGTGTGTCATGTACAAGAACCGCAACTCTGCTTGCCATGTTTTTTTAGTTATCTCCCCTTTCAATAAAATAGAGTGACTACCTTGTGATGGCCACATCACCAATACCCTTTGAGATATTTTGATGGTACCTGGCACAGTTGTTCACAAGGCTGAGACAGCGTGTCATGCACAAGAACCACAACTCTGGCTGCCATGGTTTTTTTAGTTATCTCTCATTCCAATAAAATAGAGTGACTACCTTGTGATGGCCATAAATCCAAAATCCTTTAAGATATATTGATGGTACCTGGTACAGTTGTTCACAAGGCCAAGACGGTGTGTCATGCACAGGAACCACAATTCTGGCTGCCATGGTTTTTGAGTTATCTCCCCTTCCAATAAAATAGAGTGACTACCTTGTGATGGCCATAACTCCAATACCCTTTAAGATATATTGATGATACCTAGCACAGTTGTTCACAAGGCCGATGCGGTGTGTCATGCACAAGAACCACAACTTTGGCTGTTATGGTTTTTGAGTTATCTCCCCTTCCAATAAAATAGAGTGACTACCTTGTGATGGCCATAACTCCAATACCCTTTAAGATATATTGATGATACCTGGCACAGTTGTTCACAAGGCCGAGACGGTGTGTCATGTACAAGAACCACAATTCTGGGTGCCATGGTTTTTGAGTTATCTCCACTTCCAATAATAAAGAATCACTACCTTGTGATGGCCACATCTCCAATACCCTTTGAGATATATTGATTGTACTTGGTACAGTTGTACATGAGGTTTAGCAGGTGTATCACGTGCAAGAACCACAACTCTGGGTGCCCTGGTTTTTTAATTTTCTCCCCTGACAATATAACCTTTTGATGGCCATAACTTCAATACCCTTTGAGATATATTGATAGTACTTGGCACACTTGTATACAAGGTTGAGACGGCGCTTCATGTCTAAGAACCACAATTCTGGGTGCTATGATAAATATTGAGTTATCTACCCTTCCAATATAACAGTATGACCAGCTTGTGATCTCCTACATCCTTTGAGACATATTGATGGTACTTTGTACAGAAATGCATGAGCTTAAGCAGGCATGTCTGGTGCAAGAACCACAGTTCTGAGTACCCTGGTTTTTTTAGTTATCTCTCCTGAAGTATAATCTTGTGATGGCTATAACTGCAATACTTTTGTGATATATTGCTGGTTTAATTCTGGTGCACTTTCTATTGGTGAACAATCTTCTGAAGGCCATATTGGCTTTTGGTCGGAGGATTTGCCATCTCTTCCGATGGCTATTTGTTTTCTCTAGAAGGCGTTGGCTAAACGGATCAACAATGTAGGCATTTTGTTTATACGAGTATATCTCACGTGTATCTCTAACACCTGCGAGTTGGATAATCACTCCATTATGGTATTCCTTTGTAGGGTCAACGGAGGGCGGAGAGCACTTGGGACGAAACTAGGATTTTTTTTCTTATGGCTAATGAAAAAAAAAAATACATAACCGCAACCACGCACATAACCGCAACGCAACGAAACGTACAAAAGACGAGGATTCATCCGAATAGGATGAATACAATCAACAATTCAGTCAGCAATCTAGCGAACAAACTATTCAGCAGTCTGCTGAACCAAATCTCAACAATGTTCCGCGTTTCTTGGTTATCACGTCACTAGATGATACACGGACTGTATCTAGCCTTTCCCCCTTTGTGATCGAGAAAAGTATTCTCTCCATTGCCGGACACCCTAAGCGTATAAAACTACTCAAATCGGGTGATCTTCTCTTGTTACTCGAGAGAAAACAGCAAGTGGTAAGCCTGCTAAACACCAACAAACTATTTGATCTTAAAGGTAAAGTCTCGTTACATAACACGCTCAATTCATCTAAGGGAGTGATTCGCAGCCCAGAACTGCGTCCTTGTTCAGATGAAGAGATAGTCGATAACTTGAAAGATCAGGGAGTTGTTGGTGTTCGTAACATTCAAGTTCGTAGAAATGGTGTACTAAAACCAACAGCAACTTATGTGTTGACTTTTAATACACAAATTCTACCCAAGAAAATCAAAGTAGCAAATCTTTCCATGAACGTAGAGGTATAAATCCGAAACCCTCTTAGATGTTACTCTTGTCAGTCTTTTGGACATCACGAAAGCAGGTGGCTCTCCTAATTGTGGTGAAGAAAAGCATGTTGATAATCACCTCAACTGCAAAAATGAACCCAAATGCGTAAATTGTGATGGCAAACATGCTCTTGTCTCCCGAGACTGTCCGGCGTGGAAAAAAGAAAAAGAAATACTCGCCGTCAAATACCAAAGGGGGATAACATTCCCAGAAGCGTGGAAAATTGTTGAAGAGTGATACATAACACCAACCACCAGTTTCGCCAGCATCACAAAGGGTGCTGGTGTAAAATGTACAAGCTCCGCAACACACATTGCTGAATCATACAAAGCTGAACTGAAAAAATCGGGTGCACGGAGTAAACGCACTCCAGCACCACAAAGTTCAAGGTAGTTTAGGTCGTAGTACCAAAGCGTTAATCCAAAATCGTAAATCCATAGACAAAATGGCAAATATCAATGTTCGGATCAACAGACATGGACTCCAGAAGAGTGTAATCAGGCGTCCGCGAATATTAAGCATTACTTGGTAAGCAAGCTTCGCCCACCATGCCTATAACCAATTTATCAAATGGCGCAATCCAGGTTGCTCCGGATCGGTCGACAGCGACCGTACCGAAGCCAGCGCCGAATGTAAAAGAGAAACCCGACTCAGGTCGAACTAATAAGGGATCGGAAGATCCGATCAAAAAACATCAATTGTCTCAAAGACAGACAGATAGACAACGTAAAATGGAAAGAGACAATATAAAATTTCAGAACAGATTCGGATCTTTGAGTGACAGTGATATGGAGTTCGCTGAAACTCCATCATCACCAAGTGGCAATAACAGATCGAGGTCAGCAGCACCACGAGGTGGTAGCAGATCTATATCACCAAATGCAGCTCCACAATAGTTTCTGGCTTAATCTCTTCATAAAATGGATTTCAAACACAAAATAATTCAATGGAATTGTCGAGGTCTCAAATCAAATTATAATGAACTCTTATTACTTATTTCGTTATTTAACCCATCGGTTTTTTGTTTGCAAAAAACTTTTTAAAAAACTGATGACAACATTGATGTCAGGGGTTTCAATACATACAAGTATATCTATTCTGATGGTAACAAACCATCTGGTGGCAGTTCAATTTTTGTTAAATCATGTTTACAACAAAGAGAGATCAAATCAAAAACATACCTACAAGCGATAGCAGTATCGGTTACTCTGGATAAAGAAACTACAATTTGCTCTCTATATATCCCACCCTCATTTTCTTTAAAGCCCAAACACCTTGACTCATTGCTGAGTCAACTTCCATTGCCATATCTTTTAGTTGGCGACTTCAATTGTCACAATATTCTATTGGGCTGTAAAGATATCAATAACAGAGGAGCACTTGTCGAAGATTTTATTGCAAAGAGCGATCTTTGCTAGATGAATGATAAATCTTATACTTACATTCACCCTGCGACAGGTCATTTGTCTTCTTTAGATCTCTCTTTGTGTCACCCATCTCTCTTCTTGGACTATGACTAGTCCGTTCATGATGATCAGTGCGGAAGTGATCACTTCCCTGTTATAATTGAGAGCGTAAACGAAGCGGATGAGGACTGTAACCAGAAATGGAAAATTAATAAAGCCGACTGGGAATTATTCCGTAATTTATGTGAAGAAGAGTTATCAGTTGATCACTTAAATGAATCATCTGACATTGTTGCTGATTTCACAGATACACTAATTAATATATCAGAACAATGCACTCCAAAGACCTCCACAAATACTAAGAAAAGCAAGCCTTGGTTTAATAATGACTGTAAAGAAGCTATTCAAAAGCGCAAACATGCTCTCAATAAGTTCTGCAAAAGTCCCACTTCAGAAAAGCTAAACGACGTAAAAGTTTTTAGAGCTAAAGCTCGGGGAACAATCCGAGCTTCCAAACGAAAGTCATGGAGAGAATATGTCTCCAAATTAAACTACAAAAAAACCCATTAAAAAGGTTTGGGATATGGAATGAAAAATTTCAGGAAAAACAAAGTCCCCTAGTTTTACGAATTTCAATAATGGTTTTGACACAAAAGCTTCAACTAAAAAAGATATTTCAGATACTCTTGGTAGCACATTTTTGAATAATTCATCACCGCGAAATTATTCTGACACTTTTAGAAATTTCCAAAAGGACCAAGAGAAAAGAAATCTTTACTTCAAATCCCACAATCACGAAGAATACAACACACCTTTTAACTAATCCGAACTAATGGAGGCCATTGAAAAATCACACGATACAGCAACCGGCCCCGATTCAATTCATTATCAGATGCTGCCTAGAAGTTCTCTTTCAACACTTATAGATATCTTTAATAATATTTGGGAAACGGGGGTCTGTCCTGAGAGCTGGCGTTTTGCGACAGTTGTACCAATTCCAAAACCAGGGAAAGATCATGCAGAACCTACGAATTATCGACCGATAGCTTGTTGTTTGTGTAAAACATTGGAGAGAATGATAAACAAGAGATTAGTCTGGTACTTTGAGTCCAACAACCTCATTTCAGAGTATCAGTCAGGTTTTCGTTCGGAACGTACTACCAACGACAATTTAATAAGACTAGAAACATTTATACAAGATGCTTTTTAGTCACAAAGAACACGTAGTAGCTGTCTTTTTCGACTTGGAGAAAGCATATGATACCACATGGCGTTATGGAATATTGAGAGATCTCCATAACCTCGGCTTAAGGGGAAAATTTCCCAGTTTTATTCAAAGTTTTTAGGTGAGCGTGTATTTCAAGTCCGCGTGGGATCTACCCTGTCAGATCTCTATGCACAAGAGCAGGGTGTCCCGCAAGGTAGTATTCTCTCAACTACGCTATGTAACATCAAAATAAATAATATTGTACAATGTTTGGACGACAAAACAGACTGTTCATTGCATGTTGATGATTTTTGTATATGTTACCGTTCAAAAAACATGAAAACAATTGATCGAAAGTTACAACAAAATTTAAAAAGAATAGAAGAATGGACTGATAAAAATGGTTTCAAGTTCTCCAAGTCGAAAACGCAGTGTGTTCATTTTTGTAAGCTACGGAAGAAACACGACCATCCTTCCCTGTTTTTTATACGGATCACAAATTCCTGTTGTTGAAGAAGCCAAATTTCTTGGGGTCATATTTGACCAAAAGTTATCTTTTATTCCCCATATTAAATATCTTAAAGCGAAATGTTTGAAAGCTTTGAATCTTTTGAAAGTTTTAGCTCATACAAGTTGGGGAGCAGATCGGTATACTTTATTACATCTTAACCGGTCTTTAATAAGATCTAAATTAGATTATGGGTCTGTTGTTTATGGTTCTGTCAGAAAGTCCTATTTAAAATCCTTGGATACTATCCATCACCAAGGCCTTCGTCTGGCTATGGGAGCCTTCCGTACTTCTCCCGTATTAAGCCTTTATGTAGAAGCAGGTGAACCATCTTTAATCTCGCGCAGAGAGAAACTTTCTCTTCAGTATACTATTAGGCTTGCTGCAAATCCATCTAACCCGGCATCCAAAATTTCATTTCCACCTCAATTTGTAGATAAGTATGAAACTAAACCCACAGCAATCAAACCTTTAGGATTTCGTATTTTACCACTGCAGGAAAATTCAGGTATCAACCTTAAAAATATTCAAAAACATGAAACGGCCGAAGTTCCATCTTGGTGTATTAAAAAACCTTCTATTCTGTTTGACTTACAGATGGCAAAAATCCGAATCAAATCCAATGCTACTCAAACAAAACTTCCAGGTACTGCAGTCACGTTACAATAATTACCAGCAAATAAAAATCAAAAATGAGTTCCTTTAAGAGCAATGAAAACATTCATAAGAAAGAAGATGGGTCATACTATGTAGTTTCGGCTAATAAAGCCGCATCAGTGACCCTGTAATGATCCGGCAAAGAAAGCCAGAGGAAACATACTGCAATTTTGCGAATTTTGAATATGCAGTCGATTCAAAGACTGATATAAATCAAAATGGGGTCCAAATAAATAAAAACCTGTCTAGAATATGAGTCTTAACCAATAATTTGTTTCTGATTTCTATAATACAAAGTGATATACTGATGGTTCCAAAGAAGGAGATAAAGTTGGTTGTGCGTAGTTTTTTAAAGATATGCACCAAACCTTGCGCCTTCCAGATCTATTTTTACAGCTGAAGCCAAAGCAATAGACCTAGCTTTAGATTTTATCAGTTCTTCGTCATTTCAAAAAGCAATTATATTTTCTGATTCACTTTCTGTGCTTAAGGCTTTAGACCATTCATCATTTAAAAATCTTCAAATACAAAAACTGATCGAAAAACATCATGAAATTTCTAAAACGCACCAAATCTTGTTTTGTTGGCTTCCGAGTCATATTGGCTTTGTCGGCAATGAGTTTGCTGACAAGAAAGCAAAGGAATCGCTCAATCTTGATCCGTCTGTTTTTAAAATTCGTTTTAATAATTTTAAACCATTTGTCAACAGATACATCTTGTCGGAATGGCAAGGCGAATGGGACCGTGCAATAAATAACAAACTCCATGCCATTAAACCTGTCGTTGGAACAAAATGCTCTCCTCCACAATTTTCCAGGAAAAAGGATGTAGTATTAACACGACTGCGCATTGGCCATACTAGAGTTACTCATTCTTATTTTTTAAATGGTGATGAACAGCCTTCCTGTGTAGGCTGTGATCAGCCATTCACTGTGAAACATATTTTAATTGAATGTGTAGACTTTTCACAGTCCCGTAACTTATACTTCAAAGCTGACACTTTGCAAAAATTGTTTCAAGATGTACCTTTTGAAAATATTATTTTATTCTTAAACGAAATTGGACTTTTTTTTATAAGATTTTACTGTTTAAGATGTTTATACATATCACACTAACTGTTTAACTTTTAATATCCTAATAATATCCTAATATCCTTTTAATATCATATTTCTCAATGCCGTTAACCATTAACCGTTTGACGCTTATGACCCACAAAGAGGGTTGACGCGTCGTTAAACACGAAATCATAATCATCATCATCATCATCATCATCATCATATATAAGACCAAAACCACAGTTCGTGTAAGTAAGGAAACTCTTTCTGATACCAAGTTTTCTGAGACTGATTCATTTATGGAGATTTATGAACCATTCTTTTCAGATGGTTTTGTGTCACTAAATGGTGACAGTTATGCCAATCCTACCCCTATTAAAATCTTACGAGATACTGGCGCTTCTCAATCTCTTATTCTAGCATATACTCTGCCTTTTTCTGAGAAGACTTCTTTGAGCCAAAGTGTCCTTATTCAGGGTGTGGAATGTGGATTTGTTAATGTTCCGCTTCATAACGTTTATTTGTCATCAGACTTGGTATCAGGTTCAGTGGCTGTTGGTATTAGACCTGGTTTACCTTTTAAAGGTGTTCATTTGTTGCTAGGCAATGACTTAGCTGGAGATAACGTTGTGGTAAACCCACTATTGACTTCTAATCCTTGCACAGACCAACCGCCTGATCCCATTGAGCAGGAAATTCCTGATCTGTATCCGTCTTGTGCCGTCACATGGGCTATGGCACGTACAGCCAAGCAAACTGATGGGAAACACGATTTTGATTTCACTGATACCTTTTTGGGTCAGTCTTTTAATGGCGAGATAACAAAGTCTCTGTCTTCAAGCGTGCCTGATAGGCAGACAGATTTTCATGAGAATAAGTCATCTTTCAATTTGAGCCATAACAAAATGTCCGGGTCTCAACTAGCTATAGAACAGCACAATGATCCTGAAATTTCGCCTTTATTTGAAAGGGCCTTAGATGAACAGGAAGTATCTCAGGTCCCATTCTGTCATTATGTCAAAAACGACATTTTTATGAGGAAATGGCGTCCACCAGACGTCGTGGACTGGCAACCACCAGAAAGTGGTTCCACGGGTTTACCGTCCCGAAATATTAAACTTGGCACATGAAACTCCCATGTCAGGACATTTAGGTGTAAACTAGAAAAAGTGTCCATAGGACACGGATGCCCCCCCCACCCCGCCAAATGCCATTCATAAACAAGACATCGCATGCGAAACAAATCCCCTCGCACAAGACAACTTCGTGTGTGGAAAACACTGAAAAGGCAAAAGTCCAACTTGCTTGAGATATTATCATATGCAACATTTGAGTAAAGTTTGTTTAAAAATCCATCAATAAATGTAGGTTCTACAGTGATGACAATATTTCTCTAAAATAGTCTTAGAGACCTTGACTTGAGGCCATGGCCGCGAAAGTAGATCTTGCTCAAGATATTATCATAAGCATCTTTTGTGTGAAGTTATAATAAAATCATAAATGTAGGCGGTAGAGCGATGACAAAGTTTTTCTAAAAATAGCCACAGTGACCTTGACCTTGAGGTCATGACCTTGAAAGTCAAAGCAACTCGAGCTATTATCATAAGAAACATTTGTGTGCAGTTATACTGCAATCGGTGAAGAAATGTAAGCGCTAGAGCCATGACAAAGTTTTTCTAAAAATAGTCACAGCGACCTTGAACTTGAAAGTCAAACTCGCTCAAGGTATTGTCAAAAGGAACATTTGTGTGAAGTTATATTGAAATCAGTGAAGAAATGTAGTCGCTAGAGCGATGACAAAGATTTTCTTAAAATAGCCACAGTGACCTTGACCCTGAAAACTCGAAATCGCACGAGATATTGTCATAAGGAACATTTGTGTGAAGTTATACTGAAATCGGTGAAGAAATGTAAGCACAAGCGCCATGACAAAGTTTTTCTAAAAATAGTCACAGTGACCTTGACCTTGAAAGTGGAACTCGCTACAGATATTTTCATAAGGAACATCTGTGGTTAAGCAATATTAAAATTGGTGAAATAATGTAAGCGCTAGAGCAATGACAAAGTTTTTTTCAAAAATAGCGACAGTGACCTTGACCTTGAAAGTCGAACTCGTTCGAGGTATTGTCATAAGGAACATTTGTGTGAAGTTACATTGAAATCGGTGAAGAAATGTAGGCGCTGGAGCGATGACAAAGTCTTTCTAAAAGTAGTCATTTTGACCTTGACCTTGAAAGTCGAAATGGCTTGTTGAAATCAGTGAAGAAATGTAGTCGCTAGAGCGTTGACAAAGTTTTTCTAAAAATAGCCACAGTGACCTTGACCTTGAGGTCATGACCTTGAAAGTCTAACTCGCTCGAGATTTTTATAAGGAACATTTGTGTGAAGTTATAATGAAATTGGTGAAGAAATGTAGGCGCTAGAGCAATGACAAAGTTTTTTCTAAAAATAGCCACAGTGACCTTGACCTTGAGGTCATGACCTTGAAAGTCAAACTCGCTCGAGATTTTTTTTTAAGCAACATTTGTGTGAAGTTACGCTATATCCTCCCTCATAACTATTTTGTGCGAGGGGATGAAAATATTACAAATGTACTTCAAATCAATCATAAACTATATGCATCAAGGGCAGATAATCCAAAATCAAAAATGCAAGAGTTGTCTTCCTTGTTCATGACACATCGTCTCAGTGTGATGAATGCACCTGTGAAGTTTCATGAATATATTCCATACGGTTTTGGAGTTATGGCCCGGACACGGTTTACAATATGGTACTAAGTCAAGGACATATAATTCAAAACAAAAAATGCAAGAGTTGTCTTCCTTGTTCATGACACATCGTCTAAGTGTGATGAATGCACCTGTGAAGTTTCATGAATATATTCAATACGGTTTAGGACTTATGGCCCGGACACGACATACCATTTGACTATATATGGATGTAAGTCAAGGGCATATAATTTAAAAACTAAACAAGCAGAAGTTGTATTCCTTGTTCATGACACATCGCCCAAGTATGATGGATGCACCTGTGAAGTTTCATGATTATATTCCATTCGATTTAGGAGTTATGGCCCGGACACGGTTTACTATATGGTACTAGGTCAAGGGCATAAAATTCAAAAACCAAAAATGCAAGAGTTGTCTTCCTTGTTCATGACACATCGTTTCAGTGTGATGAATGCACCAGTGAAGTTTCATGAATATATTCCATACGGTTTAGGAGTTATGGCCCGGACACGGTTTACTATATGGTACTGAGTCAAGGGCAGATAATTCAAAAACCAAAAATGCAAGAGTTGTCTTCCTTGTTCATGACACATAGTCTAATTGTGATGAATGCACCTGTGAAGTTTCATAAATATATTCCATACGGTTTAGGAGTTATGGCCCGGACACGACATACCATTTGACTATATATGGATGTAAGTCAAGGGCAGCTAATTCAAAAACTAAACAAGCAGGAGTTGTCTTCCTTGTTCATGACACGTCGTCTCAGTGTGATGAATGCACCTGTGAAGTTTCATGAATATATTCCATACGGTTTAGGAGTTATGGCCCGGACACGATGTCGGGACGGACGAACGGAATAACGGACAGGGGTAAAACTTAATGCCCTTCCGGTATTCTCCGAATACGCGGGGGCATAATAAAACCTATCACAAGATTCTTAATCATTTTTACTGGCCAAGGTTAAAATCAGATGTTTCTCAGCATTGTAGGTCCTGCCATACATGCCAAATGGTAGGAAAACCCAATCAGACTATACCTAAGGCTCATTTGCAGCCTATACCTGCTTTTGATGAACCTTTCAGTCGAATAATTATAAACTGTATGGGTCCCTTGCCCAGAACAAAGTCTGGTTGTGAATATCTTTTGACTATTATGTGTGCTTCCACATGTTTTCCTGAAGCCATTCCGCTAAGAAATATCAAAACTAAGACAATCGTCCAGGCCTTAGTGAAGTTTTTCACATTTGTTGGGCTTCCTAAATCTATTCAGTCAGACCAAGGCTCAAATTTTATGTCTGGAATATTTCAACAAGTAATGTATGAACTTGGCATTTTACAGTATAAGTCATCGGCCTATCATCCTGAAAGTCAAGGCGCCCATGAAAGATTCCATCAAGCATTGAAAAACATGATAAGATCATATTGCTTTGACGCAGAGAAGGATTGGGATGAGACATCCATCTGCTTTTATTTGCTGTTAGAGAAACTGTGCAAAAATCTCTTGGCTTCAGTCCATTTGAATTAGTATTTGGCCATACTGTCCGTGGTCCTTTGAAACTTCTGAAAGAGAAATTTCTCTCTAATGATGACACTTCCTTGAATTTACTTCAGTATGTGTCAGATTTCAAAACTAGACTTTCAAAAGCTTATGAGGCTGCTCGGACAACTCTTCAGTCAGCCCACAGGAAAATGAAACAATTTTATGACATAGGGACAAATGAAAGGAATTTCAAACCTGGTGATAAGGTACTTGCTCTTTTGCCTATTCCTGGAAAATCTTTGCAAGCCAGGTATTATGGTCCATACACTGTATACAAAAAGATCAGTGACGTAAACTACATAATACACTCCTTGGAGGCGCAAGCTAAAGCAGCTGTGTCATATTAACATGCTTAAGGAATACATTGATAGGGACAATGCATCATTAACATCAGTCAATCTTGTTAGATCTCATCCACTTAATTCATGTGACAATGACTTTGAGGATATCTATTCAGCGAAATCTGATCCCATATCATCAAAACTTCAGAACTCTGACATTCTGAGGAAGCTCGACTAGAAACTGTCACATCTAGAGCCAAAACAGTGGAATGAACTGAGACAGCTGATTTTTGAATATGAACACTTATTTCCTGACATTCCAACACGGACAGACAAAATATTTCACTATGTGGACATAAATGGTTCTAACCGTGTAAAGCAACATCCATACAGGATGAATCCTATGAAACAAAAATATCTTAAAGAAGTAGTTCAGTATTTATTGGACAATGACTTTATTGAACCAAGCCAAAGTACCAAAACCTGATAGGACATATCGTATGTGTACAGATTTTAGGAAAGTTAATTCCTTAAGTAAAACAGATAGCTTTCCTATTCCAAGAATGGATGACTGCATCGATAACATCGGGAATGCCAAATACATAACGAAATTTGACCTTCTGAAAGGATTTTGGCAAATTCCACTCAAAGATAGAGCAAAGGAGGTTTTGGCATTCACAACACCAGATGGATTATTTAACTATAAAGTCATGCCATTTGGAACGAAAAAAACTCTCCGGCAACATTTCAGCGCTTAATAAACATGGTAATTGCAGGACTGGAAGGCTTCAGTGCTTATATCGATGACGCCATCATATACATTGACCAGGCGAATCAACATCTTGGGACTATTAAAGCATTCTTTGATAGACTGAGTAATGCCAAATTGACAATCAATCTTGCTAAAAGTGAATTCTGCCATGCAAGTTTGACATTTCTAGGTCATGTTGTAGGTCAAGGTCATGTGAAATCCATTGATGCTAAAGTTGAGTTTATCTCAAATTTTCCCGTACCCACGTGCAAAAGACAGCTGATGCGATTTCTTGGTATGGCTGGTTATTACAGAAAGTTCTGTAATAATTTCTCTGTCATTGCTGAGCCTTTGACAAATTTGCTCAGCAAAATAACAAAATTCCGTTGGAATGCAATATGCCAAAATGCTTTTGATAAGCTTAAAGCCATACTCCAGAGTGAGCCAGTTCTCTTAGCACCCAACTTTGTAAAGGAGTTTAAGCTAGCTGTAGATGCTAGTGACGTAGGTGCGGGTAGTGTCTTGTTGCAGGAAGACGAAAATGGTGTAGATCATCGAGTTTGCTACTTTTCCAAAAAGTTTAATAAGCATCAGAGAAATTACTCTACCATAGAGAAAGAGTGCTTGTCTGTAATTCTTGCTCTGCAACATTTCGAACTTTATCTTACTCCTACTCCCCCAGGTGTTAGACTTCCTGCCTTGCCGTGGCCCTGGGGGCTCAATTCCCACTGGGCACATTGCCGCTGTGGTCTCTGTGCCCACTGGGAAGAGCTAAAGGAAGTACCACCCGTTTGCCGTGGGTGGCGTCCTGTAAGCCGGAAGAAGGGATCCTGGATGTTGAGGGTTACCTGAGGTGGCGGTGTTTCAGGTGCTCAACACGCCTCTTTGGCCTGGCTTTTCGGTGTAGACGGGTGGCCGTGCGGTCCGGCACGGTCAATCGGCTGGTCGCGCCGAGCCCTAGAGATACCGCTTTGCTTTCTCTTCAATTCTTTTTGTATCTTTCCTGATACCAACCATATGCCCATTTACCTTACCCTTTTCTGTCTTTTTATCTCTAGAAGGCGGTGGCTAAACGGATCAATCGTGTAGGCATTTTGTTTAAACGAGTATATCTCGAGGGCTGAGCGCAAAACTATTGTAACTGACATTTTGGCCATTTTCAGTTTTTCCTATATTTTAGTTGCATATATTGATTTGCATCTTCCACCAAAGAGTATTTACATATTCCATTCCGTTCTTGAGTTATTAAAAACATTCAAAATATTGTATCTGCGAAGGCCATTAGAAGTTGGCGCAAAACTGTTGTACTGCAGTTACAATAGTTTTGCACTAAAAAATACCTAACAATGCCAGGTTTCTCAAGCAAAAATCTGCAGATACAATAGTTTTGCACCAAATGAAAAGCACATGGCTACACCATTAAAAGATACAATAGTCTGATTTAAGCCAAATTAATGGATACAAATAAGCTGTAGTATACAACAATTTCAGTTTTCTGTATTTATTTCAAAAAATTGTGGTCATTGGCTTGAAATTCTGTCATTTTAAGCAAATACACTACTCAAATAATTAAAGGAACAGAAAGGTAAAAAGGAAAATAATGGAACAATGGTTATTTATAATTTTACTTCTGTCAGTTCTAAAATTATTTCGGACTTTGCCACTCCACTGGAGCATATCTGAAACAGTACTGTGTTCAGCATACCTGTTACATACTTTGTAAGCCAACAAGTTTAGTTCCAGTTTGTTGACAAATATGGTTGCAATTAATATCATAGCTCCGTTGAGATCACATGGCCACTGTCAACCATCTTTGATTTTTAGGGTACCCTACCCTAGCCAGTTAAGAAGGGGCCTATCCCAGGGTAGAATAGGCTAGGGTAAGATATGGTAGGCAAGGTGGGTTAGGCTAGGGTTAAGCGTTTCTTGGCTAATATAGTCTACCTGGAAGGCAGGGTAGTGTGGGATAAATACAGTTGTCCTTCTATTAGGGTAGTGGTAGGGTACCCTTCCTTAGACTAGTCTAGCCTAGCCTACACTATGCTACCTAGTTTGAAGTAGGGTATGATACACTAAGGGTAGGCAGGATGGTATTGAAAATGGTAAGGTATATGGTTGCTGTACTGGTTAGTGTAGAGTGTAAAGTACCCTAGCCTAGTCTACCCTACCTTAGGCTAGGTTAGGGTAGGCAACTAAGATTTGGTAGGGTAGGACCTACCCTTGGTTAGTGTAAGGTGGGTCACCCTACTGGTGAGGGTAGGGTACCCTTCCCTACCCAGAAGAGTATAGTAAAGTATGTACGGTAGGCTCTACCTTAGGGTGCCGGCCTCGGTAGCTCAGTCGGATGCGCGTCTGATTGGTGATCAGGAAGACGCAGGTTTGATACCTGCCAGAGTCGGCAACATTCTTTCGTGGAGATTTATCATGAAACCTTTTCTACCGTCATTCTCTCCCTTCCGCTGATTCAAGAAGGGCAGTTGTCAGTTTCTGGTGAAAGAATGTGCACTGTACTGGTCAGCCGCTTACATATAATATGTTCTTCAAAAGGGTTATCCTTTGGAAGCAAGAATACACCACAGAACTGGAAAATATGGAATGTACATTTTTTCTGGGCCAGAGTAGCTAGTTTTGGCCAATTAGACCCCATCAGTGACCCTCAAATACTTTCAAAATTCCACAATAGAATCAACTAGAGCTGCCGCCTAAAGGGCGCCAATTATACCCCCGCATGCGTTGTCAGACAAATTTTTACAAGTATTTGACCTTGAGGAAGGTCAACGTAAAGGTCAAGGTCAGGTTTGTGTATATCAATCTTAAGAACTAGTGGCAAGGTGTGTGGTGTGTGAATATTAAAGAAATCGGTCAAAGAATAAGGAAGTTATGAGCAATGTTAAAGTTTTTTTGTAACGGACCGACGACAGACGACGACGACAGACCACAAGCTGACGGCATGGATATTATACGACAGACTGCGTGCGTGGTGGTTGGCCCAGTCACGGTTGGCAGCTTTGCTTCCCTCTTTGGTTGCGCGCCGGTGGGTCGGGCCTCAGATTCTGTGGCGGCTCCAACGTAAAGGCTTATTGAAAATTAAAGAGATAATGTTGGTTGGTGCCTGGTGCTCTGTCTCTGGTCGGGCTCATCGGAGTCTGCTGTTGGTTTTCTTTTGCTCCAGCATTTCAGTGGTTTCTTGCTGTCGGGTCCTCGCCGTTGTCTCACCTCTATGGTTCTTTGATTTCTGTGTTCACGGAGATGTTGCGCTGATGAGTTGGGAGGCCTTCATGCGGACTGAACAAATTATTTGTCTAAATCGCGACGGAAGTAAGGGCGAGGATTGTGGCCACGTGGAATCGATTTAAGCCCCCCAGTGGAAATCTTCCACTGACCGTTCCAGGGCGGCTCTTCTGTGGCGATTTATTTATGTTGTTGTTTGTTACTTACTGTGTGTATCACTTGTGTCTTTTAATTTTGGATGGCCATATGGCCATTTTGTGGGAAAGTAACTGTCCATATGGCCTTCCTTTGTTTAGGTTTCCATTATGGTCTGGTCGCTTAATGTTTGTATTTCTTTCCCTTTGGTGTCTTTTATGGATGGAGTAAGTTAATTGTATCAATTCCTGATCTTTGTTTTACTTCTACTTTCCTATATACCCCCTTCAAACTTCGTTTGCGGGGGTATAATGATCCCAAAGGACAAGAAAATATAAACTACACTATGATGTAGGGCAGGGAGACATTTTACGGCAGCCACACATTCCCAAACATCAGCTGCAGTGATGTTAAATATGTTCTACAAAAGGGTTATCCTTTGGAAGCAAGGAATACACCACAGAACTGGAAAATATGGAATGCACATGATTTTTCTGGGCCAGACTAGCTAGTTTAGGCCATTAGGCCCCATCATTGACCCTCAAATACTTTCAAAATAGCCTGCCCAGGAAAAGTGTGGATAGGTAAACTGACCCGCTCAAAAATGACCTAACATAATCTTGACTGGGCCGTTAAACTCCATTACAAACAAACAAATCTACCTTGGGGTAGGATAGGTAAGGTAGGATATGGTTGGCTAGGTAAGGCAGTGCTAATACATTGAGGTTAGGCTACACTACCCTACCCTAACATGTAGTCTTTCTCCTAGTTAGGGTATACCCTTCCATCACTGAGCCTACACTATGGCACCATAGGATAGGGTAGTTCCTACCCTTGGTCAGGATAGGGTATGCTAAGGGTATGTAGTGTGGTGTGGGACAGGGATATTCATCCTCCCAGTTAGGCTAGTGACAGGATACCCTTTCATACCCTAGCCTGTCCAATGACACCTTAGTGTAGAGCAGTCCATCCTGTCTACAAGGTAAGGCAGGCTGTCCTAACTGATGGGGTAGGGTATGGTTGACCCTTCCATAGAAGGACCCTACCTTACTCTACCCTAACCATGGAAGTGCCAACCACCAACACTAACATACCCCAGGGTACCAAAGTGTAGGGTAGGCTAAGGAAGGGTAGCCTTCCACTACTCTAACGCAAAGAATGACTATACCTACTCTGTCAAACACAACCCTGCTTAGGGTAGGATAGGATAGGGTAGGGTCACTTAACCCTAGCTTTGCCTAGCCTACACATATCCTACCCTAGGATAGGGCCTACCAAACTGGTAAGGGACTGTACCCTACCCTAACAAGTAGGCAGACTGTACCCAACCCCAGGGTAGGGTTGGCATAGCTGGCATAGCCTTTCCTCACCCAAGCTAGGGAAGCATAGGGTAAGCCAATAGAGTAAGGAAGAGTACCCTACCATTACCTTAACCTATCTTAGAGTATGATGGTTTAAGGCGGGATATGGTAGGCAAGGCTATTCTAGCCAGGCCAGGCTAGCCTGATAGGCAGTATGTTGTTCGATAGAGTTGGTACAGTGACCCTCCTGGTAGGATACCCTTCCCTATTCCACCTACACTATGGAACCATATGGTATGGTAGGGTACACCCTTCCCTAATTAGGGGTAGGGTAGAGCAGGGTTACTAGGGCATGATAGGCTAATGATAAGCTAGCCTACCCTTCCTGGTAGGCAGATTGATGTTGAAAAAGGTAAGGTATATTCATAGATGGAGGTTGGGTAGGGAAGGATAGGCTAAGGGTAGGCTGGTCTACCCTAGTCATAAGACCACCAAGCAAACATTTATAATAAATACTCACTCATCGGCCATTTTTATTCGGCAGCACTCTCTGATGTCGCCGACAGAAAATATAGCATGTGTCAATGTGACATCACTTACTGGGCTAGGTCTGACATCATATTGATCTCGCGACTGACATAGCAAAGTAACAAGATCAAAAAAAAAAAAAAATGCTGCCATGTTGAATATTTGTTTGATACAGAGAACTGTATCGGTAAATATCAATAAATTGCAAGCCTGATAATTTGAAAAATTACTGAAACTGAAAGATATGATTATGGTAATAATCTAGATGCACATCTTTATTTTTGTTATAAAATTAACACAAGAGAGCATTGGAGAGTAGCTGGTAGGCAGGATGGTGTTGAAAAGGGTAGGGTAAAGTCACCCTACTGGTTAGTGTAGGATGTAGGGTAACCTAGCCTAGCCATCCCACACTACCTTACGCTAGGTAAGGGTAGGTAACTCAGTAGGGTAGGGTAAAGTGGGGTGGTGTATGGTCACCCTACTGGTGAGGGTAGTGGTAGGGAACACTTCACAAACCAGTAAGGTATGGCAAAGTAGGTATGTTAGTCTCTACCTTAGGGTGGGATAGATAAGATAGGATATAGTAGGCTAGTTTAGGCACTGCTATTTTAGGGTTAAGTGAGGCTCTCCTCCCATACCCTACCCCAGAAGCCAGAATAGGATAGCTAAAGTAATATCATTCTCTTACTTATGGTAATGGGGTGGGAGGGGTACCCTTCCATAGCCTAAAATGCCATGTTGTACACTAGGGGAGGTTAGGTCCTACTTTAGGGTAGGGTATGGTAAGGTAGGCTAGCATACCCAGCATTAGGTGGACAGGTTAGTGTTAAATATGGTAGGATACGGTCACCCAATATTACTCTGAATGATCAATTTTGTGTGATTGTATTGCTTTAACTTATTGTCTATGCCCAGGGGGCATAGACATTGTAGATGTTCGGTTTATCACGGAAGTATAGCCATTAGTCACCCACAATGCTGGTTGACCTTTAACCCGTATACGCTTTCACAAGAAGAAGAAAGCAGTCCATAACAACTATAGTAATATCATTCACACAAAAAGATGCCCCTGGCACAGAATTGCTATCACATTTGTAAAAGCCCATATTTGCTGTCATTTTGTACAGGCTAATACAAAATATACATCTACAAACTGTCGACCACAATGGACTACTGCCATCCTATAATCTCCTCAGGAGCCTTCAGGTCTGGCGATCTAAAAAATCTTGCCTCGTCGTTAGCAAAATTTTCGGGTTAATCTTCAATTAGTCTTAAGTAAAGTGTAGGAACGTTGATTACTTTTATAACTTCTCCAACAGTTTTTGTCACAAGCATATTGATTGAAGTTGCACATGTGCCTTTTGAAAGATAAAAAAGAACTTTTTGACAAAATTACAGCATCTGCAGCTTTGACATCATTAAATCTTCAATCCACAGGATCCTGGGTGCAGACTGGCAATTAGAATATTGGCAAAGACGGTTAATTGCATAAAACACTTTTCTGGGATTTTTTGTCGGCTCCTCCTCCCCTTTCAACTGGGATATAACTCTAGACATTCTTATTAGCATAGACCTAGCTTTTCGTGAAAGCTATACTTGTTATATGCATAGTTATTATATATATAACAGAATTTTTAAAGCCACATATCAATGACCGCCAGGATTTAGTCAATGTTATTGATTGGGCCAGTCTTCTACTAGTCATATGTATTAAGTTTCAACATGTTTCTATAAAAACTCTATGGTTCTGAAGGCTGTATTGGTGCATGCCTATGCTTCTGAATTGGTGCAAAACTATTGTATCTACATTATTTACATAATATTTACATCAAAATCTTAACATATTCAGTGCAAAACTATTGTAACTGCAGATACAATAGTTTTGCACCAAAAATCTGTATACAAAAGTTAGGTTTTTGCATGCAAAACTATTGTAACTGAAAAACAAGGTCAAGGTCTCCTTCATTAAGCGATAGATTTGTTTAAAACTGCCTTGGTTTAAATAAACACCTTTAAGCCTTCAAAATATGTAAAGATGTAAAGTATTGCCATGATATCAAGAAAATAGGAACGTTATTTGCTTCTCCTGAAAAATCTTGAAAATACAGATACAATAGTTTTGCGCTAAGCCCTCGATCTCACGTGTATCTCTAACACCTGCGAGTTGGATAACCACTCCATTATGGTGTTCCCTTGTAGGGCTCCACGGAGGGCGGAGAGCACTTGGGACGAAACTAGGATTTTTTCCTTATGGCAAATGGAAATAAACATAACCGTAACGCACATAACCGTGACGCGACATGTAAGACGAGGATTCATCCGAAACGGATGAACCCAGTCAGCAGTCAAGTCAGCAGTCTAGTCAGCAGTCTGAAACTCCAAAGCTGAGCAATTTTCCACGCTTCTTGGTGATAGCATCACGTGATGATACATGTACGGTGTCAGATTTATCACCTTTTGTGATCGAAAAGAGTATAATGTCCATTGCCGGACATCCAAAAAGTATAAAAAACTGAAGTCAGATGATCTCCGCTTGAAAGTCGAGAGAGAACAGCAGGTCAAAAACCTGCTTGGTACCACAAAGCTGTTCGATCTCAACATCAAAGTGTCGTTGCACAAAACACTCAATTCATGTAAAGGTTTCATCCGCAGCCCAGAGCTACGTCCATTCTTTCAACTATGCTATTTAACATCAAAATAAACAATATTGTACAATGTTTGGACGACAAAACTGATTGTTCATTGTATGTTGATGATTTTTGTATATGTTACCGTTCAAAAAATATGAAAACAATTGAACGAAAGTTACAACAAAATTTAAAAAAGAATAGAAGAATGGACTAATAAAAATGGTTTCAAGTTATCCACGTCGAAAACGCAGTGTGTTCATTTTTGTAAACTACGGAAATAACACGAACATCCTTCCCTGTTTTTATTCTATTTTTATACGGATCACAAATTCCTGTTGAAGAAGCCAAATTTCTTGGGGTCATATTTGATCAAAAGTTATCTTGTATTCCCCATATTAAATATCTTAAAGCGAATTGCTTAAAAGCTTTGAATCTTTTGAAAGTTTTAGCTCATACAAGTTGGGGAGCAGATCGGTATACTTTATTACATCTTTACCGGTCTTTAATAAGATCTAAATTAGATTATGGGTCTTTTGTTTATGGTTCTGCCAGAAAGTCCTATTTAAAATCCTTGGGTAATATCCATCACCAAGGCCTTCGTCTGGCTATGGGAGCCTTCCGTACTTCTCCCGTATTAAGCCTTTATGTAGGAGCAGGTGAACCATCTTTAATCTCGCGCAGAGAGAAACTTTCTCTTCAGTATGCTATTAGACTTGCTGCAAATCCATCTAACCCGGCATCCAAAATTTCATTTCCACCTCAATTTGTAGATAAGTATGAAACTAAACCCACAGCAATCAAACCTTTTGTATTACATATTTTACCACTGCTAGAAAATTCAGGTATCGACCTTAAAAATATTCAAAAACATGAAACGGCCGAAGTTCCATCTTGGTGTATTAAAAAAACCTTCTATTCTGTTTAACTTACATGATGGCGAAAAATCCGAATCAAATCCAATGCTACTCAACAAAACTTTTAGGTTCTGCAGTCACGTTACAATGATTACCAGCAAGTCTATACTGATGGTTCAAAAGAAGGAGATAAAGTTGGTTGTCCGTATGTTTCTAAAGATACGCACCAAACCTTGCGCCTTCCAGATGGTTCATCTATTTTTACAGCTGAAGCCAAAGCAATAGACCTAGCTTTAGATTTTATCAGTTCTTCAACAATTCAAAAAGCAATTATATTTTTTGATTCACTTTCTGTGCTTAAGGCTTTAGACCATTCATCATCTAAAAATCCTCAAATACAAACATTGATCGAAAAACATCATGAAATATCTAAAACACACCAAATCTTGTTTTGTTGGCTTCCGAGCCATATTGGCATTGTCGGCAATGAGTGTGCTGACAAGAAAGCAAAGGAATCGTTCAATCTTGATCCGTCTGTTTTTAAAATTCCTTTAAATAATTTTAAACCATTTATCAACAGATACATCTTGTCGGAATGGCAAGGCGAATGGGACCATACAGTAAATAACAAACTCCATGCCATTAAACCAGTCGTTGGAACAAAATGCTCTCCTGCAAAGTTTTCCAGGAAAGAGGATGTTGTATTAACACGACTGCGCATTGGCCATACTAGAGTTACTCATTCTTATATTTTGAATGGTGATGACCAGCCTTCTTGTGTAGGATGTGATCAGCCATTCACTGTTAAACGTATCTTAATTGTGTAGATTTTTCACAGTCCCATGACTTATACTTCAAAGCTGACACTTTGCAAAAATTGTTTCAAGATGTACCTGTTGACAATATTATTTTATTCTTAAAAGATATTGGACTTTTTATAAGATTTAACTGTTTTAGTTTTTCATAAATATCATACTTACCTTTTCACTTTTAATATCCTCATAATTATTCATGCCGTTTAACGATTAACCGTTTGACGCTTATGACCCACAAAGAGGGTTGGCGCGTCGTTAAACACGAAATCATCATCATCATCATCATCATCATCATCATCATCATCATCATCATCATCTTACTCCTACTGCTGCACCGATTGTTGTTTTCAGTGATCACAATCCACTAACTTTCATACACAAAATGAAAAACAAAAATCAGCGGTTGCTCAGGTGGAGTCTTATGCTACAATAGTATAATTTAGACATAAGGCATATCAGTGGGGGAGATAACATTATCCCTGATGCCCTTTCAAGAGCTTGACCAGTGTCAGGAATGTGTTTGTCTTTCATACTGTACTGGATTGTATATACATGTAATTTTTATGCTATGTTCAATATTTTATTATTCTTAAAGCAAAAGAAAACTTTATTACATAAATCTTTCTTTTCCTCGAAGAGGGGGAGTGTTATGCATAAGAATTTATTTTTCTGATTCTCACTTTCACCCTACTGGGTGACCTAATAGTGCTATAAATATCTTTTTTAAAGATTATTCTAGAAATGAGTCATATATTTGTAAACATCTTGTTTACAAGGAAAAGTACTTTGGAACCTTCCAGAAAGTTCAGGTTTGGCCATTTTGTGGGAAAGTAACTGTCCATATGGCCTTCCTTTGTTTAGGGTTCCATTATGGTCTGGTCGCTTAATGTTTGTATTTCTTTCCCTTTGGTGTCTTTTATGGATGGAGTAAGTTAATTGTATCAATTCCTGATCTTTGTTTTACTTCTACTTTGCATTATTTTTAGAAAATTACATCATCTTATTCCACAGCCATGTGGAACATTCTAAAGAAATCTTAGGGTCTATAAAAGAGCTTGATTTTTCTCATTGAGTCAGACTTTCGAGTTTGAAGTTTGGGCTCGTAAGAAAAGTTATTTCTGAATTCTGTAGTGGATTGTTACAGGATATCATATTTCATTTTGGACTGTGATTTCTGTGGGATCAAGGAAAATAGATTCAATCAAGGATATTTCATAACAGAGCTAAGTACATTTAATTTACTTACTTCTACAGGTAAAAGATACTTTGCAAAATATTTTTTTTTAATTTTTCCAAACGGCTTGTTTGCTTTTTCTTTCTGCTACGCCTGGCTCGTAACAATGGTGCTTCAGCGCAGAGCTGACACTGACCAAACATGAGCACTGGAAATCCATTTAGAATGTCTTAGCTTACCGAGGCAAAGTGGTGCGTGTCGGAGTGTCCCTGCATATAAATACCAGCGTTTCTTTGGGCGGTAGTGCTTCAGATATCATTCATCTCAATGTCGGGTCAAAGTCCACCAAAACTGGAAGCAACGTCTCCAAAATGACCTCAATGATGGTGATGGGGACGTAGAGCCACAACACAAACAAATAACACTTATGAGAAGAAAATATTATTTTTTTATAGTGAATCAATATTAATTTTTTTAACTTTCAAAAGCCTAGCTTGTACGGTTAAAAGGTTATACTATGCACATAAAAGCGCAACTAGTGGAAGGCCAAACGGACGAGTGGACAATACAAGGTAATATGTCTTGTCAACTTCTTTGAAGATATTCGATACAATAGTTTTTGAGTTATCTTGTCTGCAATGTTAAAATGTAATTTTCAAAGGGAAACAATTGAACGATAGATTTTCGTTTTAAATTTTTCTCCCAAAAGTTAATCCGATTATCTACGCATCATCTCTCCTATTAGCATATTAAGTTTTAATAAAGCAGCTAAATACGTTTTAGTAATATTGCTTTAAAGGTGTCATTGAATGTGGTTTCAAAGGGGTATAACTAAAGAACGGGGCAAGAGTCTTACAGGAAAACAAATACGGTCAATAATTTTTTTTTTTCACGAAAAATCCTTAAAAGAAATTTCATAAACCTGCACAAAACGAAGACTAGCGGAAAGACGAATGACAAGCCCAAAACAATATCCTCCACCAATGTCTTTGAAGTTAAGGGCATAAAGGATATGTACATATGATTCTTGATCCCAAAGAACGCACACAATATTAAGAATGTGAAAAGTTGATTTGTGGGACTATTTTAGCATCTCGTAGATACATGCTGACAAGGCCTTATCAGTAAAACTGTAAAATGACCCGTTCCTTTACAATTAGCCCCGCCGTTGCGTGTCCGTCGTAATCAGTCCGTAATGTATCTATAAAAATCACTTTTAAACCGCTTGTAACATTTTCGATTAGTTTTGACATGCATATACATATTGTCAAGACCTTAACAATCAATTTGTTAGATATTTTCATAAATAGTTATAAATAGCCTCGCCGTGGCAAACAATTTTAAAATATGTTAACCGCCATAAAGCTGAAACCGTTGGGATTATTTTTGTAGTATTTTAAATAATGATATAAACTGAGAAGACCTATCCAACGAAATTGTCAAATAAATACCGAATATCTTTATAAATAGCCTTGCCGACATAAAATGTGAAAATAATATTTGGCTTACTGACAGATACCGATAAGATCTGAGTAATGGACTTGATAAATTCAAACGAGAACTTGAAATGAGTGCCCTTGAATCGATTGACAGGACCCAACCCATGAAATTGTCAAATGTCTGATTTCAATATACACAGGCTTGCCGAAAAATGTTAATCCGTCCTTAATCAGTGTAAAATTGCTAGAACTTTTAAGCCGCTTTGAATATTTTGATGATTTTAGACATGCACTTAAATATTGACAATGCAACTTATATGCGGACTGAAAAAATTATTTGTCTAAATCGCGACGGAAGTAAGGGCGAGGATTGTGGCCACGTAAAATCGATTTAAGCCCCCCAGTGGAAATCTTCCACTGACCGTTCCAAGGCGGCTCTTCTGTGGCGATTTATTTATGTTGTTGTTTGTTACTTACTGTGTGTGTCACTTGTGTCTTTTAATTTTGGATGGCCATGTGGCCATTTTGTGGGAAAGTAACTGTCCATATGGCCTTCCTTTGTTTAGGTTTCCATTATGGTCTGGTCGCTTAATGTTTGTAGTTCTTTCCCTTTGGTGTCTTTTATGGATGGAGTAAGTTAATTGTATCAATTCCTGATCTTTGTTTTACTTCTACTTTACAAATGACTTAACATTATTGCCGATAGTCACAATTAGCAACTTGTTATGATCGTGCCAGTGAGTTGGGCGAGTGCAGTATGTTTATTCTTAATGTAGTCGACTAACGTCGAATGTCAGTTTGGCATTCCGCAGAGGATTCAAGTCCATTCTGTGCTCACTAGAATCGGAAAAATATCTGCAAAAAAAAAATAAACACATTCAATAAAATCATCACATCAAATATATATGAATGTGTAGATCTAGATCAAAGTTACATCCAAAATGCAAACTGAATTCTCCATTATCGTATTCATTTCTTTGTAAATTATACCGTCGATACCTGTCTCTGTAATAGGGGGGAGATTTTCAATTTGATCAATGTGAGACACACTGTTGTCAGTCAAAAAGCTGAACTGATTTCCGATATTAACAATTTGAAATTACAAGAGCTGTCGTATTGCAATGTGGTAGGCCTTGAAATCGCAGTTGCTTTTTAATTAACATTTGGTCCGTTAGATATGTAGATATCAACATTTTTGCTTCTGAAATGAGTTGTTATCAATCCGGGCCTACAGCTACTTTCCCACAAAATTGCCAAACAGCTATCCTAAGCGATACAGACATGCAAAGACAAATACAAAAAATAATAATCGAAGACAGCAGAACCGCCTTGAAAAGTATTTAACTTGGGCGGGGGGCTTAAATCAATTTTACGCGGCATCAATCCTCGCCCTTGGTACGATGAAGACTCGACAGTATAAAATAACTGATATGCTGGGTTATAAGAAAACCAATAGATAGCCTCCGGTGGGCTCAACCAGAGACAGAGCATCAAGTACTAAACTGGAATTAACATAAATAAAAAGGTGAGCTTTTACGCCGGACCCGTCATAGAAGGCCCGACCTGCCGGCATGAAATTAAAGAGGGAAGTAATGTTATCAACCGTGATTGGGCATGCAATTTGTCGTATTGTTCACATTCTTTTATCTCGAAGAATGATTTCTACACGAAATTTGGTACTGATGTCATTGCAAGTTTACATTTTTCTGAATTTATATACTAAGTCACGTAACATTCGGATTCAGGCCTTGATGCAGGAGAGATTTTAGTTCAACATTAAATTTAGAAACTAAATCGAAATGACGTCTATAAAACTTAGAAAAAGCTTTCCATAGTTTATGATAACGATAACCTGATTAAGAAGTTTAGCAGTTAATTACGAGTGTTGAAATCATATACATGACTAGACACTCTCCAAACCGAATTCATTGCGAATTATAAACACCGTACGATGTCGCACGAGGAACATCAAATCCAATATCAAAATCAAAATCGTCACGTTTATCTTAAAATTTTGCAGGAAACAACCCAATCTACAATAGATAGAACACAGCCATCTCAATACACCACAGGAACAAAAATACTTGGTGAAAGAAGACATATACAAATTATAAGGCCCCGCGTATATAGGCAATGGAAAGTACAGTTCTTATGAAAGAAGTGTATGCAATGATCAGGGATCGATACAATTTCCAACACCTCCGACAAGATACACCAAAGAAAAAAAATAAGGTCTGGGCCATCAAAACCGAATGGCTATTTCCCCCCATCCTAGTAAAGTAACCATGCGAGTTTTGTCAGAATCAACAATTAGGTTCAGAAAATATAGTGCTTCAAACCGACTACATGACAGAAACGACTATGTTCAATGTTCAACTCCAAAAATAGGAAAATCAGAGTTATGGTTCATATGTTCTGCACGTAATAGCATTGTGCTTTACATATGGACAAGTTTCATGGAAATATCTCAAACGGTATCGTAGTTATGGAGCGGACACGAAACTATGACAGAAATGGCTATGTTCAATGTTCATTATTTGCTTTAAATACAATAAACCTGTTAGATCTATCATTTTTAATTTCAATAAACTGGTTTCTGATCTTGATATTGACACTTACACTCCTGATACATGAGATTGTAAAGATTCAGTGTATTGCTATCTTGCTGCTGGTCATATTATTACTTACAATTTAAAAATTATTCCTGATTCTAGGATACGTAATATTATATCTAAAGGACCGAAATATCGATTTCCTGATACATGTGATTGTAAAGATTCAGTGTATTGCTATCCTGCTGCTGGTGATATTATTACTGGCAATTTAAAAAATGAGTATCACAAATAAATTTAAACTTACAATATTTCCCCTTAGGTTTCATTCTACTTCTTCTGTACGGATTCCCCATTCTATTAATAATTTTAGTGCTATGTTGCCGTCGGTATTGGTGAGGCCCATGAATTTATTTTCTGCCGCCTAATTTAAGTGGGGCAAGTAGTACAAATTATTTAAAAACAATCTGAGAGTTATATTATCTCCTAACAAATCGCATATTCTTCGGAAATATACCAATCCTTTCAGGAGAAGTGGAATGTATCCTAGTATTTCCAAGTGCAATGCTAAGAGGTGCAGGTGCTGTTCACATTTATGTACTGCGTCTACCGTTTCTTCGTTTGTAAACGGTAGACGTTTTTTTCTGTAGTTAACATGTCCGATTTGACCTGTAAGTCTACGGATTAGATGTATGTGATCACCTGACATACTGAAAATTGTAAAATGCAGTATGTCGGGCAAACAAATCGCATGTTTAAAACACAATTTAACGAACACTATCGTAGAATGAGTAAGCCTAAAAAACCTAACACTTTCTTGTACCGTCATTTCAGACGTACAGGTCATTCCATTAAAGATATTTCTATACAGCCAGTGGAAAAAAAATTATTATGGTGTAAATTCTACAGCTAGGTTTAAAATTATTAAACGGCATGAAACTGAATTAAAATGGATTAAATTATTGCAGACACCTTTTCCATTGGGCTTTAATGACAACATTTATCATGAGGGTAATTTATCTAAAATGCCCGACTTTGATATTTTTCTCGCTCTTGGACGGTCGAACGCGTAGAAATAGATCGCACGGCACCAGAAAAAATGGTAATTATAAACGTTAATTACGTGCTTTTAAAAGAAACATTACCATACTGAAGTGACTGTCCATAATATTATTGAATCATTGACGCCACTCAATGCTTGCTTTTCTAAGTTCATTACCAATTTCTGTATTACGGATTCTGGATACCGAGGCGAATAAATTCTACGATAGTTCTAATCAGTTACACGACGCTGCTCTTTTAACTATAGGTTATACTCAGCATGCTCTTCGTCCTTTCATCGATTCTGAAATTAATCACAAACGGCATAACATTAAAATATCCTTCATTAATAAGGGTTTGGATTTTATAGATTTACCTAGTATCTTCCAGGACAGTTCGATTATTTCATCCATTCCTGCTTATTTTCAAAATACTGAAACACCCATAATTTGCTGTAAATACAATAAACCTGTTAGATCTATCATTTTTAATTTCAATAAACTTTTTTCTGATCTTGATATTGACACTAACACTCCTGATACATGAGATTATAAAGATTCAGTGTATTGCTATCTTGCTGCTGGTCATATAATTACTGACAATTTAAAAATTATTCCTGATTCTAGGATACGTAATATTATATCTAAAGGACCGAAATATCGATTTCTTTCTAAAATTGATTTCAATAAATGCAGAGATGAAATGGCTGCTGTCTTGAATGAATGTGGTAATCGATGGTTTAAACGAGAGTATGTTGAGCATAAATCTCTTAATGAATGGAAACTTAGCATTCTGAAATTAGTGAACAAATGCATTTCTTTTTATTCGCAAAATACGAACTTATTACCTCCTAAACCTAAGATGTCTTTACGTCACCTTAAACTAGGTATTCAAGAATTTCATAGGAAGTTTGTTTTGGCTCCAGCTGATAACGCGCTCACAATGTGGTCGTTGTTTGACGGCTTCACTATGTGAACACTCTTCAGCAAGAACTTGGTGGTACTAAGGCCTATGAACTTCAGCCTTTAGCTGTAGAGAGGGCTTTAGTTGATTACCAAATTTGTCATTAAGCCACCAAGTTTGCTGTCTGTGTTACAGAAGGCCAAGACAAGCTTCCGACGTTATATTGAATACATGAACTTCATAAAAGACCATACAAAGCACGGTTTATTGCAAATACAAGCTCTTGTACCACCACTGAACTCTCCAAATTATTAACTTCATGTTTCGCTGCCATCAAAAAAATTGTGATAAAATATTGCGACAAAGTCTGCGAAAGATCAGGTAGAAATCTGTTTTGGTCTGTAAAAAATTCTAATGACGTTTTAAATAAATTGAAATCCAGGCGTTATCATGCTTCAAGTCTGTCTACTTATTATTTTTTCCACCCTTTACACTACACTTCCTCATAAAAGAAAAACTTAATGATTTAATTGAATGGACATTTCATAGGGAAGACTCCCTCTATCTTGCATGTAATATAAGAAATGCTTTTTTCACTTATGAAGAGAATAAACATTATACTTTATGGTCATGTCAGAAAGTCTGTGAAGCTCTCACCTTTCTACTTGACAATATTTACATAAGATTTGGTACTAAGTTATTTTGACAAGTTGTGGGTATTCCGATAGGTACTAATTGCGCAACACTTGTGGCTGATCTGTTTTTGTCTTGTTATGAGAGATACTTCATGATGTCCCTTTCTGCTGAAAACCAGTCTGAAATCATTGAAGCTTTTAGCGCCACTTCTTGATATTCGGATGATTTATTAAAATATTGATAATACCTATTTCGATGGTTTGATCAGTCAGATTTACCCCCAGCACTTCAGGTAAATAAAGCAAATTCTTCTGATACCGAGGCCCCGTTTTTTATTTACATTTATCTATTCTAGATGGGTTTCTTTCGTGCAAAATTTATGATAAACGCGATGATTTTGATTTTGAGATTATAAATTTTCCTTTTTTGGATGGTGATGTTCCTCGTGCGCCATCCTATGGCGTTCATATTTCGCAATTAATTCGATTTGCCAGAGTGTGTAGTTATGTAACTGACTTCAACACTCGTAATCAATTGTTAACGGCTAAACTTCTTAATCAGGGTTATCTGCCTATTCGAAATTCGCAAAATTGCAGTAAGTTTCCTCTGGCTTCCTTTGCCGGATCATTACAAGGTCCATGATAAGGCTTTATTAGCCGAAACTACGTAGTATGACCCATCTTCTTTCTTATGAATATTTTCATTGCTCTTAAAGGAACTCATTTTTGATTTTTATTATCGGTACCATAAACTACGCAAAGCCTTTTTCAAAATTTTATAGACGTCATTCTGATTTAATTTCAAAATTCAATGTTGAACTTAAATCTCTTCTGCAACTAGGTCTCTCGGTACCCCAATTTCATGGTGACTTAGTATATAAATTCAGAAAAAATTATAACCGCAATGACTTCAGCACCCAATTTTGTAAAATCATTCTTCGATATAAAAAGATTGAGTACAACATAAATGTTAGACGACAGACTGCATGCATGATAGTTAACCCTATCACGGTTGACAACTTTGCTTCCCTCATTAATTGCACGCCGGTGGGTCAGGCCTAAGACTCTATGACGGTTCCAACATAAAGGCTTATTGAGAATTAGAGAGATTTAATTCAAGGTAATGGTGGTTGGTGCCTGATGCTCTGTCTCTGGTCGGACCCATGGGAGTCTAACTGATGGTTTTCTTTTGCTCAACCATTTCAGTGGTTTCTTGCTGTCGAGTCCTCGCCGTTGTTTTCATCTCTGTGGTTGTTTGTTTATTTGTGTTCACGGAGATGTTGTACTGATGAGATAGAAGTCCTTCATGCGGACTGAACAAATTATTTGTCTAAATCGCGACGGAAATAAGGGCGAGGATTGTGGCCACGCAAAATCGATTTAAGCCCCCCCCCCAGTGGAATTCGTTACCGAGTTACCGTTCATATGTCAGCACGTTGTCTTATAGTGCTCTACATAGTAGTGAATTTTCATGAAAATATCTCAAATGGTGTCAGAGTAATGGAGCGGAACGAAACAGTAGCTTTATTCAAATTTCAAAGGGCAATACCTTCAAAAGTAGGAAAACCAGAGTTACGGTTCATTTGTTCTGCACGTCGTCGTCTCATGGTACTGTACATATCAGTAAATATTCACGGAAATATCTCATATGGAGCGGACACGAAACTTTGACAAAAATGGCTACGTTTAATGTTTAAATGGCAACAACTCCAAAAGGAGGAAAATCAGAGTTACGTTTCATATGTTCTGTACGTTGTCTCATAGTGCTCTACATATCTGTACAGTTACGTGAAAATAGATGACGTACGGATGGACGGACACTCAGAACTTCGGAGGGTATAACATAAAATTCCATCTTTTTTGAATGGCGGGGGCATAAAAACACGAACATGAAATAACCAAACCCTATGAAAACATCACAAGCGGAAAGACAAAAGGACAGTCTACTTTCCCACAAAATGGCCAAACGGCTATCCAAACATAAAAAGTATAAGAAATACATGCATGGAAAGAAAAATAAAAAACTATAGCAACAATACACTACGACAGAAAGACCGCCCTGAAAGGGTGAGTAAAAAGTTTTCCACCGGGGGTCTTAAATCGATTTTACGTGGCCACAATTCTCACCCTTTGTTCTGTCGTGGTTTAGACAAATAACTTGTAGTCCGAATGAAGGCTGTCTCACTTATCAATGCTACATCTCCGAGAACATAAAAATCAAACAACTACATAGATGAAACAGCGATGAGGACTCGACAGCATGAACCAAATGACTTTTTTTTGGAGTTTAACAGCCCAGTCAACACAATTTTAGGTCATCTTTGAGCCGGGGTTTATCCAGTACAGTGCACATTCGTTCGCCAGAAACTAACAACTGCCCTTCTTGAATGAGCGGAATGGAGAGAATGTCCGTAGAAAAGATTTCATGATCAGTCTCCACGAAAGAAGGTTGCCGACCCCGGCAGGTATCGAACTCGCGTCCTCCTGATCACCAAGCTACCGAGGCCGGCATGAACCAAATGAAATGTTCGAAGAAAACCAACAGTTAGACTCCGATGGGCCCAACCAGAGACAGAGAATTAGGTACCAACCGACATTGCCTAAAATTTAAATAAGCTTTCACGCTGGAACCGTCATAGAATCTGAGGCCCGATAAGCCGGCGTGCAATGAAAGAGGAAAGCAACGTTATCAACCGTAATTGGGTTAACTACCATGCATGCAGTCTGTCGTATATCGTATAAATCTGCAACACATCACAAGGTCGAACAGCGTGACGATAACGTCATGAAAATCTACCGTTTTATTGTGTCACTCGTAGATTCCTTGAGGTAAGACGGTAAAACTTTATTTTCTCGCATCGAAAACATTACAAACGACATAAATGTCTTTGATAAGTCATTAATATTGACAGGGGTGTCTTCTAACAACTGCGAAATATTGGAAGAATTTGAAGGTAACAACAATTTTTTGTGGACCTTTAGTGTGTTGAAATCAAAATATAGCAGGTCCAGTGTTTGATTTGTTTCATAATAAATCACAATTTGTCAATCAGTTGTAGCTTCACGCACGTGATCTGATCTACTTTTCAACTGACCTCCATACATTGATTTATTACTCAACAAATAATTTCCAGAGCCTATCTATTGCTTAAACAGTCTAAGCACGCCCAGGATAAGTGGTGCGAGTCGGACCACTGGGCGGTAGGGCCTGTGATGTCATTTCATTTCAATGTCGGGTAAAAGTCCCTCAAAATCGGAAGCAACGTCTCCAAAATGACCAAAATAATGTTGATGACGGGGCCGTAAAACCTTATTGCAAACAAACAAGGCAAAAATTTCTTAAGCAACACGTGCAACAACATGTGTTTTTTTTTTTTTTTCTCTCTTTTTTTTTTTTTTTCCTTCTAGGCCGGGGTACAACCATGCCAGAATATGGTCTCGTAGTACTCAGCGTATAACTGAAAAAAATGATTTATTTTTATTGGTATGAGTCTGCTTGATACATTTTGCCATGTTGCCAATTCTGAAAACAGGGCATAGACAAGCACGGGTCATAATAAAACATTTTATGTGGCTCTCACTTGTCCGTCGAATTCTCAGAACTTATAGGTAATACAAATAAATACGTTATGTTTCTAGAACGCAAGACATGTTGTCTGATTGATGGCATGCTGTACGATTTCTTCTTTTTCATTAACACAAAGATTGTTGTAGTTGTTTGTATATATACCCATTTGAGATGCCGTAGGTAGCGCCACGACTAGTGGGGCAATAAGTCACATGTAAAAGGTGCTAGCCAAACTGTTTTATTAATATCGTGTGACTATGTTCATGAAGATATTTTCCATGTTTAAAAAAAAACTTTCTCATTCTTCCTTGTTTTTAGCGGATTTCTCAAAGAAAATCTTTAAAAGTTGACTTTTTTCGATTCCATTTTTTTAGTTTCTCATGTATAGGGGTGCTGTTTATTTGCAAGAGCAGCAATACAATTGTTCTCATATTATTCTCAATACAATGCAATGGTTCTCACATTATTGGAAATAATTTGTTTAGTATAAGTAATGGGTAAAATAACACCTCCCCACAGCAAAAAAGAAGTGAAGGCAATGGTCAGAAATCGATACAATTAACATACAGCTCCCATCAGAGACACCAAATGGAAAGAAAAACAAACATGAAGCAACTAGACCCTAATGGTAACATCAATAGCGGAAAGCCACAGACAGTAACTGTCACACAAAATGGCCAATTGGATATCCAAAACAAAATAATAATGACACACACACGCAAAGACAAACCATAACAAAAATAAACCTCGACAGAAGAACCGCCCTGGAACGGCCAGCGAAATCCTGTCACAGTCCTCGCCCTTACTTCCGTCGCAATTTAGACAAATAATTTGCTCAGTCCGCATGAAGGTCTCCTAACTCATCAGTGCAATATCTCTGTGAACACACAAATCAAACAACTACAAAGATAAAGCAACCGTGAGGACTCGACCGCAAGAAAACACTGAAATGCTGGAGCAAAAGAGGACAACACAGTTAGACTGAGCTGTATTACAACTAATAGGCTTGACACTTGCTTCGCAATGTTTGTGTTTTATGACTGAATCAATATGTTACTTTGTTCACGTTTTTGACTCTCGACCCAAGTTGAGCCATACAGCCTATGGGCGTCCTGATGTTCTTGCTATGGACCAGGCAAGTGTCTGCTGTGCTCGGAGCATAAGCATTGTGGGAGGATTTTCAAATCTTGTCTATCATACCTTTCCATTCAATTTAGATAGTGAAGACTACTGCCGGAAACACATCAGGCGCTCACACAATGCAATTGTTTATTTTCTTAGGATGTCTAAGCATTCCCAGTGACTGCGGGCTCAACTATAATGTTACCTGGATGCAATACTTTGATTTAAATCATTTTACCAGATAGACCTGTTTCTTTGTTCAAGTAAGTTATTATTGCTTACAATTGCTAACAAATGATTCAAGATTACACCAGGTTCTTAATATCTTTCATCATTAAACGTTTCCCTGTATATTGTGTGACATGACCGTTTCTACATGTCATAAAGCAAATGGTGAAACTTACATATGTCAATAGGTAAAGTTAAAGTTAGAAATCAACAGCATGGCTGTACCAGAGTGAGAATTGTGTTTGAATGTGGATAGAAGCTTTTTTTCTTCTGGCACTAATGGTATAATGATATGTTAGCTATTTTATTTTTAAAGCTTTATAAAATTGAAATACTTTTTAGTTTTCTTAAACATGTTTTTTTGCGGATATTTTATCAATACATTATCCATTTGTAAAATTATATATGAAGCAACAATATTATATTAGACAAGGACATACCGTAATCTATACCCCCAACTGCTATTTTAATTAAAACTAACAAATTAAGACATAATATATAATGTCATACAGAACTCGTAGGCCTAAGTAATTAAATATTATATTAAATTAAACGTTCGTGTATGAGATAACTGCATATGGCTCTAGAATCATGTAGTCGATGGCAGCCCTCGCATATCCCAACACTTTCGTTCTATTTGATATGTTAAACGACCATTTTCTGAAAACTTTGATTTTTGACCCCCACCCGGGCCCCTCTCCCTGGCCCCGCCACCTGTGATGGAATCAATATTCCAAAAGTGTCATATCCTCCCCAGACCAAAGATCTATCAGTTCCCGAGGATTCAAGTTTATATCTCTAACAGTATAGGAGGAGTTATGCGGTAATCGTTATGGAGGACATCTGCCTTTTTTAACCTCTGGCGGTCCTCACATTAACCCAAGGGGTCAATTTTGATTACATTGTATTCTAATCTTCATGTCGTTCGAGTTGATATGTTACACGACGGATGTTCTGAAAACTTTGCTTTTTACGCCCCCCTCCCCGGGGCCCTCCCCTGGCTCCGCCCCCAGGGGGTGAGATCAAAATTCTGATCTATCAGTTCCCAACGGTTCAAGTTTCTGTTTCCTCGGATAGGAGGAGTTATCCGGTAATCGTTATGGAGGGGGTATGATGGAGTTTTTGACGTCTGGTGACCCCTATATTGACGCGATGGGTAAAATTTGTATTGCAATGTATTCTACTCATCATGACATTCGATTTGATATGTAACACGACCATGTTCTGAGATTTGTTATTTTATGTTTGACCTCCGGGGCACCTCCTCCTGGCCCCGCCCCTAAAGGTGGTAATAAAATTCCAAGGTTTCAAGTTTCTATCTCTAATGGTCTAGGAGATGTTGTCCGGTAAGACGGACGGACAGATGGACGGACGGCGAACATAATCACCACGTTTTCTTCGAACAGCGTTGGGATAATAAATTTGTTTTTACACAATTTTGATCTTAAAATAAACAGTGTATTCCTTGTACGATCAATTTAATAAATCGCTTAAGAAAGATACGATGATATTTTTTGAAGCAAATTTTTTGTTTCTCTCTAATAAATCTTAAAAACATGGATTAGAAAATTATGTTTTTGTGCTTTCATGGTGATAGTTTTGAAACAATATAACATACATACTCATCTTTTGATCATACGAATCATTTTATTGTATTTACTTGCTTGCAAATGTAACAAATGCAAATATATTTCTTGAAGATACCTGTTATACCTTCTGTCCTATTTATTAGCAATATTGCCATATGTTCTCACGATTTTCGGCATTCTGGTTGCACATAAAATAGGCTATTTTCCGGAAAAAAAACAGTGTTTCCTTAATTAATAATGAAAATATCGTATTTGATGCCACCCCCTTTTCATGAAATCGATAGAAAACAAATGCACCCATACAATCCGTGACCTTAATAAGCCACCGTAGATAAGTTTATCATATTTGTTTTAAAATTGTAACCTCACATAATGTACTTCTTACATGTATTGGCATACTTTAATAATATACACACCGTTTTGAAAAAAAATAAGCTGAAACGAAGTTTTTTTAAATGAGCTACTGCAATTTTGAGACTGGTGACGTCAGACTTTGGCAATGCCTCACGAGTTACTGCCCTTGATTCAGTCTTGGCAAAATGCCAACTGATAAACTATAACCTATTATCTATTCTTTTAAGCTGAAAATCTGCTGTTATACGCTGAGTACTACGAAATCATTTTTAAGCGGCATATACAGATTGGACCGCGAGCTATTCTGTAAGTGATGTGTATTCCCTCTAACTGACGTGTAAATTGGGAATTTACTATGAACATGCGTTTTATGCGAAGGCTTAATGATTACAGAAAATGAAAAAAATATTAACTGCACCATGAGCAGCAGGGGACGATCATACCTGTTAGATCGGGCGGCAGAGGCTCCCACCCCTGTGTCAGCATATGGGTACAAACCGCCCGAGCCCCTGTGGACGGACCCTACCCTCTCCGGCCTCGGTGCTCATCTATTTAAGAAACGGGACGATTGCTGATATATCATTACAAGCAACATTCCAAAGGGACAAAACACATGCAAATGGCTGATTTTGAGATCAACGGAGCTTTGTGGTAAAAGCTGTCTTACGGACTTTTGTAAAGTTCATCTGGTGAGACTTCGTAAATGTTCACAAACTCAGCCCTGTCGGGTTGTGGGGAAGGAGTTACTAAAAGGCAACAGCTCTGATGTCAGTTTGTGTATAGGAGTCTGTGGCGTCGTGCAACAAGAGCGACGCCAAAGGACACACTTCTGGCCGCTATCGAGATCTCCATTTAGACAAAGGATATACCCATACTGACATGGATGACTTGCTCAAAGAGATGTTCGCGGAGAACGAGACATGGTTCATCCTCAATGAGTCCTTTCCAGAACATGAGGAAAGACGCCCCCCCCCTCCCCCCGGCCACTTCGAACACAGTGTCCATTTACCGACCTGGATGATCAGGTCCCTCCCCCCAGTGAGGCTTCCAGCCTTCAAGTCGGTTGAGATTCTTATCTACGCCAAAGACGAGTTTGTGGTTGTCGGCGCCTCTGCAGTCTTCTCCACATAGAGGGTGGAAGCAAAATGAAGATGATTGGGTCCTTGATGACAAGTTTGACCCAAACCCTGCGGAGAAAAAGAAGGGACATGCCATCATTGAGATATCACAGCACACAAACCCTGGATTATTGACTGGAATCTATCATAATGCCTCCCCTGTCACCGCAGTTTGCAACGGCCTGCACCCCATCAGTGATCCAGCTCCTGCCAATCTGGCTGCGTTGAGAGATGGTGACCTCTAAAGTCTGGCGCAGAGAGGTGTTGAGCACTTTGAGGGCGCTTTGAGAGGCCAGTGACCTACACCCATACGGCGACAGAAAATAGAGGAGTGGGAGGAGAGAGTTCACAAAAGTGATGCAAATGTTGACGGCGTGGCTGAACTGCAAAATATCTTCAAAACAGCAATCATCCTGAGGGGCATTGTTGGTGAAACATATACAACAGCGGAAAATCAGTAGAACTCCTCTGCGACACCAGATGCAAATATCTCTACGTCCCACAGTCGAGAGCGGTCCATCGATGTCTCGCACGCCATCCGAGAAGTCGCCCAGGGTGAGCCATTAGCGGCGTGGCTGCTGGATGGCCAAGACAGGCAGCTCTCAGTCAACAAGTTCGTGCTCCAGGACGGCCGCACCTACAGGACAGAAGAGGCTCACGAAAGACTCCAAACAATCCGCACCGGACTAAAAATATCAAACTATCATAACTCGCCGAGAAAGTCTTCGGCGAAAACCATGCCGCAAGCATCATGGCAAAGAAAACGAACGGCTGGAAGCAGGCTTGGGTTAATCGTAATCTGTAATCGTAATCAGCTGTAATCGATTACATATCTTTAAGTAATCTGATGTAATCAGTAATCAGATATTTTTCGGATTACAAGTAATTTAATTTAATCAATTACTTCCCAAAACTGGCCTGTAATCATGATTATTTTCTGATTACAATTCAATTACATTTCTTTTAATATATATGTATAAATTGTGAACGTCTGAAAAAATATCAGGATTCTGGGCATTCTTTATATATTTTTGCCAGCATGCATAGTCAGCTTAATAACATTAATAAACTGCCATTAACCCATTTTGTACCAGAAAACCGAAAAACAGGTACTTGGCAAACAGTGCAGGCCCAGATCAGACGTCGCAGAATGCAGTGTCTGATCAGGGCCTACACTGTTTGCTAAATGTTTAGCAATTTTCAAAACAAATTTTGAAGAAAAAACAACCTGACACCCCTAAATTTTGAAATGGCATCGTGCTATATATAAGAAGGGAGATTCCATTTGGTACAAAAGGGTTAAACATGTTCAAATTTCTGTAACATTTCATAAAAGTTAATGGATTGCAGTATTAAGAAGTGCAAATAAAAACTTCATGTAGCTGCCTCCCTTTAATCTGTGCAAGATATGGACAGAACAGAGAATGGCCTAAAGCCATTTAGTTACAGTGTTTTTATCAACTACCATAAAGATCCTAAGCTATTGGACATACAGGCCTGGTCAAGCAGTGCGAAATCAGATAAGACTTTGTCTAGAAGAGCAGTTTGATCAGGGTACAAACTGTTTGCCATTCCATTTGCATGTTTAAGATGCATTTCTCCTTATAAAAGTTTATCTGTTTAAAATTTCTTGGTGTTTAAAGCAAACTTTTCAGAGTTTCAATATTGTTTTATTGAGTAAGAACCAATTGCGACTATTTTCAATTGTATTATTGAGTAACCATTATTAGTCAGCATGTTCAGGTGTGAAAAACTGCGTAACTGTTTCCAGTCACTCTCTGTTCGTCATGTAACTGTGAAAAACAATTAAATCTTTTCTTAAGTTTTCTGTTGATAACCATACTGACCATTGTGATATATAGAAATCCTAATATTTTGAACAGTTCATATGAGCATATTATTGCATTTATCTTCAAATATGAACATTGTGCCCCAATTTTGTAGATAGGCTGGGCAAAAAGTGTAGGCCATGATCAAACTGCATTTTCGTGGAGACTGCTCCTCTATGAGCAGCTTGATCTGGGTCTACACTTTCTGCCCAGCCTGCCTGTCTGGTTGTGTTGATTGAAAGATGCCACTTTTGAAAACCTGATGATAATAAAGTGAAACCGGACTGTTGAGTCTGGCTTTGGTTATGAATACTAGTGCATTGTTTACAATGATGCACTCACAATATAAACTCATAGGTACCGGTAAGACTTTACAATAGCTAAAAGAGAGCTTATAGAAATTGAGATTTTAATCAAATTTGTATGAGATTGTGCTTCATTTTAAGCATGCAGTTTTAATAGTGTTTTAATGAATAAATGTAACATTACTTTAACGTGTTTAAGTGGCATGCCTGTAGCTGTAAACTTCTAGGTAATACAGCAAAGTGGTAGTGACTTTTATTGTTATCAAAAGTAATCTGATTACTGTGCAAATGTAATTGTAATTTAATCAATTACATTCATATGATGGAGAAATTATAATTTAATCAATTACAGTTTAAGAGCAAAGTAATTGTAATATAATCAATTACATTTATTATAGACTGGACTGGGTCAGACCTGGTGAACGACCAGTCCTGGACCAGCCAAGTGCAGGGACTCCAGGGCAAAAGAAAAGAAGTAGATCAAAAGCCTCAAAACAGCTAGGGCCGGACCCAGGTTAAAGTGTCAAAGTCCGGACCTGAGGCTGATGAAGTTTGAATCTTTTGTAAAACAATACCGGGTCAGGCTAGGGTGGAGCGTCTAGTCCTGGTCCGATCAAGTTTAAGACCACTTCTGGCAGTGGAAGATAGTTTAATGAAAGCAGCCAGATGAAACAGAACTTAGGATTGAACGTCTAAGTATCTGTATCACTGGCGGTCATTGTACTTCGCGTTGTGTTTTTGAGTTCAAATCCCACAGGTCAAGGCCAGCTTTAAGGTTGGGATCACTGGATATGGCAATACGACGTCACTGAAACTAGCAGTATGGTTTTATATTTATTTACAAGTTAAGTATGAGAGTTTCATATTTGTATCAATTTCAAATCATGACGTTAGATAGGATAAATGCACTTCAGATTTTCATTTCGATAACACACCCGTGCGATATTGTGCATTTTTTCACATCTCCAAAATGGCTACTCTTCTGATGAAAATCCGTGATATTTTTCTATTTCTACTGCAAACATAGGTTGTGGGGGCTCGTTAGAACCGCCTCAGTGAGGCGGTTCTTACGAGTACCCACAACCCATGTCTTGGAGCAGATATAAGGAAAACAATGTTTACCCCCTAAACCACAGTTTTCTTTATATAAAGTGGGATATAGGGGGTCTTCATTTCACGGACTTGTACACGTGATGAGTCTCGACCCTGCTTATGTGTTGACGAAGCAGAAGAAGGGTAGAGTTTCAATCTGCCCTTATCTCAATTGTAAAGGGAGAAAACTTTTTTCGCCTGGTGTTCTATTAGAACAAAAGCAAAAAGCATGCCCGAATTGCCTGGTGTCCTGTTTGGACAATAACAGTTTCGGGATGAATTGCCTACCTACTCGTAATATTCTTCGGAATCTGACCGGCGATCAGTGTTGACAATTGAGTAAGTGTAGTTTAAACACAAGGTTAAACCGTAAGGTTTTTGAAGTGACAAAACGTATGTAAAACGTTTATATTCAAGGGAAGCAACTATTCAAGTCAAGTTCGCTAGTCGCTTGTAAAGCTTTCAGATAACAAACACAGGTATACTGGAAAGTGAAAGTAGAGTTTATATCAGTCTCTGAACAAATTCTAGGTGCACTAAGACGGTAAATATATGAAGAAATGAAATAACAAACCCGTCTCTGTTACAGTCCTCCGCCCTCGAAAATAAAATTTATTTCGCTAGAAAATAAATTTTACAATCGGGTTGCTAAGTGATAAACATATTCACTGTTTATTGAAATAGACAGTTGTATTCTTCATTTTATTGTTTACTGAACCTGATCCTGTTTCTCTTAGACGGTGAATTCCACATGTTGGTATCTTTATAAATAACCCATTTTCGTTCAACTACCCTCTCATCTCTACATATGTGGTATCTGGTTTCCTCCTCGGGTAGGGATTGGCCGTTTGTGTGCCATTCCATGGCATCTAATTTTCTTTGTAAGTTTCTCATTTCACCACAATACTGAGGAGTCTCAAGTTGATATGGCTGGTGATCTCTAGGATCAACATAACTAGTATTCACTTGTTGTATTATCTGAAAGTCTATGTTTTGTCCCTGATGGAATTTGGATTTCGCATGTGCTTTTTATGTTTCACTGTTGCAAATACCTTTCTACAAGTTGTACATATATACATAGTACTTGTATTGTTGTGAATAGCTTTCCAGTGATAAATAAAACTCTTAAAGGAACTATATTTTCTCTCCTGGTCACATTCAGGTACAGTACATGCTGAAGGTGCTTGTGGCCATAAGGGTCTCTCACTCTTTAAGAATTTATGCACCTCCTTCTCTTCAGTAAGTACTATCTCCTCGGCCATCTGCAATATTATTATCATTTGCAGGAAACTGTGCTGTAAGCAACTCGATTCCTCTGTGAAGAAACGTTTCTAGACTTTTCTGACCGGTCAGAAAGATTCTTATAGAAAGTATGAACAATGTTATTGCATTTATCTATTAAGGAGCTGTTGAATATTTACATACATGTTATTTAATATCATTTAATATTGACATTTAATGTTTTATTTTTAATTTTAAACACTTTTAAGCTTTTAATTCCGAATTATTTTAAATTAATTTGCAATCTTATTTTCTAGGAAAATGAAAATATAATTTAAAGGTATGTGTTTAAACTAGTTGTAGAATTTTAACATGTTTTACATTCTATTATACATTCATTTAGATATATGTACAAAAGTTAAGACTGTAAATCTCTGATGATATGATTTTTTACTATTTAAATATCATATTTATTTCTAAGAAGGCGACCACATCTGACGTGGCTTAACTGTCCTTTCCCTTCTCGACCGTATGGTGGATATGTTGGGTTTGTACATGCTATTTGTCTTATAGTGGTCTGGTTCATGTGCTGTAGATATAATCGTCATCGGTTCCCGATTATGACTAAATGATTTATCTGACCTAAATGGAATTGTGTCGTTCATTGTCTCATCGGGCAAACGGGATTAAAGTTCTTCACTTTCAGGGTGACTTATGTTACTAGTGCTTGTGAGGTTTGAATCAATTGATCTGTTTGGATTATTAGAGTGTTCATCATTTGAAAGCTGGGAACTATCAGTATTATTTAACCAATTGCTAGGCGAATTTCTGCCTTCGTATGGTTTGATATCATCCACGTGAACATTCACAACGGGTGAATCATGTGACTTTTGTATGGAATATGTAAAAAATGTGATTTTGTTTATAACTTGATAGGGTCCAGTCCACCCTTGTCCGATCTTTAAGCTATCAGAAGGTGGGTAGTATCTCCACAACCAGTCCCCAACGTCATAAGTTCGAGGTTTAAGTCCTCGATCATAGTATGCTTTCTGTCTTGTTGTAGCAACACCTAAGTGCTTAAATGTGAATTCATGAGTAAGATACATTGCTGACTTTACCCTTTCAATATATTGTATTGGACACATTTCTTCTAGTGTATTTGGGGGTGGCCCTACCATAAGGTCTAGGGGACATGAAATTTCTCGCTGAAGAAATAGTAAATTTGGTGTGCAACCTGTCATTTTCTGTTCCGACGCACGATACGCCATAAATAAGTCCGGCAAATGGTCATCCCAGTCTTTGGGATTCTCAACGCTAAATATTCTAAGCATCTGTTTTAGTGTACGGTTAAATCTTTCCACAAGACCATCGGAATTTGGTCTATTAGGTACAGTTCGCGTCTGCTTTACACCGAACTTTTGACATACTAACCTAAATAATTCAGACTGGAATTCTCTACCTTGAACTGAATGCATTTGTGCTGGGCAACCAAATTTGGTGAACAATTAAGTTACTACTTTATCAGCTACTGTTTGTGCGGTGTGATTTGGAACCGATCAGGCCTCAACCCATTTTGAATAGTAATCACCTAGTACAATGATATATTCATTGCCGTTCTATGTCAAAGGCAGAGGGCCAAAAATATCTATAGCAACGCAGCGCATAATTTCGTTTACGCGAAACCGATGTAGTTCAGACTTTCCTCGACCTGGGCCGGGTTTTACCCTTGCACACATGTCGCATTCTTTAACACATCGACTTATGTCTTTTCTGAATCCTGACCAGTAATATCGACGCTGAAGACTTTCCATCACGAAAACACACATATATAATTTTGACCCCACTGAACCCCACTTTTAAACAGTCAAACTGGGGTTTACAGGGGTAAAGCTTAATTTTCTTATTTCTGCTCTAAAATATGGGTTGTGGGTACTGACGAGTACCCACAATCTGTACTTTGAGCAGAAATAAGAAAAATACTCCAATTTGTCCTCTTAAAATATTCCTTTTTCGGGCGATTAAGTTTTCAATGCATTTGTATAGGCGTGTTTTCGTAATGTATTGTTCAATATCTACCGAAGTGGCCAGCCGAACGCGCCGAATGGAGGTTTGTGAAAATAATATATCTGATAACATCAGGTGTGACCAGTTGAAACACTAAATTTCCTTCCGGGTCAGTCCAGTTCCGGTATAACAATCCTGTTTAATTTCTATGTTATCCCACTGATACCATAGGGATTTTGAAGTACAATTGGTTTGATCAGTTTCTTCTAGAGTTGGTTTGTCACCTTCTAATTAACCTTCTAATATAGTGCCAATGGATTTATCGTTCATTTGCATTTCGCGTAAATACGTTGGACTCCAGGTTGGAAGCCAATTCGCGAAGCTATCCCTAGTATCATCGGTTCGCGTTTCGGGAAGGAGTGGGCCGATAGGTGACCAGAAGGCACTTATAGTGCCTGGAGTCGAGTCAGTGCCTTCCTTTCACCTTGCCCCGGCGCGGGACTAGGAAGAGTAGCAAATGACTTATAGGAAGAAATGTATTCCTGGGTCCCATTGGTCATTGTGACCAATCTCAAGCTATCGACTCTCCCATCTTCATCCTGACCTAATTTTATGCTGTAGGGATAGCAATCGGAACAGGTGGTATTTGGGCATTTTCTGTTAGGTTTTCCTGAGAGTCTAACTGCATTTTGATGCCGCCTGTCTGGTCTGTATTGAATTTGGTAGTCATTTGTTTCGATGACACAAAGCCATCTGGCTATTATGCCTTCAGGCACTTTGAAATTTCTTAGCCACATTAGGGGAGCATGATCTGTTCTGATAGCGAACTTTTGTCTCAGTAAATAGTGTTTGAAATGTTTAATGAATGTAGCAACTGCTAGAAGTTCTCTTTTTGTGGTGCAATATTGCTGATGTGCAGGGTTGAGTGTACGACTCGCGTGCGCAATATCTTTCTCATCAGTGTCTTGTTTTGAGAGAGTACACCGCCGATTCCGTGAAGACTTGCATCCGTGTCAAGCACGAATGTTCCTAAATATGTAGCTTTGGACTGAAACAAGAAACACTTTTTAGCCTTAAGCTTAAGGTTTGCTTCGCTAAAACGATGAAAAATCATCTCGAGGTTTTCAAGAGCTGCTTCAGTTGTCCTGCCAAGTACAATTATGTCATCAAGGTAGCAAAGACATCTTAGGAGCGTTAGACCACATAATACCTTTTCCATTAGCCGCTGAAACGTGGCTGGAGCGTTAGTGAGCCCGAATAGCATAACATTAAAATGATACAGCCCTCGATGTGGAGTGACAAAAGCAGTTTTCAATTTGCTACGTTCTGACATCTTAATTTGCCAATAACCACTAGCAAGATCCAAGGTAATAAACCACATTGATTCTGCTAGAAAATCAAGTGTATCGTCAATTCGGGGAAGCGGAATGCATCCTAAATGGTTACAGCAATGAGTTGTCTAAAATTGATACAAAATCGGCAAGTCCCGTCCTTCTTTCTAACAAGGCAGATATGAGCTGACCAAGGACTATCGCTTGGTTCTACAATATTGTGTTCCAACATCTTATCTAATACTTCGTCAGCTTGGTCGCGCTTAAATTTTGGAATTCTTCTAGGAGGGATCTTAATTGGCTTACAGTTCTCTGTTTCTATTTCATGCTCGACTTAGTCAATGTCACCTAATCTACCGTCTGGGGACATGAACACGTCTTGATACTCTGCAAGAAGATCTGACAATTTTTGTTTTTCAACTTTTGATAATTTTGTGGATGTCTTGACCAGTAAAGTTCGCAAATGTTCCGGCAACTGTTTTGCATTTTGTGAGTGTGATTGAAATGGTGATTGCCCAGAGTGGATACTGTCAACGTCTACAGACTGGGGATTTATTTTAACTGCTTGATCACTAAGATTTACAAGGGAAGCAGTCACTTTTTCACTTTCAGGGTCTACTAGAGTCCTAGCTAAAAAGCAACCCTTGTTTGTTAGGTATTTAACAGGTTCTGCAGAACAAAGTTGTTCTTTTCTAATGCAAGGCTGATCAACTTTTGCATGTATGAACTGCTCTGTGTTTGCCTGTATAACAGTGTGATAATTTACAATAATGCGGGCACATGCAGTTGACGTTTGTCTACTTAGTCTAAGTTTGCCCTTAGATGCTTTTAATATTTGCTTGTTGACTTTTATATTTCCGTCATATTTTGTGTAAATATGTTCTATAAAAGGGTTATCCTTTGGAAGCAAGGAATACACCACAGAAGTGAAAAATATGGGGTGTACATGTTTTCTGGGCCAGACTAGCTAGTTTCGGCCAATTAGGCCTCATCAGTGACCCTCAGATATTTTCAAAATTCCACAATGGAATCAATGATCCCAAAGGACAAGAAAGTATAATCTACACTATGATGTAGTCGCTTTCCCACTTTTTTCTAATAAACTGGCATCAGCAGCTGTTAGCCTAACTGAATGACGAGATAATTTTATGTCATGTTTATGCTGTAGCTTTTCAAAGTACTTCCGGGATAGAATAGAATATGGGGATCCGGTATCAATCAAGAGCTTGAGAGTTGCTTGTAACACTTCTGTTTCTATATATAAACAGGAGCAAGCAGATATGTCAGCCTTAATTTCATGATTCTCATCATAAATTCGGCTTGTAATAACAGGGTTGAAAAGCTATTCATTTATAATGATAGCATCATTAGGTTCATTTTCAGTAGTTCTTAATTCCTGAGCTTATTGACTGGTTAATTTTGATGTTTCAACATAGATCTGCTCGGAGACATCTACTGAAGGGGTTATGATTATTTCTGGTATGGGCATGGTTGGATTCTGAGGTGCGATCATGTAGAACGCGTCACTTTTGGGTGTTTCTTTTTTTCTAACATTTGGCGTTCCTTGTATTTGCGTTTTCTACATTCATCCATAGTATGATTTTGACGTTTGCAGTATTACAAAATTTGCCGGCTTTGAGCCTTCTGAATTGGAACCTATTGGCTGAGTATTCGAAGAGTTATCTTTGTGCTCTGTACCGAGATTAGGACATTCGTATGAATGCACGGGTGTTGGACATCTACTTCGTGTCCCACCACATGATGACAGAGAGCACAATTTCTTGTCAAGAAGCCTATCAATTTGCTCAAGGGATATGCTTTGCTGAGCTGTATTGTCAAGAGGCGTGATTGTTGATATTTGTCCAGTCTCTGCGATCGGTTTCTTTGCTCTGTCCACGGAGCCTCCAAGGGATTCGAACTCAGTTGCGAGTCCTATTGCTTCATGCATGGTTTTAGGGTAGTCCAAACTGGACATGTTGTCGAAGTTCATGGTTTCCAATACCATTTATGAACTGATCAATAATTTGTGTTACTAGCTGACTAAGGGTCAAATTAGGATAGGCTTAACATGCAAGACGGGTGAGGTGATAACCATAATCGGAGACACTTTCACCCTTTTCCCTTTTTCGGTATCTCAATTGGCACCTGCATGCTACGTCTTTTTCCTTGGGTTCATATCTGTCAGTAATTATTTGTTTCATTACTTGATAGTCAGATAGTTGAGCTAATGTCAAATCAATTCTTTGAGCCACACCGCGTAGATGTACAGACCAGCTACCGGTAATAACCCATTTTTTTTTGTTTCGCGGAGAAACCGCCTAACGCGAAATCGGCCATTTCTCCACAAAACAGCGAGAAATGATAAAATGAGCGAAAAATTTCTCGCTGAAATTTCTCCTGGTTTCCCGGAGAAAATTCTCGGAGATTATCGGCGAAAATTTGACCGATTGGAAATTGAAAATAAAATTACCCGCGTTGCACGAAGAAAAAAAATACATCTGGGCTTACGTGAAATTTTCGGCTCATTATTATTTCTTCGTTTGTTTGCCGTTGCTTTTGTAAACGATGGCAAATGGTAGTCATTGTTAAATCATAATCAAATATTCTTTCATATTACACAAATTCATTTTAGTAATTTATTTCTCCTTTGTATAATCCCTTTTTAAAAGTCTCATCACAACTTTTATTCACATCACGAAAATACGCCTATTTATTTGCTACCCGCTTAAACACCACTTTTAACTGGGGTTTACAGGGGTATACATTATGTATCTAATTTCTGCTCACATAGATTGTGGGTACTCGTTAGAACCGCCTCGCCAAGTCGTTTAAAAGTGTACCCAAAATCTTGAGCAGAAATATGAAAAAATGCCATAATTTTTATCCGAAAATTTTCCGTTTTTAGTGGTAAAATTTTACAATCTATTTGAATAGGCGAGTTCTCATAATGAGTCGTACATGTAGGTAATTAACACCATAATGATATGTGACATTTACCAAAAGCTCAGCTTGATGAAATAGATGGGCTGCATGATGCTTCCACGCAGAGCTGAAACCGACCCGCATGCGAGTACTAATAAACCGCCTACAAGATCTAAGCCTGCCCAGGCAAAGTGGTGCGAGTCGGACCGTCAGTGCTTATAAACCCTGTTTGTTTCATGGGGTGGCAGGGCTTGAGATGTCATTTCATCTCAATGTCGGGTAAAAGTCCCACAAAATTGGAAGCGACGTCTCCAAAATGACCTTTACAGTGTCAACGGGACCATAAAACCTCAAACAAACAAAACCAAAAACTCAGATTCGCCTCATTTTTTATGATTACAAACTGTCAAATTGGTACAGCAAGCGGTGCTTTGAGTGCAAAGTTAGCGACCAGTTAACGAGGAACACATGAATTCCACCGCAGGCTAGGTCTATGTCGCGGACGAACGGATGAAAGACCAGATACCTATATCGCGCCATGCTTCATGCAGGCGCGTGAAAAAGGACATGCTACTTTGCATTCGCCTGCATTATTTGCGGCGCTTTCAAGATTATTTCACTTATTTCGAACGGACCGCAAATCAGAGTTGAGCTAAAACCGGAGTAAGACCACCTTCTGTTGCAGATCTTGGCGTCTCATATGTGGCCCGAGCAAGGCGCAAACCACAGCGGAGAGACCTAATGACCCGATGATTAACCCTTTTTGTACTAAATGGAATCTTCCTCCTTATATATAAGGAGTCCATTTTGAAACTTAGGGGTGTCAGATTTTTTTTTTTTTTTCTTAAAAATTAAGTTCGGGAAATGGCTTAACGTTTTGCAAACAGTGTAGGCCCTGATCTGACGCCGCGTACTGCTGTTTGCCAAGGTACCCCTTTAGGGGTTTCTGGTATTAAATTAAATGGGTTAATAGTCAGCGCTCTTACCCATTAAGACACGGGGGCCAGTTATCATCGGCATGTACAGTAGACTTAACAAGATACCCAGGTTGCATGTCTGTACAAACTTCGCTGATTATCTTGGAGAATTTTGTAGTTCTGCACCAAGTTAGAGATCAGACTTATGATCTTTGATTATTTGTGTTCACGGAGATGTTGCACTGATGTGTTAGGAGGCCTTCATGCGGACTGAACAAATTGTTTGTCTAAATCGCGACGGAAGTAAGGGGCCACGTAAAATCGATTTAAGTCCCCAGTGGAAATCTTTCCACTGACCGTTCCAAGGCGGTTCTTCTGTGGTGGTTTAGTTATGTTGCTGTTTGTTATTACTGTGTGTATCACTTGTGTCTTTTTATTTTGGATAGCCATATGGCCATTTTGTGGGAAAGTAACTGTCCTTATGACCTTCCTTTGTTTAGGTTTCCATTATGGTCTGGTCGCTTCATGTTTGTGTTTCTTTCCCTTTGGTGTCTTTGATGGGTGGAGTAAGTTAATTGTATCGATTCCTGATCTTTGTTTTTACTTCTACTTTTTATATGCAGCCTTGGAATGCTTGCCGCGCAATTTCCAATATTAACCCTTTTTGTACCAAACAGAATCTTCCTCCTTATATATAGCATGAGTCCATTTCGAAATTTAGGGGTTTCAGGTTGTGTTTTCTTCAACAAATTTTAGGAAAATGGCCGAACTTTTTGCAAATAATGTAGGCCTTGATCAGACGCCGCGTTCTGCGGCGTGTGTTCTGGGCCTGCACTGTTTGCCACGGTACCCGTTTAGGGGCTTCCAGTCTGAAATGGTTTAATGTTCATGTAAGAGCAAAATTGAATTGTAAAGGCAAGAAACACAAGCGGGCTTCCGTGGCCTACTCTCAAACATTAGATCTCTCACTCGGGCTACATGTGTGATTAAGTCTAAGCATCAGTGATGTTTAATTACTCGCAGTGTAAGAAAAAAATCAACCAAAATGTAGAGTGAGATGAGCGCCTATACAAACATGTACAAGCAGGATCCCCGTTATCATATACATTGAGTTTAATTTTTCTAAAGTATTTACTTGAGAAAAAAATAAAGTACTCCCAATATGGTGAACCGATAGAAAATCAACAGTTTTCAATCTATTAAGCGTTTACACAACAGTAAAAAAGGAACACAGAAAACATTCATCATGTTCATACTGCGTTGTAAATTGCATAAGATGCAAATCATTATGATTCCAACCGGATCAAAATCATACTTTACAATCGCTAGAGTTGTCTATCTTTGCACAAAGAACATGCATTTTGTCATATGCTTCAAACTTTGTGTACCAAATTTTAATGCATGAAACAAAAACATGCACATGAACAAATATACATGTAGGTATAGGCAGATTTGTCCGAGAAAAAGCGATGTTCACGGAGAAATTTCGCGGCGTTTCGTGGAGAAATTAACCGCTTTGAAACGCGATTTTTTTTTCTTCTCGGAGACATTTCTCGGTTGTTCTCCGAGAAAAAAAGCCTTTTACCGCGAAGAAAAAAAAATATGGGTTATTACCGGTAGCTGGTCTGAATGCTGAGCAGTTGTGCTTTTTGGGCGTCTGACCATTGATTCCAACTGGCTACTTGTTCAAAATGCACAATGTAGTCCGCACACTCAGTGTTTCCAGAGCCATAAAAATTATCAGGAAAGATCTCTTTCTTCCTAGACAAATGACTTTGGTGTGTTTGTGTAAATGGCATAGCACCTGCTGGCAAATTTTAAGATTCTTGAAAAGGACGGTTCACTTGTGTCACAATTGGATAAGGTGAAGGTATTGACTGAAATGGATTTGTTGAAGACGAAGTCATGACTTGTGCTTCGTATGATGGGTTGTTAGCAACATAAATAAATCACTTTGCTGCGAAAGCAAAGGCTGGCTAGGTGGCGAATTGTCGGAATTGTTGCTGCATTGAATTTGATGTTAACGTGGGTTGATTTTGCTGCGTATTTTGAATTGGGACAGTTGTATTATCTGAGTACGCCGTGAACTGACCCATATTTCGATGTTGAGTATTGGCTTCAACACTATTTGGAAAAGGCGATACGCTAGGCTGAGTTGTTCCATTAACGACTTGCATAAAACTTGTCTCATGGTGCTGTGAACGTTCCGTTGCAGGTGGTTGTTTATTTATTAAAGTTGTTCCACCAAATTGCAGACAGTTTGAAACAGATTGATTCATCTGATTTACTTGTGACTGGTTGAGAGCAAAATGTGGGGAACTGTGCGTTTGATTTGCGTTTTGCACTGGAAAAGAGTTATGCATTTGAGTTTGAACTTGTCGAGATGTGGGAGCAATGGTGGTGGGTGAAACATAATTTAACCTACACCCTAACTCATTTGATAGCTGTGTTTGTACTCGCGTAAGTCTTTGCTGTTGCTGTTGCAAATACATAATTGTATGTACATTATCTTACACTTCTACGAGTCGTCGCTGTATCTGTTGGTCAATGGAATTAATTTGTGGGTCAGGTATATTACAAGATTCGTTTTGAGCCATTGGATGAGACTGGTTGAAGAAGCAACGTGTGGTTTAAGTTGAATCAAATTAATGCCACTGTCATTTGCCTCACTTTCTGGACCTGAAAATCCGCATTGTGAATGCAGAGCGTTTGTTGAATGAAAATGTATTGGACTGCCTCTGCTGTCAGTTTGGTGATCATATGTACTCTCTGGAATTATTATACTACTTTGAAACCCAGGATTGTGCTCAGATAAGGACTGCTGAGCTTGTATACCCATGTTACGACTTTGAATATATTGTGGCTGTAGTAATAGGCGATCATGTTCTGACCCTAATGATATATCTGAGAAAGGGCCTCCGCTTAGACTGCTATGGTCTGATCCTATTGTAAGATTGGTAATAGGTCCCCAGCTAACGGAATGTCCGCGTGCGTTCGCAGGGGTAGATGTTGCTTGCGGGTTAATTGTTAGCTGATCATATACTAATCTGTTATTGACATCGCAGCTATCTACACTGGTCATTTTCTCACTGCTTGACTAAGCTGAGTGCTGGCTGCTTAAAAGGCCATTACTGGATGAATATGTTCTATAAAAGGGTTATCCTTTGGAAGCAAGGAATACACCACAGAACTGAAAAATATGGAGTGTATATGTTTTCTGGGCCAGACTAGCTAGTTTCGGCCAATTAGGCCTCATCAGTGACCCTCCGATATTTTCAAAATTCCACAGTGGAATCAATGATCCCAAAGGTAAAGAAAATATAATCTACACTATGATGTAGGGCAGGGAGACGTTTTACCGCCGCCACACATTCCCACACACCAGCTGTAGTGAAGTAAAATATGTTCTATAAAATGGTTATACTTAGGAAGTAAGGAATACACCACAGAACTGAAAAATATGGAGTGTATATGTTTTCTGGGCCAGACTAGCTAGTTTCGGCCAATTAGGCCTCATCAGTGACCCTCAGATATTTTCAAAATTCCACAGTGGAATCAATGATCCCAAAGGAAAAGAAAATATAATCTACACTATGATGTAGCCTCATAATTTGAAAATATACTTTTACTTGTATCCATTTTTCTCTACGTAACTAATTGCTGATAATCCTTAGCCTCAAAGCGGAATGGTGACTGTTTCAACAGTAATCAAATGCAATGTTGTCTGAATATTTAAACAAATTTGTTGATAATTTGATTTTAACAACTTATTTTAGCATTCTTCTTTATCTGGACATCGCGTTAAACATATCCTGGTCACGGACTCACCAAATGTAAATAAACTGGACTGGGTCAGACCTGGTGAACGACCAGTCCTGGACCAATCAATTGCAGGGACTCCTTGAACCGTGGGGAAAAGGAAATATGTAGATCAAAAGCCTCTAAACAGCCAGGGCCAGACCCAGGTTAAAGCGTCAAAGTCCGGACCTGAGGCTGATGAAGTTTGAATCTTTTGTTAAACAAGACCGGGTCAGGCTAGGGTTGAGCGTCTAGTCCAGGTCCGATCAAGTTTAAGACAACCTCTGGCAGTGGAAGCTAGTTTAATGAAATCAGCCAGATGAAACAGAACTTCTAAGTATCTTTATCACCTGGCGGTCATTGTACCTCGCGTTGTGTTTTTGAGTTCAAATCCCACAGGTCAAGGCCAGCTTTAAGGTTGGGATCACTGGAAATGGCAATACGACGTCAGTGAAACTAGCAATATGGTTTTATATTTATTTACAAGTTAAGTATGAGAGTTTCATATTTGTATCAATTTCAAATCATGACGTTAGAAAGGATAAATGCACTTCAGACTTTAGTCTCGACCCTGCTTAGGTGCCTCGACGAAGCAGAAGCAGGGTAGAGTTTCTGCCCTTATCTCAATTGTAAAGGGAGAAAACTTTAAGCTTATCGCCTGGTGTTCTATTAGAACAAAAGCAAAAAGCCTGCCCGCATTGCCTGGTATCCTTTTAGAACAATAACAATTTAGGGATGAATTGCCTACCTGGGCTGGCAACTCGTAATATTCTTCGAAATCTGACCGGCGATCAGTGTTGACAATTGAGTAAGTGTAGTTTAAACAAAATGTCAAAGCCGTAAGGTTTTTGAAGGGGCACAACGTATGTAAAACGTTTTATATTCAAGGAAAGCAACTATTCAAGTCAAGTTAGCTAGGCGCTTGTAAAGCCTACAGGTAACAAACACAGGTATACTGGAAAGTGAAAGTAGAGTTTATCTCAGTCTCTGAACAAATTCTAAGTGTACTAAGACGGTAAATAAATGAATAAATGAAATAACAAACCTGTCTCTGTTACACTTTCAAATGTAATTGACTACAAGCCTGGCTGGAAGCCAACTCCAGCCAGCCTCCTCCCTGACATCCAGAGGGATTGTTTGAAACACTGCCATGGTGAAATCTGGAACTCGGCCTGCTACCCGACATCATTCCAGGGCATGGGTGCAGCCACACCCTATTTCGAGGGTTTCGGACACCCAACACACCGAATGTATCTTCCAAATGACATTTGCACTATAATTGCCGAGGTTCAAGAATTGGAGTTTGAGGCCACCCACTATCCTGTCATTCTAGCCTGCTTTGGAAGACATTTCGCCTCATGCTGCGGTTGGGTCCCGACCAAGCTCCTTGCCTCCTAACAGAGTCTGGCCTGCTGAAGTCTCTCAAAGTCAGGTTGGCGATCATCTCCTTCGACAAACAGAGATCAGGCCTGCTCCGTCATCGGCAAATTCACACAGGGCAGCAAGGCTGACTGAAAAAGGCTGATTAGGAGGCTGGTGACAGACCAGGTGGAATATGACTTCCTTGTGTGCGACACCGACCAAAGCGGCACTTTGGTTTGTGTCCTCCAAAGGTGTCCACTGGATCACATCCTCGCATACTATAATGGGTCCGAGCACCAGTACACCAGCTTGAGGGCAAGCATGCTGGATTACGCCAACATCAACCTCTTCTCGATGCTTGAAAGGCTCGCACCAGATAGCCACTGACAGCATTTTGTCAGGAAATCTACGCTCAAGAAGCTTCAAGGGGTTGAGGCTTCCGTAGGCAAGGAGAAGTGCAACTGTAGGGAGGACATGTGCATACCCTGTTTACTCTAAGAGTGACAAGGGCGAGAAGATCTACATGCCCATGGAACATGCAGCATATCTCGCAAAGCTTGACGGCGTCAAAAGAGAAAATGACCCCACAACGACCTGCATTCCAGGCAACGCTTGAGAGAAATAAACGGTAGCGGAGGCGGCGGCAAAACCACGCGAGCGATCAAGCTCTTCCGCCAGAGGAATCTACTTGTCTTCACTCCGACCCACCGTCTGGCGCAAGAAATGCGGACTATGGGGCGCCCAGGCCCAGGCCTATCATAGCGTCTTCCGCTGTAGGGACTAGAGAGAGTGGACGCCCGAAAGGATGGGGGCAGAATTCCATTCCCCGTGTAATCATCTGGGTCAAGGTCTGCACAGTGCCTCGCACCACTCTGGAAATCTTCCTCGATTGGCTCGAGGGTCGAGGCGTCCAGGGCATCTGCTGTGGCGAATAGGGGCAGCCACCCACAATGTCGGAAAAATGCCGCACCATTGGCTCCGCGAGCATGCCAACTACTATGAAGATGTCGAGGTAGACCCTCTTCTCAAGGCTCTCAAAAAGCGAATCCGCCTGCAGCGTTATAAGGTCCATTGCCAAGAGATACGAAATGTGCTTCCTGGTTGCCTCGGTGGGAAGGCTTCGTGGAGGCCTGGAAGCCATACGATCTCATCTTTACCTCGAGATCGAAGGTCCGTGGCCGAGCCCAGAAGCTGCTGTTCGAGTGTCATCGGAAGTATTTCCTGGATACCTCTGTACGTCTACTATATCGCCCCAAAGACACTCGGCGGCAAAACATCATGATCACCACCCCTGGGCCCTTGCTGTTGGCAGCTCGTCCTGAACGATATAACTATTGAGACTTTTCCGTCAAGGTGCCCTTGAAATATGCCCGCGAGGTTCTCGTCAGCAAGTTGGGCTCGGACTGGGCTCTTGACTACGACTTCAAAGTCCACTCAAGCCAAGGTCTCACCATCGCAGACCCCAAATAGTCTGGATCATCGATGATTATCTTCAGTGATCAAGTCATGGCTGTCTGGCCAGCTCGAGCGGGTAGTATGACTCCCGGAGGAGGTTTCCAGTGAGGCACTACAACTCAACGAGCAGCACCTCCGAAAGGTCATCAAGAGGACGCTTGTGATCTACAAGCGACAGGATCAAACCAAGGGGTTCAGGTTTAACGTGAAGGTTGATCATATCCTAGAACTCAATGAGGCAAAGAAAATTCACTGCGTCGCGTGCAATATTGAGCTCATAGGGGCTTACCAGCCAAAAGACACTTAGCAGTTCAGTGCTGACCGGTTAGACAACTACATGGGTCATATCCGCGAAAACACAAGGCTGTTCCGTCTCGAGTGCAACCAAAAAAGAAGAGCCGCTGTGTTCAGCTCTTGAGAATCCCATCCGGTGGTTGTTAGGTGTTTTGGGGCACCACCAGAAGGTCTTACCTGGTAAAGCTACGCGGCGACCAATCCTGCAAGAAATACAACACGGGCTCACCGGGCTTAGCCACCGAGCGTCACAGTCGGTACACCTTAAGATACCACACAGGGACTGTTGCGTGTCGAACCCACCTTAAAGCTCACCAGGCTTGTAAAGGAAGCGAACACCAAGTCCCGAGGATACGTTCTGCTCCTTGAGACCAACAGGGCAGCCAAGAACTACAGAGAAAGGGATTTTGTGCCAAAGTCTTGACCTTGGGGGCATCAGAGGGCTTTTTGCCGGTCAACCTGGTCACTTCACCGTTCAGAGTTGCTACGACGCCAGGCTCCCTGCCACCCACTCGGTCGACCTTTTACCTGAAGCGAGGCCCATCTCCTGAGCATAATGGTGCCCAAACAACCGCTTAGCCACTCCTCTTCGAACGTTCTACAATGCCCGTGTCCCGATGGATATCAACACGCCCACGTCTAACAGAAATTCCATGTTTCGCCAGAACCTGGCTGAGAGCGCCCATGAACTCTTGCCCCGGGTCAACCTTGACAAATTTGTGCCACTTCAACGCGCCTCGCCAGTAGATGCGAGACCTCTTTAGCGTCTTTTATAGCCAGAGGCTCCGCCTCTTTGTAGCGTGAGGCTACATCAACCACAGTAAGGACGTACTTGTATGTCAGTTGTTTTCGCAATTGCCTGACTTTATCATGTTGCAGAGAGAGCAAGTCAGTTTGTGGACCTCGTCCGGTGTGGCGATGGCCAATTGTGGCCGTGGAATGTGCCGTTGGACAGGGAGGTAGATCTGCCATATGCCCTGATTCTTCAGCCAGCCCCAGGCCGAATTTTCAGAGACCTTTGCTGAGGCTGATCGCCGTTATTCACATACAGTAGCCTCGGGGGCTGTAGTTAATATGAGCTTCCTATCTAGCTCCATCGAGATCCGCGAGATGTTCCAGCAAATTGATCAGTCTTCAACAGGCTTCAAAGGCACGGTGACATATCACAAATTGCTCGGCCCTGACAGCAGAAGGCGAGCGAACCAAATGGCTGCCCCTTCATCCTGCTTCCTGAGACCGAGAGACTTTTGTGTGATATCGATCTTAGTACGAGCCAGAGGGCCGGGGATTTTGTGCTGTTTGGCCTGCAATCCAACCCCTAGCATTGCGAAGTAAAGCTCTCCGGGAAGACACATGACTATCAAGGCCTCAGAAAAAAAACTGAAAACTAAAACTCACGTCACTTCTTTATTTCGGATTACTTGGCGAGTTTGTAGGCAACCAGATCTTGCGATAACGAAGGTAATCACGCAGTCTTTTTGGACGTCACTCGAGTGGTAAAAGCCGGAGAGCTGGGACTCGGGCCCCAGGGGCCCAATGTTTTGTCTGATGACCTTCGAGTATTCGCGGATTGAGTGCGTCGACGTCTCGGTAGGATTGTAAGGCATGGCCTTTCCGGAAAAGTTCCTCGTTCAGAATTGAATTGTTACTGGTGACCTGTCAAAAGACATTCATACACCATTCATACACATCGTTGATCCAGTCCAGACGCTCAGTTCGTTTTCGAGACAATACTGCCTGTGGAGCTTGTAGCTGTTCGACTGCTTTATCGTGACGCTTACGCTCTTTGTCGACATCAGGGCTCCTCAACATGGAAAACAAGTAGTTCGATCCCTAGAAAGCAAGAGCGTTCACCAGGGCGCCACCAACGAGCATAGCAACACTTGCTATTTCATTACTTCCAGATATTAGCAGGTACGATCCCCTGTTTAATTAGTATGTCCTTTTTGCCATGGCGAGAGCGACGTCTATCATGGCCATGTCTACATCAGGGGCTGTAAAGTCTAACTGCGGGACCTACACCCCATCGCCATCTTGCCAAGCCGGGCGTATCCCGCAGCGATAGCAGAGAAGACCGCGCTGTGATATACCGCGTTAACAAGCAATTTAACGTCAGTTGCTGGGGTTATCATGGTTGTTTATTGCATATAGAATGGATTTTGGCTAGCCTCTAATTGCTTTGCATCGGTGGGGGGGGGGGGGGGGCGATATCCACAGGCTGCGGGGCCTGCAGCCAACGATGCGGGACTTCTTCTTTGTTGGATTTGTCTGGCGCGTAAGCGCGGAAAAACACGACGATTGCACTGCCCGTAAGACAAACCCTAATCATTCATGAGGTCCAGTTATTTAGTCTAATTAATACTAATTTGTTTTATTTCATTTGTGATGATAGCCCTAAGCTTATTGAATCGCTCTTGAACACTCATTCCGGATGTAATCACGCGCGGGAGAGAGAGACGGTGACATTTACACCAATGCTACCCATTTACACCTTGGTCGAGTGGGGCATTGTCATAACGTGTGTCCCAATGACAAACATCGCCTCCGGTGGCCGAATTCGAACCCACAACCTTTCCATCATAAGTCGAATGCGCTAACCATGAGCTATCGGGCTGACAGTTAGTTAATCATTGTTCCGGCCATTTGTCTGTATCTTACTGGTCCTTCGCGTCCCCTTCCTCTAAAGGAATACTTGCCTCTCCCACAGGGGGGGGGGGGGGCAAAATGATTCCTTGGCTGTCAGAAGCTGTTCGAGCAGTCGTTCTTGCTTAGCCTTTCGGGCGCGCCCGGTTCCCACTTTCTTCGGTCCCTAAACATTCTGCTTTGTGTCCGTAACTCTTTATATTGACTCTGTGCTGGCTCCTGAGCTGCCACTGTCGCGACTTGTTTGTTGCTTTGCAACGTCTCTTTGCTCTCCGCCATCTGTTTGTTATACTGGACCTGGGAAATCCATTGCTGAAGAGTGAACAGAGTCTCTTAAGACATTCCAGTCCTCTTCTTGATCATCTGAACAGAATTCTATTGCTTCTAGTCTGCTGCAAATGTCATGGGTGTAGGCTTGCCTCTTGCTGTCTTGTTTCAGTTTAGAGACATCCAGTCTTTTGGGCACTTTCTTTCACTTTGGGCTGGATACGCAGGTTGAGTTTGCTGACAACAAGCCTGTGATCTGTCCAGCAGTCCACACCACATTCAGTCTTTGTCACTCTAACATCATATCAGTCCTCCCTTCTAACTATGACATAATCGATGAGATTCCAGTGTTTGAAACGCGGATGCATCCACGATGTCTTGTTGCGAGTTGGCAGACGGAAAACTGTGTTGGTGATCAGCAGTTCATGTTCTGCACACTTCATCAAAAGGAGGAGGCCATTTCTATTTGACCTTTCCTACTTCTTCATTCCCAATCACTCCTCAGGTTTCGTGGTCTATGCCCACTCTAGCATTGAAGTCTCCCAGGATGATGAGTTTGTCTCCCCGGGGTATAGCAGAAATCACAACGACCAAAACATCATATAACTTGTCTTTGACCTCATCTGAGGCACGCAATTATTATAAGTGCCTATGCACCCACAATGACTAATCCAGATGAGGCAAAACACTTAACTGGACACCTGGCGACAAAAACGATTCCTATTCCTGCGACGAGGGGAATATTCCGGTTTCTGACTTTATCATCATTGACCATAAAATACGAAGGTGGCACAAATGCACTGCGAAGATCACTGTGGCTAACTGGTTACACCACTGGTACAGCTAGGGAATGACGAAAGAGTTTAGAAAGCTCCGCTTGAGAAAGCACCCCGGCAAGCAGATACAGACGTGAAGGCAATGACCAGGAATCGATACGATTAACCCACAGCTCCCAGCAGTCACACCAAAGGGAAAGCAACACAAACATGAAATAACTAGACCCTAATTGAAACAATAGCGGAAAGCCAAAAGGACATTTACTTTCCCACAAAATGACCAACTGTCTATCCAAAACAAAATAATATAAGCGACGCACACACTCAAAGACAAACCATAACAAAAATCAACCGCGGCAGAAGAACTTCTTTGAAACGGTAAGGGGGGTGGGGGTGCATAAATCGATTTTACGCAGCTGCAATCCCCAACCTTGCTTCCGTCGCGATTTAGATAAATAATTTGTTCAGTCCGCATGAAGGCTAATTCATCAGTGCGACATCTCCGAGAACATCAAAATCAAACAACCACAGAGATGTAACAACGGTGATGACTCGACAGCAAGAAACCACTGAAATGCTGGAGCAAAAGAAATCCAACAGTTAGACGACTTCGATGAGCCCTACCAGAGACAGAGCATCAGGCACCAACCAATATTATATAACATTAAATTACCTCCAATTCTCAGTAACCATTCACGATGGAACCGTCATAGAATCTGAGGCCTGACCCACCGGCGTGCAATTAAAGAGGGAAGCAATGTTGTCAACCGTGACTTGGTTAACTACCATGCTTATGCATGCAGTCTGCCTTATAACATTAATATTGTACCCAATCTTTTTACACGAATAATGGTTTTACGAAATTGGGTGCTGAAGACATTGCAATTATATATTTTTCTGAATTTACATACTAAGTCACCATAAAATAGATAGACCTTGTTGCAGAAGAGATTTAAGTCCAACATTGTATTTTGAAAAAAAAAAGTCGGAATGACGTCTATAAAATTTTAAAAAAAGATTTGCGTTGTTTATGATACCGATAACCCTGATTAAGACGTTAAGCAGTTAACTATTAATTACGAGTGTTGAAGTCAGTTACATGACTAGCCACTCTGGCAATTCGAATTAAGTTTGAAATATATCGCGATAGGATGCCACACGAGGAAATCACCATCCAAGAAAGGAAAATTTACAACCTCAAAATGAAAATCATCGCGGTTATCATAAATTTTGCAGGAAACAAACCCATCTACAATAGATAGATGTAAGTCCAAAACGGGGCATCGGTATCAGAAGAATTTGCTTTATTTAACTGAAGCTCTGGAGGTGGGATTGTAAAATTGACTGATCAATCCATCAAAATAGGTATTGTCAATATTCAATAAATCATCTAAATATCTGGAAACCGAGCTTAAGGCTAAAATGATTTCAGTCCGCATGAAGGCCTCCTAATTCAATAGTGCAACATCTCCGAGAGCACAAAAATCAAACAACCACAGAGATGTAACAACAGTTAGGACTCGACAGCAAGAAACCACTGAAATGCTGAAGCAAAAGAAAACCAACAGTTAGGCTCCGATGCGCCCGACCAGATACAGAGCATCAGGCACCAACCAACATTACATGAAATTAAATTATCTCTAATTCTCAGTAAACCTTTACCGTGGAACCGTCATAGAATCTGAGTCCAGACCCACCGGCGGGCAATTAAAGAGGGACGCATTGGTGTCAACCGTGACTGGGTTAACTACCATGCATGCAGTCTGTCTTGTTACATTAATATTGTACCCAATCTTTTTATATCGAAGTATGATTTTACGAAATTGGGTGCACAAGTCAATGCAATTATACATTTTTCTGAATTTATATATTAAGTAACCATAAAATACCGGTTCCGATAGACATTGTTGCCGAAGAGATTTACGTCCAACATTATATTTTGAATTTAATCGGAATGACGTCTATAATATTTTTAAAAAATGTTTGCGTAGTTTATGATACGGAAAACCCTGATTAAGACGTTTGGCAGTTAACAATTTATTACGAGTGTTGAAGTCAGTTACATGACTAGACACTCTGCCAAATCGAATTAAATTTGAAGTAAAAACCAAGAATTAGATTTGTCTCGACGAAGGCGACGATCATCTCCACAAGAAGACGTCTGGTCGTATGAAAGACATGAAACCCAAATACAGACTGACAAGAAGGGGGTTTTCAGCTTGGAGGTGGTCCTCAAATGAAACACCACATCCGGCAGTGGCGCCACAGAGAGTGAAAATGAGCTGGCCCATCCGCCAGTCAAAAGGAGTACTTGTCCAGATATGCCAAGGCTTATTTGCTTCTGTAACGTCTACAGTGAGAGGTGGGTTTTGATAGTCGGCGATAGTTCATAATGTTGCCATCTAACAATGACTGCATTGTTTTCTACATCAAAGTTCCATCTGCTTAATTCGGCTGCATAAAGGTTCCACTTGCACAGGTGGAGCTTTATGCAGAAAACAGAATCAATTAGGTTTATAAAATCTTACAAAAAACATAAAGGTTCCATGTGCTCTTAAATCCCTCCAATGTTGTATAATAACCGGCTGTTAGTAATTTCCTGCTGAGAAAACATGAAATTGATTGACTGTAAGTGTTATATGAGCTGGAAAAAGTTGCAGTTCAATATATACTCCTGTATATGATATCCGACCTGATCTAGTCATACCAGGCAGTACTATCATTTTAGCTTATTCCGCAATACACGGAAAAGAACAATCAACAAAACATCAGAAACTATAAATGATAATGTAAATGATTTAAAGAAGGACAGCAGCACAACATCGGCTCAGAAGAGTACTAAAACTAACCACTACCATTAATGAAACTACGAGTGAAAACAAAGCACCTAACCAAGAGAGTCCTGAAAGTATAGACACTATTGAAATGTATTCCATAAATGAAAACACAGCAATATATATTGAAAGAGACAGCTTAAGAACCCCAAGCAAATGTCGGAGTTGTGGTGATTCTCCTCATGTTACCCCATACAAAGATGCTAAATTTAAAAGCCCTAAAACATCAGATTTGAAACAAAAGCGAAAGTGAACACCGGCAATTTTGAAGAGGAATGCAAGGAAACGAAACATAGATGCTGGTTTAGAAGGGTAAAACATCTCTGCTCCACAGGTTAAAGCAGTGAACTATTCGAAATTTAGATACTGATGTTCTGAAAAGGTTACATATGAAAGTCGAGAGCGAATATTTAATGCATATTGGGCTTTACAAGGCTACACAAGAAAACGAGACTTCATTTGTCAATTTGTCAATTTATCACTTTCTCACAACATAAACGTTCATCTGGTCATAAATCTGTGTCATACTCATATTTTCTGCCATCGGATGGACGAAATGTTCGTGTGTGTAGGGCATTCTTTATTAAAACAGTTTTTGCAGTCCAAGATAAACTCGAAAGTTTCCCATCAGCCAATAAAACATCACCAGGGCGACTAGCAGAAGTTAGAAGACACATAATATCATTTTCTCGAATGGTGTCTCACTATTTTGCGTAAGACATCAAAAAGACAATACAGTAAAATTCCTTTATCAAGACCACCTTTGGGACTTTCAGAAGTGGTCTTTAAGAAGCAATATATTATGCTGTAGCGTTTGATCTCCAAGCAGTGTTGTCTTGTTCACTTGTGGGGAAACTTTATTACAAGAGAAAACTAGCCTGTTACAATTTGTCATTTTATCCTTTTGGTGTTCAAAAGGGTACATGTTATCTCTGGGATGAATGTCAAGCTGCGCGTGGCTCATGTGAAATTGCAACCTGTCTGCAGATGCATACAAATTATGTGACAAGCGGAAATCCAACAATCGAAGAAATAACATATTTCTCTAACACCTGTGGTGGGCAAAACAGGAACCAATTTGTTGCCTCATCCTTGATATATTCTCTTCATAAATCAGAAACACTGGATATTATTAATCACAAATCCTTTGAAAGGGGTTATTCCCATATAAAAAGTGATACAATTCATTCTTCGATTGAACATTCCAAGAAAAACACACCTGTTTATGTACCTTCCAATTGGAATATCGTGATACTAAAGGCCAGACAAAAGAAACCGTACATTATTGTGTCTGTAAAATATTGAGACATCTTGGATTTCAAGTCTTTCAGCAACGACCACTGCCCAAATATGAAGTCTTCAGTAGATGGTGGTTGTGTGAACTGGTTGAAGGTCAGGGGGATACAAATACGGCGCTTAGACCCTAGGAGTATTTGTCTCTACAACGCGTTTGACAAAACTCAATTTGTTGAACTGAAAATTAAGTTTATACAAATTTATTTTAGTTCGATTGCGTAAAAGCTTGAAACTTATTGAATCGCTCTCGAACACTAATTCCGGGTGTTTTCACGCGCGCGAGAGAGAGAAGCAGTGTTTTTACACCACTGCTACCCATTTACACCTGGGTAGAGTGGGGCAGTGTCATTACTTTTCTAACCTCGATACCGGTGGCCGGATCCGAACTCACAACCTCTCGATCATAAGTCGAACGTGCTAACCATTGCGCTATCGAGGCTGAAAGTCCAATCATCTACCCGGTGAAGACCTCAACAATGGCCTGTCAAACTTGCAGCTTTATATACACATAAACATCCAATATCAGAAGCCAAAAAGAAAGTTCTTGTATCCCTGTGTCAAAGTGGAATAGTCCCCAAAACTGTCAGGATAACGCTTTCTAGAACTTATTACTACTCTTCCAACAAAGGAAGGAATGAAAGACATAATACCAGTACCAGATCCCTTGGACGCGGATAGCGATAGTGAATATGATGGAAATGTTGAAGTAGACTCATCACAGTATCTGAAATACTTTCGTGCGTTTGTATGAAAAGACAACTCCTAAATGGATGTAGCATGTACAGTAGAATTCCGCTTTTAAGACCACCTAAAATTCAGACTAAATCTGCTTTTAAAAGCTTATTGAGAACGTTTCAGTTATTCTGTCCTTGCGTTTTCCACGCCCAGTGTCCCCTTATAAGAGACCACATATGGGGCTGTTCAAAAGTGGTCTTTAAGATCACTTTTGAACAGCCCCAAAGGTGGTCTTAATATAGGAATTTTACTGTAGTTTATGTTTCTTATTCTCCCTGTGAGATTTTAAATAACAATATACATACAATTTTACATTTTTCCTTCTTATCGACAATGAATCAACATTTGACTTTTTAAGTGTCGTTCATATGCTGATTTGCATTACTCAGGACATACACATAGATAATAATGCGATTTATGTAGAGGAAAGTGTTATAATACACTGAGATAGATTACAAGATGGCACCTTTATGCAGAATAGAAGTGAAAAAAGTCTTGTCTGCATATAGGTGTCATGTGAATCATACCATATTTGTACATTTATGAAGTACAATTGCAGTGCACATCAGTGATCATTTGATTACCATCATGCCACTCCTTATCCTGTAGCATTTAAATAAGGTTAATCTCAGACTTCTGATTTTAATGAACTTAATCTTTAAATGGGCTTTTCTCAAATGTAAGAAAAAAGCAGATGGAACCTTTATGCTCTCAACCTACAATTTAATGTTTTTGGCACGCATTCCTTTACTAAATGGAATATGTGGTTGAAACTTCACTGATATATAGACCATTATAAGAAGCAGGTTTTGTTGACATTGTCATCATCATGAGTCCCTAAATTTTGATCAGACCTTCCTGAAACTTACATATGAGTAAGTTAGAGATAAAATCTTGAATGAAACTGATATTCCTGGCATATTACTCCCAGAGTTCAGTCTCCGTCTTTGCTAAAAATGTCTAGTTTGTACCTTGTCATCACCATAAGTCCTTTAGTTTTGAGCGAATTTTCCTGAAACTAGTTTATAAAAAGGTTGGGATTGAAAGTTCGGATGAGTTTGGAAACTGGTGATGTCTGCCTATCTCTCATAGAGTTATGTCCCCTTGAATGCTGAAAATACCTGTTTTCGACCTTATCACCAGCATAAATCCTTCGGTAAAGATTGGAACTTCCTAAAACCTCAAATCCGATAGCTCATGTGAGCGATATAGGACCACAATGGTCCACTTATTTATGAAATAGGGATTTGTTGAGAATTTTAATTATGCATCCAAATTTGTGCACCAAATATGTTACCAACCTGTACCCTTGTTTACTTTTACTCACACTCCATTCAGCCGTAACGTACATGACGTTCGATTGCACGTTTTGTTTTTTACTTTACTGTGAGCATGTAAACAGGTTTACAAAACTTTTCACTTCAATTGCAAAATCAAAATAATAACTGACTAAAAGCCATAAAAAGTTGGGAATGACGTCGCTTATTTAGGCTGTTATGAAGCTCACAACGGAGCAACGTCTACACGTCTACGTGCATTGGGACGACTTGAAGCTCGAGAATCCGCAGGCGAGAGTAGTACGTATTTTTAACGTTATCGTCACGTGCAGACTGGTTCAGTGGCGGATCGACAGAAGTCCGGACGTCCCAGAGTGACGTCCCACCGACAGGACAGGCATATTTTCTTAACACACCTACGAGACAGATTTACTGTACCTGCAAACACAACTAGGAACACCATCGGCCTAGGAGGACGTCGAATCAGCGCTGATGCCGTCGTAAGATGCTTACGTGTATCAGGAATACAATGTCGACGCCCCTTCCGCGGCGCCAAATTGACACCAAACCACAGAGCAAGACCTTTAAACTGGGCTCGTTATCATCGCCGTTGGAGGTTGGCCCAGTTGAGAAACGTTTTCTTCACTGACGAAGCGAGATTTTGTGTAGATTTGAAGGATCGGAGGGAGCACGAGTATTGAAGTCGGAGAGAACGTTTCGCAGAGGCCTGTGTGAGACAACGGGATCGCTGAAGAGGGTCAGTACTATGATGTGGGGTTGTGTCGATAACAGTGCGAAAACAGACATCGTTTTCTTTGATGCGGCTTGATGACGGGGCCTAAATGCCCAACGTTACGTTGCTAATGTCTTGCGGCTGGTGGTGTTTTCTTATGATCGAGCTCGGCCTGAAACGATACTCAAGCAGGACAATGCCTGGCCTCACACGGCGCGTCACACTCACCAATTCATGAGCCAGCAGAACGTAAATGTGCTCCCCCGGCCAGCCCTCCCCCCAGACATGAACCCGATGGTCTGCGATTACATGAAGAGGCGGATCCGACAACAAAACGTCCATAACATGCAGGGACTTGAGTGTGCCATATTGCAAGAATGGAACAAATTGCCATTTAGATTTATCAGGAGACTGATCTCGTCGATGCCAAGAAGGTGGAGAGCCCTAGAAGACGCGCGTGTTGGACACACTCGCTACTAGTGACTTTTCTGTGGTAATGGCGAAGTGAAAATTCGAGGGTAGGATTTTTGTAACAGCCCTCGGTTTAAGTAGCTAAGGGGCTTGGTCTTCAATTTTAGATGAACTTATAGTGGAATGATGCAATTTAGTCATAAGTGAATTTGATACAGCGAAATACATGGATTGTTCATATTTTATTGTTTCTTACCCGTGCAGAACGTTTGCTACCAAGTATATATATAAGCATTCCTAGTTTCCACTGAAAAAAGCACAACAATGAATTGTCTTATTCTATCGTAGCCTATGACACGAAAGTAGAAATGTGCAATCAGATAAATGACTTTTATAACTACCAATGGTTAAGGTCATTTATTGAGCTGTGTCCTGAATACTACGATTTTAGTTATTTTAATATTCGCCGCATCTGATACTACTGGGCAGGTAGGACGAAACTGCACATAGAGACCCCTTTCCGACATTGAGGTGAAATGACATCTCAAGCCCTGTCGCCCAATGAAACCAATATGATTTATAAGCATGGACGGTCCGACTCGCACCGCTTTGCCTGGGCAGGCTTAGATCTCTAAGCGGTTTACCAGTACTCGTGTGTGGTCGGTTTCAGCTCTGCGTGAAAGCCTTTCGCGTTGTAAGTACATTTTTATAGTTTTTTTTTTTTTACATTTAGTACGTTCCAAAATACAGAGCTGAATTTTTTTAGCATCTCAAAGGAATTATGATATACAGTGCAAAGTAGAAGTAAAACAAAGATCAGGAATTGATACAATTAACTTACTCCACCCATAAAAGACACCAAAGGGAAAGAAATACAAACATTAAGCGACCAGACCATAATGGAAACCTAAACAAAGGAAGGCCATAAGGACAGTTACTTTCCCACAAAATGGCCATATGGCCATCCAAAACCAAAAGACACAAGTGATACACACAGTAAGTAACAAACAACAACATAAATAAATCGCCACAGAAGAGCCGCCTTGGAACGGTCAGTGCAAGTCTCAACATGACAATATATTTACAAACAAGGTCAACTAGATAAAGCTTCATATCAAATATCAAAGACATGGGCCTTCTGGTTTCAGACAAGAAGATTTTTAAAGATTTTCTATCACTATATAAGCCTATGTAAAACCAGTGGGCCCCCGTGTGAGGCCATTTTTGGCCCCACGGCTATAATTTAAAAAAAACTTCATAGCGGTCCACTAGATGAAGCTTCATACCAAATATCAAAGACCTGGGCCTTCTGGTTTCAGACAAGAAGATTTTCAAAGGATTTCCCTATATAAAGTAGAAGCAAAACAATGATCAGGAATCGATACAATTAACTTACTCCACCCATCAAAGACACCAAAGGGAAAGAAACACAAACACCAAGCGACCAGACCACAATGGAAACCTAAACAAAGGAAGGCCACAAGGACAGTTACTTTCCCACAAAATGGCCATATGACCATCCAAAATAAAAAGACACAAGCGACACACACATAAAGCAAAAAACAACACCATAAATAAACCGCCACAGAAGAACCGCCCCGGAATGGCCAGCGGAACGATCTCCACCGGGGGGCCCAAATCGACTCCACGTGGCCACAATCCTCGCCCTTACTTCCGTCGTGATTTAGACAAATAATTTGTTCAGTCCGCATGAAGGCCTCCTAACTCATCAGTGCAACATCTCCGTGAACACAAAAAATCAAAGAACCATAGAGGTGAGACAATGGTGAGGACTCGACAGCAAGAAACCACTGAAATGCTGGAGCAAAAGAAAACCAACAGTTAGACTAAGCCTAAGTAAAACCAGTGGGCCTCGGCGCGGGGGCATTTTTGGTCCAAGGGCTATAATTTTAAAATCTTGGTTGAGATCAACTAGATGGAACTTCATACTAAATATCAAAGACCTGGGCCTTCTGGTTTCAGACAAGAAAATTTTTAAAGCTTTTCCCTATCATAAGCCTATGTAAAACCAGTGCGTACCGGCGCGGGGCATTTTTGGCCCCAGGGCTATAATTTGAACAATCTTGGTAGAGGTCCTTTAGATGAAGCTTCATACCAAATATCAAAGACCAGGGACTTCTGGTTTCAGATAAGAAGATTTTTTAAGGTTTTCCATATATAAGCCTATGTTAAACCAGCGGGCCCCCGTGTAGGGCCATTTTTGGCCCTAGGGCTATAATTTGAACAATCTTCGTAGCGGTCCACTAGATGAAGCTTCATACCAAATATCAAAGACCTGGGCCTCCTAGTTTCAAACAAGAAGATTTTCAATGGATTTCCGTATGTTAAACCAGTGGGCCCTGGCGCGGGGGCGTTTTTGGCCCTTGGGCTATAATTTGAACAATCTTGGTAGAGGTCCACTAGATGAAGCTTCATACCAAATATCAAAGACCTGGCCTTGCAGTTTCAGAGAAGATTTTTAAAGATTTTCCCTATATAAGCTTATTTGAAACCAGTGGGCCCCCGCACAGGGACATTTATGGCCCCAGGGCTATAGTTTGAACAATCTTGGTAGAGGTCTAGTAGAAGAAGCTTCGTACTAAATATCAAAGACCTGGGCCTTCTGGATTCAGACAAGAAGATTTCCAAAGGTATTCCCTATATACCCAGCGGCCTTTTTTGGTTTCCCCTATATATAAGCCTATGTAAAAACAGTGGGCTCCGGGGCGGGGCCATTTTTGGCCTCAAGGCAATAATTTGAACAATCATGGTAGAAGGTCCACTAGATGAAGTTTCATACCAAAAATCAAAGACCTGGGCCTTGCGGTTTCAGAGAAGAAGATTTTAAAAGATTTTCCCTATATAAGCTAATGTAAAACCAAAGGGCCCCGGGCGGGGGCATTTTCGGCCCCAGAGCTATAAATTTGAACGATCTTGGTAGGAGTCCACTAGATGAAGCTTAATACAAAATATCAGAAGCCTCCGTGGTGCAGTGGTAACGCTACTCGCCTTGTAAACCAGGGATCGCAGGATCGATCCCGGGCTTCTCCAGACTTTCGGATGAGTCTAAAAACCGAGGTCCCGTCTCCGTATGACCTTAGCTGTTGGTGGGACGTAAAACTAAAACTCACTCACTCACTCACTCACTCACTCAAACAAAATATCAAAGACCTTTGCCTTCTGGTTTCAGACAAGAAGATTTTCAAAGGATTTCCTTATATAAGCCTATATTAAAACAGTGGGCCCTGGCGCGGAAGCGTTTTGGGCCCTTGGGCTATAATTTGAACAATCTTGGTAGCGGTCCACTAGATGAAGCTTCATACCAAATATCAATGACCTAGGCCTCCTGGTTTCAGAGAAGAATATTGTTATATGTTTTGCCTATATATAAGCTTATATAAAACCAGTGGGCCCTGGGCGCGGCCGTGTTTGGCTCCAGGGCTATTATTTGAACAATCTTGGTAGAGGTCCACTAGATGAAGCTTTATACCAAAAAATCAAAGACTTCGGCCTTCTGGTTTCAGATATGAAGATTTTTAAAGGGTTTGCCTATATAAAGCCTAGGTAAAACCAGTGGGCCCCGGGGCGGTGTCGGTTTTGGCCCCAGGGCTATAATTTGAACAACCTTGGTAGATAGATAGATGAAGCTTCATACCACATATTAATGACCTAGGCCTTCTGGTTTCAGAGAAGAAGATTTTTATATGTTTTCCCTATATAAGCCTATATAAAACCAGTGGGCCCCGGGGCGGGGCCGATTTTGGCCCCAGGGCTAAAATTTGAACAATCTTGGTAGATTTCTACTAGTTGAAGCTTCATACCAAATATCAAAGACCTCGGCCTTCTGGTTTCAGAAAAGAATATTTTTAAAGGGTTTCCCTATATCAGCCTATGTAAAACAGTGGCCCCGGGGCAGGGTCGTTTTTGGCCCCAGGGCTATAATTTGAACAATCTTCGTAGAGTTCCACTAGATGATGCTTCATACCAAATATCAATGACCTAGACCTTCTGGTTTCAGAGAAGAAGATTTTTTTATGTTTTCCCTCTATAAGCCTATATAAAACCAGTGGGCCCCGGGGCGGGGCCGTTTTTTACCCCAGGGCAATAAGTTGAACAATATTGGTAGAGGTCCACTAGATGAAGCTTCATACCAAATAACAAACACATCGGCCTTCTGGTTTCAGACAAGAAGATTTTCAAAGGTTTTCCATATATAAGCCTATGTAAAACCAGTGGGCCCCGGGAGGGGTCGTTTTTGGCCCCAGGGCTATAATTTGAACAATCTTGGTAGAGGTCCACTAGAATGAAGCTTCATACCAAATATCAATGGCCTAGGCCTTCTGGTTTCAGAGAAGAAGATTTTTTATATGTTTTCCCTATATAAGCCAATATAAAACCAGTGGGCCCCGGGGCGGGGCCGTTTTTGGCCCCAGGGCTATAATTGGAACAATCTTGGTTGAGGTCCACTAGATGAAGCTTCATACCAAATATCAAAGACCTGGGCCTCCTGGTTTCAGACAAGAAGATTTTTAAAAGTTTTCCCTTTATAAGCCAATGCAAAACCATTGGGCCCCGGGGCGGGGTCGTTTTTGGCCCAAGGGCTATATTATGCTTTGTTTGATTTGAGGTTAAACGTCCCCGTCAACACTGTAAAGATCATTTTAGAGACGTTGCTTCCAATTTTGTGGGACTTTTACCCGACACTGAGATGAAATGACATCTCAAGCCCTGTCGCCCAATGAAACCAATAGGATTTATAAGCATGGACGGTCCGACACGCACCGCTTTGCCTGGGCAGGCTAAGATCTTCTAAGCGGTTTACCAGTACTTGTGTGCTGGCCGGATTCAGCTCTGCGTGGAAGCATTTGCAGCCCATATATTTCTTCAAGACCCTATGGGCGGGGGCCGCCCCAGGGCTATAATGTGAACAATCTTGGTAGAGATCCACTAGATGAAGCTTCATACCAAATATCAAAGAACGAGGCCTTCCGGTTCCAGAGAAGAAGATTTTTAAAGGTTTTTTCTTATTTTTTCCCTTTTTGTTGCCATGGCAACCAGATTTCTGCATGAAATGGAATTCTTTGAACAATTTTGAGAGAGGACCACCTAAGGATCATTTCTGCTAAGTTTGGGTAGACTCTGTTCAGTGGTTTAGGAGAAGATGTTGTTTAAAGAAATTGTGAACGGACGGACGGACATAAGGACGGACGGACGACGACGACGACGGACGGTGACCGATCACAATAGCTCCCCCGGAGCCTTCGGTTCAGTTGAGCTAAAAACAAACATGTACAAAAACAAAAACACATACAAAATACAGGCCCGACCTTTTTTCGGGAGAAAAAAAAAATGATAATAAAAACTAGTTTCTCCAACATACCGACCAAATTTTTTTTCAGCAATTTAGTAGAAAGACGGCTATTTTTTTACGCCTAAATGAAATACTGGCTAAATAATCGCCATAGAGCATAAGCAGTCCTGTGACGTAAAGTGATGCTCTTGAAGAGCCTTTATAAAATCTGACATTTGTTTACCCATTTCTAAAGGCACCTTTATAAAAATAAGTGCAAATTTAGTCATACCTATTTTTTTATCCTAGTAAGTATTTTGTTTTTTTTTTAGCTCACCTGTAACGTAGTGACAAGGTGAGCTTTTGTGATCACATTTCGTCCGTCGTCCGTGCGTAAACAATTTCTTGTCCGCACGATAGCATCTTCATTTATGATTTGATTTTAACCAGGCTTGCACACAACGTGAACCACAATGAGATGTGGGTACCTTTCTTGAACCAGCCATATCCTATCATGTGTTACGGAGTGTCAGCCCCTGAAAGGGCAAAATTGCCTATTTTGGTCTTGTCTGCATGATAGCTGTTTCATTTATGATTTGATTTTAACTAAACTTGCACACAATTTGTACCACCACAAAATCTTGGTTCCTGTCTTGAACCGGCCATATCCCATCATGGGTACCAGAGTTATGGCTCCTGAAAAGGCAAGAATTTCCTATTTTGGTATTCTCTGCACAATAGCCGTTTCATTTATCATTTGATTTTAACCAAACTTACACACAATTTGTACCACCACAAGATCTCGGTTCCTTTCTTGAACCAGGCATATCACATCAAGGGTACCAGAGTTATGGCCCCTGAAAGGGCACAAATTGGCTGTTTTGGTCGTGTCTGCATGATAGCTGTTTTGTTTATGATATAATTGAAACCAAATTTACACACAACCTGAAGCACTGTAGGATCTTGGTTCCTTTACTGAACCACCCATATCCAATAATCTGTTCCAGAGTTATGGCCCCTGAAAGGGCACAAATCGCCTACTTTGGCCTTATCTGAACAATAGCCGTTTCATTCATGATTTGATTTTAACCAAACTTGCACACAGCTTAAACCACCATACGATCTAGGTTCCTTTGTTCAAGTTTGAATATGGGTCATGTCCGGTCAAAAATGAGGTCAGTAGGTCAAATCATAGAAAACCCTTGTGAACACTCTGGAGGCCACATTTTAAGTCCAATCGTCATGAAACTTACTCAGAATGATTGCCTTGATAAAATCTTGGAAAAGTTAGAATATGGGTCATGTCAGGTCAAAAAGTAGGTCAGTAGGTCAAATCATGGAAAAACCTTGTGAACACTCTAGTAGCCACATTTTCAGACTAAACTTCATGAAACTTGCTCAAAACGATCTCCTCGACAAAATCGCAGTCTTATTCGACTATGGGTCATGTCCGGTCAAAAATAAGCTCATAGGAAAACCTTGTGAACACTCTAGAAGCCACATTTTAAGTCCATTCGTCATGAAACTTGCTCAGAATGATTGCCTTGATGACATCTTGGTCAAGTTTGATAAAGGGTTCAGTCAAACAGTAAGTCAGTAGGTCAGATCATGGAAAAATCTTGTGAACACTGTAGCAGCAACATTTTGAACCTGAACATCATGATCGTGCTCCTAAAAATCATCTTTACAAACGCTCAATGAAGTTCAAATATGGGTCATGTCTGGTCAAAAATGAGGTCAGTAGGTCAGGTCGTAGAAAAATTTTGTGAACACTCTAGATGCCACATTTTAAGTGCAATCTTCATTGCTCAGAATGATGCCTCTATGAAGTCTTGGTCAGCCATATCCCATCATGTTTTACGGAGTTACGGCCCCTGAAAGGACAAAATTGCCTATTTTGGACTTGTCTGCATGATAGCTGTTTCATTTTTGATTTCATTTTAACTAAACTGGCACAAAATTTGTAACCCCACCAAATCTTGGTTCCTTTCTTGAACCAGTCATATAAAGTTAAAACCGTGTATTTTTTGGAAAATATTGCACCTGGTTATCTGAAAATTGGTAGATACAGTAAGCTAAATGAGTGGTTGAAATGCCATGATTATTCAAGGTCAAGGTCATTCTTTGATCTTGATTCAAGGTCATTCAGATATGAGAATTAAAAAATTATTTTTCTCAGAAACCACTGAGCCGTTTGTAACCAAAATTTCATATGAAAGCTTTTGGGAACAAGAAAATGAAAATAAGTTAATAAGAGTTTGATTACATGACCAATATGGCCGCCATGCCCATATAAGGTAAAACCCCTCAGAAGTGTTCTTCTCCATAATCTGTGGGTTGATTATTTGTCTTTTCTACTCAAAAACAAACGTTGACAGTGCTTGCTGACAAGGTTGGTCGGTAAATACCGGTAGCGGGAATTTCCACTGGTATTTACCAGTCATTACCATCCTTGGAAATACTCCAAAATTCAGCAAAAGTGGGAAATACTGGGAATAGATTGTTGTATAGTTATTTCATAGAAAAAACACTATTAATATTAGTATAATTTAATTGAAATAATGAACAGTTAGCTATTTTGCAATATGCCGGTATATGTCATAAGTCTGCTTTTACTCAACCAAACACAAGCATAAATATAAAGTGATATGTTGTTATGTAGGGTGCAGAGAGTTATTTAAAATCACTCATATGCTTAAGAAGATAAAATACCATAATGATCCCAATATTTGGGACAGACATGTCTGGGCAAATTGTGCAGACCCAGATCAGAATCACTTAGCTTCTTTAAGAGAGTTTGCCATTCGAGCTACATGTTTGGTATGCTTTAGTGTAACACTAAACCGCACGATTCAATTTTAGCTCACCTGTCATGTAGTGACGAGGTGAGCTTTTGGGATCACTTTTTATCCGTCGTGCGTGCGTGCTTGCACGCTTCCGTCCGTCTGTCCGTCCGTGCATAAAAATTTTTCAAACAACATCTTCTCCTAAACCACTGATTGGATTTTGACCAAACTTCACAGGAATGATCCTTAGGTGGTCCCATTTCAAAGTTGTTCAAATGGTTCAAGTCCATTGCACATCTAGGTTACAGGAGCTAAAATTAGATTTTTTTTTACTGAAACATTAACAAATATTCTACTCTGAAACCGCATGGTCCAGGTCCTTGATATTTGATATGAAGCATCATCTAGTGGGCCTCTACCCAAGATTGTTCAAATTATAGCACCGAGGCCAAAAATGCCCCTGCGTCGAGGCCCACCACATAGACTTATATTGGGAAAACCTTTAAAAATATTCTTGTCTGAAACCAGAAGGCCCAGGTCTTTGAGATTTGATATGAAGCTTCATCTAGAAGACCTCTACCAAGATTATTCAAAATATAGTCCTGGGGCCAAAAATGACCCTATCCGGGGCCCACTGGTTTCAAATAGGCGTACATAGGGAAAAGCTTTAAAATCTTCTTGTCTGAAACAAGAAGGCCCAGATCTATGATATTTGGTATGAAGCTTCATCTAGTGGACCTCTACCAAGATTCTTCAAATTATAGCCCTGGGGCCAAAAATGTCCCCGCGTCGGGGCCCACCAGTTTTACATAGACTTATATTGGGAAAACCTTTAAAAATCTTTTGGTCTTAAACCAGAAGGCCCAGGTCTTTGATATTTGGTATGAAGCTTCATCTAGTGGACCTCTATCAAGTTTCTTCAAAATATTGTCCTGGGGCCAACAATGCCCCCGCGCTGTGGCCCAATGGTTTCATATAGGTGTATACAGGGATAACCTTTAAAAATCTGCTTGTCTGAAACCAGACGGCCCAGGTCTTTGATATTTGGTATGAAGCTTCATCTAATGCACCTCTATCACGACTGTTTAAATAATTGCCATGGGGCCAAAAATGTCCCAGCGCCGGGACCCACTAGTTTTACATAGGCTTATCAGTCAGATTTACCCCCCAGAAGTTCAGTTAAATAAAGCAAATTCTTCAGATACCGAGGCCCCGTTTTTGGATTTACATCTCACTATTGTAGATGGGTTTGTTTCGTACAAAATTTATGATAAAAGCGATGACTTTGATTTTGAAATTGTAAATTTTCCTTTTTTGGATGGTGATGTTCCTCGTGCGCCATCCTATGGCGTTTATATTTCGCAATTAATTCGATTTGCTAGAGTTTGTAGTCATGTGACTGACTTCAACACTCGTAATAAATTATTAACGGCTAAACTTCTTAATCAGGTTTATCGGTACCATAAACTACGCAAAACCTTTTCAAAATTTTATACACGCCATTCTGATTTAATTTCAAAATTCATTATTGGACTTAAATCTCTTCTGCAACAAGGTCTATCGGAACCCGAATTTTATGGTGACTTAGTATATAAATTCAGATAAATATATAACCGCAATTATTTCAGCACCCAATTTCGTAAAATCATTCTTCGCTATAAAAAGATTGGGTACAACATGGATGTTATACGACAGACTGCATGCATGGTAGTTTACCCAATCATGGTTGGCAACTTTGCTTCCCTCTTTAATTGCACGCCGGTGGGTCAGGCCTCAGATCCTATGACTGCTCCAACGTAAAGGCTTATTGAGAATTAGAGAGATCTAATTCTTGGTAATGTTTGTTGGTGCCTGATGCTCTGTCTCTGGTCGGGCCTATCGGAGTCTAACTGTTGGTTTCTTTTGCTCCAGCATTTCAGTGGTTTCTTGCTGTCTAGTCCTTACCATTGTTTCAACTCTTTGGTTTTTTGATTTTTTTTGTCTTTACGGAGATGTTGCCCTGATGAGTTAGGAGGCCTTCATGCGGACTGAACAAATTATTTGTCTAACTCGCGACGGGAGTAAGGGCGAGGATTGTGGTCACGTAAAATCGATTTAAGCCCCCCCCCCCCCCAGTGGAAATATTTCCACTGACCGTTCCAGGGCGGTTCTTCTGTGGCGGTTTATTTATGTTGTTGTTTGTTACTTACCGTGTGTATCTCTTGTGTCTTTTTATTTTGGATGGCCATATGGCCATTTTGTGGGAAAGTAACTGTCCTTATGGCCTTCCTTTGTTAAGGTTTCCATTATGGTCTGGTCGCTTAATTTTTGTGTTTCTTTCCCTTTGGTGTCTTTGATGGGTTGAGTAAGTTAATTGTATCGATTCCTGATCTTTGTTTTACTTCTCCTTTTTAAAGTACTGGTCACGAACCGACTCAATAAAACCGATTCTGCTATTGTCGTTTATTTGGTGTATTCTTTGCTTCCAAAGGATCTAACTATTCAGAACTTATTTATCTTCACTGCAGCTGGTGCTGTGCCGTGTGGCGGCCGTACAAAATATCCCCGTACATCCATCATAGTGCAGATTATATTTTCTGGTCCTTTGGGATCATTGAGTTCATTTAGAATCATTTTGAAAATAGAGTTCTGCTAAAGCCGGTGCTTGAGGGCGTGGCCGGTGTTGCACATTTCAGTACTGGTCATGAACTGACTCAATAAAACCGAGTCTGCTATTTTCGTTTGTTTTGTGTATTCTTTGCTTCCAAAGGATCTAACTATTCAGAACTTATTTATCTTCACTGCAGCTGGTGCTGTGCCGTGTGGCGGCCGTAAAAAGTCTCCCCGTACATCCATCATAGTGCAGATTATATTTTCTGGTCCTTTGGGATCATTGAGTTCATTTAGAATCATTTTGAAAATAGAGTTCTGCTTAAGCCGGTGCTAGAGGGCGTGGCCGGTGTTGCACATTTCAGTACTGGTCATGAACAGACTCAATAAAACCGAGTCTGCTATTTTCGTTTATTTGGTGTATTCTTTGCTTCCAAAGGATCTAACTATTCAGAACTTATTTATACAGGAAAGAAAAAACTTAAAAAAATATTTTTGTCTGAAACCAGAAGTCCCAGGTCTTTGATGTTTGGCGTGAAGCTTTATCTAGTGGTTCTCTACCAAAATTTTCAAATTATAGCCCTAGCGCCAAAAAATGCCCCCGCGCCAGGGCCCACTGGTTTCACATAGGGTTATACAGGAAAAACCTTTAAAAATCTTGTTGTCTGAAACCAGAAGGCGAAGGTCTTTGATATTTGGTATGAAGCTTCATCTAGTGGACCGCTACCAAGTTTGTTCAAATTATAGCCCTTGGGCCAAAAATGTACTAGAGACGCTGATACTCAGGTGAGCGATTCAGGGCCCACAGGGCCCTCTTGTTTTTTTTTTTTTTTTTTTTTATTGTTTTTTGTTTATGCTCCCGCCATTCGAAGAATGGTGGAAGGGCATATAGCGTTGCCCCTGTCCGTTCGTTCGTCCGTTCGTTCGTCCGTCCGTCCGAAACTTAAACGCTGTCAAAAACTTCCTTATTTGTGGATGGATTTTGAAATCACTTTGCAGAAATGTTAACCATAACGAGACGATGTGTCGTGCGCGAAACCCACGTCCGTACCCTCAAAATCAAGGTCGTACTTAGAGGTAATAGGTCAAAAATTGGGTCCGAAACTTAAACGCAACCAATAACTTCCTTATTTCTGGATAGATTTTGAAATTTCTTTACAGAAATGTTAACCATTATGACACGATGTGTTGTACGCAAAACCCAGGTCCTTACCTCCAAGGTCAAGGCCGTACTTTAAGGTCAAACGTTAATAAAACACAGTCATTAACTTTCTTATTCCGGATGGATTTTGAAATTACTTGGCAGAAATGTTAACCATCATGAGTTAATGAGTAATGCTCAAGACCCGGGTTGGTACCTCCAAGGTCAAGGACATAATTAGAGTCAAAGGTAAAGAAAAATATCTTGTTTCTGGAGTCCGGTTATTCTGAATGGATTTGGAAATTACTTGGTAGAAATGATAACCATCATGAGTCGATGGGTCATGTGCAAGACCCAGGTTGGTACGTCCAAGGTCAAAGTCATAGTTTGAGGTCAAAGGCAAAGAAAAGTGTCTTTTTCTTGTGTTCGCTTAATATCTTTGTTCTTCCTGAACGTATTTGGTAATTACTTGGCAGAAATGTTAACCACCATGAGACAATTTGTTGCAGTCAAGATCCAGATCCGTACCTGTAGCATCAATGTCATACTTATCGGTCAAATGTCAAATACTAACATCAACAGATCTTCAGGCGGGAGCATCCGTGTCATATGGACGCATTTCTAGTTGTTATTCTGCATTTACCGAATCGCATGGTTCATACAAAATGTTCCATGAAAAAAAAGTTGAAGAAAAAGTTTTAATATTCATTCACATCGGTTATGTTTATTGACAAAACATGTGAATCAAATGCTAGGCGGGCTGTTTCAGCTTTTTTAAACGTTATCTTTGTTTACCTTAGATACGGTATTTTTGTATGCACACTTGATTTGAGAGCCCCAGGGTATACGCTACGTATCTTAGACCAAACCTATGAACGGTAATGTACGTTGCCTCTGCGATATTCACCGCAGCTCGTGAGTGAGTGTTAGAATTTTACGTCCCACCAACAGCTAAGGTCATACGGAGACGGGACCTCGGTTTAAAGACTCATCCGAAAGGCTGCAGAAACCCAGGATCGATCCTACGACCCCTTGTTTACAAGGCCAGTAGCGTCACCACTACACCAGGGAGGCTTCTGACCGAAGCTCGTGCAAAAGTGCCGGGTGAAGGAGTTTAGATCGAGCCTCCGCCCGGTGAAGGGCCTTTTGTGCGCAGTCGGCACCGCAGGCCTTAATACACAGCCGACTTTCTGCCTTGGTCCCAATTCCGCATCTTCGGCAGGGGAAAGGCTCCGATCCCGACTTTTGTGTAACTGAGCTCCGTGGATGCCACACAAATTGTTGACGCACCATTTTCCGCACCGCTTGGCGCGTCTTACGATTAGCCATTTGCACCCGTTGAACTCTACGATGTCGTAGATATACTCAGGGCGAACATTGTTTCAAATTAAAGTTCGACTATGCCAAGTTCAAGATGGCTGGTTTGTTTTTGTTTGATTTCAGGTTTAACGTCCCCTTCAACACTGTATAGATCATTTTGGAGACGTTGCTTCCAATTTTGTGGGACTTTACCCGACAGTGAGGTGAAATGACATCTCAAGCCATGTCGCCCAATGAAATCATTATGGTTTAAAGCATGGACTGTGCGACTCGCACTGCTTTGCCTTGGCAGGCTTAGATCCTCTAATCGGTTTACTTGTACTCGTGTGCGGTCCGATGTCAGCTCTGTGTTTAAGTGCTCTGTGCGAGATCTTCCTTGTTTGTAAAACCACTCGTTTTGGTTTTCGTCCTCTTTACTGCTGCAGCTGGTGGTAAATACCCTCTGCGTTCCCCGTCATGGAGCAGCAAGTGCGTGTGTGTCAAGCAGCCCATTTATTTCTTCAAGCACCGACGTGCGGGGGCCGTCAAGATGGCTAGAGGGGATGGGGTAGGGTTTGGGGGCTGATGTGTGAGTACGAACTACGTCCCTGTCGTAGCCTTTGTCAATAGCTTGCCAGTAAAACCACCACTAATACACAAGCGTTCCTCTTGTACCGCCTTTGCTATGGTTTTGTTTACCTCGGATACGGTGTTTTGTATGAACACATGCTTTGAGGTCCCCAGACCGGCGAGGGTGGGGGCCTTCCACAGGTTTGTACCCATACTGCTTGAACAGGGGCTGGCTCCTTCCCCCGCCCCACCCACCCCAACACACACGCACTTGCTGCTCCATGATGGGGAACGCGGACGGTATTTACCAACAGTAGTTGCAGTAGAGGACTAAAACCTAAACGAGTGGTTTTACAAACAAGGAAGATCTCGCACAGAAATTAGGAATCTCTGTCTCCCTATATATCCAGTAGTGAAATATGTTTAAACTGTGTGATCAGTGAATGTCCGCGGTGCATCATGCGTCGCCCCGCGTCTGTCGTCAACAATTTGCTTTAAAATACTACTTCTCCTAAATCGTTGGGCCAATTTCGTATAACTTCAGAGCAATGTGCTTATTTGACTCTCTACCAAAAGAGCAAAAATCGTTTCGCGCCAATGAACAAGATGGCCGCCATAGCTAAATATAGAAAAAATACTACTCGTCTCATATCCATGAGCCCATTTCATTAAAACTTCATAGAATGTTGCTTAGGGGACCAGCTACCAAATAACTCATTTTAAAAATCGTTTTCCTCCAATGGAGATATGGCCGGCGGATCTTAAAATAGAAAAAAAAAAAACAGTCAACAATTGTTTAAAATGCTTACTTCTCCTTAACGCTTAGGCCAATTTCGCTTAAACTTCACAGGAATCTTACATACCGTGCTCTCTATTTAAGAAGCTAAAATCGTTCCGCTTCGATGAACAAGATAGCCACATGAGCTAGAAGTAGAAACATCTTGATACGACTAATCCCCCTGGTCAAATTTTATTAAAAAGTCATTGGAATGTTGCTAAGGTAACCTTCTATCACAATAGCTAAATTCGTTCTGCTCCAATGAGCAAAATAACCCCCGAGCTTAAAATAGAAAATAAAGTTAAACCGACTATTTCTTGGCTAATTTAATTCAATCATAATAGGGGTGGTGCTTAGGTGACCCTTTACCACACATATTGTTAACGCACCATTTTCCGCCCCGCTCGGCGCGTCCCACGATTAGCCATTTGCACCCGTTATACTCTACGATGTCGTTGATATACTCAGGTCGAACATTGTTTCAAATAAATGTTCGACTATGCCAGGTTAAAGATGTCTGGTTTGTTTTGTTTGGGTTTAACGTCCCCGTCAACAATTTATATGTCATTTTCGAGACGTTGCTTCCAATTTTGTGAGACGTTTACCCGACAATGAGATGACATGACATCTCAAGCCCTGTCACCCAATGAAACAATAAGTGTTTATAAGCATGGACTGTCCGACTCGCGCCGCTTTGACTGCGCAGGCTTAGATCCTCTAAGCAGTTTACCAATACTCGTGTGCGGTCCGATTTCAGCTCTGTGTGGAAGCATCAAGCAGCCCATTTATTTCATCAAGCCCCGACGGGCGGGGGCCGTCAAGATTGCGTGTGGGGGCTTGGGAGGGGGTGGGGTTGGGGGCTGATGTGTGAGTACGAAGTACGTCCCTGTCGTAGCCTTTGTCAGTAGCTTGCCAGTAAAACCAACACTCATACACAAGTGTTCCTCTTGGAACGCCTTTGCTATGGTTTTGTTTACCTAAGATACTGTGTTTTTATGAACACTTGCTTTGAGGCCTCCTGGCCGGCGACGGTTAGGCCGTCCCCAGGTTTGAACTCATACTGCTTGAACAGGGGCTGGCCCCTCCCCCGCCCCACCCACCCCCAACATACACGCACTTGCTGCTCCATGATGGGGAACGCGGACGGAATTTACCACCAGCTGCAGCAGTAAAGAGGATTAAAACCTAAACGACTGGTTTTACAAACAAGGAAGATCTCGCACACAAATTAGGAATCTTTGTCTAACTTAAGAACTAATACCCAATAGTGTAATATGTCTACACATTCTAGCATGTGCTAAACTCTGTGTTACAAACATAAAATTGGTTTTTAAAGATAGTTTTGATCACTTTTTTGGTCGAAAGCTTTAAACCTAGTGCCAAAACGCTTTACTTCGTAGAAAATGATGTTGTTGAATCCAAGTTAAATCTAGGTTATAGGGTCGGCGTCATCAGAGCAGTCTTCGAAAAAAATTTGTCATGATTGCGGGGAAATTTAGACGTTCCGGGAAGGCTACTCTTAAAATATATCTTTGTCTCCATTGTTAATAGGGGTCTTCTCTTAAAGGTACATTATGAACATTTTCCTTTAAAGAGTAACCCTATTTACAGAGGGGTTTCAAGCAAACATGAGATCCGAAACATTTTACCACTTGTTGAAACGGTGTAAACATGACAGGCGTCTAAATTTCCTATGTACAAATTAAACGCCGCAAAGTTTGAAAAATTCTGTTTCTCTTTCATGGGCGCGTATCTTGGCGAAATCTAACACAGTAGACACATCTTTTTTTAAAGTTCTCTGAAATAGCACTGTTAATTTTTATATGAGCAGAACTGATATGTTCCAAACAATAACGAGATGATTTTCATGTCATATACATGTATGACCAACAAATTTGATCTGACGACTGTCAGTAACCAACAGTTTTGAATAAAATATCATGTCGTGTGTTTTTCTGGCGGACGTTTAAATTGCAACATATTTGTCAGTGTAGAATACCAATATGTGCATTTATTAATTTATTCATTTATTTTAATTTATGTATTTATTTGTTTTAAATCTGTTCCAAACATATATTATTTTTGCTCGTCTCTTTGAGGCTGTTCTAATGAGTACCCATCATCTGTATTTTTACCATAAATAGGGAAAATAATCTGCATAAGTTATATATGTCTCTAAACGTACCCTATACTATATTACTTACAACCCAATATTCATCAATGTTTCCGATATAACGCAGGGGCGATAAACGTATTCTTTACATAAACTTGTTTTGTGAATACCGCGTTACCATGTCCTGACAAATGTGCCTAGAGAGAAAATTAAAATATTCGAGTATATGGCATATGTGAACTCGCAAACTTTAATATCTCCACATTGGCTTTTTACACAGAGATCTCATCTAGTTTATAATGCCATTAGTTTCATAACAGTGAGTCCCATTCAGCCCTGCACGGATGCCCAGCGTGATCAGGGCCTTCACAAGTCGCATATTTTGCGTACTTATCGTATAGTACATTCACTTATGGCACGCGGTAGCAGTTACGTAAAAGCGCTTTAAAGGCGTAACGTAATAAAATAATAATAATAATTATAATAATTATAATGGAATCTCGAATTCTATGGATCCTTCAGAGACAGTTTTTTAGTTTGCCAGACTACTCACGCCCTCTAGTAGACACTTGATTCGTAGGCTTTGTTAAGATACTATAATTGTGATATGGATTTATACTTACATATGACTATTTCTGTGGGCTATTTTCCAAGCGATGAAAACAGACGAACAGACAATAATGGCTGAACATAAGGCAATAGCTACAATTAATCCAATTCGTTTACTTTGTTCTGAACTTGATAGATTTCCTGTCGGATCTGATTTGTGTTTCTTTACTGCAGTCACTGTGGAGAGATTTTTTAAAAAGTCAACCGTAGTAGCAATGCTTATACTATGCTTCAGAGTTACCCCTGGGGAATGTGTTGTCACGGAAGACATAGATTTAGAAGCATGACTGGAGAATGGCATAATAGTTGTTGTAATTATTGTCGACGCTAATGGCAATGTCTGTATTCCAGAAGTAGATAAAGTCTTGTTTGATGTTATCGTTGACGAACGTATCAAGGGCATTGGAGTCGTCGGTGATGTGGTTGAATTAGCCCTTATTTTCGTTGTAATCAGAGATGTTAGCACTGGTGTTGGTTTTGATCGATTAGGAGCAGAGAATGTATTCAAGGCAGATCGAGTAGTTTTGAGGAAGCCTTTTGTTGAAAATGTTGTTGATTGCGTATTTATTCCTTTGGAAAGTGCAGATACTCCGCCTGAAGTCGGAACGCCAGCGGTTTATTTATGTTGTTGTTTGTTACTTACCGTGTGTATCTCTTGTGTCTTTTTATTTTGGATGGCCATATGGCCATTTTGTGGGAAAGTAACTGTCCTTATGGCCTTCCTTTGTTAAGGTTTCCATTATGGTCTGGTCGCTTAATTTTTGTGTTTCTTTCCCTTTGGTGTCTTTGATGGGTTGAGTAAGTTAATTGTATCGATTCCTGATCTTTGTTTTACTTCTCCTTTTTAAAGTACTGGTCACGAACCGACTCAATAAAACCGATTCTGCTATTTTCGTTTATTTGGTGTATTCTTTGCTTCCAAAGGATCTAACTATTCAGAAGTTATTTATCTTCACTGCAGCTGGTGCTGTGCCGTGTGGCGGCCGTACAAAGTATCCCCGTACATCCATCATAGTGCAGATTATATTTTCTGGTCCTTTGGGATCATTGAGTTCATTTAGAATCATTTTGAAAATAGAGTTCTGCTAAAGCCGGTGCTTGAGGGCGTGGCCGGTGTTGCACATTTCAGTACTGGTCATGAACTGACTCAATAAAACCGAGTCTGCTATTTTCGTTTGTTTTGTGTATTCTTTGCTTCCAAAGGATCTAACTATTCAGAACTTATTTATCTTCACTGCAGCTGGTGCTGTGCCGTGTGGCGGCCGTAAAAAGTCTCCCCGTACATCCATCATAGTGCAGATTATATTTTCTGGTCCTTTGGGATCATTGAGTTCATTTAGAATCATTTTGAAAATAGAGTTCTGCTTAAGCCGGTGCTAGAGGGCGTGGCCGGTGTTGCACATTTCAGTACTGGTCATGAACAGACTCAATAAAACCGAGTCTGCTATTTTCGTTTATTTGGTGTATTCTTTGCTTCCAAAGGATCTAACTATTCAGAACTTATTTATACAGGAAAGAAAAAACTTAAAAAAATATTTTTGTCTGAAACCAGAAGTCCCAGGTCTTTGATGTTTGGCGTGAAGCTTTATCTAGTGGTTCTCTACCAAAATTTTCAAATTATAGCCCTAGCGCCAAAAAATGCCCCCGCGCCAGGGCCCACTGGTTTCACATAGGGTTATACAGGAAAAACCTTTAAAAATCTTGTTGTCTGAAACCAGAAGGCGAAGGTCTTTGATATTTGGTATGAAGCTTCATCTAGTGGTCCGCTACCAAGTTTGTTCAAATTATAGCCCTTGGGCCAAAAATGTACTAGAGACGCTGATACTCAGGTGAGCGATTCAGGGCCCACAGGGCCCTCTTGTTTTTTTTTTTTTTTTTGTTTTTTTTTATTGTTTTTTGTTTATGCTCCCGCCATTCGAAGAATGGTGGAAGGGCATATAGCGTTGCCCCTGTCCGTTCGTTCTTCCGTTCGTTCGTCCGTCCGTCCGAAACTTAAACGCTGTCAAAAACTTCCTTATTTGTGGATGGATTTTGAAATCACTTTGCAGAAATGTTAACCATAACGAGACGATGTGTCGCGCGCGAAACCCACGTCCGTACCCTCAAAATCAAGGTCGTACTTAGAGGTAATAGGTCAAAAATTGGGTCCGAAACTTAAACGCAACCAATAACTTCCTTATTTCTGGATAGATTTTGAAATTTCTTTACAGAAATGTTAACCATTATGACACGATGTGTTGTACGCAAAACCCAGGTCCTTACCTCCAAGGTCAAGGCCGTACTTTAAGGTCAAAAGTTAATAAAACACAGTCATTAACTTTCTTATTCTGGATGGATTTTGAAATTACTTGGCAGAAATGTTAACCATCATGAGTTAATGAGTAATGCTCAAGACCCGGGTTGGTACCTCCAAGGTCAAGGACATAATTAGAGTCAAAGGTAAAGAAAAATATCTTGTTTCTTTTGTCCGGTTATTTTGAATGGATTTGGAAATTACTTGGTAGAAATGATAACCATCATGAGTCGATGGGTCATGTGCAAGACCCAGGTTGGTACGTCCAAGGTCAAAGTCATAGTTTGAGGTCAAAGGCAAAGAAAAGTGTCTTTTTCTTGTGTTCGCTTAATATCTTTGTTCTTCCTGAACGTATTTGGTAATTACTTGGCAGAAATGTTAACCACCATGAGACAATTTGTTGCAGTCAAGATCCAGATCCGTACCTGTAGCATCAATGTCATACTTATCGGTTAAATGTCAAATAATAACATCAACAGATCTTCAGGCGGGAGCATCCGTGTCATATGGACGCATTTCTAGTTGTTATTCTGCATTTACCGAATCGCATGGTTCATACAAAATGTTCCATGAAAAAAAAGTTGAAGAAAAAGTTTTAATATTCATTCACATCGGTTATGTTTATTGACAAAACATGTGAATCAAATGCTAGGCGGGCTGTTTCAGCTTTTTTAAACGCTATCTTTGTTTACCTTAGTTACGGTATTTTTGTATGCACACTTGATTTGAGAGCCCCAGGGTATACGCTACGTATCTTAGACCAAACCTATGAACGGTAATGTACGTTGCCTCTGCGATATTCACCGCAGCTCGTGAGTGAGTGTTAGAGTTTTACGTCCCACCAACAGCTAAGGTCATACGGAGACGGGACCTCGGTTTAAAGACTCATCCGAAAGGCTGCAGAAACCCAGGATCGATCCTACGACCCCTTGTTTACAAGGCCAGTAGCGTAACCACTACACCAGGGAGGCTTCTGACCGAAGCTCGTGCAAAAGTGCCGGGTGAAGGAGTTTAGATCGAGCCTCCGCCCGGTGAAGGGCCTTTTGTGCGCAGTCGGCACCGCAGGCCTTAATACACAGCCGACTTTCTGCCTTGGTCCCAATTCCGCATCTTCGGCAGGGGAAAGGCTCCGATCCCGACTTTTGCGTAACTGAGCTCCGTGGATGCCACACAAATTGTTGACGCACCATTTTCCGCAACGCTTGGCGCGTCTTACGATTAGCCATTTGCACCCGTTGTACTCTACGATGTCGTAGATATACTCAGGGCGAACATTGTTTCAAATTAAAGTTCGACTATGCCAAGTTCAAGATGGCTGGTTTGTTTTTGTTTTATTCCAGGTTTAACGTCCCCTTCAACACTGTATAGATCATTTTGGAGACGTTGCTTCCAATTTTGTGGGACTTTACCCGACAGTGAGGTGAAATGACATCTCAAGCCATGTCGCCCAATGAAATCATTATGGTTTAAAGCATGGACTGTCCGACTCGCACTGCTTTGCCTTGGCAGGCTTAGATCCTCTAATCGGTTTACTTGTACTCGTGTGCGGTCCGATGTCAGCTCTGTGTTTAAGTGCTCTGTGCGAGATCTTCCTTGTTTGTAAAACCACTCGTTTTGGTTTTCGTCCTCTTTACTGCTGCAGCTGGTGGTAAATACCCTCCGCGTTCCCCGTCATGGAGCAGCAAGTGCGTGTGTGTCAAGCAGCCCATTTATTTCTTCAAGCACCGACGTGCGGGGGTCGTCAAGATGGCTAGAGGGGATGGGGGTAGGGGGTAGGGTTTGGGGGCTGATGTGTGAGTACGAACTACGTCCATGTCGTAGCCTTTGTCAATAGCTTGCCAGTAAAACCACCACTAATACACAAGCGTTCCTCTTGTACCGCCTTTGCTATGGTTTTGTTTACCTCGGATACGGTGTTTTGTATGAACACATGCTTTGAGGTCCTCAGGCCGGCGAGGGTGGGGGCCTTCCACAGGTTTGTACCCATACTGCTTGAACAGGGGCTGGCTCCTTCCCCCGCCCCACCCACCCCAACACACACGCACTTGCTGCTCCATGATGGGGAACGCGGACGGTATTTACCAACAGTAGCTGCAGTAGAGGACTAAAACCTAAACGAGTGGTTTTACAAACAAGGAAGATCTCGCACAGAAATTAGGAATCTCTGTCTCCCTATATATCCAGTAGTGAAATATGTTTAAACTGTGTGATCAGTGAATGTCCGCGGTGCATCATGCGTCGCCCCGCGTCTGTCGTCAACAATTTGCTTTAAAATACTACTTCTCCTAAATCGTTGGGCCAATTTCGTATAACTTCAGAGCAATGTGCTTATTTGACTCTCTACCAAAAGTGCAAAAATCGTTTCGCGCCAATGAACAAGATGGCCGCCATAGCTAAATATAGAAAAAATACTACTCGTCTCATATCCATGAGCCCATTTCATTAAAACTTCATAGAATGTTGCTTAGGGGACCAGCTACCAAATAACTCATTTTAAAAATCGTTTTCCTCCAATGGAGATATGGCCGGCGGATCTTAAAATAGAAAAAAAAAAACAGTCAACAATTGTTTAAAATGCTTACTTCTCCTTAACGCTTAGGCCAATTTCGCTTAAACTTCACAGGAATCTTACATACCGTGCTCTCTATTTAAGAAGCTAAAATCGTTCCGCTTCGATGAACAAGATAGCCACATGAGCTAGAAGTAGAAACATCTTGATACGACTAAACCACTTAGCCCCCTGGTCAAATTTTATTAAAAAGTCATTGGAATGTTGCTAAGGTAACCTTCTATCACAATAGCTAAATTCGTTCTGCTCCAATGAGCAAAATAACCCCGGAGCTTAAAATAGAAAATAAAGTTAAACCGACTATTTCTTGGCTAATTTAATTCAATCATAATAGGGGTGGTGCTTAGGTGACCCTTTACCACACATATTGTTAACGCACCATTTTCCGCCCCGCTCGGCGCGGCCCACGATTAGCCATTTGCACCCGTTATACTCTACGATGTCGTTGATATACTCAGGTCGAACATTGTTTCAAATAAATGTTCGACTATGCCAGGTTAAAGATGTCTGGTTTGTTTTGTTTGGGTTTAACGTCCCCGTCAACAATTTATATGTCATTTTCGAGACGTTGCTTCCAATTTTGTGAGACTTTTACCCGACAATGAGATGACATGACATCTCAAGCCCTGTCACCCAATGAAACAATAAGTGTTTATAAGCATGGACTGTCCGACTCGCGCCGCTTTGACTGCGCAGGCTTAGATCCTCTAAGCAGTTTACCAATACTCGTGTGCGGTCCGATTTCAGCTCTGTGTGGATGCATCAAGCAGCCCATTTATTTCATCAAGCCCCGACGGGCGGGGGCCGTCAAGATGGCGTGTGGGGGCTTGGGAGGGGGTGGGGTTGGGGGCTGATGTGTGAGTACGAAGTACGTCCCTGTCGTAGCCTTTGTCAGTAGCTTGCCAGTAAAACCAACACTCATACACAAGTGTTCCTCTTGGAACGCCTTTGCTATGGTTTTGTTTACCTAAGATACTGTGTTTTTATGAACACTTGCTTTGAGGCCTCCTGGCCGGCGACGGTTAGGCCGTCCCCAGGTTTGAACTCATACTGCTTGAACAGGGGCTGGCCCCTCCCCCGCCCCACCCACCCCCAACATACACGCACTTGCTGCTCCATGATGGGGAACGCGGACGGTATTTACCACCAGCTGCAGCAGTAAAGAGGATTAAAACCTAAACGACTGGTTTTACAAACAAGGAAGATCTCGCACACAAATTAGGAATCTTTGTCTAACTTAAGAACTAATACCCAATAGTGTAATATGTCTACACATTCTAGCATGTGCTAAACTCTGTGTTACAAACATAAAATTGGTTTTTAAAGATAGTTTTGATCACTTTTTTGGTCGAAAGCTTTAAACCTAGTGCCAAAACGCTTTACTTCGTAGAAAATGATGTTGTTGAATCCAAGTTAAATCTAGGTTATAGGGTCGGCGTCATCAGAGCAGTCTTCGAAAAAAATTTGTCATGATTGCGGGGAAATTTAGACGTTCCGGGAAGGCTACTCTTAAAATATATCTTTGTCTCCATTGTTAATAGGGGTCTTCTCTTAAAGGTACATTATGAACATTTTCCTTTAAAGAGTAACCCTATTTACAGAGGGGTTACAAGCAAACATGAAATCCGAAACATTTTACCACTTGTTGAAACGGTGTAAACATGACAGGCGTCTAAATTTCCTATGTACAAATTAAACGCCGCAAAGTTTGAAAAATTCTGTTTCTCTTTCATGGGCGCGTATCTTGGCGAAATCTAATACAGTAGACACATCTTTTTTTAAAGTTCTCTGAAATAGCACTGTTAATTTTTATATGAGCAGAACTGATATGTTCCAAACAATAACGAGATGATTTTCATGTCATATACATGTATGACCAACAAATTTGATCTGACGACTGTCAGTAACCAACAGTTTTGAATAAAATATCATGTCGTGTGTTTTTCTGGCGGACGTTTAAATTGCAACATATTTGTCAGTGTAGAATACCAATATGTGCATTTATTAATTTATTCATTTATTTTAATTTATGTATTTATTTGTTTTAAATCTGTTCCAAACATATATTATTTTTGCTCGTCTCTTTGAGGCTGTTCTAATGAGTACCCATCATCTGTATTTTTACCATAAATAGGGAAGATAATCTGCATAAGTTATATATGTCTCTAAACGTACCCTATACTATATTACTTACAACCCAATATTCATCAATGTTTCCGATATAACGCAGGGGCGATAAACGTATTCTTTACATAAACTTGTTTTGTGATTACCGCGTTACCATGTCCTGACAAATGTGCCTAGAGAGAAAATTAAAATATTCGAGTATAGGGCATATGTGAACTCGCAAACTTTAATATCTCCACATTGGCTTTTTACACAGAGATCTCATCTAGTTTATAATGCCATTAGTTTCATAACAGTGAGTCCCATTCAGCCCTGCACGGATGCCCAGCGTGATCAGGGCCTTCACAAGTCGCATATTTTGCGTACTTATCGTATAGTACATTCACTTATGGCACGCGGTAGCAGTTACGTAAAAGCGCTTTAAAGGCGTAACGTAATAAAATAATAATAATAATAATAATTATAATAATTATAATGGAATCTCGAATTCTATGGATCCTTCAGAGACAGTTTTTTAGTTTGCCAGACTACTCACGCCCTCTAGTAGACACTTGATTCGTAGGCTTTGTTAAGATACTATAATTGTGATATGTATTTATACTTACATATGACTATTTCTGTGGGCTATTTTCCAAGCGATGAAAACAGACGAACAGACAATAATGGCTGAACATAAGGCAATAGCTACAATTAATCCAATTCGTTTACTTTGTTCTGAACTTGATAGATTTCCTGTCGGATCTGATTTGTGTTTCTTTACTGCAGTCACTGTTGAGAGATTTTTTAAAAAGTCAACCGTAGTAGCAATGCTTATACTATGCTTCATAGTTACCCCTGGGGAATGTGTTGTCACGGAAGACATAGATTTAGAAGCATGACTGGAGAATGGCATAATAGTTGTTGTAATTATTGTCGACGCTAATGGCAATGTCTGTATTCCAGAAGTAGATAAAGTCTTGTTTGATGTTATCGTTGACGAACGTATCAAGGGCATTGGAGTCGTCGGTGATGTGGTTGAATTAGCCCTTATTGTCGTTGTAATCAGAGATGTTAGCACTGGTGTTGGTTTTGATCGATTAGGAGCAGAGAATGTATTCAAGGCAGATCGAGTAGTTTTGAGGAAGCCTTTTGTTGAAAATGTTGTTGATTGCGTATTTATTCCTTTGGAAAGTGCAGATACTCCTCCTGAAGTCGGAACGCCAGCTGGGGATGTGATCGGCGGTAGTGTCGACGTACAAGGAAATGAACCCGGCGGGTTTAAGTTGCCTAGTTTTGACTCTGAAAATCAGGAAATATCACACTAAGCAAACACAATACATGACCGTGTTTTGATTCTTATGTATGGAATGCCAAAGCTGTCTAGTGGCTGGCAAAGAAAACAAAAACACACCTGGGGCTCCCCTACTCACCTGAGCACTTCCAACTGAGCACAAAGTACTTCGCTCATGGTGAGTTATTGTGATCAGTGATTGTCCACCGTGCATCGTGCGTCGCCCCGCGTCTGTCGTCAACAATTTGCTTTAAAATACTACTTCTCCTAAATCTTTGGGCCAATTTCATATAACTTCACAGCAATGTTGCTTATTTGACTCTCTACCAAAAGTGCAAAAATCGGTTCGCTCCAATGAAAAAGATGACCGCCATAGCTTAATATAGTAAAAATACTACTCGTCTCATACCCCTGAGCCCATTTCATTAAAACTTCATAGAATGTTGCTTAGGGGACCATCTACAAAAATAACTCAATTTAAAAATCGTTTTCCTCCGATGGAAATATGGCCGCCGGAGCTTAAAATAGAAAACAAAAACGCCAGCAATTTGTTTAAAATTCTAACTTCTCCTAAACGCTTAGGCCAATTTCGCTTAAACTTCACAGAATTCTTACATAACTTGCTCTCTTCTTAAGTGGCTAAAATCGTTCCACTCCGATGAACAGGATAGCCACAATAGCTAGAAGTAGAAACATCTTGAAACGACTAATGCACTTAGACCCCTGGTCAAATTTTATTTAAACCTCATTGGAATGTTGCTAAGGTAACCTTCTATCAAAATAGCTAAATTCGTTCTGCTCCAATGAGTAAAATAACCCCCGAGCTCAAAATTGAAATAAAGTTAAACCGACTACTCCTGGGCTAATTTAATTCAAACATCATAGGGGTGGTGCTTAGGTAACCCTTTACCAAACAAGCTAAAATCGCTCTGTCCGAGAAACAAGTTTAACGTTAGAGCTAAAAATAGAACTGCGTCAACAATTAGCTTTAAATGCTAACTGCTCCTTGTTCCTGGGGACAATTTTACTTTAACTTCACAGGAATATTGTCCAGGCGGCCGCCTACTAAATTAACTAAAATCGCTGCGCTCTGATGAACAAGAGGGCCGCCAAAGCTAAAAATAGAAAAAAAAAATATTTAAACAGTTACTACTTCCTCTGGGCCATGTTCATGCAAACTTCATAGGAATATTGCTTTGGTGATTCTCTGCCAAACTATGTTAGAAGAACAACATGGTCGTCTAGAGCTAAAATAGAAAAAAATACAAAAACGTCAACAATTGGCTTACAATGTTTACTCCTGAATTATTGGGCCAATTTTGCTTAAGCTTCACAAGAATGTTGCCTAGGTGGCTAAAATCGTTTCGCTCAAATAAACAAAATAGCTACTATATCTAAAAAAAAGAAAAAAAACTTTATAAGGCAATCCTCCTATACCCCTCGGTCAATTTCATCCAAGTTTCAAACGAATCTGACTGAGGTAACCCTCTACCAAAATAGCTAAAATGGTTCAACTCGGATGAGAAAAAATGCCACAAGAGCAAAGAATTGAAAAAAGAGCGTCAGCTTGATATCAGACGAGCAATTATGGGCCATCTTGTCCCTCGTTATAATGCAGAAACATTATTATGTCCTGCTCATATTTTATTATATCCTGCATGATATTCACTATATGATGTAGGAAGTACATTATGGTTTGCATAAATCTTATTATGTCTGGTATCAGATACATGATATGTTGTATAAACTTGATGATGTCATGGGAAGTTTTCTTTATGTATGGAGTCTAGTTCTTTATGCCACGCTACTATTTCGTAATATGATGACAAAATCTTATTATGTTATGCAAGCTACTCATTATGAAATGCACACAATTCTTTATATTGTGTGTTATATTCCTTATTTGATGTGGGGATTTTATTTGTTTTTGTTTCCCTTATATGTGGTATCGAGTACATTACTTTATGCATTAACATCTATATATACGTGACTTTCAATATATGATGGGGACAGATTTTCTCAACATTCACCTGGTCATTTCGCCCTGGTTTGTTTATTTTGAAGTCCAGTCATCACCATTTAGGTAAAATGTAGTCGGTCAGTAAACCTATTTACACTTTTCCTGGTCAGGCTTATACATAAGCGGTTGACAAGTGCAGTGCACATTCCTTTGTCAGAAACTGACACTTGTCCTTCTCATTTCACCCTGGTATGTTTCGTCCTAATTTAGGAGGAGTGTCGATTCTTCCGTTTGTCGTGTCGCCCGAGAGTCATTGAGACCGATGGTCGATTTTTCGATATTCCAATTTAATCATGCGTGTATATATACGCAGATGGATTGGATCGATTGGGTGTCGATTCGTCCGTTTGTCGTGTCACCCGAAAGTTACTGAGACCGATGGTCGATTTTTCGATATTCCAATTTTAATATGCGTGTAGATATACGCAGATTGATTTGATCGATTTGGTTCTGATGTGGTGGGTTAGGATGTGCGAGGATATGTTAGGATAGAACAGGGTAGGACAGGGTATAATAGGGTATGTCAGTATAGTTGAGATCGGTTGGTTTGTTTGTTAATGGTTGTATAGGCTTGGTGGTGTAAGATGCAATATTACGCTTAATTGCTTTTTGTTTCAACGACATTATCCAGTTTTAGCGAGATTATAAATTAAGTGCCATCTACAAACACGGGGTAAAAGCTTCTGTGATGTAGTGGTTTAGCTACTCGCTTCATAAATGAGGGTATTTGGTTTAATTCCCGGCTTCTCCAGACTTTCGGATGAGCCTTTTAATTAAGGTGCCGTCGCCATATGGCCTTATTTGTTGATTGGACGTTAATCTCTCACTTATACCAACCATAAGCAATGGTCAGAACTTGACCGTCGCTGAAACTTAAGAAAGAAAGTAAACTTAATATCAATAATATCATTCCAAATTAAGATCAAAAGTGAAGGTTTGTAAGTTGGGAGGCCAAATAAATTTATTAGGGTAAGGTAATTTAATTAAAAATCAAAAATGAGTTCCTTTAAGAGCAATGAAAACATTCATAAGAAAGAAGATGGGTCATACTACGTAGTTTCGGCTAATAAAACCTCATCAGTGACCCTGTAATGATCCGGCAAAGAAAGCCAGAGGAAACATACTGCAATTTTGCGAATTTCGAATAGGCAGTCGATTCAAAGACTGATATAAATCAAAATGGGGTCCAAATAATTAAAAACCTGTCTAGAATATGAGTCTAAACCAATAATTTATTTCTGATTTCTCAGAATATTCACGCTGATCTCAAAGGGCCAAAAGTAAAATATAAACTGCACTATGGTTGATGTACGGGGAGACGTTTTACGGCCGCCACACGGCACAACACCAGCTGCAGTGAAGTCAAATAAAAATCAAAAATGAGTTCCTTTAAGAGCAATGAAAACATTCATAAGAAAGAAGATGGGTCATACTACGTAGTTTCGGCTAATAAAGCCTCATCAGTGACCCTGTAATGATCCGGCAAAGAAAGCCAGAGGAAACATACTGCAATTTTGCGAATTTCGAATAGGCAGTCGATTCAAAGACTGATATAAATCAAAATGGGGTCCAAATAATTAAAAACCTGTCTAGAATATGAGTCTAAACCAATAATTTATTTCTGATTTCTCAGAATATTCACGCTGATCTCAAAGGGCCAAAAGTAAAATATAAACTGCACTATGGTTGATGTACGGGGAGACGTAAGGCTATATAAATAGAAACACATTCCGCTGGTTATAGAAGCGCTCCCCTTGCTAACCGTTTTATCTTTCCGCTAATCATCGGAGACTGATGGGGGAGTTAGACATGCGCACTGCCGTACAGCAAGATTTTGTTTGTTTCATTTGCAGTTTAACGTCGCCGCCAATACTGTATAGGTCATATTGGAGACGTTGCTGCCAATTTCGAGGGACTTTTACCTGGCATTATGATGAAATGGCATCTAAAGCCCTGCCGACCAATGAAACCAATATGTTTATATGTAAACAGTCCGACATACACCACTTTGCCTGGGCAGGCCTTCTAGGCGGTTCACCAGTACCCATGTGCGGTCGGTTTCAGCTCTGCGTGGAAGCATCATGCAGCCCAATCTGTTTCTTCAAGCCCGTGTGGGCGAGGGCCGATCGTACAGCAAGTATCCGGTTCCGACCATTGCTCGTGTTTATATCTCTCTTCCTTTACGTCATTTGAAACGGCGGCATTCAAGTTAAAGTGAAAATGCCTTGAGAGCCATTGGCCTTAGAAGGATACTATTAAACTTTCCAAGTTCCCAAATCGATTCTTCTTAAATCGCAAGACAGTTGGCGCGACCATTGGTCTGACAACAACTGGCGACAAAGTGCGTTATAGAGGCTGTAAAACGATAAAAGTGGCAACTACCCTTCTTGAACAAACCAAAATTGGGAGAATCACCGAAGACAATATTTCGTGAAAAATGCCCCAGACCTGGCAGTGGAGCCTGCAAACTTCTGTTCACTTGTCGGGCGTGCATCAAACTGCTTCAACGGGACAGCTACTCGCATACATTTAGTGTCATTGAGCTTATAAGTAATATGGACGAAAGTAGTCGATAATAGGTAATCAGCAAACAGTGTAGGCCCTTATTTGACACTGCAAAACGCTGCGTCAACAAAGTATCCAATCATGATCTTCACTGTTTTCGCAAAATAATGCAAAATGTTTTTTTTTCTGGAAAGACTGTACACCCCTTATGATAGAAATGAACGCATCCCCAGTTGTGCCGAAAAAGAATATTTTCGGCAAAAATGGGTAAATCGTCATTTCTGGTCAGAAGTTGATTAGTCATTATACGTGTATTTACTCGCATTACTTGGTGAACAAAAAAATAAATATGTGGTCACTACGGAACCCGGGAATGCATTTGCTTGTTATAACAAGATATTATTTTATTCCAGGAAGATATTATCTGGACAGACAACTTATTATCTTGTTCGGACAACGTTATAACTTGTTCGAATAAGAAAATGTCTTGTCTTCACAACTTATTATATTGAGCAAACAACATATTTGTTGACTCCTTTCAAGGTCAAAATGGCGGTGTAGCGTGAGATTACTGATCTCGTGAGATTCTTCAGTCGCACCGGAAGCGGCTGAAATCCCTTACGGAGGGGTGTGAGGGTATTCAGCCGTGATAACTGTAATAATATAACTCTATAAAAGACTGGAATATCGAAACTTTCTTTAAATGATAAATTATGCTGGCACATTATCAAACTTTAATTTAAGCCTATCTAAGAAAATTAGAAGCTGTGTTACTTATGATTTTATTCGCCCCCGCCCATAGGGGCTTGAAGAAATATATGGGTTGCATGATGCTTCCACGCAGAGCTGAATCTGGCCCGCACACTAGTACTGGTAAACCGCTTGGAGGATCTAAGCCTGTCCAGGAACCGCGGTGCGAGGCGGACCGTCCATGCTAATAAACCCTATTGGTTTCATTGGGCGACAGGGCTTGAGATGTCATTTCATCTCAATGTCGGGTAAAAGTCCCACAAAATTGGAAGCAACGTCTCCAAAATGACCTTTACAGTGTTGACGGGGACGTTAAACCTCAAATCAAACAAAAAAACTTATGATTTTATCACATGATTATCGTCATTTATTTATTTATTAATTTTTATTTATTTATTTACGTATAACGTATTATTTTCCACCAAGCCCCGATTGGCGGGGGTCCAAGGACAAACAGATACTATAGAATGTATAAATATATATTAACTTAATTAAAGACAAATCTGTCAAGGTGAACTATTATTTGGGTTCCACTTGCCCAAAGCCAAAATGCAACGCCCGAGAAGACTCAGTGCGACTGGACTTAGAGTCGAGATGGTCCGTATTCATGGTGGTGTTGATTATCAATTTACGAAAAAAAAAACGTTTTTTGTTTTTGTTTGATTTGAGGTTTAACGTCCCCGTCAACACTGAAAAGGTCATTTTGGAGACGTTGCTTCCAATTTTGTGGGACTTTTACCCGACATTGAGATGCAATCGTCTGCTGAGTGCAATAACGGTGTAACTGACATTTTGGCCAAAATAGTTTTTTGCATAAATTGGTGCCTTAGGACTTGACACACTTGGTAAATAAGTTCTACAGCTGGATTCTCCTCAATCATGATTTATATCAGCATTTTGGAAGTTTTTGTGTCAGTTACACCGTTTTTGCTCTGACTTTTAGAAAAAAAGTTTGGCGCAAAAACAGTGTAAGTGCACTTACCCCATTTTTGCGCAAAGTTTTTTAATACCTCAAAAATATTGAATCCTGCTGCTTGATATTTCAGAATAAGCATGTAAGTACCATGCAGACCCCATTTTTGCGCAAAGTTTTTTAATACACCAAAAATATTTAATCCTGCTGCTTGATATTTCAGAATAAGCATGTAAGTACCATGCAGAATGTATAAAATGTGACCTATTACCTACCATGTGTCTTTAATTTACTGCTTTACCATGTAAAAGGCAAAAAAATAAGGTTTGTACATTTACACCGTTTTAGCGCTGGATGCACTTAACCCGTTTTTGCACAAAAAAACTCGGCGCAGCAATGGTGTATCAACCCAGACCATTCACCCTACCTACGTACGTACGAGCATGCCTAATTGGTTACCATGCATCTGTTTCTCAAGCCCAGGTGGGCGGGGCCGATTTTGATAGGTTGTTACCAAATTTCGGTTAATACCTTTTTTTATTGAAACGGTTAAGTCCAAACCTTTTTTGGTTAATTAAGTCAGAAATTACATCATTATTACCCCATGAACGCAGAGAATGTCAAACAATAAGCCACCGGTCCTACTAAATGTTAACCACCTTGGTATATTGCTAACTGATGTAACTTAAATTCCATAAAACCCATGTTTAAAACGGTTTAATATCATTTGGAAGCTAGGAATACACCGCAGAACTGAAAAAGTTAGTGTACAAGTTTTTTTTCTAGGCCTCGGCCAATTAGGGTCTAATCATATTTTTGAGGTTTTCTAAAATCAATGCATCATGTTATTATATGTACTCGTATTATAATGATTATTACTATGAATAAATGTCATAAGTTTTCAATAAGGCTGAATAATAATAATAATAATAATAATTATAATAATAATAATAATAATAATAATAATAATATAATATTATTATAATTATTATTATAATTATTATTATATCATTATTATTATAGAAAGGCACTTATATTGAGATCAGATTTATGCTACAATGCTTCAATCCATTTAGACAGAATAATAATTTTAAAATTTTCAAAGAACATCTTGTTTCAAGTATTAATCGCGAAAACACCCTATTAAAAGTTTATTGAAATTTCACCATCAAAAACTGAAAATTTTTAGATAAAAAATTCTGATATTTTTCATATTTCTGTTCAAAACAAAGATTGTAGGTACTCGTTCAAACAGATTCGCCGAGACGGTGTTAACGAGTACACACAATCTATGTTTTTCAGCGGAAATATGAAAATAATATATACCACTGTATAAACGTGGGGTTTAAGGGGGTATCAAATTATATAGACGTGTTTTCGTGATGGTTTCAAGAAAATACACGCTTATTTTTGTTGTTTTTTTTTTGACCAGCTGGAAACCTATATATGGCATCTATAATACGGACATCTTTCGAAAATAAATGAATAAATGCAGCTTGTACTAAATAGTGTTCTATTTAAATATGTTCTAGAAAGAGTTATCATTTGTGAGCAAGGAATACAGGCCATTTAGGCCTCATCAGTGATCTTCAAATATCTTCAAAATTCCACAATAGAATCAATGATCTTAAAGCTCGTAATGTAAGCAGATTTCTTTAAAATTTTAAACATAGACTCAAGATGAAAGGGATGGCATTTCTCACGGTCTTCTTATGCATGCGCAGATATACCTTGGTATTAAGTTTCTCACGGGTTTGAAAATCTCAAGCTACACCGGCTTCTTTGGACAGTAAATGTTTAATTCAAATTGGGAGTACAATACGCAGCCAGTACATATCTGTGAGAAACACACATGGGGTTTGAATTGCTGTTAGATATCTGAAGCGTATATTAATGGAGTTAGTATTGGTGTTAGACCTATGAAACGTATATTAATCAAAGCACTGGTGGACCAATCGTCTGCCATTTTGGGGCCCAAACATAATATATGGGGAAATACATTCAATAATGAAAAACACTTTCCGCTACTTGTGCTACGTATTAAATGTGGAAGTCATGTAGACATTAGTACTATAGGAGTTTTTTTTAATATTGACAAACGATAGACCCAAAATAAGGTGTCTGATGAAGTTTTGCGGACAACGATATAAATTGTTGTGCGGACAACGATATAAATTGTTGTGCAGACAAGACAATTGGTTGTGCGAACAAACAATTGGTTGTGCGAACAAGTTATTGTTTTATTCGGACATCTTAAGAAATACATTGTCAACCAGTTACCGAGTATCGTAGGTCAACGCTCTCTTAGCAACAGACCAAAAGGCACTGTCAGTGTTTAATGACTTTTCATCAAGTTCACCTTGAAAACTTAAAGACACAGTCTTATTTTATCATACACTGAAGGTCTTTTAAATGCCCAGGCTACGCGATACAACGTCTGTTTCATATTCTTCTCGGGGCTAAACTGTACAGCTTGATAAATACAACTTGAGTATCCCAATCATAAATCCCGCCCACTATCCCGCCAAACTGGCGAAATTCAGACCACTGATGCGATTGAAATACTTGTTACTTAACAATTGTCCTGCTGAATGAATAATTTAGTGGAGCGTGATAGCTCAGTGGTTAGTGCACTTGCCTCTGATGCTAGAGGTCCCGGGTTCGATCCCCGGCAGCGGCGATAAAATTTCGGTGTCTGAACACGCTCCATTGGCATCATTTGCAGGGATGAATGTCATAAAGTGCACCGTCCTTCGGATCGGGATGTTAACTGGAGCCCCCCTGTGCAGGGAGAACCATCCCCTGTGCAGGTTAAAGATCCCTACCGTAATTATATAATTACTGTGTAGGCTTTCCTCATGCAAAACCTGGAGTGTATGTAATATACACCTGCGGTAATGGTCAAATGTGACCGACGCAGTATCAGAAGAAAGATAGATAGATAATTTCTGCCACACCCAGTTCTGACTTGATTTAGGTTTAACGTCCCTGTAAACACTATAAAGTTAATTTTGGAGACGTTGCTTCCAATTTTGTGGGACTTTTACCCGACATTCAGATGAAATGACATCTCAAGCCCTGCCGCCCAATGAAACCAATAGGGTTTATAAGCATGGGCAGGCCGACTTTGCTTGGGCAGGCTTAGACCCTCTAAGCGGTTTACCAGTACTCGTGTGCGGGTCGGTTTCAGCTCTGCTTCCTCAAGCCCCGATGGGCGGGGGCTGACCAAATTATTGGATATAATGCATTCATTCAATTCACAAGCTACGTACATGGCAAACAGTTAAAATCCTGATCATATGGCTTCTTCAGCAGCCCTCCGATCTGGATTTACACTTTCTGCAAAGGTAAGCATTGTCGTGTTCAACAGGATAAGGGTTAGAAAAGGGTTATTGTGTTGTTGTTTTTTGTGGTCTACATCTTTCTTTGAAAAGTCAGAATGACTGATATGCAATAATTACATTTTCAACCTGTGTCATGACCCCATGTCCTGCATTTTCATTGTCCAATATACTTGCCTTGGAAAATGTTGTACTGTCATGCTTTATAGAATAGGACATGCTCTATTCCAAATCACTAAAACGTTGTATGTAACAAAATTTGTTAACACAGAAGAACCTTATGGAAAGCGGGTGAGAGTAATCTTTGGACCAGATAACTCGGACCACTTTGAGATTAAGACCAGTCAAAGAACAGACCCGATCGCGGAAAGCTTTACGCGTGTTGTTTGCGTGTCATTCGCACCTTGTGTGCCTGTGACATTATCGCGTTTCACGGACGCCCCCGCCCATAGGGGCTTGAAGAAATATATGGGCTGCACGATGCTTCCACGCAGAGCTGAATCCGGTCCGCACACTAGTACTGGTAAACCGCTTAGTCGCACGAGTCGGACCGTCCATGCTAATAAACCCTATTGGTTTCATTGGGCGACAGGGCTTGAGATGTCATTTCATCTCAATGTCGGGTAAAAGTCCCACAAAATTGGAAGCAACGTCTCCAAAATGACCTTTACAGTGTTGACGGGGACGTTAAACCTCAAATCAAACAAACAAACAAAAATCGCGTTTCACGCGCGACTTAAACGCGTTAAATATCAGCCAATGAAAGTGATTATACGAAACGCGTTATGTAAACACAGTACGCGTTTCTGTGCAAAAAAGAAAAGTTTCAACCAATAAGAATAAGACAGGAAAGTGACGATAAAACGCATTAGTGCGAGAGAACACGAGCCAATCAAATTCCTCTTTGCTCGTATGTTTGGTTTTCATGTCTTTTGTTTGTTTTTTTAACTCATCCGGACCGAAGGCTCCAGGGCAGCTTTAAGTTTAGTTGGTCGTCCGTCCGTCGTCCGTCCACGCTTTTGACCAGCTATATCTCTGCAGCCTGCCGGCTAATCGCTATCTTTTCTTATCTGTAGCATGTCGCGGCTGGGGCATTGATGACATTAGCATCTTATCGAAATCGAATGACAACTGTGGTTGTTATGGCAACCACAAGGTCCCATAGACTTACACTCGGAAAATGGCAATTTTTTAGAAAAAAAAAACTTTGTCATCACTCTAGGGCCTACATTTCTTGACGATTTCATCATAACTCCCCACAAATGTTCCTTATGACAATATCTGGAGTAAGTTCGACTTTCAAGGTCGTGGCCTCATGGGCAAGGTAACTGTGGCTATTTTTGTGACTTTGTCATCACTGCAGCCCCTTCAGTTGTGATCGGATTTTCTTGAAACTTACAAACAAGTAAGTCAGGGATTAAAGCTCGGACGAGTGCGAAAACTGGCGAGGTCGGCCTATCTATCATAGAGTTACATCCCCTTAATAACTGAAAACGCCTACTTATGACCATGTCATCACTTTAAGAAAGCGATAAAAAATCATCAGAGTTTAAAAAATTGGTGAGGTCGACCTATATTTCAGAGGGTTATGTCCCACCTTATTTCAGAAAATGCAAATTTTTGACTTTGTCATCACCGTAGCCCCTTCAGTTTTTATCGGATCCTCTAGAAACTTACTTATGTAAGTCAGGGATAAAAGCTTGGATGAGTTCAAAAACTGATGAGTTACGTCCCTTTGATTGCCGAAAGTGCCTTTTTTGACCTTGTCATCACCGTAACTCCGCCAGTTTTCATCCTGCCTTCTTGAAAATTACAAACAAGTAAATAAAAATAAAAAATGAGTTCCTTTAAGAACAATGAAAACATTCATAAGAAAGGAGCTGGGTCATACTACGTAGTTTCGGCTAATAAAGCCTCGTCAGTGACCCTGTAATGATCCGGCAAAGAAAGCCAGAGGAAAAATACTGCAATGTTGCGAATTTTGTTTGGAGCAAAAATAGGGAAAATCAAAATGGGGTCCAAATATTTAAAAACCTGTCTAGAATATGAGTCTAAACCAATAATTTATTTCTGATTTCTCAGAATATTCACATTGATCTCAAAGGACCAAAAGTAAAATATAAACTGCACTATGGTTGATGTACGGGGAGATGTTTTACGGCCGCCACACGGCACAACATCAGCTGCAGTGAAGGCAAATACAAATCAAAAATGAGTTCCTTTAAGAACAATGAAAACATTCATAAGACGGGAGATGGGTCATACTACGTAGTTTCGGCTAATAAAGCCTCGTCAGTACCCTGTAATGATCCGGCAAAGAAAGCCAGAGGAAACATACTGCAATTTTGCGAATTTCGAATAGGCAGTCGATTAAATCTATGTTTGGAGCAAAAATAGGGAAAATATGGTAGACACCTGAAAACACACATTTTGTTAAAGTTTATATCTCGACGCACACTGGCCATACTTTTTCTGTTACAATAATTTACAATTTTATCCATAGCACCAGCCAACTGGGCAATGCCCTAAGATGGGGGGTCAACAATTAGGTCACACTCAAAGTTTTGCAACATAATTCCTTAATAACTACTGGCCAGTACCAGTAATCTCTAAACAAAGTAAGTATTTTTTTCGTTGGTTTTTGTAGAACGGACCTTTGAGTATTAGTTCCCTTACTTAGAGCCAATCGTTTATCAGAGGTGGGCGAATACCGGGGTACCCTGGGAAATAAAACACCTGACTCGTTGTTGCAGAACTTGGCAATCCACATGTGGCCCAAGCGAGGCTCGAGCAACAGAGTGAGAGACCTAATGAGGAAGCGTAACAGGATAAGAGACCTAATGATTAAAAGTCGGCGCTCATATCCATTATCCAAATGGAGACCCGTATAATATGCCGGATAGGATAAAGTCATCATTTATTAGCAACAACTATTATTTCACCTTTACTGATGAATTTGGTTTAGATTCTTTAAAACTGGGGGTTTACGTCCCACCAACAACTAAGGCCAAATTATAAGTACCAAAAACTGACTATTTTCAAATCAAGAATCTTATATTTTTCAAATCTATGCTCTACGTTTTTGAGCATAAATAAGAAAAAATAATGTATACCCCGGTAAACTCAGTTTTACTACATAAAGTGGTGTTTAAGGGGTTTAAAATTGCATAGGCGTGTCTTCGTGATGAAACAAAAGTAAAAAGGGAATAAGCGCGAAATAGTTACGCAGTATTATTTGGTTGCTTTTGAAACGCGGAGGAGTCTGTGAATACGTTGTATCTGATTATATTTTTATCCACACGCAGGTTTGATTGGCTGATTTAAAATCGCGATTTATGCACAGTATCGCGTTTTTCTTAAAGGAGGTTGATTGGCTAAAATGTAGTTCGCAACTGAAACGCGTGAACTGCGAGTGCGTATCTCACGTGATACAAACGCAAGACAAGTGCGGGCGCGCTGAAAACTTTCTCGCACGAGTGTCTGTAGGTCCCATTTCCATGGACCATTTTCCTGTTGGGCCGAGAGTTTTGAGGCCACAACAAAAGAAAGACAACTGTAAATAAGTGAATGGAACTTCAAAGGTTTGGTAGTAGCCTACTTCGGCCAATGGACCTCAGGGTATTTTCCACTTCAACTTGAACGCAGCGGTTTCAAGCCGCGTGAAGGAAGAGAGCTAAAACCAGTTTCAGCAGTCGCAACTGAACACTTGCGATGCGCATGTCTCACTCTTTCATTCGTCACCATTGATTAACGGAAAATAAATCAGCTCACCTTGCCAACCACCTACATATTATTTATTTTACGTCGTCGGTTAACCAGTTTAGCGCACAGTCTTTCGCCAGAAATTACAAGTGTCCTTCTCGTTTCACCCTAGTTCGCCCTAATTTAAGAGGCGTGTCGATGCGCCCGTGGCCCATTGCGCTCGAAGGCCATTTAGCCCGAAGTTCGATTTATCCATATTCCAATTTTAACATAAATGTATATAGGTTAGCAGATGTACTGTGGTAAGAATAAATGAATAGAAATAAATTCCTCCGGCTATATAAGCGACTGTGCGCTAAACTGGTTAACCGATGACGTATTAGCTGGGCAAGGAAAAGTGTGGATAGGTGCAGCTACCATAAACCCCTCGGCGGACATCAAAGGTTCTTGCGAGCTCCTTTAGATCGCTTATTCGATAAGTAGCATTTTGTAATGCGCTGGCTCATTTTTTTTTTTTTTTTTGCTTCTACTCAGTTCTGGATCGTACCCAGTTCCGGATCAACACGAATTTTATAAGTCGCCAAGACAGTTTGAAAGCCATCCAGCATAAAACGTACTATCAGTCATATAGACTATACAGTCAGAAATCCAGAAAAAAATCCATTTTTATAAATTACACCTCTGTGGACCAGGCGCGTGCAGAATGATGTAGGTATTCCCGATGTCAAAATTTAGGCGCGACAGGGTCAAATTGACAAAATGTGTCAACACGATTATCTGCTAGAAACGCAGGTAGAACGACCAGCAGCTGCGGCCATTTAGAGTAAATTCCCCCCCCCCCCCCCCCCCCCTAAAAAAGAGAATTTGAAACAAAAAACACAAAGATAACAATATGTATTTTGTAAACGATTAAACCCCAGTTCCGGATCAGTTATTTTCGTACATTGTTTTTCACAAAAAATGAATACAAAGGTCCGTTTCTTTTAACCAACGGATGCACGAGTTGACTGTATTGCATTTCGAGTCTTTCGTTATAATGAATCAGTCATCTACCAAACTTTCAATGCAAAACATTCACAACACAGATCTTGATCAGATGCCGTATGCGAAATCTGATCTGGGACCAGACGAACAATACGATGTTTTTAAACGTTTTGCATGATTGAGCCCACCCCTGGCTCGCGTCGTCTTCTTCTTCTTCGTTCCTGAGGCCTTGACAAGAGCGCGTGGTATTTTATCCCCAGTTCCATGAAACCTTTGGCCAATTCTCCACAGTTCTCCTATTTGACTTCCCCAATTATTACGCATTCTGCTCACTGAAAACGTGTTTGCTCCCTTACTCCCTTAAAAAAATACCATTTCTGTCCTGATCCTTGAAGTAATAACATTCTTCCTAAGATCTCCGAAATCCCAGGAAAGGGTCTCTTTTGTCCCGGGCAAGTCTTTTACCAAATGCAAACGCATGTGCAGATAAGAGCAAATCGGATAAGGGGACAGTACCTGCTCCCTCCATTACGAAAACGCCTATTCAAATATATTGAAAATGTTAACCAGTTTTCAAAGATATTTCATATTGCGACTTAAAATATAGATGGAACCGTCTCGGCGGGACGGTTCTAACGAGTACCCACAATCGAAGTTTTTTTTGCGCAGAAAAAGATGGATATTGAATATCCCTTTTACTTTATAATAGTGGTGTTTAATTGCGTTAAATTAAAATAAAATTAATGACTTTGCTTCAACCAAATCAGATTTTTTTTTGTTTGTTATCACTGATCCGAAATATATAATTCCGCCAGCTCACGTGTTTTCAAACGACGTGATGGCGCAGATGATTGGCTTTCCTTTATTGCCAATTCAATCAAAAACTATCCTAACGGTCCCATGAATTACATGGACATGCGACTGGCGAAGGTCACAATCAAACTGCAAGCCTATATATGCTGTTCTGGGCCATTGTTGGGTGCCAGTGCCCGATTGTCGGTAATCGCATGCGCTGCCTAACTTATTTCGGTGAGCTTTGTTCTCCACATTTGGTATTCGGTTCGATCCCTGCCATAAATGCCCTGCTATCACAGTTCCAAAGAGAGATAGAGAGAGACAAAGAGAGAGATAGAGCGAGAGAGAGAGAGAGAGAGAGAGAGAGAGAGAGAGAGAGAGAGAGAGAGAGTTACATTGGGATAAATATTCATCCTATCCACCCATTCTCTACATGCACAAAAGTAGGGAGAGGATTTTTATTTTGATGTTTGTTTTCCTGCCCTTTAAAGATTGTTTCACTTATATCTGACCGATTCTAAATCAGAGGTAGGCGTTAACGGTATACACGAAGAAAAATCACCTGACCGTCTGTTAAACATTTTGACGTCTCACATGTTGTCCGAGCGAGGCGCGAACCACAGAGGTGAGAAATCTAATGAGATTTAATGCTTAAGAGTCAGCGCTCTCACCGATTAGACCACGGAGGCCCAATAGCCATGTTTCTTGTCTTCTCAGTGCAAAGACGCCTCCGTTGTGTAGTGGTTAAGCTACTCACCTCATTAAACCAGGGTTCGATTCCGGGCTTCTTCAGACTTTCGGATGAGCCTTTAAGCCAAGGTCCCGTTTCCGTATGATCTTAGTTGTTGGATGGTATAGTAGTCGCAGGTAAGATTGACTAGGCCGAGCTATCAATTGCACCTGCCTTTGGACTGTTCTATTAACAAAAAGGTAAACCAAGTTACCGACTGTGTGAATTCAACTTTCAAATAAACAAAGCTGCGGTGTTTATGGCCATTTGGTCCGCTTGCTTAAAGCATGCGAAATCTTCTGGTGGACTCGGCGAAATTGACATACGAGTATATTGACAACAACTGAATAGCTCCGCCTAGTCAATTTTATCAGCGACTACTATACGTTCTCGTCATGTGTTGAAGGTTTACATGTCTGTAAATTGCATGGAAACATCTCACATAGTTTTCAAGTGAGAAAGGGCATGAGTAAATGAAAAAACACTATTTTAATGCTACAAGGGCAATAACTCCAAAAAATAGTAAAGCAAGCAAGATTTATGATTCTTGTCTTTTGCACCTCGTCTCGTGGTGTTATATATTTCTATAAAGTTTCATGAGACAATCTCAGATAGTTTGAAAGTTACAGAGCGGACACGAAAACTTATCGCACAGACATTCAGACGGATCGACAAACCGGGGACAAAACAATATCTTCCGAGACGTAAACACAAATTAATATTTAGTGTTTACTGAAAGCCATTGAAAACGAACTGACATATTTCGATCGTTTCCAAAAAGCTTAACGCCCTTCGATATCTCGTGATCCGCTACTGGGTACCGTGATCCGGAACTGGGGTCTAATCGTTGTCTCATATTCTGCAATCCTAAGAGACAGACGAAGATGATTAGGAAAAATGCTTATGTTCATTTCGTAGAGGGATAATTTGTCTATAAAATGTTACCAAAAGTTTAGAGCAGCAAGCAGCCACATCGGCTACAACACCCGATGAGTCAACGCGTGACTGATCCGGAACCGGGTACTTGACTGTATATTAATAAAGCATCTCCGTATTTGACGTTTTTCTTGCCATTACGCAGGCGAGGCTCAGGATTTGGCTATTCCATAGAACGCAACACTCTTTCGATGTCGACAAGTAATTGTAATTCTATCGGCATGTTTCGTCTGTATCATCGCAACTGTTGTCACATGTAGTTGAAGCCGCGCTCGGGATATGGACTGAAAAATTGAAAGGGATACACATTTAACAAGACTATAGTATCCCTAACAGACGAGTTTACGACGAAACGAATGTATCCATGAATAAATACATGCATCTATAAAACCTTACGGAAGCAGAATCTTGACTTTGGGGGAAGACGCACGAGAAAATACACCATGAAAGAGCCACAATTCTTGACTTGTATGCTGTTGCGTTTTTTGCAGCAATCGTTGCCATCTTTCTGACAAATTTCAACTAAGCTTTCACAGCCAATCCCTGGGATGGTATCTGAAAAGAAAAATATTATTGATAATTATAGAACAACCATCTGACTGACGTTTTCATGTACAGAAAAGTTTTCAAGAACGTGTCATGGTAACCCATGTAAACCCAGTTATGTTTTAGGTTCACTGATGAGGCCTTACTGGCCGAAACTAGCTAGTCTGGTCCAGAAAAGAAACATATTTTTAATACCTCATACCTGTCTCTTCTACGGCGTACAAAGGTTAACCCTTATATAGAACATATTTGATTAGTGAGACTAATATTTATGCCACAGGGAATAGGTATATAGCACACTTCTTTCATCTGTTACACTTGGCGCCCAGCGTAAATAACCCACATGTGCATTAGAGCCCCTTGAGTATCATTTCACATGAGTTTCGGACTCCCAGAAAATTTGAGGGCGAATGACAATGCAGATGGGGAGAATGTCACAGGGTGTAGGTATATAGCACACTTGTACTGCCTTGTGCTACGGTCCGGCTTTTATAGCGACGTGGTAGAGTGTTGCTTATCAATCTGGTGACCCGGGTTTGATTACCCGCCGGTCCAAAGGTGTAAGCATTTGTTTCATCTGTTACATTTACAAGGGCGTTCATAATAACTTTACTGGTTTCTTTTCGAAAACACTGTATGTGAGTGCCAGTGCCGATCGCCTGAATGTGGTAGTTGTGACGACCACAGATAATTTACATTTGGTAAGAAATTAACAGAACTATGCGCATTCAAATATGAAAGCATATCCAGCATTGCCCTCAAATTATTATTTCATAGTTCCAGACAAGGGTGAATAATGAAGATATTGTTTTTCGATCCAAAAAATAATATATGCCATGGTTTCTTGCTAGAATTACCTTAGAATCGCCTCTATGAGACGATTCTTAAAAGTACTCAATGTATATTTCTACCACATATATAAAATAGGAAAATTTATTCATTATTCTAACGCACTTGCGTATGTAACGCTTCGTCTGATTGGATAACGTCAAAAATTTGGGACAGTATATTCTGCGATATACTGTCGGAAACCCGACGTCATCATGTAACGTCGCTTTCCATTCGAGTATAAATAAGAAAATTTGTACCAGAAAAAAATGACCGTTTTTGATGTTTGAAAGAATGCACTATACCAAACGGATGTGAAATCGTGATTGGGACTTTAACCTCATTCTAATAAGTGCCCCCGGTCATCGGGGCTTGAAGATATACATTTGGCTGCATGGTGCTTCCACACAGAGCTGTAACCGACCGCACACGAGTACTGGTAAACCGCTTAGAGGCTTTTAGCCTGCCCAGGCAAAGTGGTGCGGGTCGGACCAACCAAGCATATTAACCCTATTTGTTTCTTTTGGCGGCTGGGCTTGAGATGTCATTTCATCTCAATGTCGGGTGAAAGACCCACCAAATTGGAAACAATGTCTCCAGTATGACTATTTACATGTAGTGTTGAGGGGGACATTCAACCTCAAACAAACAAACAAACACATCAAATTAAGAAAATCAACTGAAATCTCTTAAATAAGCCTTTAAAACAGTAGGATTTTTCTTCAGTTAATTGGTCTTTATGGCGGAATTTTCTGTATATGAACATTATTCATACCGTTTGACCATACTTGGTTTCTCGTAAGGCATTGTGTTCCGTGTGGACACGAGCTTGCTAAAAGTCCTTGTTGAGTGCCCGTGTATCTGTACCATCTGAAGTCCCATAGTTCATCTCCCTTTAGACTGTCAGAGGGCCCTTGTACATAGCTAGTTTGCATTGTAATGTCAGCATTTGTGAAAGGTGTTTGGCAAGGATCTTGAGAACCTGTGATTAAAATCAAAGCATTGGCAGCACTGGTGGGTCGATTGTCTCTGAGTTTACAGTGATATTTAATGATCTTGTACGCGGACTTTGTTTCGAATAACCCTAAATTCCCGTTCCTTACGCAAACAGTGTAAGCCCTGATCTGACGCCGCGTTCTGACCTGTGACTGCTTTCTTTGTCAATGTCCAATTTGGGGACCCTACAAGAATATGAGTTTACATATTCAATATTTAATCAAAACACTGAGCATACTGATAGGTCGACTGTTTATGAGAGTGGGCTGGTAAATAGTTCAAGGGCGAGGATTGTGGCAACGTAAAACGGATTTAAGCCCCACAGTGAAATACTTTTCATACTTTTTTACTGGCCGTTCCAAGGCGGGTCTTCAGTCGTGGTTTATTATTGCTATAGTTCGTCTTTGCATGTATGTATTCCTTATATCTTTCTAATTTAGCCTTTTTTGTTGGAAAGTAACTATTCTTTTGGCTTTCCGATTGTGATGTTTTCATTGCGGGTTTAGATATTTCATGTTTGTGTTTCTTTCCCTTTGGTGTCTCTGATTGGAGGTATGTGGCAATTGTATCGGTTATTGATCATTACCTTCACTTCTATTTGAGACCGAGATTGAAACTGTTTCAGACCCCGCCCATTGGGGCTTGGAGAAATAGATTGGGCTGCATGATGTTTCCAAGCAGAGCTGAAACCAATCGCACATGAGTATTGGTAAACAGCTTGGGAGGTCTAAATCTGCCAGGGCAACGCGGTTCAAGTCCATGCATACAAACCCTATTGGTTTCACTGGGTGGCAGGGCTTGAAATGTTTGTTGTTTTTTTTCATCTTAATGTCGGGTAAAAGTGCCACAAAATCGGAAATACAATGTCTCCAAAATGACCTAAATAGTGTTGACGGGGACGTCAAACATAAAATCAACAAAAAACAAAAGTTTTGTTCAACCCTTAAATCCAGTATTTTAGCAAACAGTGTATATCCTGATCAGATGCCTCGCTGTACGGCATCTGGTCTGGGTCTACAGTGTTTGCCAATGACCCAGTACACGAGCCCAGTCCAAAGTTTACTTTTACACAACGCTCTGTCGTCACAGGAAGAAGACTGGCATGGTAAAATAACGGGGACCTATATTTTGTACACAGGGAGGTGTTAGTGAAAACAAAACATTACAAATCCTCCATTTTCATTTGGTACTGTTTATTGCTAATGTGTGCACAATTTTACTTTATTTGTTAGACAGGCAAGGGGATAAGGTAGTTCGATCAAGTTTAATTTAGTTTGGTTGCTGTTACTTTTATTGCACCTTCCCCCTATGTCAGTATAACAACCATTCAATGCCTACGTGTTTTAGAGCAAACCGGGAAATAGTCAACCACGGAACAAATTTCTGGTTCTAATGTTCTGTAGTGCTTTAGAGCAAACCGGGAAATAGTCAACCGTGGTCGAACCAATCTAGGCCGACTTCGCTTGACAGGCTATCGCGGCTATGACCGCTGTTCTGTTAAACCCATTTTCTCCACTTAAATACCATCCAATCAAAATGTTTTTAACATTTCGTGCGAATTTAGTTTCTCCGACATTGATTGATCATATGCTTAGATCCGGGTATTTTCGAGCTATAGCTCGGGCCATGGTCTCAGCGTGGTCCGACAATTGCCGTGGTTAAAGGTGAAATGACGTCATTATAATCGTGGCTATTCGTGTCGGTTGGAATCGTTGCTACTATTGTCGCGGCGATAGCCAATGGCGAAGTCAGTCATATCCTCGTTGGCTGAACCGTGGAAACAAAGCCGACGTCACTTCCTCTAACTAAATACAGCTCGATCTTACTTTAGTCACAGATTAGTGACCGCGGTTCTCACATCGAACTCGCTCGATATTATTAACTTCGGGTGGGTTTGAAAACGCAATCGACAAAAACAACAACAGAACAACAACTACAACATACTACTACTACTGATAATAATAATGATAATAATTCAGGAGATTGTCTTGACAGCCGGCTGTCAATAGCGAACGTTCGCTATTGACAGCCATTAAAACTAGATTAATAAAAATGGGTATTTACCACACTTTTTATTTAGTATTTTTACTTTACAAATTTAAAATGAGCAACTTATTCAAGATCTTTTATTAATAAAATGTCTTCAGATGCTGTATTTATTCAGTCAGTTGGTCTTCATCAAGTCACTTGTATATTACACACTGTCAGCCTTTTCAAGGATTTGGTGATAAACAGATTTGCATACATGTACATGTTCTTTATATTTGCTGTATTTTCTTTCTATATAAGAATATACTGAAACAAATCTTATTAGTCACATAAAAGATTATAACTGGGATTTTGTAAAACATGAGTCCCCGAGACTTTGTCCGGGAATAGTTGTTAAATTTTAGTATGGAACTTTAACTTGAAGTATTGTAACTCCTTATGACTATGCTGCGTGTTTTTGTCCCCAGCAACACTAATTAGGTTATTTTGGGAATGTTGCTTCCATTTTTTTGGGATGACCTTAGTCTGAAAATGAGACATCCCAACCCAACCCACGCAGTAAATCACAAGGTTGTGTAATCTTTATATGCATCGATGGTCTCACTCACATCACTTTGCCTGGGCAGGCTTAGATCTTCTAAACAGTTTAATAGTTCTCATGTTCAGTTGGTTGCAGCTCTGTGCAGAAGCAAGATGCAGCACAATCTATGTCTCCAAGCCCAGATGGGGGATCACGGGGAGGATATTACGGGTCTAACATAATTCATCATAGTAGGAAATTAATAGCTGTTAACAACTTAAACACAACATGAGCTGCTGCAGGACAGCATAGTTCGTCTGTTTTGTGTATTTCTGACTTTGTTTCACATTAAAATGAGTAAGGTTTTCAAAATCGTTTTTAGATGAAGTGTTTTATAGGATTTTTTAACTGCTACATTTTTCCTTGCATTTATGATAGGCGATCACTATTGAGAGCCGGCTGTCGAACTTATATCACAGGTATCAAACAAAAAATCTTCAAAATATAAGGTACAAATCACTGGACCCTGAAATGTACGTCATCATGACCTTCACTCTTTTACACTTAAACAAATGGCACATACACTGTAGTTGGTTGATTTTTAACCCATTGTGTCTTTAGCTTGCTAGCATAATGGAAATGTATATAAAATATTAAACAGGTGTCCTAGATTTTGACCCCTAGCTCAACACCCAGATACGAACCCAGAATAGAATCTCGGAATACCCTCCCAGGTACCCAATTTCTAAATATGAACGCTATGTAATGAGTGATTTTCGAGAAATAAGCATGTGAAAAGCTTTAATACATTATTACAATAAAAAGCTACCTAAGCCTTCTGGTTTCAGACAAGAAGATTCAAAAAGTTTATTTCCCCCTTTTTGTTCCAATGGCAACCAAAGTTCTGAATGGAATGAAATTCTTTGAACAACTCTGAAAGAGGGTCTTCCAAAATTCATTTCTGCTAAGTAAGTTTGGTGCAAATCTGTTTGTTGGTTCAGGATGAAATGTTGTTTAAAACAATGTTGACGGACGGAGGGAGGGACGGACTGACGACGACAGACGGTGACCGATCACAATAGCTCCCCCGCAGACTTCGGCGCAGACGTACAATTGAAGCCGCAAACAAAATTCACAGCAAAAAGTCGCCAAAATAAACAGAAATACGCAAATACGTGTGTGACAAAGTTTACGTGTGCAAAGGCATCGTGCGTATATGAAACGAATACGCATTGCGCGTATTGCGAAGTTTTAATCATGCAGACGCATTGAGCGTATCGGTAAACAATACGCATTGCGTATGCATGCTGACGCAGATGCACTTATTCAAAAACAATACGCATTGAGTGTGTGACAAAACGCGTTTTGCGGATTTGAAATGCGACAATCACAAATACGCAGTCGCCTCGTTATTTAAAAACAAGTGTTTGATACCTTTACCTAGGCGTAAATTCTACTATCCAACACGAAAACACGCCTACATAATTTTGACCCCCTTGAACCCCACTTTTATATAGTAAAACTGGGGTTTTCTGGGTATACCTTATTTATCTTATTTCTGCTGTAAAATATAGATTGTGGGTACTCGTTAGAACCGCCTCGATGAGGCGGTTCTAACGAGTGCCGACAATCTATCTTTTAGAGTAGAAATAAGAAAAATATCACAATTTTTCATCTTAAATTTTTCATTTTTTCGGCGATAAAGGCATGCTGAAAAAAAATTTGGTCAGTAGGTGGGAGAAACTTTTTTTTATTATTTTATTTTTTATCCCACGAAAAATACAGGGTCGGGTTGTATTTTTTGTTTTTGGCGTGTACATGTTTTTTGTTAATAAAGTTGTCATGTTGATACTTGGATTGTATATCATAATTCATTTAAAATGCTCAAAAAATTCAGCTCTGTATTTTTGAAGGTACTAAATGACCAAAACTACAAAATTATAATACTATGGGAAAATGCAAAGACGACACTGGGTAGGGTCGGATATTGAAAATGATAGGGTTGGTGTTTAAATTTTTATTTTGTTCGTTATTGATAAAACTAGTAGAGTCAGTGTCTGAAGCAGGGTCGTTGGGTTAGCGAAAACACGGCTATTTTTGGGGGCCTTAGTTAACTTTTGGCTTTTATTTTCTTTACCTTCGCGACCTGTATATTGTGACAAATAACGAGTACATCTATATAATTCTGACCCCTTAACCCCCATTTTGAAATAGTAAATCTGGAGTTGACTGGGATAAGCATTATTTTTCTTTTTCTGCTCAGAACAAAAGAGTGTGGATAATCGTAAAAACAGCCTCACCGAGGCGATTCTTTCGAGTATCCACAGTCTGTGGTTTGA